>JAMJFZ010000056.1:36657500-37857500 GCA_026225945.1 Cricetomys ansorgei
TGTGTGTGTGTGTGTGTGTGTGTGTGTGTGTGTGTGTGCACGTGCCTGTGTGTGGTGCCCGTTATTGATCTGATACTTATAAACATGTCAAAGACACCCTCTTGAGTGTCCTCACTGTGCAAAACTACTTTCCTCTCTAACGATTTAATTACTTTTTTGCTAAATAAGGACAGCTAGTTCCAGGAAGTATTTTGCATTTGAAGTTGTTTATGTTTTAGAAGACTGATTTGAAAAGTAGTCACTTTAAAAAAAAATTACTCTTTTCTTTTCTGGTAAAAAGCTTATTTCATCTATATTGAATGATAAAAGTGCCTGCTAAATATATACTCTTGCATGGTAATGCTTATAAGTAATGCTGATTTAGCCAAATGAATTAATTGAGAAGACAAATGCATTTCCTGCTAATCTCAGCAACCTGTGTGAGCCTGGCAGGGGGCTAGCCCATTTCTTCAGGCCATCTGTGGACTCCCGTGACGTGTTGTGAACAATGCATTACTTTCAGATTGACACTGATACACCCTTGTGAAGCAGCTCCCAGCCTATTACTCTGAACAAAACTAATTTCACAGTGTAAATACCTGTCAGTTTTCTAAAACATATCTTAGACACACCAGAGCTGCTCTTGCTTATGCTTTTCATAGAGCAATTGAATCTTATTTATAAACTTTTAGTTAATATTTTCCTTGAAATCTATGAACTCTAAACCTAGTATGAAAAAAATTCTAATATAATTATCTCTTCCTTGAGAGATTATGGTAACTGAAATCTGTCAAAACATTCAAAATATCACAACTGAGGCAGTTATCAGTACCCTCATTAACTCAACAGAGTATTTCAGAGAGCCTGGCTGTATCTTAGAAGGCACAAACAATGTTAGAACTTTCTCTACTTCTGAATTAATTAGAAAATTCTATCCTCTGATCAGTTTGTATCAATAAATATTTGTATTGAAAATAGTTATCTAGGGAAGTGGAAATTCCCCAAAGGTTTTTTTTTTTTTTCAGAATAGATTCTTCTCTAATACAATATATCCCAATCATAATTTCCCCTCCTCCACTTTTCCCAGCTCCCTACCATCTCACCTCTTCCTGTATTCACTCTCCTTGCATTGATTTCCCTTTAGAAAAGAGCAGGCCTCCAAGAGACAGCAGCAAAATATGACAACACAAGATGCAATAAGACAAGGCAAAGCCCCTCATAGCCAGGCTGGAAAATTTATACCTTGCTGAAATCATGTAATGAGTAATTAATCCCCCATAAAGGCATAATGCTTTAGAAAAAACTTCCACAATATTTTAAAGGATTTTTAAACATTTGAGCGCTTCTGATGAAAATGTTTGTTAACACAAGAGAATTGCTAAAATATTTATATTACTTTAGAAAGTATGCATTTTGAAAGACTCACCATGTTTACTGGTATTGCTTTAAACTTTTTTTCAAAAAGCCTTTTTTATATAGATTACTTTTCCTGCAAGAGATACATTTATGCATATATATAATTTGATTTGAACAAAGCATTCTATACATGCTAGTCATTTTTTTTCTTTATAGCACAGAATATTCCTGAGGACTCAAGAGTAGTAAAGTTATTGAAATATTTCCCAGGGCTTTACTATTCTAAGGAAATTAACAAAAGACATCCAGTGTGAACCCAACAGGAACCTGGCTGCCCTTCCCACTGGTAGGGATGCTGTCAGACATTGATGGACAGCAGCAGAATGCCCTGAGAGTCTGGATTGAGCATCATTCTGCCAAATGGACTGGGCTCACCTGCCACAACCAGCACATGATTATATAAACACGATATGCAAATGAGTCCTTTATCATACATCCTCATGAGTTTGCTCAGCAACTAGCACTGTAGACTAACTTTTCCAGGCAATGCTTATACCATCCAGTTTTTGTTTTTTATGTACTTTAATGTTTCTGACTGGTTCCAGCACAGCCAAAAGGAAAAGGACACAGAGGAAATGGTGTGAAATTTTGTGAGGTAATTGATTTACATTTCTCTGTGACATAGGAGAATTTCAAAACAGAAGTATAGAAAAACCTTAGGCTTGTTTCCCACTATCAGAAAATAAATACAAAGGTAAACAATTTTACACAAAATAAAAATGAATAAAATTCTTCCCTTCATTGTTTTGCTCTCAAGGATTGCATAATGACCACTGATGAGATAAATATTGCAAAAAGCACTGTTATGAAGGTTAATAAATACACGATATTATATAATATAGCTGTGCAATGACTGATTTCAGTCATACACTTCTTTTTAGGAAATGCCTTAACAAACTTTGAAGTCGTAGATTTTGGAGTTCATATTATTCAATAGGACTACTGCATTTTTCTGTGGGTAGTTTGAATTCTTTTATATTTATAAACCAAAATATTCATTGTCTTTAAATTGTAAAGAATATCCATTCCTAAAGGCTTAGTTCCTAAGGAACATCTAATTCTCTGATTTTAAGCTGTACTATAGAACTATAGTAATAAAAGTAACCACACATGGTATTGTCATAAAAATAGACAAGTTGATCAATGGAATCGAGTCGAAGATTAAGAGATAAATATACACGTCTATGGATAACTGACCTTCAATAAAGAAACCAGAAACACAATGGGAAAAGAAAGTATCTTCAACAACTGGTGCTGGTCTGAATGGAAGTATGGTATTTCAATTCCTGTTGTTTTGACTTCCATGTGTACTTGGTTAGGAATGGATCATTATTATATAACTTGGTCATTCCTATAAATCACTAGCGTGTTCTACATCTGAGAAACTATCATCAAGAAAATCCATAACTTTGGATAAACAATCTATCAGAGCTCATGAATACAACTTTCAAGTAAAGGTTTCATCTCAGCCTAGGGGGAAAAATCAAGTCTTGTGTTATAGTTATTTAATAGTAATTTCCTTCATTTTTTATTATTCTGATGAATGAATATATTTTATTTTAATTTTATCATGACATTTAATATATATATTTGAAAATATCAAGTCACATATATGTACTTAATATGTTAACTTACTATTTATATAATTAAATCAGCTTATTTTTTTTTAAATTAAACTTATTCACATGTGTTAGAAATTAGGTCTTAATGAAATACTATTTTTATCATCACTAAATAAAAGCTGGGCAGAGCTTAGATTTACACAAAAAGATCAATTCATGAAAATTGGTCTTTTTTATCTGCTTTCTAGGAAATAACAAATACAAAATGTTAGAACACAGCAGTGCATCTGTAGAATGCTCTGCTATTGTAGCTGAGAAAGTATAAAACTCATTTTTATGATGAGAGTGACATAAATATGGTCAGTAGACATGGAGATTATCAATAATGATAATTAATGTGAATAAAAAATACACAAACTACGTAAGGAATCAAACTTGTGTACTTTTCCTTGACTTGGTATTTGCAAACTATCTTGAATCATTTATACAAATTTTTATTGGGGCTACCATTGAAACAGTGGTTGCATTTAAAGAGAAAAATTGTTCAAAATTTACCTTGCATACACATTGATAAGTATAGTTAAGTAAGGCATTAATAAAGTGTGATGTCTGGCAATTAAAAAATGAATGAATATTTTAAACTAAAAGATCAATTCAATGAAAAATAATGTTTAAGTATAACAATGTCATCTAATAATTATGTAGTGCAGTGGTTCTCAACCTGTGGGTCGTGACCCCTTTGGGGGTTGAAAGATCCTTTCACAGTAGTTGCCTAAGACCATTACAATTCACAGCAACAGCAAACTGTTCAGAAGTAGGACGCAGATCTCCATACATGGATCTCAATTCAGAGTTCATAGCCAGTTCAGAGTTAAGAGGGAAGTAGTAGAGATTGAGAGAATGGAAGGAGATTGAGTCAGAGCATCCTAGCCACCTGACAGTCACAGGGAGAGTGAGTACACGCCTTTCATCTCAAGGCTGAGAGTGAATCAGAGTGAAGACTTGGGGAGTGACATCTGAGAACAATCAGAGTGAAGAGCAAGCAAGGTGATGAATCAGAGGAAGAATTAGTAGTGTGAGTCAGAGTGAGGACATGCCTAACTCTCACAACATAAAGGTAGACTCTCAGCTCCGAGAGTTGGGCAGTCAGAGAATCAGTCAGCTAAAACACAGAGGCTGTTCAGCAGAAGGAGTCAGTGTCAGATAGGAAGAATGAGTTTGGGAGAAAGAGGCAGCTATCAGCTAGAGTCAGTTTGAAGCTGAGCAAAGCAGTTCAGTCAGAGAAGTTGAAGGAGTCAGCCAGAATCAGAAGAGATCAGTCCAAAACAGACACCTGGCTCAGAAGATCAGTTTGAACCAGTCAGCTTGGAGAAGAGTTTGAGACAGAACAGTGAGTGAGTTCAATCAGCCAACCAGAAGAATCAATTGAGCTCAGTACAGCTCTGAGTTCAGAAGGAGCTAGTCAGAGTGAGTCAGTCAGTAGTAAGTTTCAGAGTCTGAAATGCTTTAGTTTTGGTTTGCAGATTAGATTGTAAGGAGGCTGAAACCCTCTAGGACCAGGTATTGAATCAGCAAAGAATAAACTGTCCTCTGCCATGAACCCACGAGAATAATTAATAAATCAATAATCATACCTACATCTACATTGCTTTTCCAAAAGAAGGTTAATGTTGTAACATCATTTGAATTAAAATTCAAATCTGTAAGCAACTTTTAATATTATAGTGCTAGGAGAGAATAAGCATAATCCAATGTAATATTGTTTTTAGAGAGCATAGTTGTGAAAGTACTCCCAGAATTTTAGATAAGATATACATTGTCTATACATACACATTGTCTATAAAAGACATATTCAACAGCTACAAATATCTTATTAAAAATATGAGCCAACCATATTATCAATGCAATATAATGAAGAATAAACAGCAATGTGAGGTAACAGGATCAGTTCCTTCCATTATGTGGCTCTGCTATCCTTTCCTATCACAGAGTCCTCTATAGCAAGCCAGCAATAAGAGGAAGTTAGTATGAAGAAGGCATCACCCTCAGACTAGCTTGCATTTGTGTGAACTTGTAAGCACTAAGCTAGCAAAACATAAGACAGAACTCTCCACATGTGAAGCATCCTGTAATAGATTGACCACAAGAAAGAACAGACAGATGATGTTCAGAAAGTCCTGAGACCCCATGCAAAAAAAAAATCCATAATGGTTTCAACTGCCTCCAGCATCTACAGGTTTTTTGTTTTCAGTAAGGCAAAGTGTTGCTAGTAATCTACTGAGAGAATTATTAGCATTACAGACATTTGACACTGATTTCCTAAAGTAAAAAAAAAAGCAGAATATAGATACATTTAACTAAAGGTTTTATTTAGCATTCTGGTTTGAGCAGCTGTCACACAATGAATGGCAATGTTGAGAAGCTCCTATTTGCATGCACATTTGCAGATATTAGAAATTGCTCCACTTTTACGAGGTTGTTGCATTTTTAGCACAGCATCTGTGTTGTTGTGAATATTTTATCCCATTTAATCCTTGACTCAATATTTGTAGTGGTATAGCTCTGTGGCTGATTTATATATCATTTAAATTTAAAATTAATAAGCAACCTTTAGTTTTTACTTTTAATTTATAATCAAATTTAATATTTGATTACTTTTTCCAAAGTGGTATTAATTAATTAATTAATTTAATGGGTATGGGTGTTTTGTATGTGTGTATGTATGTGACTCATATGCATACCTGTTACTGAGAAAGCCGGAAGAGGGTATCGGATTCCTTGGGACTGAAGTTTACAGATGTTTTTAAAGCATCATGCAAGTGCTGGAAATTAAAATTTGATATCCTGAATGAAGACCTTGTGATTCTATCTCTTGACCCATGTCTACCTGTAGCCCATGTTTTAAATTTTTTAATGGGGAATCTATGTATATAATTCTTTGCTTATGATCAGCTTAAATTTACAAATAATTTCGGCCATAATTTTAGTAAACATACAAATTGCAATCAACTGATGCCTTTCAATAATAACAAGGTTTTTTGTTATGATATTCAATTTTCTCACCTACTGAAAACTTATGAACAAGAATTACATTTCCAGCTGTAAGAAGTTCTCAGAATTACTTATTGTTTCTTTTTAAAACTACAATGCATTTTAAACTTTTAATTTATAACTGTTGTAGATAAGAGTTCTTTGTATTCTTCACTTTGTTTCTCCTAATGGTTACATCTTCTTTACTTGTAATGAATTATCAAAACCAAAAAAAAAAAAAAAGATGATATTGGTATAGTACAAATTCAGTCTGTGTCATTTTGACATGTGAATAAATATGTAAAATCAAGGTTATGATTTACACATGGAATTAACACACACAACAAACATTTGCCTTTTGGCATTCTTTCAAGGTCATACAAAAAACCAGTCTATTGATCATAATCACGAGGAAATTCTAATGCATTTCCTTCTTCATAAATTAGCCATTTCAGAAATGTCTATAAATGAAAAAAAAATACACTATGGCCTGCTGCTTTTGACAGCTGTTGGAGTTAGTGCAACCCATACAAATTGTTGCATGTAACAATAGTTTTTTTTTTAACTCATGAATATTAATCCAGGTAGTATACAGTTGCTTTTATCTTTTGATCTACTCAGAGACATCTGTGCATTGGACTTTTATTATTTATTCTCATGGGTTCATGGCAGAAGATAGTTTATTTTTTGCTAATTCAATCCCAGGTCCAAGAGAGTTTCAGCTTCCATATAATCTAATATTAGGCCTAGGCCTAGAATGCTTCAGCCTCCATGCTATTGTTTTATATTTAAACCACAACAAATAGTATGTAACCCCTGTCTAAATATTTAGAATTCTTTAATAAATCATCAATGCCAGGAGATTTTTTTTTGAAGGAGCTTTTGGAAAGATTAACTATGTCTTACATAGGCTATCAAATGTTCAATTCCCTATTGCATGAACTGTATTTATCACATCACTTGAAAGAATTGAATTATTTAATATATTTTCCAGTATAGATAGGTGATTATTTTCATGTTGTCATTTGATGTTTGCTATAGCTACAACAATGTACCTTAGCATATTCTTTGTAGGAGCAATTACTATCTTTTTCTTTTTTTCATCTTTCTTAAAGTTTTGGTCAGATTTCCTAAAGTTTATTACTTGTACGGATAGTACAGTGAGAAAAGGCTAATATGTACATGTTACTGTGAAGTCATTATTGTTCTGCACACTCATCTCATCCAGACCCTTATTTCACATTCTGTGTCAAAATAATGAGAGTCAAACACGGAAGGTGGATCTCTACGAGTTTGAGGCCAATATAGACTACCTAGTGAGTACTTGTACAGCCAGAGCTACATGGTGAGACTCTGTCTCAAAAAAAAATGAGTGTCTATATTTTCTTTCGTTTTCTGTTACATTTTCAATTCATACTATATGAGAACATTATGTCCATAAATGAGACACTATGAAACTACAGAAAATATGACTTGAAAAATATATGATATTAAAACATATATTTCCATATAAAATATATTAATATAAATATATGTTTAACTTTTACAAATAATTGGGTCATGTTTAAATATACAAAATTGCAGGCTATTATAACTTTTTTCTTTAGTGTTCTTTGTATAACCTTTAAGTATTTCTATTGAATAGCAATTCTTCTATTATACCTAACACCCTTTAAAACACATAATACTAGGAGTATAGCGTGCTCCAAGTACTATTTTTAGAATTACTATTAATAATAATAGTAATTATGATCCTTAAAATGTAATTACATAGAATTGCCACTGAAGGGTGAATTTAAATGAGAAAATACTCATATTTTAAAAGAACTTGCTTTCTTGTGTCAACTAGATATGAATCTTTGATAATAAGTAGTAATTTAAGATCATTTAAACTTTAAGCTGTTTGTGTTAAAAATAATTTAACTCATTTAAATTTTGAAGAAACACAATAAACACAGGCTGGTGATCTTGAGTACTGTTTGTTCTGGTGAGCGGGAGAACGTTGAGTCATAACACCCTGAAAAACTGCTTGAGAATTCTATTGAGAATAGAATGTTGTCAGCAGAATTTACTGTAATTAAGCTTAAAATAATAACAACTATAAAGTGAAATAATAGGTTTTCTGTGCATCTACATTTTCACAGAATTTTTGACATTTTCAGTTGTATATTATGAACAGTCCTATTGTTCTAGTTTAGTGAAATTTGCATGAAACCTTACAAAAATCAAATAATCTAAAAAAATACTTTGGACTTCTGTCAAAGTATAACAAAGTTTAAATAGCACAATAAATAATTCCATACAGATAATAAACCTGCTGTTATTGAGTAATGATATCCTCTTGCCCTTCTTATTTTCCTTTAAAGCACATTTCTCTCTAGAGAAGACTTTACTAGTTTCTACGCTAGTTGAAATTACTTGTACATTTTAATATTCAAACTACGAAGTGGAATAGAAGATTAAAGTATCTAGTCATTTTAATCACAGCTTTATTCAGTGAGATATGTTTTAAACTTTTTTACCCATTCTTGTTGACTGTTAGATTTTCAGCACTATTTTATGAAAACAGTTATCTATATAAATGCTCACTTCACTGCTGAATTTGTATTTGGGGAAAGAATGTAGGGGAACCTAAATAAGACCACTAATTAAAACCCAGGACCAGCTGTTACTTACAGAGTCCCTTGCCAGGGACTACAGCCCAACTCAGCTGGGAGACTGAATTCTAGGCTTCTTGCCCAAGGACAGTGAGCGGATGTTCTGGTATTAGAGATTCTGCAGCTATGCTAATGCTCCTATAAACCGTTAGCATTAGGATAAAACATAACAAAACAAAGACCAGTCAATTTTAAAATGGCAAATGGTATCTGTATCAGGGAGGGAATTTTCCTCACAGATTAAAATGTATCCTTTTTTTTTTTTTGTTTAAAATCACTTCAGTTGGAAGAAATTATCTATCAGATACAAAATATCATTCTGGTTTGTAAGGAATTTGCAAAATATGTACAAGACTCAAACTAATTACTGAATGATTGTGGCTGGATATTGTATATTTAAAATCCAGAAGTAATTCTTCAACTGAGAAACAGAAATCATAGCTGTCTCTGATGTAGATATTCTTGCTTCAATATCCTTATTTGGAATGTTTTATTAATGTGTTTAAACTGAATATGTTATTAAAACAATATATTCTTTGTTTCATCTGAGATTGTCTTGTTTGTTTTGTAAAATGTTAAACTGTGCCCATCTTTTGATACAATTCATTTAATACATAGAATTTTTCCATGTGCTCCTTGCTTATATTTGTCTGTGCCTATGCCACAGAATATGAGCTGGCATTACTAAGGTACTTCCTTAACCAGTGTTTAACTGCACCACCTTAATTCATCTTCTTTATCACAAGGTTACTTATGATTACCTCTCATTACATGTTAGAATCTATTTTCTAACTTCAAATAGAAATATCTAGTACTTTTCTTTTGATATGATTAAATTTTTATATATGTATAATATACGTAGAATATATTATAATATAATACACAAAATAATCAATATTATTTTAAAAATATACAATATATTTTGATCATGTTTTGCCTACTCACTTTCTTACTCATCCTTTTTCATGCTCATTCTCTCTCAGAAACTAAAATGCACACACACACACACACACACACAATCACACACACATACACAATACACACAATCACACACACGCACACACACACACAACACGCACATAATACACACACACACGCACACAAACACACAACACGCACATAATACACACACACACACAATCACACACACACATGCACACATAATGAAATCCAAACAGACAGTAAACCCAGTAACACAAATATACTAAAACAAAGCAAAAGGAAATGTAAAGCCCACATATCAAATTCATATCTCTATCCCAAAACATGGTATTCCAGTCTGCTAAAGTAGTATCACTGATGTTTGTAAATTTTTTCAAAAGAAATTTTTATATCTTGTGTGTATCTTAAAATCATTACTTTAAAATGCATTTGTATTTTAAGAGAATTTATTTTATGTATTCTTTCATTACATCTAAATTATCGTTTAGTCTGTTTATATATAATAAAAGCTTATTTAATTATTTGATATTTAAAATATTGTCACATTGATATTAGAAACTTCTATCTGTTACTATTGTCACTTTGTATGTTTGTACTTGTGTGTGAGTATATTTTTCAAGTTTAACTTCATGTTATTTTATTTAATCTACAAATATAAATTTCAACTATTCACTTCTAATTATAATTTTATTTGTATTATTCTTATTAATGTTGAGTAACTCAAAATTATGTTAAATAGTAGAAATGGCACGCATATGAACATTGCAGTAGAGTTTTGTTATAGTTGCCTTAAATTGCAGATAATCTAATTTTAAAATACCATTTATTCATTTATTTTGTGTGTATGTATCAGACACACACAGACACAGGTGCACACACATGCACATGAACACACGTAAGTGTGTTAACGTGCACTGAACTCAGAGGACAACTGGATTTGGTCATCTCCTTTCACCTTGTGAGTCCGGGGAATTAAGTTCAGGTCCTCAGACTGAGGGACCACTTCACTGCCATGGAAGTAATTGGTTTTATACAGAATAATTGATATGCTCAAGAATACTACCCGGAGACAAAAGTAATGGACTACCAATGCAAGCTAAAAATGCATAATTACAAAATAATGACTTCTAGAACCATAGACTGGATAAAAAGTATATGCTCTGGAATTCATCTGTGTAAAACTCTAGAAGATAAAAAGTAAGCAAGATTCACCAAACACTAAAAATTGTTTTCTTCCAAGGAATAAGGGAAAAATGTGGAAGAGGTTTTAAACAAGGATACAGTATGGCTTATAATTATCATTATGATGATATTTCTTTCAAGTGTACATTTTTAAACCTATTATAACTAAAACATATTAAATATGCACAGTTTAGTGTACATCAGTTATGTCTTGGTTAAGATATTTTAAAAATGATAAAACAAACATAGCGTTCATACAATGTGATGGTTTACCAAGGTAGAAATAAATCGGCAAACATAGTCAAAAGGATTATTGAGCAAAAAATTAAGCATATCTTTTAAAATTTATTGCAATATTTTTCAAAATATTATTTCAGAACTTATCTTGTTAACCAAGATTTCTATAACATGTATTAAAAATTAAAGCGTATAATGATTTATAACTAAAAAAATGGAGATGAATGAATTTACTCTACAAAATATCAAAAATATCAAAACCAGATGGGGCATATGAGAGTAACTGGTAACAAGTTTTATTTATATTCTACTTTATGAATAACATACTATTCACAGCTTGTATAAACAAATAAATTCAAACCAACTGTATTAATATTACATTAAACATGATTAGTACAAATGTACACTCTCCAAATAAACTAAAATTTGTCAGATGGATAAAATAAGACTACTTTTACTAAAACATAATCACTTTAGATAAAAAGACATTTGTAGGCTTGAAAAACAAATGGAGGGAAAAATATACACCATTCAACAACAGAAAAATAGAGCCCTGATTGCTGTATGTACAGAAAACATAGTGTCTATCTAAGTACGTTTAAGAACAGAATTATGCAAATGATGATTACATAAACACAAGGATATACTATCCGAATGTATAAACCCAGGCTTCAAATGGTTCAACAAGTTTCAAATTCACAAGTTCAAACTTCAACTACCAGTGTGCTGCAGGGAAGCAATTGCTTCCAAATAAAGTCCCAAGGGCTAAGCCAATGAAATTGCTGTCATTATAAGATTAAGGACAAGCTTTCCATTAATGCATGCACCGAGGAAGCTGGATATTATTAGGAGGAAACTCTTTATCAGAGATTTAATTGTTGGCATCCTCATTGCAGAGATTTAGCAGAATCGGGGATTCAGGGGGTAAGAAATCTTCTGTTTAAACTACATGGTCTGTGATTTTTGTTATGTAAGCCCAAGCTAACTAATCAAACCAGAACTAAGTACTCGATGTTTTAAAATATGTCCAAAAGAATAGCTGATTTAAATAAGTGGATGAAGGTGTTTTATCATAAATTAATGGACAACCAAAAGCTTCCAAACATTCCTAGTTAATTTATGATAATGTGTATAGAAGTCCAATAATAAATGATATATTTTTGAAACTGGTAAAAGTTACATTTCAGAAGCTCCTGAGAGGCATACTTACCAGAGAAAAGTCAAAATGATCCCATTACTTTGTAGACATTGTCATTATTACTGATTAAATACAGTGAATTTGTAGCTATAGCAACAAGACAAACACAAAGCAAATAGTAAAACATGGATCCCATATTTCTCAAAAGCAGAATGAAAGATACGAATCTTTTCATTGCTTTGGTCAGCTAGATTAAAAACTTTCTCTGAAAACCTAAATAGTGGACCAATTTGTTTTGACTAATAACAGGTCTAATTATAAAATTCAATATCTCTTCTCTGAAAGTAAATGAATGAATGTATAGTACACTGGGTGTTGAATACCATGCATTAGCTAGCATGTAATAAAAGTAAAAATCACTCACAATGTATCAAGGTCATAACTTATCTGGAATTTATTTAATGTATTGTACAAGTTGCTTAAGGGAAAAAGAAACTCAAAGAAATAAACTAGAGAATATAATAAAACATATAGATTTTCCCTGATCATGGTTTTATGATAACATTAGATATATGCCTATTCCCTTCCAATTAATGTATCAATTAGACAAATTTAGTTACATTTTATAAAAATGTAAAAGTATTTCTAAATTGCTTTGAAATGAAAAAAAATCTATATAATCAAAAGTGAATCCTGACATATACAACCAAGTCTCACTCATTATTTTAGACAAATCTGCTAAATAAAAATGTAAGCTGTTTGTAATAAGACCAGGAAGACAGAAAGAAATGACTTCAGTTTACTCAAAAGGTATGAAGACCCCAATTTAAAAGATCTCACCCTGGCATCAAATGTAACTTGCTCACTTTGGTCTTTTGTCTCTGAATTAGTCATATGTCTAGACTCTTCTGTAGGCTACTAAGACTGATTATGAGAATAATTCCTCTGTCCCAGTTCAACAACTTTAGAATTTTTTCTACATTACTTAAAATCTGATGATAAACTGAAAAGTTCTTTACTGAGTGTTTATCATCCAGGAGTGATTTTCTTTTGAGGGGTATTTGCTACTTTATGACGATCCTTTGGGTCCTGGGACTATGACCAAACTAGAATCTCCTAGCTGGAAATCAGGGGACTTTCTAGTCCTAACATTGTGATAATTCTGTGTTCCTGAAGTCTTCAGCTTCATTCATTTTCTTATGGTATCTTAACATATGTAGCAGAAAGAACACAACTGCCACTTCACCATCCCACACATAAGTCACACATAAGTCCACAGATTTCTGAGTTGTTGCTATGTGTTCTTTTATTAGTAGAAGCTGGTCCTGAACTTTTAGATTTTTAAGTGTAGCTTTTACTCCTCATAAAATATCCTCATGGTGATATTTAGATGACCCTATTGTTGACATTTTATGGGTCTGACTACTCTGCCATACATAGAAGAAACAACTTCACAACAGACATCTTGATCTTCTGGTCCTAACAGTCTTTCAAAAATTCTCTTTCACAACTCTCCCTGAGCCTTAGGTCTCGGGGTTGGGTCATAGACAGCAACTGGGATTGGACATATCACAGTCCATTGTTCTCTGTATTTTGATCAGTTTTTGATTTCTATTTTGGCTTTTGACTGATAGAAATAGAAGCATCTTTGATGAATGGTGAGAACTACGCATATTTGTGGGTATAAAGATAAATATTAAGAATGCTGTTAGAAATTATGTTAGTTTAAGGAAGTGAATGTTGAATAATATAAACGACTACAGATAATATGCTAGGTTTACAGTACCAGGCATTGACTCCCTTCTATCAAATTGGCCTTAAGTCCAATTACATAGTAGTTGTTTACCTCTAAGATGTAAATGCCATTATAGAAAGCTGGAGGACGTCGCTATTCTGGACACTGTTGTGGTTCATAGGACTTATAGCTGGGTAGGGCTACTGATGATTTTTGAAGCTGGGATATCAACACTGAATAGTATAAGAGCTAATCCTCATGGAGGAGGCTTTAAGGCCAGTTAGACCCCAATTCCTTCAAGTTTTGTGTCCTAAGTATGTGATGCCCACAACAATAGGGTCTTACTTTTTTATTTTAGTGCACATGGGATTTTTTTTGCCTGTGTGTTTACAAACCACATACATATATTGTGTGCAGAGGCTAGAATAGGGTGTCAGACATCCTGGGGCAAGAGTTACAGATGGTTGTGGACCACTCTGTGGGTGCTTGGAATTGAACTCAGGTGTGGAAGAACATCTTGTTCTCTTAATTTCAGAGCAATTTCTCCAACCCCAGCAAGAAAGTCTTACCTTGTAGTTCTGGGAGGCATTATTGGGCAGCAGCAATGACATATAGTTTGGGGGGAGTCTCATTGTCTGCCCTGACCAACAACTCAAAGAAATGTTTATCATGCTTGGCACTAGAGTATTCATTAGATAGTCTACGGTTGTTGGGGTGACCATTATAAAGCATACACATACATATATCACACTCACACCCACAGACACATATATATGTATATATGTGTGTGTGTGTGTGTGTGTGTGTGTGTGTGTGTGTGTGTATTCAAAATGAAGGTATTAGGAAGCATATGTAGCCATACAATTATATATATTACATATTTAATTTTTAAAAACTAACATAAACTAGTATGTTTCTCAGTGTATTTTTTTAAATATCCTTAGCTTTCTTTGCTTCTCTTTCCTCTTTGTCCATGTGTATAGCCCTCCTCAATTCCCAGTTAAATTCCCTCCTCAGTTTGTCCCATTTTTCCAGTTCCTGACACCTGTGTCCTACTCTTCTCCTCTCAAGACCTCCTTCACTATCGCTATGGTCCCTCTCGGGTAAATAATGTCTGTTGAGAAAAGGAGAATCTGTCTTCTCCAGAGATAAGCCTTCTGATCCATCATTTGATTCCAAGTGGTCAGCTCTAAATATATATACATATGAACACCACTGAATGTATTCAGAATTTGTATTTGTATATACATATAATATGAGAAGAGGTCATGGGTTTGCAAAAGAATGAGAAAGGCATTGGAGGAGTTGAAAGAGCAAGAAAATGATAGAGTGGATGCAAATACAATAATCATGTAAGAAATTATCAAAACATTATATGAAAAATGGTTTTCCCACCTCCTAAAAATACTTGGAGTGTTTCTGTAAGCCTCTTGTAGTGAATAGGTAATAGTAGTGAACAATTGCTGATGAAGAATAGTCATGTTTGGAAGGTGTGGTCTCTGGTGGGTTTCCCATATTGTAGTCACTAGACTCTATTGGATGGATCCACATCCAGGGTTGCACAGGGAGCACAATTTGGACTTAGTTATTAAAGAGGAGGAAGAGGTGGAATAGGAGTAGGAGGAAGATAAGAAACATGTAGCATTGTAGCAGGTATGTTGAATATTCTGAGCCCCATGTTAAGTGTTATGTTCTCCATATTTATCAGCATCATAATTTGAAAGAAGTGTATCTTGTTATACGTCAAAATTTTTATCTATCATATCTGTATATTATATATTATATAAAATTATGTATACATGTATTATACACACTATGTGTGTGTATATATGCATACAAGGTATATTTGGAAGCCTGTTGGCATTTCACAATTTGGTCTTTCTTTAATCAGAAGTTCCATAACACGAGTGAGAAAATGAAGTGCATCCTTCCATTGATTTCAGAAAACTCATGATGAAATAAATTCATTTTATGCATATGCGACCTCCATTACAATTTTTTTCTTTTTGAAGAACAAGAAAACAAGAGGCTCACTTTAAATTTCCTCTGTATACATATCAATTTTAAGAGTATTCTTTTATATTGCTATTAAGCTTTATTTTCTCTTTGTCTGAGATATGCAAGAAAGAGAAATGATTTTTTCCAGAAGAAGACTGAGAAAAAATTGCTATTGTAATGATAGAGTTATTTGAGAAATGCACTGTGCTCTATTTATTTTTTTGATCTAGGGCATAGCGCTTATCCTAGCTGTGATTCAGGGCTATTAAGAAAGATTATTCTGTGGAAACTGGAGGCAAATGCCAGGCCAAGCTTATAATGAGAGTCATTAGGAGGTGCAGGGATGATTCCTGGCTCCTCACCCCGAGGAACTGTGGGGTAAAGAAGCGACTGGAGTGCACAGTGTGACCCATTCTGGTGGATTCACCCTCGGGACAAGATGGTCTTTTTTAGGACTAGTTCTTATACTCAAAGTGTTGATAGTTAAATTCCCAAGACATTTGAGAACTCATAATCTGTTTTTTATGGAACCTAGATTTTACACACAAACAGACACACACACACACACACACACACACACACATACACACACACACGACATGATAGTGGCCATGGAAGTATTTGGGGAAATAAAAGGGACTATTAGGGGGGAATCAGATAATGGCTGAATAAGGTCCAAGTACATGATGTCACTTGATAGAGTATCATTATAACCCCATCACTGGGTACAATGAGTTTATGCAATAATTTTTAAAATAGATGAAGAAATAAAAGATAATTTAACATCAAAAATAGGTGCCCATGTGTGAGGAAAATAGGCAGCACTGCTCAGCTGGTTTACATGGAGAGTTCCTTCATTAGGGCTGTTTCCTGGAGATCCATGGAGTCTCATGCAGAATGAGTGCTTAGTGATTATGTCATAACAACAGCAAGCATTTAGAACCTTGAACTTTTAACTTTATTTTTTTTGTAATGTATAATTGTATATGCTATTTGAGTTGCCTTAAATTTACTACAGATATTAGTAAACTTCAAATAAAAATCCCAACATATTTTGAAAAACTCAATAAGATAAATGTAAAAGTCTGTTGACATGAAAATAAAAATTATTACAATACACACACACACACACACACAGACATATATATATATACATATATATATATATATATAATAGCTAGAGCTGTATGTCAGTGGAGCACATGGGAGGCCAATGTTTTAAACCAGAATGCTCTAGGGAACATAAAAAGAGACTTATGATTCTGCAGATTATCAAAATAAGCTGACTTAGGTGTAGTCATTAAAATGGATCAATATTAGCATAGCAATGATGAAAGAGATGAATGAAAGTTCAAAGTGATTCATGAGAGACATTCTAGTACATGATAAATGTTCCAATGCAAAGAGATAGGAAAAGGACAGTGTAGCAATAACTTATGTTGAGACGAACTGGCTTTTCATTATAAAAATATTTTTTAGAAAATGTCTAAATTTTATACTTTCATAAAAGATAATCCTAATTATGAATGTAAGAACAATAAGCATTTAATAAAAAGAAACAGAACAAAGTTTTCTCTTGGGGGGGGAGAAAATGGTTTTAAAAAAATTTAAACAAAATATAAATAGCTGAATTTTTGATTCAGTTTCTTTAAGTAGTAAAGGCACCAGGAAATCTAAATTTTTAGCAAGGCCAACTGACAACTATAAACTGAGTACAAAATTTCAATATAAAGACAGTAGTCATATTACAAATCAGAATAGGAAAAAAATAAGGATGATAAAATTCCTACAAAAATAAGGAATCAGAAGAAAACCACATATATGAGAGTGACAGGCATTTGAAGGATGTGTTACCTCCTTCTAAACTGTTGTGCCAGCATCAATTTGTAGTCTTCAAACCAGTTGATGATGTATAACATATGTATCTTGGCCATCTTGGCAATTCCTCTCCATATTTTTTTATTCTTTTTCTCCAGATAAGAATGGTTGTTAATGATTCACAAAGGAATACCATCATCTTCCATCCACTAGGGGACCATAGTAAGATGCTACAGTGGCTGCTCACCTTTTATCTTTGGACACATAGAAATCCCTAAAGTGTTGTTTTTCCCAAGTGGCTACCCAGGGTCCAGATCATGCTAATGATGTTAGCAAGGACGGCGCCCTGGAGAGGTGAAATCCAGGAAATAGAGAGAGGGGAAGTACAAGGATGACAGGAGATGAAAACCAACTATATTGACAAATTTGTTCCCCTCTCCAGTCTAGCTGAGAAAAGGTACAGAGCTTCCAAGTCAGTAAAGATGGTAAGATCTCAATGCCTGTTCTTACTCTTGATTGTGGAAGGTGCTGGTGTGGGAATGGTCTGTATGGTGCCGCTTAATTCGCGTTCCTAGATTCCTACAAGCATTTAGTGCCTTCCCCAGGGCTTTTATTCTACCTTCTCAGAACTTGGACCAAATCAGTGAGGTAACACCATTTGAAAGTTACAACACATTCTGCCATTTGGAGGACTACACAGACAAACAGTCTCTGGCTTTCCTGAGAAGATAAGGGGGAAAAAAATCTCTGAGATCTTTATAGATTTACTCTTGCCCCAAAATGTTTGTTTCCTAGAAAGATATGAAACAATTAGACATTTATGACAAAATCTATGTAAATCTAAACATGATATCTCTACAGTGAAGTCCTACTGAATGCAAACTATAAACACATTTATTGTAAACATATATCTACAGTGAAGTCCTACTGAATGAGAGCTCAATAAACACACATATGCATGTCTATAAGTAGCCATGCTTGAAACTTAATCTTCAATGTATGTAACAGTTAAGTATCAGACTCTAAGTGCTGACCCAAAAGAAGCTACATATGATAGCCCTGTCCTCACGATGTCATTTGTATCCATTCTAGGAAAGTAATAATAATCCCTGAAATAAAAGCCTTTATTTCTGGAGCAAGGATTAGAATGTAGACTTTGGCAACAAAAAAACGCAGGCAAATTTACAGGTTACGGGAAATTCTCTGTGTTATGCTCCTGTAAGTGTTTCTATTTTTGGATACAATTTTCACAGATCAACAAACTGAACACTTTAACTTTTAAGATTTCATTCTTTGTACATTGAATCTTAAATTCTATATGAGTTTAAATTAGAATCACAACAATGGCAAGAAATCATCTTGTAATTGACTAATCTTGGATCATCTCATGATTGAGCAAAGTGTTCTACAATGCTTAGAATAAGTTTTTATTCGTAGACATCCTACTATCTTACCAAAATGACCACGATGATCATCTTCACAGGTCACCTTCACCAGTAATTTTAGGGTATTTTGTAAGGAACATAAGGACATTCAATTACTTCATCTTTAAATCAATTTTGAGAAAAACACAGACTCTGAGTCACTAACATACTTCAATCTTTGGTTTTTAAGGGGATTTCATTACAAAGTTTCACAACTTTATATCATCTGCTGCTAATAGTCAGTCCCTTCACATATTCAAGAATTTCAGTATAGTTCTCTATTTATGGGTAATAGTATAAAGCGTCTATTTGACTAAGTTACACATAAATTTCTGTTACAAACACAAAAGAGTTCCAGGAAGTTTTATGGTTTTTTTTTTTTTTTAAATATAAGACATTGCTCCTTTCTCTTTCCAGAATAATTTGTCTTTAAGGTATCTGGTACCATCTGGATTTGAACTTTTTGAAAGAAATCTTTTTAAAATTTTTCCAGAAAGCCATTACAATGGATTGTCTTTCAGGATGGTAAAAACATATGCAAACAATTTTCATGTTAACTTTGCTTTAAAACTGCTGAGAAGATTTTCCATTATATTTTACAAGACAATTCTCTTGAGATTAAATAGAACACTAGAAAACTTAAATTGAGAATGCAATTTTAAGATGTTTGTGAGCAAATTTAAGAAGTGGAGAAATATAAAAATAAGTACCCTATAATATCATTTGCTCGCCTCCAACATATTCACACAGAGATAGATTTCATCAGTCTCTTGTGCTGCTTTATCCCTAATTCTAAGCTGGGTACTTGTGGCACACGCCTTTAATCCCAACACTTGTTGGGCAGAGGCAGGTGGATCTCTGTGAGTTTGAGGCCAGGCTGGTCTACAGAGTGAGTTCCAGGAAAGCCAAAGTTACAGCAGAGAAACCATATCTCAAAAAAAAAAATCTATATTTTGATAAAACCCCACCAAGGAAAATGCTTAAAAGTAAATTGAATAAATCGTCAATCCCAGAAAGGGACTCTGTGGTCAAGGATATGACAGGAATAGCATTTTTTGCTATATTTTGTGTATATAAATGGCAGCTTTGACAATGCATACACACTATTATATCACAACCTCTCCTCTCCAAGGCTCTGATATCATTGCAGAGAAGGAGCTGGACAGACTGTAAGATCAGAGGTGGTGGAGGACCCTAAGGAAATGGTGTCTTCCAAATGGAGCAAGGTAGTAGTACATTTGTACTTGCAGTGGTTGATACAACATGCACATGACAATAACAAACTGAAGCCAGACAAAATCCCATTGCCGAGAGGGAAGACAGCATGATGTCTTGCCCCTAATTGAGGAGCTATTGGTAATTGCTAACTGCTGGGAGAGGGAGAGTCGGTTTTCTTTAAAGGTGTGGTGACTAGGGAGCAACCATGCTCTAGTGAAAAGGTACAGATCCAGGGACTACACAAATTGGACTTGAGGGGTCAAAAAAATAATGGTGACCCAAAGCTCTGTGGATAGAGAAAGGCAGTGTGTTGGAAAGGAGTTGGGATAAGGGATGGATATGATCAAAACACATTGTGGAAATTATTCACAGAAATAATCAAGATTGCTAAGAAGATGTATTTAAGGGTTACAAAGAAGAGTTACAAAGGTGTTAGAAATACACTGCTGCATGCTTTCTTGGGATCTCAGGGTAGTGATGCTTAAAACTGTGTTTGATCAAACTGTGTTTGTTCTTTGTCTTGGATTTAATCATCCATGAGCGTCTTCTCAAGAACAAATAATGCAAACTAATTGGATTTTGTGAGTAACAATTTTCACACAAATACACAACTCTTAGCTCTAGAATAAGAGATAGCTCATTCTGGAGCCAAATATTCTCAAGTTATCCTAAATGCCAATTTCTTAGACACCAATGAAAGTTATATATGAAAACATTTAAAAAAAAATACATCAGTGGAAACATCATGAAGGTGGTTTAGAGCAAAACGGGGAAATCTCTACGTTAGGACTCATGCTATCCTCTGGCATTATTATCCATTGGTTCCTGGAAGCCGGGTGTCTGCTTTACAGTTCAACAGTACTTACCTAATAGTCACAGTGTTTTTAGGTTACAATGAGGCAAGAAATGAATGGCTATGGGTGATTATGATATCCTAGAATAATTTGGGTCTGGGCCTGTGATATTCTAACTCTCCTCAGTCACAGAAGTGCTAATCAATCAGTCTTTTAGAATTTTTAATGTAGGTAGAGATTTTAAAATATTTTCTTCTAGGAACTAGCATTCACAATGACAAAACTAAAACCGAGGACTTTGATGCTAAAATTTTAATTATTGTTAAATATAATAAGTAAACTGTTATAAACATGAATGATTTTAATAAGAAGCTGAAGATTTTTAGCTAGTTAGATAGATGTCATGAAAAGCATACCATATGTACTTCAATTGTATAAAGTATAGTTTCCATCCTAGTTGTGATCAAGAACTTATTTGGGGTAGATACTTTATATTAAGGAAATACATCTACAAACCATAATTCCATCAAAGTCATTTCTTAATAAATATGTATGCTATGTATGCTATCATTAGATCACACATAATTTAAAAAAACTCATATATTTAAGTGAAGTACTATTGAAATGCCACTGCAAGGTAGTTACAGAACTCTTGAATTTTCACTTGAAATAAATTCACAGCTCTGTAGATGTAGATGCCAGATGTAGTTGTAGATGCAGATGCAAACGTTGATTCACTCACCCAGATGTAGACTTTGAGTCATGGCAGAGGATTTGTTATTTTTTGTCTAACTAAATCGCTGGTTCCTGCACAGAGTCATGGAGCCCTACATCTTTTCAACTTCCATTCAATCTACTCTTAAACCTTGAACTGGAAGACATCAGGCTCCATGAAATCTAGAACATTCTAACTGCTAGACTGGGCCTAGAAGTCTCCACTCAGCCTTCCAAGACCTACTGCTGACTGAGCCACTCTGAGTTCTTTTGACTTGACTCTTCTGGTTTAACTCACTCTCCTGGGCTTCTTCTGCTGAGCTCTGCTGTGTCTCTGTGTCTCTCCCTGAGCTCTCACTGCTCCATCCTGCCTCTGTAACTGACCGCTTCAACTTACTCTGTTAAGTGCTTCTCAACTGACTCTTCTGTCTGCTTCTTAACAGACTGCTGCAATTGACTGAACTGACTCCTTTTACTGAGCTGAAAGCCCACCTTTTCTCCTGAGAGTTGGACATGTCCTTACTCTGCTAACTCTTCCTCTTATTAGTCACTTTGTTTGCCATTCACTCTGACTCATTAAGATGTCACTTCCTGTGCAACAGTGACTCCTTTTGAGTTCTGCTTCCTGTGTCTGTTTCCACTGTTTTTTCTAGGGATTAAAGACATGGACTACCACTGCTTTCTGAATACTGGACGAAAGGTATGTACTGGATTTTTTAACATTCTTTCTACAGTCCATCCAGACCACACAGGTCTCTGAATGTAGATCCTGGAATGTCGACCTTAGCTTTCACACAGGGCTATTCCTCTGCACAACTCTTAGGCATCAAATATACAGGGTCTTTGGTATTAAAGAGAAATATTTCATCTCTTATTCTTTATCTTTTATAATTTTAAACTTTTCTTTTCACTTCAAATAAATCTGTTTTGACATTAATTCAAACTACCTAAGATCAAGGGCATCTTTTGTCAAAATAGGTTTAATAAAAATTTATAATTCTACAGAGCCAAAACACAAAGTCTGAGCAACTCATTCACAAAAATCACACCTGGTAAAGTAGTTAACAAAGGTCAATTGACAACATCTGTTACTTGAAGAAGGCATAGAAATAAAACATCATAAATGTTTACCAGTAATGTGTGAAAACAAAATCATCGATAAAAAGCATTTCTCCTAAGAACAGTGTGTGTTATCCATAGATGATCTCAGAAATTAACAGCTGGATAATTTTAATCTTTGAGAAGTTAAAACCTTAGGGAAAATTAAATAAAAATCTAAAAGTTTTAGAGTTCCTATGCCTGTAGTCTTCAACATTTAGTTTTCTAATAATGAAACAAGAAATGAACTAAGCCATATAAGTCATATACAAATATATATTGTGAATATTTCAATAATTTACACACACACACACATATATATTCCAGTAAGAGTAATCAGTCACAGAACTACAATAGCAAGTGTATCGCAGTAAACTGACCAAAGTAGGCATATATAAATTATTATGTTATGATGAATGAAAAATTGTAATCAGCAGTCATTATCATTAGTTCATGAATAATGGAGTCACTATTTATGTATATACATATATATATTCACACAATATAGATACACACATATGGATATATATATTCATATATATGTGTACATATAAACATACACACACACACACACACACATATGAAGCTTGGCAAGGTGGCTTACACCTGCAATCTCTGGGAACAATCTCAAGTTTAAAGACAGCTGTGCTATTTACAGATGTTCTCTCTAAAAAACAAGGATGGAAATATAACCCAGTGATAGAGTACTTGCCTACCATAATGCAGGGCCCAAATTCAACACTCAGTCCGGAGGCATGGGGAAATACTAGGAATAAATAAGTTGTTACAAATATCACAACATTTAATTGCCACAATGTCTTATTTTTCATTAGAAAAGTAAAAACAGAAGTATATGAAAATGCAAACTGATAATGGGACACATTTAGCCAATGTAGCAGATAATGCCCTCAGTTGGTGGGTAGCTGCTAATCTCCATTGCATTGGTGTGCAAAACTGTGTCTTGAGAGATCTGGGTGCTTCTTCTAATGTGTAGCAGCAGACAAGAGTACAAGAAGCATTTCTGAACCACATGTAGAGGGACAAGCTCAACGACAACTTGGAAAGAGAGATAATACTGCAAAGAGCCTAAATTCACCTGTCTTAGAAAAGCCTCAGAGGGAAAGAAGGAATAGGAGAGTTTTCATATCTCTTTCCAACATGGCCAACAGAAGCTGAGCAGGGGGCCTGAAGTTGAATCATTCTGAAGTTCCTGACTGGTTTTCTAGAAATACAGGCAAATAAGGACATGTCAGAATTTCCAGGGAAGTCAAGGAACAGAGCAAAATTGACTAAATGGCTGGTGGTTGTTGCAGGCAGTCCCATTTGGCTATTCTTTTGGAAAACTGACAGTGACACAAAGACTAAATAAGGACAGCACCTAATCAATATTGTCTTAGAGACAAATATTTCCCTCTTTTCTTGGCTGCTGATTTGCTTCTATTTTTCAACTATTGCTGAAATAATTTTTTCCTAACTCTAACCGATAATTATATCATTGTTGAAATCAGGCTAAGGCTCTCTAAGTTGCCATATGTCATATATTATGTAAAACAGTTATTTTTTTTCATGGTGTGCCTTGCCCTGGGTGACTCTGTTTTACAAGTAGCATTTTACTCCATTCTGAGTACAAATTCAGAAACACGTTGACCCTGAACTTGTTGAAAATATAAACAAAACCATCTGTATGGCAGTACTTACAAGTCACAGACAGAGAAATACTTTCTTCTTCAAAGCAAAAAAGTGCCACATTTTAATTGTATTAAATTAAACTGGGATCATATGAGCGCGTGGACATCTCAATAAAATCAGGGCTGAGGACTTACATAGATTGAAGAAAGGCTGCAAAAAACTCACCTGGAACCCATAAAGAGGAAGATGCTGAGATCAATGGAGACTATTGCCCAACCAGCTTGCCACTTAATCACAAACTGTGGGGATCAAGATGCCTACATTTAGAGAACTCCTGACTATCTCCAGGGCTTCAGCTTGGCTTCGTCCTTACTGTTGATGTGGCCTACTCAAAATGCTCTTTTTCTGTCTTTCTATCACTCATCTTTCCTTGCCGTCTTTTTGTTCATCCATTCATACCCTACCCATAACTGCCAGTTACTGCTAGTATCTCCACAGTCCTGATCCACCACCTTTATTCTAAATTTCAAACTGGCCCTGAGGCTCAGCTCAGTGCCAACCGCCAAACTTGTAACTAGACTCTGCATCAGTGCCTTCAGCAAAACTCCAGCAAGCTTCATTATCAAATTCTCATAGAGAATTTTTTTCTGCTTTTCTCCAGTTAGGCCTCCTTGAAACTTCTGAAGCTCCTTAATCAGCAAGGATGCTGAGACCTGTTTAACCCTTCATAACCACTCAACAACCCACATATATAGAGACTGATATGTTGCATAATGTGTTATTTGACAGTTCACGTTAGTAGTTAAGACAGAAGTAAAAAGCCTCTGTTTGCTTTGGTCAACTCTCAAGGGAAATCAGGATTACCTGATAGACTGCAACCAATAAAGCCAATGCATCTTGTGAATTTATTGTTATTCAATAAATACTGACATTGCTGAAACACAGAAATGTGTCTCTGAATTTCATCTGACATCGTGTGCTCATGGCAATAGTGAACAGGAATTCCAAGAGTACAGATCTGTGTGAACAAGAGGCTGAGTGTCTGGTGCCAAATCATTTTCAAGTCCCATGACTACAATGTATGCATCAGAGAGACGTCAGAAAAATTGATAATTGGTAATGACTGGATGACAAACATTGTTTAAGAAAAAAATTCTAATCAGAGTGTACATTAGTCAGAGTTCTCTATAGGGAAAAACACTGATAGAAAATAATATCTATATCTATATACATATAGATGTATGTATATATCTATATCTATTGCTATATTTATATATATATGTATGTATATTTATATCTATATTTATATATAAATATGTCTATATTTGTCTCTATGTATATATACATATATACATATAAACGTATCTATGATTTGTTAGAATGAATTATAAGATGTGGTCCAGGCACTGTAACAGTGACTTTCTCACACTGCAGAGACGGAGAATCTGGTACCTTTTCAGTCCAGGAGTCTATTTCTCAGCAGTCCTAATCTGGTACAAAAACCCTGAAGGATTCCTGGAAAAGCTGCTGGTCTTCCTTGAGTTTGCAATACTGAAGAAGCAGGTTCTATTAACAGGGAAGGAAGTAGTTAGCAACAGAATCGATAAATTTGCCAATGTGGAGGAGAGCAAGCAGGCAAAAGGCAAAGCTTCCTTCCTAAATATCATTTTATCTTTGCCGCCACTAGAAAGGGCTGCCCACATTTGGGATTGAGTTAAACTGATTCCAGTTGCAGCCATATTATGCAGCCATTAGAAAGTGCAGCTTTGCTGGAGGAAGCATGTCCCTGGGGAAGGACTTTGGGTATTGATAGCCTTACCTCTCTTCCTGCTATGCCTCTGTTTCCGGGGTAAGTATACAAATATGATCATATAGCTAGTTGTTCCTGGTACCATGCTTGTCCAACCATTCTGAAGTTTAAACCTCTGTTACCATAAGCCAAAATAAACCCAGTCTTTTTACAAATTACTCTTGGTAATGGTATTTTATCACTGAAAAATAAAAACAAATCAAACAACAACAACAAAACGTAATTATTACAGCTAACTCCTAGGTTCTTGAGAGATTTCCAATTGTTGACCTTCCAAAGTAAATACTTTAAGAAAATAGAAAGTTCCTACAACCAAGAAGAAACTCAGCTGAACATTAACTAAGAGATGGGAGAGTAGAATCACTTTGATCAAAAGCCACATGGACTTAATTTGTGTGTGTGTGTGTGTGTGTGTGTGTGTGTGTGTGTGTGTGTGTGTGTGTTTAAATTAGTTATAGTTACTGGAACTTTTAAGGTCATAAGCTTACAAGCCAGGAATGTCTGTGACCACAGGGACTGGAGGAGACAAGGGATGGAAGACCTTAGACTGCCATGGAAAAATGCCCTTGTTAGTTCTTTAATGGCTTCAGACTTCTACTATGATAGGAGAATAAACTAGAGTTTTTAATATAATTTTAATACAATTTATGGTATTCGTGGCCTTAAAAAATCAATTCATTAATAAAATAAACTTATTAATTTTTTTTCCTCTGTGGCTTAAAGTTAACTACAGCATAAATTAATTGGGCCATTCTTTCTATTGGAGCCATACATACAGATCATTTGATCATAAACTTACGTTTGCAAGAACTATATCCATTTTGTGATCAATTCATGAGGAATAGTGTATGTACAGAGTCAGTTCCATCAGCATGTATGTACACAACAAGAAAAAGAAAATGACCTCTCCAAAATTTTACTCTAATAAATTTTTATCAGCTTGCTTCTAAGCCCTGATCATTTTTGTCCTTGACTAGACAGCTGTTACTATTTTTCCTTTTTAACTTCTAAGGAACCTAATTACTATAGACATTTGACTTACAGTGATGAAAAAGCAGGCATCATTTCAGTTTATTGTAGTAAGCTTTGGATGTAGTTCTCTTTGGTTAATTTATTTCTTTCTCGAGAGGGAAAATAATTGCCAATGTTTAGAAAATATATTATTTTTATAGAAGAAAAGATAACTTAGTATCTAGTAACCAGAGATCCTTTATGCATGAATTGCCAAGCAACCAAGATAGGATGATCATGAACAAATAATATGAGAACTATGCATCAAAATGTGTATGGCCACATTCAATTTTATTTAGTATAATGAGAATACATAAGCATCTTAGCTTATAAATAATGAAATATATTCTAGTAGGCAAAGATATGAGGTCTTTTCTATTATATTGGTCCACTTGAAAAATAATCAATGTTCTCTTCTGAAGATTCTTGATATGATCACATTGTCAATCTCCCATCCCCATGGAAGGTCATTGATTCAAAGACTCTTGAGTCATTGTTATTTGGTCTAATACATTAAATATTTGAAATATTATGACAAGATATTCTCCAAGCCTTTCAGTACAGCATATGGCAGAGTAATTTAGACAAGAAGACAGTTTGTCAGACAGAAAAAATGGTTTAAAAGTGTACAGTTTAACACAACTAGACAACTTAAACTTTCATAAAATTATAAAGAACAGAAAAGGTCCACTATTATTTGATTATTTGAACAATGACCAATGTAAACTTATATTACTATAATCAAATATGTAAACAAGGTTTAGGAAATACCAGAAGACTAGATTAACCACTGTCTTATCTTTCCTAAATAGACAAGACATAAGTCTAATTTTAAGTGTTAGTGTTAGGAGAAGAAGCTACTTAGTATATGAATATCTTTGAAGAATGACAGCAAAGGAGACTCATAATTATACATTAGGTTATATTTCATGTTCCTATGTATGTATACACATGTGTGTCTAGTTTGGGCTTAAATGACATCTGAGTGTAGTTGACCATCTTTAATTAATTCAATTGGCAAGCAGCAGTTTATTTTTACTACCATAGAAACTTCAAGTAGACCAAGGCCATTGATTAAGTGTACACATTCAGGAGGTGTGGAGAAAGAAAATATCTTCAGTATTCCTTGACTGAAACTGAAACTACATTTTGACATAAAATCATAGCTGACTTTGATCAGATTTTAAATGATGTTTGCTAGAAAAAAGACAGTGGATGAGAGTTTGACTACTCTTCACATGAACCAGCAAGAGACATGTGAAAGTGAATAATTAAACAATTTTTAAGTATTATATTCCTTGCTTTAATCCAGAAATCCAGACCTCTAGTATCCTAAATATAAATTGAGGATTTTATAATGTAAGCTTAAAAATAATAGCTAAAGTAACATGTAAAATATGATTTAAATAATTTAATACATCTGTCATGCTTTGTCAACCTTGAATAACAGAGTGGGGTTAGCTCATAATACTTACATTATTTTAATAGGATAAACTGTACTTAATCTTCCTATTCTAATCAATAGCAGCAAATACAAATAACTATTCACATTGCTCTGAAATCTGGCAGACATGAGTTCACAGTGTTGACTTACTGCATTTTGATTCAATATTTGCATTGCTTTGACATTTCTGTTGTAGAGATTCATTAATATAACCTATTTTATGTGATAATGCACCACTTAGCATTCTGTTCAGGGTTTTTATATAATGTTAAGATGTACAAATTGACCCCACTTAGCAGGCAGACTTAAATAGTTACTGTTTCAATAGGGAGACAAGTATTTTGATATACACTAAATTTAGTCAATATTTGTTATGATCAAACATCTATAGTGATTGAGATCTGACCAAAGTTTATTACTGGACAATAGAATTATTAATTTATCTGTGACCTTGCTAAAGAAAAAAATAATGTAGCCTGATCCTACTGCCTCTACTTTTCAAGTGCTGGGGTTACAGGCTATCAACGCTACACTTAGCCAAATTACTGTAATTTTTGAGCTGTTTTATGTTTTAAATATATGTGTGTATATCTATATCTATAGGTATAGATATATTTACTTTCACATTTTTTAAAATGTTTCTTCTCATTCATAGTACATCCCAACAACTTTCCTCCCCTCCCAGTATTCCTTGCAACTCTTTCCCACCATCTCCTCCCTCCCTCACCCCTGCCTTTCCCCAAGAAAGAGTAGTCTTCCCAGGGTTACTGCTCAGACATGGCACAAAGATGGAGCAGGGCCAAATGTAATTCCCTACTTCAGTGGTGGACTAGGCAATCCAGCAGGGAAGAGGGGTCCCAAGGGCAGACAAAAGGTTGAGAGACAGGAACCCCCCAACCCCACTCCAGTCTGTATGAGTTCTGTAAGAGCACCAAGCCAGGCATTCTCAAGACATAGCTAGGTGACCCATCAGGTTCATGTGTGCCATTTCAGGCTCTGTGAGCCCCTAAGAATGCTGGTCAACTAACTCCATGGGGTTCATTCTCCTGGTTGGCCCCCATAATCTTTCTTCCACATTTTCCATGGGACTCCTTGAGCTCTGTACTTTGGCCTTGTGGTTCTGCATCTCCTGTCAGCTGCCTAAGGAAGCCTCTCTGATGAAGATTGGGCTAGCTGATCTATGAGGACAGCAGGATGTCCATTAAATGTGCTCTCCTGGTTATCCAGTCTTTAGTTCCTGGCCTGATCTGCAATATTGGTCATGGATTCCCACCATTAGCATGAACAAACAAAGAGATCTTGTCAGTGGGATCCAATTTAAAAAAAAAAAAAGGTTTTAAATTTCAATTTTGAGATGACTTTTTAGTATTCTAATTTGACTTAATAGCTTTATGCAGGGAGGGCATGGTGACTTTAATTCTCATTAATTTTCTTCTCATAGTGATATAAAAAGATGACATCACTATGATCATGTATACACCAAGAGCAAGTTAACCAATTGGCTTTAATCTTACTTGTAGGTGAGGCTGCATATACAAATAAATGCATAATATTACCTTGAAATTCTACTTCAAATAATGACATCATTCCACAATAAGTTGGTACTTTTATGACTAGTGTTTTATATGTAATAGACTATCACAATAAATTTCATGTAAACTGAGACACATATTCTAAATTACTGAAGTCAATGTTGAACTGGATATAAATAGGCATATATAGGTTACTTCACCAACTGTAAATTGTTTCATATTTGAAAAGCTCAATGCTGAGTTTGATTTCTCATTGTAGCAGAATAACTTACAGGAATCAGTGCTCTCTCTTTTCAGAAGAAAAGACAATGTCATAAAAATATTTGATAGTATGTAAAGGGCTTCTGATGGGACTGTACCAGAAGCATGTACCATATCCTTCAGGGCATTTTTCCATTTTTTTCTGTAGATACATTCAGAAGACTCAGCTTAAAGGCTCTTGATAAATGGTAACACCACTAGAAATCTCCCAGGGCTGGAGAGATGAAAATTGATCTTTTATGATCACAAATAAAGACAAGATGTGGAATAGCCATTACACAAATATGTCTCTCCTGGAGCTCACATTGAAATGTAACCCATTCTGAAAAATAAAAAGGTGAGTGTGATTAGGGTATGTCCTCATGAGTCACTTAATAGAGAAGTGCAATTGATGGATTGATGAGCTTAATGGAGTTTTTTCCATTAAGGCAATTAACTAGGTCATGTTGTTTCTTACCATGATGTGATCTCTTCTAGAAAGGCAGCCATTATCATGTGTGACCCTCAACTTTAGATATGAATGAGGAGAAAAATCGCATTTCTTTTTTTTCCTAACTTGGCAGTCTATATTATTATGTATTAGCAATATGCATAAGAAGAGAGCCAAAGCAAAGTCATGCTAAAATTGGTTAGTTAATTTCTAAGAGAAGCATGCTAGATATTTGAGCAGTACAGAGAGGGAGGCTAAGAGGGCTGGAAAACACAGCAGACCCATCTCATGCTTTCATTGAAGGGGCAAAGCAAACTGGATGACAGGAAGTGCCAATAAACAGGCAGGAAGTAGTTAAGGATATTAGTTGTAACTCTGTATGAAGTGATTCAGCGTAAGACCACAGAACTAGATGATGCAAGAGTCCTGAGAGTCCCTGCAAACCAAAGTCAAGATCACTCACAAGCAGAATAAATAAATGGCAAAATGGCAACAATTCTACCTGCTTACTAGAGGACTGCACACACCCACTGGGTGGAAAAATGCATATATACATTATTGGCTTGTGTTGCCCACTGAATCTGAACTCAGTATAAAATTTTGAGATAGTTGTCAGCCAGAATCAAACATTATGCCAATAGAACATGTACATCCTATGACCCAGTCATTAGAATTCCCAGAGAAAACTCTATAAATATACATTAATACCTTGGTTAAGAAAAAGTAAGAGAAATATAAATTGTTAAGTGACAAATTGTAAACTTTGTATGTTTGGAAAAATTGTAATGAACACCATAGGACAGGGTTTTAACAGCACAGAATATTAAGAGTAAACACTATAGTAACTTATGTCAGCATCATTAAATTAGAGTAGCTCAAACGTGGTGACCTAAAAGAATGAAAAATATAAAAAGATTGTCGGAAGATCATGAGATTTTGCTATTGGATCCCAAATGGATGAAAATCAGAAGAGGAATAAGCTGTATATACAGAAATATGCAATCATTTTCTAACAATTAAGACTTGGGCTCAAATCTGTGCATTCACTGAATCTAACTGGTTTTAAACTAAAACTGGATAAAGGCATATACCACAGCTCTCCATAGTAAAACTTCAGAAAATCTAAGACAAAAATGAGTTCAAAGGGAGACAAAGAAAACAAACATTTACCTTCAGGAGTAATAACACAAAATATTGACAGATAAGCTACAGAAAATATCACACTTAAAGGTAAAAGAAAGTGGTTGATGGATTTTATTTAAGTGCTTTCAAAACTATTCTTTAAGAATAAAAATAAAAATATCCTCAGATATTTAAAACCGAATAGTTCATCATGACTTGTTCTCTGCAGTAAAATATACAAAAAGTAATTATGTAAAAGAAATAGCATTTCACAATTTCGGGATACAAAAAAGCAGAAATGACAATGTTAAAGATACGGATAAATATAAATAAAATTGATTTATAGAAATAATAATAACATTTAGGGCGGAAATTACAGAGAGAACACAAATGTATGTCAAGAATTGCATGAATGCAGTGCTGAAAGGACGAAATCAAGATCATAGCAGCATCTATAAGGCTGTAAATGTGGCGATTTATCTTAGAAAGTTTAGATGTCAAGAATGTGCATTTATTTAGAATAACAACATAGAAAGTTATAATCATTACGAACTCAATAGCATAGTAGACTGAAATAATCAACACAAAATACAGCCAATCCAAAAGATGAAATAGGAATGATAAACACACATAAATGAAAATAGAAAGTAATCAATCGAATGCTAGCCTTCATTTTAAGTAAACTACACAGAATATTAAAGTAAACTCTCAAACTTAAGGGACGTCTCTCAGATTCTGCATATGTGCTTTTTTAAAGTTTCATTTTCTATTGTCTTATTTAGTCTCTTCTAATACTATTGTGCGTTGCTTATCTTCTTATGCTGGCATCCTAACATTCAATACTGCAGACTGTGACTGTAACAGAAATCATATATGTACAAGTCACATTTTACAGACTGAGCAGAAGACCTGTGTGTGTTTGTGGTGTGTGTGTGTGTGTTTGTGGTGTGTGTGTGTGTGGTGTGTTTATAGGTAACAAAGTAAAAAAGGCCACAGATTGGAGAAAGTACAAGGGGCAGTATATAGGAGGGATTGAAGGGATCAAAGGGAAGGGGTAACTTAGAAACATACAAAATGTTATATTTGTAGTCAAAAAGAAGGATTTAGGTTGAAGAGTGTCACCATTGGGGAGGATGTGATGCACTCTGTCTGGAATGCATCTAACAACAGGAAATTTGAAGATATAGGTACACCAATGAAAGACTGTGTAAACAGAAGAAACAAGGTAGCTATCTGGAAACCACTGCAGGAGGGAAGGTGAATATAACCAAAGCAAATCGACTAAAACTTGCAAGAACTAATAAAAATTAAATTCCTAACTTGTTGATTCCAAGTGTTTCAAAGGTATTTTTTTTGGAATAAAAACTGCAAATAATTTAATAAAAGTTTAATCTTCTCAAAACCACTAACTACAGTAAAGAAAAGCTACACTGGTAAAATACTGATGCTAACCAGTATGGAACAGACACATGTGTTACACTTGATATACTTAATCATTATAACATTAGTTGTATACATTTTATCTTTTTGGTATATCTGTTAATATTGACCTCTAATAATCATTACAATGTAGTATAAAATACAGTGCAGAGTTCAAGATTTTCCCTTTGATAATATGGCCTCTTTGATGCCACAGAAATGTCTCAGTGTATACATGCTACTCTTACAGATAACCATAACTTGTTTCATAACAGCCACATGGTAACTCATAAACATATTTAGCTCTAGTTCTAGAAGATGGGATGCTCTCTCTTCTCTGTAGCCACCAGGCATACACATGATGCACATACATGCATTCATGAACAACATTCACACACATTAAATAAAAATAAAATTTAAAAAAATCTTTAAATTTTTAGAATTTATTTATTTTTACTTTATTTTTTATTTGTTATACACGTTTAATTAAAATATCATCTCATCACTATCCTCATTCCCTTTCCCTCTTGTAGAGGAATAGTGAAACTTTTAATTCATCTTCATGGATGTTGTTACACACCTTTAGTCCCAGTATTTAGAAAGCAGTGGTGGTGCACACCTTTAATCCCAGCTCTTGGGAGACAGGAGGCAGAGCTTATATGGGTCAATGTCAGACAGGAAGTGAAATAAATCTGAGATGAGTCAGAGTGAAAGGCAGGCAAAGTGACAAATCAGAGGAAGAGATAGCAGAATGAATCAGAGTGAGGACACACCCAGGCCTCAAGATGTAGAAGCAGGCTCTCACCTCAGAGAGTCAGAGACAGAGGATAAGACACTGAAGTAGAAGAGCAACAAGACACAGACACAATGAAGCTGTCTGACTGAAAATAAGACAGAAAAGCAGAGAGGCTGACTGAGGCAGTGTGGGGCAATGAGAGCTCACAGAGACACAGAGGCAGTCTGAGGAATCTGAGAAGAGGTAGTTTGGCAGAAATCAGTATCAGATGGGAAGAGAGTCACTTAAAAGCCTAGCAGAACAGTTCAGTCTGAGGCAGTCAGAGAATCATCTGGAGTCTGCAGAGCCAGAAGAGTGTCAGAAACAGTAAGTTGGCTCAGAAGATCAGTGAGAACCAGTCAGCTTTGGTAAGAATTTGAGCCAGAACAACAAATGAGTTGAGTTGAACCAGAAATGTTAGTTGATCAGTACAGCTCTGAGTTCAGAAGGTTCTAGTCAAAGTGGGTCAGTCAACAGTGAGTCTTCTAAGCTTAAACATGCTAGATTGTATGCAAGCTGAGGTTGAAGCCTTCTATGTCTTGGCTAGCAGTTTAAATGTTTTAAATTTTATGGAGACTGAAATGCTCCAGGGCTCCAGGACCAGGGGACCAGGATCGAAGTAACCAAAGAATAAAAAGCTTTTGCCTTTAATCTCAGTTACACCTGCCTCCAGTCTCATTCATATTCCATCCTTCCAATTTCTTCCATGCTCCCTCCTCTTGAATACATAACCACTTTTTCCTGATTATTATTGTTACATATCTATGTATACATATGCACAGATAAACAAACACTTTGAAATATTTCCTATTGATAACATAGTCCTTTAGAAAAATCAGATCTTTCATGTTTTTCAGATACGTATTTCACAATTGTTCTATGAAAAAAGGCCAACATGTAAAACAACCTGTATTATGAAAGAATTAAATTTCATATCAGAGGAGTATAGCATCTTGCTTACTATCAAAAATCTAGTTAAAGGCTAATTCTGTCAGAAATGTCAATTACCTGAATCATAATGCACATCACTCTCTTTTTAAATATTCTTTTAAATTTTTGCAATTAGAATACAATTACATCATTTTCCCATTTCACTGTCCTCATTGAATCTCTTCCTATGTACCCACCTCCCCTCTAAAATTTGTGGTCTCCATTTATTAGTTGTTACACACATACACTTATACAAACCTATTCCTAAAGATATAAATATAACTTTCTTAGTCTGTATACTGCTATTTGTATGTATATGATATCAGGGCTGACCCCATGGTATTGGATAACCAACTGTGAGTGCTCTTCTCTGGGGAAGACTATCTCTTCCTCTCTAGAATTCCTTAATTGTTGAAGTTCTTTGACTAGGGTTGAGGCCATGAGATTTTTCCCTTTCATGTTAGTGTGTCCATTGATGTCATCCTTGTTTTGATCAATATCAATCAGACTTCATGAGTGTAGCTTCTCTGACCTTTCTTCCTAGATCTTAGAATCTACACATAGCCCCTTCTGCTATGATCCTTGATTTTAGGTACAGGAGATGCATGTAAATATATCAGTTCAAGCTTTGAACCATAGGGCAACTTGTTCTCTGCATTAATTGGATCTGAACTGGATTAACCCAAACTGAAAATCAGTTGCATCATACGATTTCTCCATTAGAACACTAAGCTTCAACCTCTTAGCAGATGAAATGTTTACTCATTGCAAGAAATTTCTAAACTGAAATACTGCACGTCCTTGATACAACCTTTAAGACTTTCAGTGCATTTGCCCACCCTTGCATTTGATAACATTTAACAGTACCTTTTATGATATCATTAAAAATAAAATTAGTACAAATTCTGGATACAGCTATGTGGCCTTCATTTCTAAGTCAAGAAAGGAAAAAAAATGCAATTTATTCATCAACTAGGAGACTAAAGAATAATTAGGAAATGCAACAAAATTGATGTTATTTTAGAACTCTTATTATGTCTGGTTAAATCACTGCTTATTTAATTACTGTAACATAAGCTATCATTAATAATTTCTAGGTACTTAGCAAAGAGGACAAGAACCATCTATGCCTCCAAATGAAAGTAAGAAGTGTATCCTCACAAACTGGTTGTGGAGGCAAACACCTGTCATCACATCACTCAAGAGACAGAGACAGGGGGATCTCTGTGAGTTCAAAGACTGTCTGGGTGATATAATGAGTTCTAGTCCATCGAAGGCTACACAATGAGAACTTGTCTCAAGAAAAAAAAAATCAGAAAACAGCAAAAAGAAGTACATTATCTCCTTCTGAAAGCAGAATAGATTGTGATATTTGAATTAGTTCTTCAGGACTGCTCTATATATTCCTATACCCACTTTTTATTGAGAATAAATCATTTAAGAATGTTAAGAGCTTTCCTATAGACTATAAGGAGTGGGGGAGAATGCAAAAAAGACATTGGTGAGGGGAAAAGTACAGTGTCAGTGACACCATCTCTGGGTGTTATGCATTTAGCTACTCTGTAGATAAACAAATTCACTACTCATGGCAATTATTTTAGCTGTTACTACTTTTAAATTATTTTAATCACACATATGCTTACATATATCCTACACAAATGAGCCCAAGGCTTTAAAATATTTAACTTCTTTTGAGCTCTCAAGTTGTGAAGGTGCTAATTAATTTTACAGGGATGTGACAGAGATTCTGTGGATTTTCCCCTGTGTAGATTCATAGCCCATGTCAAAATCAAAACCGAAAAGGACGAATTTTATAGTGAGAAAAAACAATACTGATGTCATTTTAATTTGTGGAACTTTAAGAAACATTACCATCACCACTATTGATATTTATGTCTCTGTGAAAAGTGCTGGCATTCTGGACTTATTTTCACATTTACCAAGAAATTATAATTAGCCTTTAGAAGTGAAAGTCTCAAGAACTTTGAGGACAAATGTAATATGTGTTCATGTAGCAAAGGTTCTAGTGGAATTGCCTGTAGGGAGAATTATGTATTACTGTCAATAGCTTGAAGATTTAATTAAAAATATTTTATGGAAGAGTGTAAGCCCAAGTGAGGGTTACAGAGAGTGGCTTTTGAACATTTATCTAATGGTAAAGTCTGTATTTGAAGCATTATTCCCTCCTTACTCCTGTGTAGCATGAAGAGCAATGGTACCAAAGAGTAGCTGCCATTCTTGTAGACATAGCCTGAGCTCCAGAGAATTCCTTCTTTGAGGTAAAGTAATACTTCTGTGCATACACCTATATGGTTTATGTGTAGTGATAAGCAGCCTTAACTTGCTCCAATAGTCAAAGCACTAGCACAATCTAATTTTAGTCTGCATTTTGATGTTAAAGATAGATATCTAATCATGTTTTCTATTTCATAATAATTTGATATTGGTTTTAACCTAACATTTCGGAGGATATTCAATTATATTTATTTTGTCATGAGGCAAATTATATTTGTTTTGTCATATATTATATATATATTATGTGTATATATATATATAATATATGACAAAACAAATATATATATATATATATATATATATAATCTATCCTGTGATGCAATATTATTAATGTTAATTTGCTACTAAGTAGGCACGAAGCATAAGTTATATAGGTAGAATTAACCAGAGCAAGCTCTACAACGTGGACAACACCAGACTGCCTTGACTTTTCCCCAGATCATACACCGGGTTGGCCCATATGGCTCTAAAGAAGCTGAACAATAAACTGCTATAGGGCCATCAGGAACCATTTATCTTTTCACTCTAATTATTTGAATGGATCCAAGCAGGGGAGAGGTTTTTAATCACTGTGTTTGAGTGCTTAGTGAAGCCAGCATATGTGTGAAGTGTAAGCAGAATTAGGCTAGGCATGAAAGGCTTTTTCGATTCAGTTGGACTCTCTCTGGGATCTCTTTCTTACTGAATCACATTTGAATTATTGAATTTTGGAATTTAAAGCAAAGCTGCAGAGCAAGAGGAGTGTTTTATCTTATTACTGTCTTCAGCTTAATTACAGCTTAGTTCATTGATTCCTATGGGAGAAGAAGTAGTGATCAATACTAGCAGGGCCCAGAGAGTAATAGTTGGTCCCTATTAAAGTCTATGTATTTTGAAATAAATTCTGAAAAAAAAAAATTCAGCAAATACAAAAACTAACTACTTTTTCTCATGCTTGCTCTTGTATACGTCTACAATCTGCTTGTGTTGTTAGTTCTCCGGGAGAGTTAAACAGAACGGCCTATTCACCCGGACTGAGGTAAACGCTGGACCAAAGAAACAGTCGCCAAGCTCTGCTTGGTGAATTCATTTGTTTTTCGGGGTTGATTATAGGAGCACAGGGGAAGAGCACATTACTCACAATGCGCCTCCACAGGACCCACCCAGCATTAGTGAAGCTTCACAGAAGTCGCTTCACCAGTGTCTTGCCCAACTTGCTGCCATTGTTGGGTTCATGATAATAGCTCAAGGAGACACTGAGAGGTATGTGTATGACAGTACAAAGCAGTTTATTTTTCCACAGGTTCAGTCAGGGCTGTCCAATACAAAAAAAGAAAAAAAATTGGCAGCTGCCTTGTCAAATGTGGGTGCGCAGGGATTTTTAAGGGAAACAGCAGAGTCACTTGGGGGATCTCTCCAATTGGTCAGGACCTAAGCATGGGCACCCACTGGATTGGCTCCTTATATCTGGCAGGGAAGTGAGCAGCATTCTCAGGAAAGTAAAGCTCCTAAGTGATGTATGGAAAGCTCTCATTGGCCAACAGCTAGCCTGGGGTCTTGGTCCTGCCCATCAGGAAGGGGAGCCCTGGTGATCCTCTCAGCCTCTACATCACTGAAGAATCTCCTCTAACCCAGTAAGTATTTATTATTTCTGTAACACCAGGGAGGAAATTCATAAATATTGTGGAACACTTGGAAGATGTTTTGGTTGCTTTGGTTTCTTTAAAAACTCAAAATGGTGTTTGGACTAGGTTTATGTGCCCATCCCAGGTATAGTACATGATTATGAGTTTAATTTGGAATGCTTGATGCTGGTGGCCATAATTTGGTTAGGTGCTTGATGCTGGTGGCTATAATTTGGTTAGGTGCTTGATGCTGGTGGCTATAATTTGGTTAGGTGCAGTTGTTTTGGCAGGTGTAGCTTGTTCTTGGGATTGTGTGCCGCTTGGGTTTATGGGAACATTTGCTTACAGTATAAAAGGTTTGAAGACCCGAGAGAGCCGTGTTGGTTGTTGATTGGTTTGTCTGTCATTAGTGTGCTGATTCTTGCAAAGAAGAACAAAGTTTGGAGAGATTGGGTTTGCAGATAGTGATCTGAGACACTAGTCTGACTCACTGTCAGCTAGTCCTCTCCAAGGTTAGGGCAGCCTAAAAAAGACTGTGAAATTTTCTACCTTTTTCTCTCTATCAAGGCTGCCTGCAAAAGCAGCAACAATTTCTTTCTATCCTTCCTTTCCCTTTCTCTAAATTGAGGGTAAACGATTGTCGTTTACTACAACACACGAATTTGTAACTTTATTGTGCATTCATTAGCCTCCCTTTTCACTCCAAGATAGAATGTTTCAATCAAACAGCTACAAAACACTTACAAACTATGCTGATTTGGAAGCCTGTATGTTTAGATCAGGATACAGGAAAAGTCAATGTTTGTTAAGGATTTCCTGGTTCGTAGATAGGTACTATTTCCTGGTTTCCTCATACTAGAGAAATGGCAAGCTTCTTTTGTGAGACTCTTATGAATGTACTAGTCCTATTTGCCTGAACTTCACCCTCATAAATTAGTCATCGCACATAACACTAGCTCTTAATAACCATTACTTGGAGGTTGTGACTTTAGCTTAAGAATTTGACAGAGGGGACACAAAACAGTCAAAACAATAGTAATTTATTATTCACAGCAAAATGGAGAAGGGAGAGAAACAGGGTGTTTGCATAGAGATGCAAATAGACACGGGGATTATCTTCTTATTATCCCCAGACTAGGATATGAAGGCCAATATCTTTAAGGACATTGTTTTGGGTCAGAGCTAGGAGTATTATTATTAGCAGATGATTCTCTGACCACAGGAACTTCCCTATTCACTGCATATCTTGTTCTTTTTCTCATCGTTGTGCCAGGGAGTCATTCCTTCTATAACCTAACATAGCCTTTGGTCCCATGTAGATTTGTACTGCATCTCTTACCACTCTAATGCATAGGCAGTTTGAGGTGGATGTACTACTGCTACACATGAAATCCAGCTGCAGTTTCTTCTGAAGCCATACTTTCTTCTTTAAATTAATGATAAATCAATTATCTTAATAAAGCCTAAAAGTGTGCAAGATCATGGGCATTGAAGGGAATTTTGCATACTTTGAGATGGTCCCTCCAGGACCTCTGATTATGTGCAGACCCCAACCAAACACCAAGTTTCAAAGGGAACAGATCTTTTATTAAGCAGGAAAAGCAAAGATAGCTGCTTCTGAGTTGTATAGAAACTACAAAGAGAAAATGTTTCAGGTGTACCTTTAGCCAGAAGAAAAGGGAGGAAAAGTCAGGATAAGGTGGTGAATCATGATTGGACATGTTAATTAGGGTACCTAATGGGGGATTTCTGGTTGCTGGACTTCGGCAGTCTGAGGAAGGGGCTTTGATATTCAGTCTCAGAACTGAGTTAGTGGCTAACTAATGGAGTTGACCTTGGTGGATAGCTTCAGGGGTGTGATCTAATGGTTTACTAAGGAGGGGAAGAGGAAGGGCAGGACCTGCTGGTGCCATGTTTGGACTCTTCTAAGCCCTTTGTTCTCAGGGGGCAGATGACATGCCTGCCAGGCTCTGGCCTGTTAGACCCCTACAGGTATCATATTCGTACCTGCATTAAACAGTGAAGAAATGAAGAACAAAACAAAGAAAAATGATTTTAAATCTTTCAAATTGTCTTTGTGGTAATTGTACCTAAGAGGATGAATTTTCAATTTCTTTTATTATTTTAGATTATCAAGAAAAAAAGACTGAGGAAATTAATTACTGGGGAAAATTCCACACAAATAAAATATTAAAATGTTTCTACTCAATTCTCTCATTTCATAGATTTAAGAAATATGTAATTCAGTACTTTAAGGGAGAGGTTACTTTTCAAATCTGTGTCAACTCAAATGTATAACTATTTGCAATAATATAATCACTTTCTTTAAAGTGAATTGTACAATAAAATAGAGAAACTGTAGAGTGCAGACTAAAACAGTAGTGGCAACACTTAACCTCATTTGAAGTGGTCACCTTTGTTTGATGAGGTTGTTATCAGAATTTCTATCAGTTATAGAGTCAGCATCCACAAAAAAAAAAGAAAGAAAGAAATTCTACTGAAAAACTTGTACAAAATACATTTAAACAAGAGAAACATGACTACTGCACTTTCCTTTCTGTAGGGAATTTGTTTCCCTGTGTAGATTTTGCCTATTGTCTTCATTTTTCAATTTTATTGTGATAAGTTGACATAGTACAAAATATATCAGCTTGACTTTTAGGTACAAAATTCAGAGGTGTTAAATAAATTGATAATTCTGTACAGCCATCTTGGCTTCTGTTATCTTGTTAATCTCAAACTCTATGAGACAAAACTCATCCTGGATGCTGCTCAGATGTTGAAAACCCTGAGACTAGAGAGGCCGGGGACCTACCTTAAATCCAAGTACTGCTATTGACTAAAGGAATGTAGCAACAAAATGGATCCCGATAGCATTCATCCGTACTCATAGAAAAGCGTGCAGAGTACACTCCGTGGGTGGTTAATGATAACCTTGCTGCATTAAGTTTGCTCTTTTCACCATGGTCACACATCTTCAACTTCTCCTGGTAGATGAAATACTTTGCCAACCAAAATGTTCTCTGTAAGAGACACACTGTGATAAGATGATCTGCTCAGAAGATGTTTAAGCCCGAAATAGCACAGGGCCATAGATGGGAGTCCAGAATGAAGCCATGAAGCCTTACAAGCCAAAAGGGTCACAGTGCAATACAAAGGGGGATTTCGTGAACAAGAGGGTGAAAGACACCAGGAGAACATGCCCCATGGAGTCAACTGACCAGGACTCTTAGGGGCTCACAGAAGAGGAAGCGGCAGACACGGATGGAGCCTGCATGGATCTGCACTAGGTCCCCTACGTATCTATCTTAATGTATACCTTATGGTTGTTTGGCAAGAACTCCTAAAAGTTGGAGTTGGGGATCTCCAAGCGTTTTACCTGCCCATAGGACACTTTTGCTCCTGCTGCACTTCCTTATCTAGCTTTAATGTGGGGATCATGCCGAGCTCTGTTCCATCCTGTTATGCCCTGTTATATTGGTAACTTTGGGGTGACTGTTCATTTCTGATGGGAAGCAGTGGGGATTGGATTAGGGGGAGAATGAAGAAAGGGGGAGCTCTGTGGAGGAGAGGGAGGAGAGGCTGGGTTGGGATGTATCCTCCAGAGAAGCAAAAACAAATTAAAAATAAAAAGCTAAAAAAAAAAAGAAAAAGAAGAGAAAAGAAAAGAAAAAAATAGAAGAAAAGAAAACAAAGCAAGCTGAGCAAGCCATGAGGAGCAAGAAAATGAATAGCCTACCTCCATGGCTGCTGATTCAGTTCCTGCCTCCAGGTTCCTGCTCTGTCTGAGTTCCTGCCCTCCCTGCCTCTGACGATAAACTGTTACATGGAACTGTGAGCAGAATAAACCCTTTCCTTCCCAAGTTGTTTTTGATCATGGTGCTGTTTCATCACAGCAATAATAACCCTAACTAAGACGTAGTCTCTTCTATCTTCCTTCTCTTTCTGGAAACTTTGTGTGTGTGTGTGTGTGTGTGTGTGTGTGTGTGTGTGTACACTGGTACTCTTGATGGTAAAGATGCATTTCTACTTTACAGTCCCTTCCAGATTCTCTAGGCTCCTCCTGCTATCATTCAGTCATTGCTTTGTTTATTTCTTTCTGTCATTCAGACTCAGTAATTTCTGTTAACAGTACTTTTATGTTCCGTGATTAATTTGTCCTGACCAACGTTGAGTCTGATATTCTCTAAAGTAGTTTCCTTCTTACTTATTTTATTGTTCAGCCCCAGAATTTCTTTCTTCTTTCATTTTAAGCTTCTCCTGTCTTAACTGACTTGTCTATTTTGTTCCACTATAATTTTAATGACATTATTCCTTTCTCCCTTAGTTAATTAAATATCGGTAAGAGAAGTAGGATTTTATAAATGCCTCCTCAAGTGATATTTGACAGAGTGCTTATTATGGCATATTTTCTCAGGTAAGTTTGATCAATTTTTTCCTTTGACTAGTCTGTCTCTTTCTGTTATTTAATATGCCTTCTCATATTCTAAAAGTAGACATTTACATCTAATGTAAAACAAGATTCTCTCCCTTACAGTTTGCTAATATTTGTTGACACATATTGTTTCTCTTTTGTTTGTTTGTTTGCGTCTTGATTTTCTAGAGTTTTTATTTTATTTTATTTTTGAGATTATTATGTAACTACAACATTTCTCCCTTCCCTTTCCTCCCTAAAACCCTCAAAATTACACTTCCGTACTTTCCTTTCAATTCATGTCCTCTTTTTCTCTCTTGCTCAGTTCATATAATGTTACTTGTAAGAATGTTTTCAGGACTATTTGACAACATGTGTGCTTCCTAGGGGAATACCTCTCCTCTCAGCTTTCCTTATTTGCCTATAGTGTTAGCGTCGAGGTCTTGTGGGCTTCTCTCTGTCCAGTTCGGCATGTCTATTGCTGCCATTCTTATTCTGTCACGTTTGGACAGTCACGTTGATGAGAGCTTACAAGTGATAATACCAGGAGGCACAATCTCACAGCAGAGTCCCTGATCCTCTGGAACTTATATTCTGTCTGCTCTTTCCTCTGCAATGTTTCATGAGCCTTAAGCCTGAAAGTATTTTGTAGATATAGTTGTTGGGGTTGGGATTCACAACTCTGTACTTAGATAGGTTGTGTTTTTCTATAGTGGTCTCTAACTGTTTCAAAAGATTTACTGTTATAAAGTGTATGTGGATGACAAGGATCAGCTTGAGGGTACAATTAAGGACTTAAGATGTTTTCTGAGTCTGTACCTTAGTTTGGTCATTTTTCATGTTTTGCTGCACATGTTTTGCTATTGGATGTACTAGCCATCAAATATTTGGCTGTTTAAAGAGAGAAAATAGAAAAAATACAAAGAAGAGGGGTTTCTGGCTATGCATTTCCTTTGATATCCCCAGTGCCATAGTGGAGATACTTTTATCTAGGAGAGATTGCAGCTTTCCCAGTCATTCTTTGCATCTTTATAATTCGATGTATCAAAAGCTCAGGAAGCATAGCAGAAAAGGGTTGGGTAGACTTTAAGAGCCAGACTATCCAGAAATCCATTACAAGATTGTGTATTCTAGATATGACAGGAAAGCTACACTCAGTAATCTCAACAATATGAAAGCCTAAACAAGACCTGAAAAATAACACCACCAGTAAAATGCCAACATGAAAGAGGAAATTGTACTGAGACTCACCTCTAGATTAAGAGCTACAGGCCATCAAAGACTGCTCAGAGAGAAATAGCCTTCCCTACCCATGATTTACCTAGTGATTATAAATCGTAACTGTTCAGCCCTAATGAGTACACATATAAGTAGCACTAAATGTTAGCAAAATTGCATCTCTATATTTATTTTTACACATATGAAACAATAATAATTAAAAACTAAAAGTCCATGAATTAAAAAGGGAGCAGGGTGAGTGAGAAGGCTTTGGGAGAGTGGGGAGATGGTGTAATTATATTTTAACTAAATAAAAAAAAAGACATCATGCATCGATCTCTGATATTTGTAGGACAGGGTTTTTTTTGTCCATTCTGGTGCTTCCAAGCACTGTGCAAGCTGCTTCTCATATTTTCTAGATAGTTAAGAACTATAATTGACTCAAATTAACCACTACTTATCTAAAGATTTTTTTTTTTTTTTGTTTGTTTGTTTTATTTTGTTTTGTTGTTTCTGGAACTGCAAATCTACAGAATTTGCAACAATTTACAAGAAAGCATAAGGACACAGATTCTGCCATGATAGTTGTTCAGATGTGAGACAGACTCAATTTCATCATCTTCCTCAAATTATTTTTTAAATTAATTTAAAACTACATTGTCAGGTGCATTCTTTGCTCTCAGATAAGAGACTTACTCCTCTGATTACCTATTTTCCTCCTTTCAGTCCAGGAGAAAGATACAGGAAGGGAAAGAAACAGAGATACACTCTCAGAGAAAAGTAAGAAGGAAGGAAGGAGACAGGGAGAGAGACAGAAGAGAGACAGAGAGACAGAGAGAGAGGTATCTCTTTTGGTTGCTATATCAAAATCTTCTGACTGAATGTGCTTGAGTGTTGGAATAGTTTGCCTAAGTCTAGTGAAAGGAACTGCTTTTTCATAGGGATAAATCAGCATCATTGTAACCATCATAACCATGAAAATGAAAATCATTAGTCCACGTCATTATAAATCTTTTATTGTATTCTCTGGATGCAGTACCAACTCACAACTGCTATTTCCAAATCATAGTTTCACTGAATTTGGCAGTTTCTTTCTAATATGATGAGCCAAATGTGATTAGACTTTCACCGTATGTGATAAATTTTAAATGTGGCATTGTTCTCTGAGACTGAATTCTTCAGAGCATTTACATTTGAAAATAAAATTTAAATCTATTTAGCTTTCAGATATATAGTGGTAGTTTCTAAGTATGTAACAGCTGTGATTTTTGTTGGCTTCTTCTAAAGTATTTACTAAGTGTCTAGAAATTATTAGGGTAAAATCTCATATATTGGTAATTATTGCTAAAAGCTCTCTCATACTCACTTGATCATGAGACTCCTTCCAGCATGTTCCACAAAAGGAAATATTTAGGATCGTTTACCCTGAGTAGTTTAACTTAATTTATGCCCTTATTGCACAAGTGAGTCATTTTTTATCTTTCTTTCCCTCTCCCTTGCATAAGTTGTCCCAAATATAAGAATCTCTTACTTCTTAATGACCTTCTCGATACAAATGAAGTCAAAATGACTAATGACTATTCCTACCTACACAGTAGAACTATAAACAGATCATATTATCTAAGCATGAAAGAGTCAAGGTGATGAAGGACTTCAGTGGTTTCCATTTAAAGCAGGTGCAGATATGCAAATTTTATAATTTTGGGTTATATGTCTTCTCAAACCAGAGACACCAGTCTCCAGAGTAGCACAGTTTGCATGAGATGCACGTATGATTTCACGGAACTGAAATTGAAGCCTTTCTATGAAGCTACCACCTCAATTTCTGTGGCAAACAGAATAAACAGTAAATGGCAACATTTGTACAGATTATTACTTCAATAAGCAGACTTTCTCTTTGCTCTGAAATGAGTCATCTTCTTACAAAGCTCTTAGGTCTCATAGCCATACTAGAGCTTTTAGGTAGGAAGAATGGCACAATAGTAATAATTTAAAAAAAAAAAAACAACCTACAATCAAGCTTTTTTTATTCCCCCTACAATATAACCATAGTTTCCTGTGTCACACACAAAAAAAATCACTGACAAACTCACTATACCTATAACCTTCATACTGTGTCTAAGTTCTTACTTATCTGTTGGAAAACATGTGGTGTCTCAGGGTTCCCAGGTTCTACTTTTAGGGTCCTGTGACTCAATAGGAAGATTTCCTAGAAGTCTCTAATACTATTATACTTATAGCTGTCATTTATTACAGCCAAAGACTACAAATTGGAATAATACAAGGGAACTGGGTTGTTTGAAGGTCAAGTGTTGACATGTACCTTTCTGATGATGCCAAAGAGGGGGTAGCTTAATTCTTCCATAATCAATGAATAAGGAATAATGATGAAAAATAATAAAGTTGACAATCATGGAAAATCACAAAGTTATTTATATCCAAGAACTCATTAATTACAATACAAAAGTATACACTCCTGCATGCTCCAGGAGCCTCCCTGCTAAGTAAAGCAAATAAAGCCAAATGCCCCCACCATGCAAAATATTTGGTACCACAAATATACATTTGATCACAGAGTCCTCAGCCCCAGGATTGCAAAGTCAGATCTTCACCTTAATCATATTGTTGCCCCAGATTATCTTGTCAACCTAGTACAGTGGAGCTCACCTTTTCAGGCTAAAAGGCACTCTTTTTTTCTTCTCTTATACAACTTATATAATACTTCACAAACCCTCTCCTCCCTTTCCTCCACCCCCCTCAGCTCCCCCATCACTCCTCTTCCCCAGATCTACCCCATCACCACCCACAAACATCCTCAACTTCTCCCCAGAGAAGAACAGACCCCCCCCCCCCGCATGATTACCTCTCAAACAGGGCATAGCATAACAAGATGGAACAAGGTCAGGCACCAATCCCTACATCAAAGGTGGGCCAGGCAACCTGGCAGTAGCAAAAGGGTCCCAAGGGCAGGTAAAAGGGTCAGAGACTCCTCCACTCCAGCCCGTAGGTGTTGGAGAATTTTCAAGAATACCAATACTCTGGTTATACTTCAGATTGTATAAATTTTTCACCTTTTACTAAAAGGCATTCGTAACTGGTAGAAATTCCAAGGGCTCAAAGCTCATCTATATGAAGTCTCTGTTGAAGAAAAGTGCTTTTAAAATTTGGAGGGTAGGAGGGGTGCTGATATATATTATACAAGAGGAAAAAAGTAAATTAAAAAAAAAGGATTTGTAGACTTAAGAATCCTGTCTGTTTCTGATTCTAGTGCCTTCTCCTGGGCATTTTTCCTTCTGTTGGTTTGTCTTGTCTGATTCTGAAGTGATAGTTTTTCTTTTATTTTATTATATAATATTGTGCTATATTTTAAAAAAGTGAATGAATGAATGAGTGAATGAAAACCTAGCCACGAGAGCAAAGGTTAACACCTGAACTGTCGCTTTTACCTGCTGAGAGAGAGAGAAAATTTGCTTTTACAAGCAGAGTAACTCTGGTTATATGAACCACTCCAGGAAAGGCCTCATATTGAGGACTAGTTGGCCAACCTATAATAGACTCCACAGTTTTTTGTTGGTGCTATTATTTGTTTGCAGTTGGTGACTTTGTTTTTTATTTCTTGTTTTCTTTTGGGGTATGGTTTTATTTTGTTTTTGTTTTACTTTTGGGAGTTTTGTCATAGTATTGGCCTTTGTTTTGTTTTGTTTGTTTGAGAAAAAACAAAGTTAGATGGATAAGGAGGGGGAGAGGAGGATCTGGAAGGACTCGAGAGTAGAGAAGTATATGTTAAAAATACGTTTAAATTTAATAAGCATTTTAAATAATGAAAGATATACTGTAATAAAAACAAGAAAAAGAAAAGGAAAAGAAGCCTGCACTCTGCTAACTTAACCTTTCCCACATTCAGTGTTTTGGTTCTTGGTCTAGGTTTTCTGACTGCAAAATAATGACATTTTAGGAACATTTATATGACAACAGTCACCATGAAAGGAGTCTGCTGAGGGAACTCATCCCAGAACTCTTTCTTGCCAACAAGATCTGTCACTGTAGCAACTATAGTCACAAGCTTTTGTACACTGTCTGACTGGGAGATCACTCAGGTGTAGTTTCATCTGGGAACAAGTCACTGAAAATATGTTCAGCCACAACTTGAATAGATTGCATCCAGTTTCATTCAAAACTAGGGTTTTAAAAGTTAAATTTGCCACAACTTATATAGAATCCACGGTGAAGAAATTTATGTGATCTATATGTTTACAGACTACATTATATGTATATGAACTCTGCTGCCTATTGAAGAAAGTAATATGTGAAATACCGATAGATTAGTGTGGGACATGTGTTTTGTCCCTTTTGACAACTTATCCATTATAATTAAACATATTCTGTTATCTTATTGCCAATTTAAGTGGAGTTTACTGAAGGATTATATTCCATGTTAAGGGAAACTACAATTTAATACCAATAAAAAATAGAATCTCCTAACAGAAGAGTCTACTTTCTCCTTTATACAACTATAAACATCTTCAATCTATTGCCTTTGCTTCACATTACAAGAAGGCTATAAGAAGACACTCCAGACATCCAACACCTTTGTAAGATCCTTCCTCTGTGATGCTGACAAAGTCATGCAGGAACAAGATGTGGCATGTCTCAGGAGAGGCTCAATTTGCCAGTACCTTGATATGGGACTTGCAGTGCCAAGAACTATGAGAAAATCAATTATTTCAGTGGTCTGGAGGGTCTGCTATGTCCTAGAGTCTAGTTTTTGTGATATGATTTTAACACACCCATGCACCTTTACAGTGTCAGTTCACCTCAAGAAACATATGGGGTGACTCCTGTTTTATCCCCAGGGATAAAGCATTTATCAGCCTGTGCTGAATGGGTGATAGCTAACAGATGGTTTAGTTTCTAGAGCCACCCAGGGACTGTGGTCCTCCTTCTCCTTCCAAACAGTCAGAAGTCATAAGGTGCTTGTAAAGTGGAGTCTCCTTGGGCAATACACGGCCTAAAAAGAATCCATTGTTTTGTACAATGTGGAGTAGTTTAGAAGAGGTCACACTCTTATCTCAATGGCCGTTCAATGTATGGTGTGTGATTAAGCGATCTGTGCTTTCAACAGCTATTCAATGTGGTTAAGCAATCTGTATTAATCAACTTTCATCACTGTAACAAATATTTAAGATATAGCAACTTATATATCGGCTAGGAGGTTTTAGTATATGATCAACTGGCCTCATTGCTTTGGGTTTGTTTGTAGTTCACTGATGCTGGGGCAGCTCAGCAAGGAAGACAGGGCAGCGCTTTCATAGGTGTAAACACTGCCAGACCTCAATAGAGGGAATCATGGTCATTGCCAGTGCCACACTCCACAGTGGAACCCCAGAGTCAGGTGTTTTTATTGATTCAGGACATCTCAGGTATTCTACTGACACCAGGTGCAGATCATAAGCAATTAAACAACCCCACATAAATCCAACACCTGCAAACAATGCAAAACACCAAGACCTAGGAAGACCCTCACCCAATGGTTCACAAAACAATATTTTAAACACAACTAAAGATAACCATCTACAACGTTTGCTGTGTAGCAATACAGCATGGTAGGGAATGTTGAGAGGGCACATCTACTCAACAGATGGATGGGAATTAAAAGTCAGTGTGGAAAGTGGTATACCCACCATTTCACTTGAATGCCTGCACCTATTGATCTACAACTTTCATTAGAGCTAAAAGTTTTAGTTTCTAATATTGCTAAACTGGAGACCAATCCTATCACATTTACACATCTGGATATTAATTTCCCATATCCAAACTATGGCAACAGACTTAGCAACTACAAATTATCCACAACTTTTATATATCCAGGACATATCCTATTGCTCCATAAAATTTAGTTCTTTTTCTACCCATTAATCCTACATTCAAAATAGTATTTTCTTTCTATCAGCATAAAGCAGTGACTTTGTACAGATTACATTCATAAATGGGCCCCTGACAGAAGAGTACTTGTACTTTCTATACTGTATTTTATTTTTTTAGCTTAAAATAATGCCTTGCAGAGTCATTGATTTTTATGTGTTTTAGTAGTTTGTTTTTCTGCCACAGATTGCCCCAAGAGATATAGATTATCATTTAATATCCTTGATTATTGAATTTTTAGATGTACATTATAAGAAAGTAGAGTTTACTGTCTTTTGTGGTCAAAATTCTATATGAACTTTTAGCATCTTGAATTTATTGCTATAATCCTCTTTTTCTCTATTTACTTTTCAGATAATCAATCACCAAGAAACTTGACACACCAAGAAATGTATGAGGCTCTGGAGCACTGGAAAGGTACTTTCAGAAAAATATGTGCCATGGTAGGCACAATCTTTAATTCAGGTTAGAAACCAACTGTTGTTCATAAACACAGTAGACAGTAAAATTCCAATTCAGAGTTAAGGCAGAAATAACTTGAAGCAGATAACTAACAGTTAGCATCTTAATACAAAGTGCTAGTAGTTGGACTTATGCAGTCAATATCTTTGAAAAATGTCACTGAACAATATAGTAAAATTGAATAGATACATTTAATGAAAATAGTTCTAAGAAAATGATTTTTAAAAATTTGACAATATGGAAGTTTTACATGTGTTATATGAAAATTGTAATGTCTATTAAAACGTTTCATCAACTTAAGATTAGCCTAATTTTTAATATTAATATAAAAAGGCTTATTTAATTTATTTATTTATCTATTTATCTATTTATCTATCTATCTATCTATCTATCTATTTATTTATTTATTTATTTATTTATTTATTTATTTATTTATTTATTTTTTCGAGACAGGGTTTCTCTGTTGTAACTCTGACTGTCCTAGAACTTATTCTATTGACCAGGCTGTCCTTGAACTCACAGAGATCCACCTGATTCTGACTCCCATGTGCTGGAATTGAAGGTGTATGCCACCATCACCTGGCTTGGATCATTTCTTGTATACATTTTCATGAATGTGTCTTAGTGTATAACAATTTGGATGGTTCCTCAAAATATTTTTGAACTTGTAAACTAATGAAATGTTTTTGCAAGCAGCATAAAAACAAACAGAAAACATAACAAGTAGCTATAGAGATAAAATTAATAAATTTACTAATTATTTAATGCTTCAATAGATCCATTTATCTTGCACATATTTTTGTCATTCTCATCTTAAACATATTTAATAGAAATAAAATTGGAGATTTAAAAGCATTTATTAATTCTTTAAAAATTTCAGATAATTTATTTTTATAACATTATTCCTAACTCCTTCCTTGAATTCCTCTCAAATCCACCCACCCTTCCTTAGCCCTGTCCTGCTTTGTGTCTGGACTCCAACTCACAGAGATCTGCCTGCTTCTGCCTCATAAGTGCTGAGATTAAAGGCATGCATCACCACTGCCTGTGTCTTCTTTGCATTAATAACACTTAGCTTCCCATTTATGCTACTTATATACTCCTCAATAGGGAGCCATCCATAGTGTATGTTTGGTAAGGAACGATACCCTTAAATAAAATGGACTCTCCCTTTCCAGCATCAACCAAGTGCCTATAGCTCTTCATTAGGGTCATGGATTCAGGAACTCCTTCCCACACCATGCTGGAATATTGAATGATTTGATATTCTTCAGGCCATGTTCAGGCAACCATGTCTGCTGGGAGTTCCTAAGTGCAGCTGTCCTAATGTGTCCAGGAAACACATTCACTCCTGTCCTCCTAGACCTCTGAGTCTCACTGTCTTTCCACCTCCTCTCCACCTATGGTCACTGAGCCTTGTGGGACACTGTATGACATACGCCCTGTTTGTGGCTGCACTCTCATTGACGCATACTCCATAACTTTGACTTATTGTCAAGCCACCATCAACTGCACAAAGATACTTCTCCAATACTGGCTGGTAGCTACAGCAATCAGAGTATTTAGGCTTATGAAACAAATTCATATCAGATTTAACTCCACCTAAACACTCGTTTGAGTTCTAACTCGTATGAGTTCTAACTCTTCTATATGTTGGCAGGACTTATTCCTTTCATCATGAAAATTCACATATTTTTGGCTCGTGAGTTTTATTTTCTTAAAATAAAGAAATATAAAAAGAAAATTGTTAAAAAAAATGAAGTCAATCCCACATGTTGAATTTTCCCATGTACCTGTGGGTTTTTTGTGTTTTGTTTTTTTTTTTAATATATAATCTGGAAATGCTGCTTCTGGAAGGTGATAATTCCTGGATGCACATTTCAAAGCAAAGCAAATTAAAGTGCTAATTGCAGAGATCTAATTTCAGAGAATAAAGTTATCACCAAGCGTTCTGAAATGAGAATACCGCATAAGGAGTGAGATATCACTAGAGAGCATTTAGAAACAGGCATGGTAGACCTTTTCTTTTTTTAATATTTTGTACTGAAAATTCCCTGGATAAACAGTACAGAACCTTATTTTCATGTTTTTAACTTATTTGGTGGACGTTGGCAAAGGATATAAGGAGTCAATTTTGAAAGGAAGAGAACCTATATGCATCCATTATTGACTTGATAAAGCAGAGTTTTGGGGGTGCTTGATCTGGAGGAACATGCTTGGAGATGCTCACCAATTCTTTGTCAGGAAAATAATGCATGGAGAGAAGTAAGAAGGAATTTCTTTACCTACCCAAGTCCCATAACTCAAAGATTTTCCTCGGGGACAATCCCATGGATTCTTCATTCTGCACATGTAGATGCTACCCTTTCTCTACAGAGAATCCAGGTACATAGACTGAGATGAGAGCAAATGATATGTAGATTCTAATGGATGAGATGAATACAGCTCATGCAAATGTGGCCGATGCACTGGCACTTGGAATAGAGATAATATTGGCAATCCTAACATGGTACTTCAAATGTATCAAACACATTGACATATTTTTATAGGCACATTCTTTATTAATTAATTTATAAGTTTATAAAAGCACAAAAGTGTATAAAATGCAATATAATATTAAATCCTGTTGTGGTTTGGATGAAAATGGCCCCCACAGGCCCGTTGTGAATGACACTATTAGTAGGTGTGGCCTTGTTGGAGTAGATGTGGCCTTGTTGGAAGAAGTGTGCCACTGGGAATGGGCTTTGTGGTTTTGGATGCTTAAGCCAGGCCCGGTGTCATCATCTTTTTCTGCTGCCTGCTAGAAGATGTAGATATTAATTCAAGTAGAATTAAGAATAGAGTTTTCTTAAAAAAAAAAAAAAGACTTTACTGTACACCTCACAATTATCAAAAGAGTAAGAGGGCATTATATAAAAGTTGGCAAAACTGTAAGTTGATTGAAAGAATTTCATAATAACCTTAATCCAGTTAAAATGTGATAATAAAGTATCAATAATTCAATATATACAATAAACAAGCTAGAAATAGTGTTAGTGTAAATGTAGAAAACCCAAAAGAAGGTACATACTTAAAGCAAGCTTATGTTTTTAAATATTGTTTTTGTTATGTTAGCAGAATAAGATGCTGAAAGGCAGGGAATAACTTCTATGATATGGCAACATTCACTGGAAAAAATTTTAAATGGTTTTAGAATTCTCATGAATCAGAAAGCAATATTTTATAAAATTTTTCAGAATTCTGAATGGAACTCCAATCAACCCTGTCGTGGAACACTTGGAAGAAGTTTTTGTTATTTTTGTTTCTTTAAAAATGCAAAATGGTTTTTGGCTTAGGTTTGCATGCCCACCCTGGCTGTGGTATAGTTGTTTACGAGTTCGGTTTGGAATGCTTGATGCAGGTGCCGTGATTTGGTTGGGTGCAGGCATTTTGGCAGCCATAGCTTGTTTTGGGGAATGGGTGCTGCATGGGTTGATGAGAACTTTTGGTTTAGGTTATAAAAAGTCTGAAGTCTGAAGCCCTGGGAATCAGGGTGTGTTGTGTGTTGGTTGGTGGTTCATTGGTTTGGTTGCTGTTAGTTAGTGTGATAATTCCTAAAAGAACAAAGGTTGGAAAAATTGAGTTTACAGACTGTGAGCTGAGACACTAGTCTGACTCACTGTCAGCTAGCCCTCTCCAAGCTTAGGACAGCCTAAACGAGGCTGTTGAAGATTTCTACCTTTCTCTCATTCTATATCAAGGCCTCTTGCAAAAGTGGATAAGTTTTCTTTCTGTCTTTTTCTCTTTCCCTAAATCGAGGGTAAAAGATTGTAGTGTACTGCTTCATGACCCTAATAAACTCTAGAAGTTTCTGTATGTCTAAGAATATCTGTAAATTATTTTATTGAATTGTATTTAATATATAAATGTTAAGGCAACATGCAATCAAGATTATTTTAAAGGAGAATAAATTTGGAGAATTTTACCATTTTACATACTAATGGCTAGAAGTATTTTGTAATTTTTTAATTATTGTTTCATTTGTTCCTAGCATTTACATTGCTAGGAACTAGTCAGGTATAAATACTGCTATCTGAGAATTTGTGAATAGATACCACTTAATGATCAGATTTGTTTTACTTGGGAGAATCTCTCTACTCTTGTCATCAAGTAGGATTTGTGATTATCCTTGTCAGTTCTATGTGTCTTCTAGGGGAGATGTTTCAAATTATTATGGCAGATTAAGTTTCTGTTAATCTTGGCAGCCTGATCATAGCTTTAACTAAATGATATATAATTCATTTAAATTATTTTTGTGCCATGCAACGTAGGTTTGTTAATAAAAATGTCTGACATGTTATTTTATATTGGGAACACAGAGACCTTTGCACCCACAGAGCACTAGGGAAACAGGAGGGTTAAACATGCAAGGGCCTCTCCTCAATGGAGGAAATAAAATACCTGCATTTAGCCCAAAGTCTAGAGTGGCTATTGATAAATACCTGGAGACATTTTTTGCTGTCTGTGGAGGCAGACCTCACCTACCTTTTACTATAGAGGCAGTATATAGAGGCAGGCCTCACCTATATTCCCCAGAAAATAATTATCCCAGACTCTTCCATCCCTAAATTATTATTCATCCTTAGAGAAGATGTCACATGTATTTTATAGCCTGGTGATCTTTATGCTACCTCAGTCAGAAACCACATTAGATTTTAGGTATAGAACCCACCCTGGTGGTCACATGTAATTTGTAAAGGAATTTCTATGTAGTCACATCTTATTCTTTATTGTACAGCTGTAATTAAAATGATTATTGCCTGGAAACCTTTTCCTAAACAGCACTGTATATTCAATATGCTGAATGCCATGTAGCATCAGGCTCCCCAAAGTCTTGATTGCTCCTGGTTGACAAAGTCAATCTGGAAGGGATTTCATTCTTACATTTTACAGGTTCAATTTCATACCTTAACAACTGCAGGGACATTCTCAGTTATGCTTATGGGACATCTCATCGCAAATGAGAATAATGTAAATGGAGGCTTGGCTACAATTAGAATCAGCCCTTCACTGGAGGCTCAACACTTCGCATGTCTTACAAATGTACTGGGCTATCTTTTTGAGAGTGACTATTCAGAATACTCAGAAGACAGATTTCTGCTGTTGCAAATCTAAAAGAATCCTATTTCACTATTCAATATAAAAAAGATACAACTTTCTTGACTCAAGTTTAAGTAAGTTGATGTGTGTGCCACACCACCAGCTCAGTAATCTAAAAACTATTTTTAAATAATTTAAAGAGGACAGTGTCTCTCCATCACTCTTCTTGGACTGAGTGGCAGGGTACTGGCACGAACATAAAGATAATGCTTCTGGCTGCTGTGGGCAATAAAGTGCACTGTCTCTGTCCCAGGATCCTTGAATCTCCTGCCAACACACATGAACCTCAGCAGGGCTAATTTGTTAGCTTACTAGTTCCATAAAATTCTAAGAACGTTTCACAGTTCTTGACATTAACCTTGCATTTTCTAACTCAGTATTTATGAGAAAAATTCACTATTGCTTACTCTAAGAACATTTTATAGCAGTGACTTACAAACATTTGTGGAGAAATATGGGCAGAGGAAAGTGAATATATTTTAGTCCAGAAGGCAGAAAGCATATGCTGAAGTTTGTTTCACTTTTCCTGTGTACTGATGTTTATTTTAAACTACACTTTTATGTGAGAAAACTCCATGCTAATCTTATTTTCCACCCAGTGGTAAAGCTGATTTGGTTTTACATGGAAAGGACACATTGCAGAAGTTCACATGTCCCTTACCATTGAATTACATAGCTTGTTCTCCAAGCATTCCCTAACCGTGCCTTACTATAATATTAATGAACTCGATGTTTATTGGCCTAAGTCTCTTTACTCCTGGATGGCAAGACTCATAAATTTCTTGCTGTAACCATCATCAAGAAATGAAATCTTAGCATAGCTAAGATTTCAAATGGTTGTTCAAAATGACTGTGAAATTCTGGTTTCTTATTCTCAGGGGGTAAAAAATCTAACACTATATTTTCAATGCCAAGAATGAATGGCGTGCAGATCTGCGTGTTTACAATTTCCAGTGCTTCTAGTGCTGTACTAAAACCTGTCTGCTGCCATGATATGAACTGAAAGTCATGGTATCTGGTATCTCTACCACTTTATTTAAATAGGGGACTAGATAAGGCAGTGAACCAAAATTTTCACCTTCATAAGAAGAGTTTTGTTTCGAATGGAGTTTGTTACATTTAATTTTTAATTGGCATTTGATATGTCACTGTGCACAAACATAGTATTTTATAAATTGATGATTTTGAGTGCCCCCTCACTATAGATTGGTGCAGTGCTGTCTACCACTCACAGTAAATGGAGAGACCAGATAGATATATTTATTATCATATAAAACCTCCCATACCACACGTGATCATAATTAAAAATCTCAGTCTCAGAAACAGGTTATCTCTTCTTAGTTGTTGGCCAGTCAAGTCCTATAGACCCCAAACATTATATGCTATAGGCAATGCTTTTGGTGACTCTGCAGAACTTTGTGGTAAGACCCTATTGCAAAAGATGTCACATTCTTGAAGCATAGAACATTGATAAATCAAGTTGGTAGTTTCATCCTTATTGTGTAGCTTTCAAGATGCTGGAAGATATTCACACATTACCAGAGGAGAAAAGTAATCACCAGTTTCACCCAGGTGTGAAACTTGACAGCTGTAATAATGACTGTCCTGACAAGGTATACTCAGTTGTACAATAGTACCAAGGATTTTATAGGAATAATCAAGTACTACTTTTTGATCGAATCTAGAGGTCTGCTTCATGAGATGAAACCCATATATAGCATTGTTTGTGGAACAAAGAACATGTAACTGGTCCCTAGAAAAGAGCCTAATACTAATATTTTACCTATATCTTACTATAACAACAACTACAATGAATATTTATACACAAACACACACACACACATACACAGAGTATATACAAACTACTGAGTCCTTTAATCATTGCATTTCTGTCTAGGACTGAGCAAGTGGAATTGAACTACCTCAGTAGAAGTTTGTCCCTGGAGGAAACTGATTCTTCCTCTCTCAGCTACAACTGACTACTTGTAGCTCTTCATCTAGGACCTTAGTCAAATACAAGTAGTAACATTTACAGGATTTTAGAAGACACTGACAATTTCATTCTCATGGAAATGCATTCAATGGCTTACATATTCATATTTTGAGTTAGAGCAATACAGAATCTGTTATTTTATTTAAAACCAATGTAAACAAAATTTCCAAAGAAGAGTATACAACTTTTGTTAGAGTATCATCCATTTGTGACATTTTTCTTTGAGGCAGAATCAGATTAGGAATAACATATATCTTATGAATATACATTTAAATAAATTTTAATATAAGAAGCAAATATTTTATATATCTGTTAATTCTAACTATTTTGGGAATATACTATGGCCCTGTGCCCTTGAAACTGGTCAACATAAATACAAAATATCTTCCCTCAAAATGTGTTACTGAGAAATGTTTACTGGACATGTTGTATAGCAACTTAAATTTTTATAGAGAAAAACAGAAATTGGCTATTAAAAGAAAAAATAATTAATGAGGTGGTGTAATATAACTTTGTATTAATGCCAGGATTCGGACACATAGAAATTTAAAGACTAATTAGCATATTAGTTTCAATTTTCAGTATAAGAAAATGAGAAAAATATGTAAACTCAAGAAACATTTGTCTCTCTGAAATTATTTTGAGGACATTAGAATAAAAAATGAAAACATGTTTTTACTTGAGTTACCTGATGTAATTGAAGGCAACAGGCACAATCTGGGAATGAGAAGCAAGCATAAGGTAGGAACCCAGCACCGGGTGCCAGCTTGAAGGTGACGTATTAGAGAGTCATTTTTAGTCTGTTTGTGTTTGTGTCACTTAGGAAATCCCATCACACCAACTGTTTCTGCTCAGGCAGGTTGCTTTGTACATCAGAATGTAGACTCTGCTTACTTCCCTCCATGTTAATGAGGTATATATTATCCTAAAGACTGCCTGTAAGAAGGTACATGAGATTTCTGTGACTTCCCTTAAGGAAACAAACACACCAAGTTTGCTAAGATGTCATATTTCATAAATAAATGATCCGCATTTCTTTTTACTAGAGTAAACTTTGAGCGGAATACAATAAATGTCCTGCATTTGAAGTTGCGGTAGCCTCGGGCCATCTGGCTAATCAGATGTCAGCTTTCATTTTTTTGTCAGAAAATTTATTTTTCTGGTAGGAAGGAAGTGAGCGATGCTAACAAACCTTCAGAGATAAGATTGCCAGCCCTTGTCAGAGTCCTGCTGTAATAACACCTATCTTCTATATTCCTTTCTATCTATTTCATATTTCCATTTCATTTAGAGAAGTTGAAGGTGAATCAATGACTTGCAAAAAAAAAAAGGCATTTTATTCTGACTATAATGAAAAGGAAATTAAGATATTTAAAATACATAGAGTCAGGGAAGATCAATCCGAGATATGAATATATGCTTGGTGACTTACTAGAACTATGACACTGGAAGCAATTTCCTCCTTTCTTTTCAGCTTCAATGTGTGTGAATCCGTTCGATCTTATGACAAGTTGTAAGATAATGCATTCGAAGCTTCCAACACAACGAGAGATATCCTCAGAAACCTTGCTAGCCCATTGGGTCAGACAGAAGTCTCATCTCAGCAAGAAAACTCAACAAGAGGTCTTCTTCTAATACTGGCTCTTGGAAGCATGATGAAACAATGGAAAACTCCATAGATATAGAATAAATAGAAGATTCGATATTAAATCAAGTTTAAGAAATATTTTTATCCATCTCTCTGAGTGAAGTTCTGAGATCTACTTGATAAAACTGATTGTGGTTAATTTATTATTTATTTATTTATTTATTTAGATGTTACTCTAAAACAGGAATCAGGATGACAATAACATCTTAGTTTACTTGTACTTTAGGGACAGAGAGTAAGTATATAGGCAACTCTGTGTAAATATTTGGGAAATGAAATGTTAACATTTAGGGTTAATCCTCAGTTTGGAGGTTCATAGTAATTCTTGTAAGTTCAATAGTCAGTTTGGTTGAATATTACAGAAACATGTCCTATTTTAGTAGAGTACATAGTCTTCCAAGTGATTATCTCTCTTTTAAAATCATATTTTAATTTGTACTTATGCATATGAAACTGTTAGGCACAACATTTGATACAGTCGTTGATTCTTTTTTCTAGAACTGTCAAGAATTAATTATGAGAAAAGCATTTTAAATGATTTGCAATAGAAACATTTTGCAAACTCTGTCAATCACATATTTTCCAGTAATATGTCTATAATATGATACAGCATATTGTAAGGTACGGTTAAAAGAAAACACATGAGAATTTAATGATAAGGATTAAAATGATGTACTTTATTAGCACCAAATAATGTTCAGTACTTCACCTATAATTTTGGAACGTGTAGTATTTTATCTGTTTTTATGATTCTACATGAGCTGAAGCAGCTCTTTTCTAGATTTTGTCACCATCTTTCTTGTAGGGTCATCTCCAATGTTGCCTGCCAATCATGTAGCCCCACAACACTAAGTATAAATTGTGCATTAAACTCTCTGAACCCTTACTTCTGGAATTCAAACCATCCTTTATGGAGGAAATTGGAACCTTTCCTTTGTGATGCAAAGTCACTCTTGACATAGTTTCTGTTTAATCACTGCAACATTTTGAAATTCAAAACTGTCCTCTTTTATATAATTCTGTCTGGTATTTCAAGTACACCACAGTTGGTCTGCAATTAGCATGTATGCATACTGATGAAGGTTGGCCTCAAAGCCTGGGATATTTCATCTTTCCCTTATCCTTCCTTCTCTGGCCTTACACATTTGCTCTGAACCGGAGTAGAGCCATCATGAAGATTTCATAGGGCCCCTTAACTTATTTTACGTGCTTCTATTTCATTTTGATACTGTACCTATGTGTCATAGCAGTGAGCACTTTAAGGCGTGTACAATTGAGAAATAATACTTTTTTTTTACTTCTACAAGTGTAAATAGACACATCTGAGTAGTGTTGCTTAATTGGATCCACAGAATTAGAAAGGAGTCTTACTTCCTGCATAAGTAAATAAGTAAATTATTTAACTTCTCAGATGCTCTATTAACTTTAATGGGGGTATAGCTTCATTCCCCTTTGGACACTGGTGTGTTGCAGAAGTATTTTTTTTTGTTATATATAAAATAATTGTTTTATGCACTGTTGGGTGAAGGGCTGTCTAGGGTCTTCTGTACTGTCTGCAGATGTTGGATTTCTGTGTGGGATGTTTGATTGCTTATGATCTGTACCTGAGGAGTTCTGAATCATCAGAACACCTGAGCTCAGATGCCTGAGGTTCCACTGTCGATAGAGTATGGTGCTGGTCATGACAGGGGTTCCCTCTGCTTAGGTCTGTGAGGGTTTGAGTCTATGAAAATGCCTCCTTGTCTTCTATGCTAAGTCACCCCGTAGATGTAATACTACACTGGTGAATCAAGGAAGACTGAGGAGATTCTTCTTCCAAGAATCATGCTCTGCTCTGCTCATTCAAGATGTGTGTAGACTTAGTCTAGACTCACCAGTCACCCTCTCCCATGTAGTCTGCATAGTTACAACCAGTCCTGATTTCAATACTTCATTTTGTTTCAATTTGCTGGCTGCAATTTTGCAATTTGCAATTGAAAATTGCTGGCTGCAGGTGGAGGCCCGGCTTGCTCAGGAACACATTACTTTTGTTTACAGCAAAAAGTAAGAGTACCCAAATTTCACTTCTAGTTATGATCATTTTACTATTTATGACGATTATTTGTCAGGTTGTTTTGTGCTTGCAGAACATAAAATTTAGATTAGGAAAGGAAAACTATTTCACTCAATTAAGCAAATAATCACAGCAATAGTTTCCACTAAAATCATTTGATGTTATAAAAATTAGGAGCAAAATCCAAACAAAATAATGTGCTAATAAATCTTAGGGAGGTTATTTCTTATTTATATATTTTAGAATTCAGCTGAAATAAGCTGAAAAAATTTAACTGGCTGTTAACAGTTTTAAGTGGTTCATTTTTTTTCTTGGGTTGCAAAGAAAGATATCTAAAGTACCTTTGTATGTTTGACACTAATTGGTCATTTTGAGCTCAGGGAGTTTTCAAGATTGACTTACAGAAAACAGAATTTACCGCTTACTCACAGGTGATTAGGGATATTTTAAAAAGAGGGTTATACTTGTTTGAGATTTCTGCAGCATCCATTTAGAAATAATCTCTTTACACATGTTTATACTGCTTTCTTTAACAATATTACCAAATGTAATGCCATGGGCAGACATATTATTTGTGTCTATACCTAAAGTCATAGGACATAGGTTTTAGCTAAAATCTTCATTTCACACCCTAGAAAAAAAACAATCCATAAACCTTCACAATGGATGACAGTTTATATATCCTAATCAGTCTAAAAGATCTTAAAATTGGGCTTGTCAAAATGTCAAATAGATAATACAGATATTTACCTACCTTTCATCAGACTTAACCCATTGTGTGAAAGGATGACGAGAATAATGACAGATTCGGCAGGATGAGACTCCCACACGTGGAATAAGATGCTCTCATTACTGAGATCCATTTCTTAGGGAAATTCCTGAAAGATATTGGCCATCAGCATAGGAAACGACCTTGCACTTCTCTAAGTTGAGTCATTCTGTAAGTCTATAACGTTGGGTGTTCTTATTTATTTGGTTCAAAAAAAATAAGAAAAATGTTTATAAGATAAGTGATATAAAATTTCAAATAAAAAGTAGCAGTTTAATTCTCAAATACTTAATGCACACTATGTCTACTGATACTTGATCAAAATTCTTACTATTCACTTTTTACCTCCTCATTGTTTAATTTTGGCATCTTTACATTATCAAAACATGTTATCTCACTTTACCAGTACATTTGTAACTATGATATAGTCTATGTAACCTTAAATAAAAAGTAAATTCACAGTAATCTTTAGGCTCATGAAAATAGTACCCATCTTTCTCAACGCAGCATTCTCAACATAAAAAATGTTAGTATGTGTGGTGTCTTCTTGGGTTTTGAAATCCAGGGCTTTGGAGAACGTATTTCAATCACGTGTTTTAGAGAAAGATAGCTGATAGATTGTTATTATTTTGCATTGTTAGAATATAAATGGTGATTACTCTCATGGAAGAATTGTTATGTTAACAACAGTAACCAGAGGAATTGTGAAATGAATAAGATCTCCTAGAAACATCTCAAAAGCCCCTTTAGGAGTTCTAATTCGGATTTGGTTAATTATAAATCATAACACATTACTAAATTATAAAATACAAGACTGTGAACCATAAGAAATGACCCTAATGTGTGTGTGTGTGTGTGTGTGTGGTGTGTGTGTGTTTGTGTTTGTGTTTCGTGTGCATGTGATGTATTGCATATGGTAGCAGGGTAAGGGGAAAAAAGTCAATGTTTTTGCTAAAATTGTTATATGGAAAAGATAACATGTAATAAAATGCCATTCCGAGCATCTCAGTTTGGGATTGTCATAGAGCTAAGAGGTAATCAAAGAATACTTTGAACCCCAGAATTCTTACCCAGAGAATGGAAGGCATTAGGCTGCTCCCATTTCTTACTCTGACAAATCCCAACTAGCTCCAATAATGCTTTGCTTCACAGCATGCCACTGATAAGATCCTGCTTCTTCAAAGAATGTGGCTTGGTTGATGGTTATCTGGCTGCTGCTGTGACTGGAAGACCTTGGGCTAGGCTCCTCTCCTTATAAGATATCTTCCTTTGGCCCTTGTAAAACGACTGCCCATACAGAAGAGGCTCCCCCAGGACTTTGGTCCCAGCCAATGACAATAAAACCACTTAGATTTGGTTGTGAGCCTCCCACATGCAAATGGAACTGCCCCAGTACCACTGCCTTAACCAATAGCCCTTCCCTCTCTACCCTATAAATGTGGCTCCCCTTGCTTCAATAAGGGGAACTGTATTTACTGAAAACTGTCTGCCCAGAATTCATTTCTGGCTTTCTGAGCTTCTTGACCAAAGACCTGCCTGAACTCACAGACCACTGCCCTGAGCTCCCCTCTTTGGAGCTGAACTGTTAGCCAATGGCTTAGCTAACTCTCAGGAAAGGGAGTGGGAAAAAGATTCAAAATCCTATGAGTACAATGGAGGCAAAAATAGGACACCGAATTGTATGAAGTCAAAATCTATTATGTGATGATCTTTGTTCCTATAATTTATATTTGGAAAGGCAATGGTTCACATGATATATTTAAATTTTTCTATAAGAAACACAATGCAATTAATATACATAAGGACAACCTAAGACAAATAACAACAAAAACAAGGTAGTAAAGGCAGAAAGACACTACATTCAATTCTTCAGAGCCTCTCTGAGAGGCCTCTGGCAACCATCAGACACCTAAAAGAGGAAAAGTAAGTCAAGTTCAGGAAGGCAGCAGCTGCAATTATTGAAAGGAAAATTATCAGTAAAAGCCTATTTTGACAAAATTCTATTGTTTAAACAGCCATCTCTGAGATAGCTTGGAGACCGTGATAATAGCCTCCCCATAAAGCTGTAGAAAAGAGGAACAATTACAATGGAGCTATTAGACCTATTAGCAGCTCTCAACAGCAGCTTAGGGCCATGTGATAGACTATATCAAACACAGTTCAGAGAGTTAAGAGAACAAAGCTTCCTCTGCTTCCCCACAATTTCAAAAAGACATGAGAGCATAGGATTAAATCAGACAAACTTCATTAGCGAAATGCAGAAGTGACCTAAATTCAATCACACAAAATCATAATTTCATGTAACATGAAGATTGGTATTAATGAGTACATTAAGTTGCTTGCACAAGGCCCTTTAAATCACCTATATAATATACTATCTGTAAAAGTAAGCCTGCTTATCCCCAGATTTATCAATGAAGAAAATATTGTGAATACTATAGGCTTTTAATTATTTGCAGGTAAATTAAGCTCCTACTTTTTTCCTGCTTTGCATCCCCAAATCTTCAGCATATGAAAGATTCAGGAGGTAGAGATTTTGACAGACTTAGAATAAAGTAGGACAATGAACTAGTCTCCTCAGGCAGATGAGTCCAAAGAATAGTTGATGGACTCTAGACTCAATGTAATATTTTCCCTCTTTGTTTCCCTCTGTGTACTTTGAAAAACATATAATAATCTCCCACAACAAATAATAAAATAAAATGTAGACAGAATAGCTAGAAGAATTCAATAAACTCAGCTTTAAATATATGTAAGAGATAGATGAATAGACTAATTTTCTGTCTTTTAATCACCTAATCATGAAATCTATTTGTGCATTTTAAACAATCCTGGGGTTTACTCAGTGTATTTTGCTAAAGTGATAAATAGGTGGCATGATATATAAGCCATTGTGGCATTTTAGAATGCAGTTTCCCTAAAGTACATTGTAACCTCTAAGACTGACTAAGTGTGCAAGTGTAACTCCTTTATGGAGGTGTTCTTGCTTTCAGGGCTGACTGTGAGTCTTATCTCATTGGGAGTAGTGGAAGGTCTTCATGAGAGCTATCAAAATCAACTACCATTTGTCCATCTGAGTGCGGCAATGAGACGGAGCATTCCCTTTAACTGATTTTCAAAGTTATTCGTGAGCAGTTGAATAAGTCACTTAACCTCTCTGGATACCAGACCTGTGGAATATTTGTAAAGCTACAACTTTGAATTCTGAAATATATCAGCTGTGCTGTGACAGAATTTAGAGACAATGGCTTGTTTATTAAGGTTTCTAATTCTTCTGGTTTAAATTTTATTATTATTAAATATTTAGAGCCAACAAGATACTTCAATGTCCTCTAAAATAAACATCACACACACACACACACACACACACACACACACACACACACACACACACACGGTTAAGACATTCTATTGCTTACATTCATGGTAAAGTTAAGTGTTATGGGTACCATTGAGGAGACAGATGGCTCAGTGATTAAGAACATGAAGTCCCCTTCCAGAGGACCCGGGCAGTTTCAGGCATCCACGTTCGGTAACTTACACTCTCCTTTAACCAGACTCCAGGAAACTGAACACCTATGGTATCTTGGGGTGCTGCACTCATATAACGTAACACTTCACCACATAATTTAAAATAAAAATACTTCTGATTAACTGAATGCTTCTTGTAAAATTTGAGTCCAGATTTAGATAACAATTTCTCTTATCACAGACATGCATGACTCAGATTTTTGGCCTGTGTAGCTAATATATTATAATAAATGAATTAGTTTCTTAATACTAAGAAAACGATTTATAATGTCTGGACATTTTTACAGGCAATTGCTACCTCCATTTTAATGTATTGAAGATCACGCCAGTATTATAACCGTAGCTATATTTAACTGCATGGACTTTGTTTTGACTTTTTAAATAGACAAAGACAATGGCTGATGATTTTTTTATGTAACTTATACAAACCTGACAATCATCAGTTTTATTCTTTACAACAAGGCAAAGTTTAGCAAATTGATTTACCCTATCACCAAACTGAGATCACACCGTAAACTGTTTTCCTGCCCTGGAGAGTCTGAGAAATGTGATAGTCAGGTGGCGACAGAGATGTAAAACGTAGTGAGGAAGCCCCAGATCGGAAGTTCAGAGAAGCCATCATCACTCATCAGAACTACAAATGGCAAACGCCAAATGCCAGGCTCTTTCATGGGAACTAAGCTGAACATGAAACCTTTTGAAGGGGGCTTATCTTAAGGAGGCCTCAAATTATCAAGAATTTATCTGGAGAGCTTTGACAGGTTGTCACAGTGAAGCCTCACAAATGTCCCCTTAGGTCAAAGACAAGGCGAACCCGAACTCTCACCCTCCTTTAGAGACATAGTGTCATGATTCACCCTCAGATGTAAAATGTTTACAATTAGGTGCTGCATGCTTGGACTCTCAAAGTTTCAGGTGATCTTTTTACAAACGTTTCTGTATTTTTTCTTCTTTGTGCACTGTTTCGAGTGAATTTCATCTGCATCTTTAAAATGCAGTTATGACAATGGCTTTCTATCCTTTCTCTGATGACTCCAGAATCTGAGTTTATTTAAAGTTGTCACTATCAATAATTCTTTCTTTCTTTTTTCTTTTTTGGAATGGATCAAAATTCCCAGGTTCTTAACATTATGTCACTTAAAATTGTATCAGGAACACTTTGACATTATGTTTTGGGGCCCCTGAATTCTGTCACTTTTCTCTGACAGCTTCGACTCCTGACAACCAGAGATAAGGGCCGTTTATGCACAGGACAGGTGCTCACCTCCTTGCCTTTCTCAGTTTGAGTCACCATCTCCGATTTTTTTGTATGTGCTTATCCGGAATGATTCCTGAAGGAATCATTCTAGAATGCTGAAGTTTCACTCACATCGACTTTGATTGCTATGAGAGGTTATAAGCAGGAAATTAATGTTTAAACCTGACAGTTTAGAACTCTCTCTCTTTCATCATTCTTTATACTTTCACTACTTCTCCTTTGGCTATTGATTGTCTTCATTTATTTAGTATTGTTCTGGATATTATGTGAGAGTTATTAGATTCAGGACAGCATGGCTACCCCAAAACTGTCAGAATAATTACTAAGGTTAAGTTTACTCTAATGTCTGCTCCTATCCTCTACTTAATTTTCCTTTCTAAAATATGAGATTCCTGAAAATATTACATATATTACAAACCCCAATATTAACTATTTTATATATGTGTGTGTATATATATATATTACTATTTCATACACTCAGACACATACGCATCTCATACACATCTCATTATGGAATTAAGTATTCAGGTTTTAGATGATTACTTTATTATTCATAACATTACATTAGGCTTGAAAACATAATTGATTGTTATATGTGAGTTTGTGCCAACTTAAATGTTTCTCTGTGTTTATAGTTCATTTGTGAACTATTCTTCAATATAATCTTTGGAAAATCTTACACGGTAAATGATATTTTCAATTGCTGTCACTGTGTCACAGGAAACGCATTCAAATTGAATAGGTAAGGGCCAACAATAAGAAAATTCTAAGTCAGGTGATAATGATAACTTCCACTTTGATATCTACATTTTAGCTAAATTTTACCTTTTATCAGTGATTTTTCTGTATAATTTTCCACAAAGATCAATCAATTCTGAGTCACCATCAAAATTACCATACTCAGAATTCAGAAGATGATCAATTTTATCTGCTTGTCTTTTTAAATGTTTATTTTATTTTATCTTTATCTTATTTTATTTTATATTTTATGTACATGCATGTTTTGCCTGCATGGATGAGAATTCACCATATGCATGCCTGTTGCCCAAGAGGCACGTGACCCACTGGAGATGAAGCTACAGACGGTTGTGAGCTACCGTGTGGAAGTGGAAGTTGAACACAGTTCCTCTGGAAGACAGCCAGTGCTTTAAATGCTGAGCCATCTTCCCAGCCCCACGGCTTATATTTTGACAAGAATTCAAGTTTTCTGTATTTTTAATCTATGAGTTTTAGACTTTAAAATATTGCTCACAAGATGTATCCATCGTTATTCAAGTACTTCAAGCCATCATGTGACACACACACATATGCAATAGGATATTCATGTAAGGTCTTGTGTTATTCAATAGAGTCAAGAGTGGTACTGCATTTTCTGGCATTCCTAGAGTAGGAGAAATTAGACTTTGAAGCAAATAGATACATATTAAAATAAATCCATCCTAGCTACATATAGAAAATATAATAATATGATATGATATGGTATAATTAATATAATATATAGATAATATAAGAAAAACAAAAATCTCTTTGGATATCTTACTAAAATCTTTCTACATGGGAATATGTCTATTCCTTAATGTAGTAATAATTATTTCTCCAAAGAAAAATATTCAATACACGAAAACAGGCTATAGACATAATTACTGAAGGACAAACTCCTCAGAGTTCAGGTTTTGAAGAGTGAGAATATGTAACAGAATGATTATTAGCAACATTGCTAGGAAATCTTCCTACAAGTTGATCTCCATCAGCCAGGAAAGGGAAGATAAATAATGGAGGCAAAATAGAAAAGAAATTGGTAACAGGTTGAGAAGGAAAGAAAAATGAAACGGTTTGTCAGCCTATAATCAGACACCTTTACCCCAAAGGAGATAATTAAATGAATCTTTAAATATCTACGCTTTGAAAATATTGATGGTATCTTTTAAGTTGTTTCCAAAATACAGATATGGAAAGCCTCATTTAATAATACCCCTTTGGAAAATTAAATGATATTTTATCTGCTAAAATTTTCTTTAATCAATTTGCAAATTCCTTTATATATCTGTCATTGTTGAAAAGTATGTGCGCCTGTGGTTCTGTTGCTTTGTCGAATATTATTAGGTTACTGACATGCAGTTTCTGGTTTCTGTATCAGTTGCAGTGATTTGTTATTTTTTATTGGATGATTGTCTTCTTTCATTATTTCTGAGGAGAATGTCAATGAAAAGTGAAATCAGCTATGTTTACCGCTGATGGATGAACAGACAAGGAAAATGTGGTATGTATACACAAAGAATACTATTAAGCCATGAGAATAACAAAATCTTGTCATTTTTGGCCAAATAGATGGAACTGAATGTAAAAATTTTGAGCAAAATAAATCAAATGCAGAAAGACAAATACAACATGTTCTCACTTGTATACGGAAGTCAGAAAAGCTAATTTCATGGAAATAACATATACAACAGTGGTAACTCTGATTCCATCTCTGCAATGACAAGGCCATGAAGGAAGAATGTTACCTGCAAATGTAGTCTCAAAGCTTCAATGTGGGCTTCTCATCAGATACGAGCACCATCTACTTACCATTTCAGAGATGTTGTTGTTCCATAAAATTTTTCTAGCTTTCTCATACTACCTGTATCCAACCCACAGAAATATATGCCAATTCTGTCACCAAGATTTTAATCACATTTTCATTAAATCTGTATTTTCATTTAATTTTTATTATTATTAATTCTTGCTCTTGAAGTTTTTTTTTTTTTAGCTCCATCATTGTTTCTCCCGTCCAGTCTCCATCACAATGAGAAAACATGACTAGCAACATGAGCTTATTTTATTTTCCTCTTTGTAATAAAAATCACAGAATAGCTTCACAATAGAAACAAAAGGAAACAACTCACTGACTCAGCCTTCAGAGTCTGAGCTATTCGCTCTATTCCTCCATATATCTGAGACTTCAATGTTTTTCAGGGGAATGAAGAGGAAAGCCACACAGATATTAAGCATATAGCGCTCTGTCTGTAGTTCTTCTATGTCTCTGAGATTTTGGATACCCACTACACATGCAGGTGTCACGTGAGTCTACACATGTTGCCCTGGAGAGACTAGAAGTGATTTTCTGCCTCTTGTTTCTGCTGTGAACAGTGATACTGTCTCCTCTTGAACCTCTGCTTCTGTAATATGGCAGACTTGGTAATTTGCAATGAGGAGAACACCAAAGTTACCCTTTCAGTTTAAAAATACAAAAGTATCTTTTTTCCTCTTTCCATGTGATAATATTTTCAAATGGGCTCATATACATATATCTTCATTGTTGCATGTTTAACTCTATTTAGGTCTCCATTTACTACTCACATATCAGACAGTCACTGCCTGTGATCTTTGCTATATTAAGTTAGTTTAGTTTTAATCAACACTAGTTTTTATCAATGTTCACACTCTGCAATTTACAAGATTCTCCTACTTTTACACTCTCTGTATGAGAAGTTACATTGGTTTCTCAGCATTATTTTCTCAACATTGTATTTGGGGTTTATATTCATAGGATATAAACAGCAAATAAGCAACTCCTGTAATGAATTTGATAAATTATCAGGAATGCCTAGTACGTGTTTATCAATTTTATGTCAATTCCAATTTAATTCTGAGAATGTAGAAGCCATAAACCAAGTAGAAACAGCTAGGAAAAAAATCTATAAAACACATAATCTAATTGAATTTTATACAATATATAATTCTACCAGTATTTTTCTGAAATGCTGGCTATAGGTAAATTTATATCTGCAGCTAGATATTGAGTAAATCATATTTTGTTAATATTACCCGAATACTAAAAAATCGTAGTGTAAGAGCCAAGTTTTAATTTGTTAATAAAATTTATTATTTCACTTATTATCTATTCTTAAAATTAAAATAGCGCATTGCTAAGTATAAATACAGTGATTATGCAAGTCTGCTTGATGTAACCTGAGAAGCAATATGGGTGAGTGAGTGTACATATAATTATTTAATAAATGAGTATTAATGTATTTATATAGTTCGTAAGAGTTATTAGCAGAATCTTGATCTGACTTCCTCAGAACTCTCTGATCCTTGTGATCTCTATAAAATAAACATTAACAGGAAATACACAAAGGGTAATGTTGAAGAAACTTTATGGCAGAATATTAGAGTCCCTCTCATAAATGAGAGTCGTCCAGGACACAAAGAGACATTGCTTAGGAAAAGATTTTGTGGGTGAACTTGTGTAATTGCCACAGAGACCACTGTGCTGCTGTACACATTTAGAATGGCTTTAAGTTACAGCGGATAGTTTCTGAAGCAGACAGTATCATATAAATATTATATCACTTGAAGCCATTTCATATAAATCACACAGCATATATTATATTCAAATCTGTTAATGTATAACTAGCTACTTAATAATATTGTGTCAACCCAAACACTTAGCAATAAAAGCAAACTCATGGATAGTTGAAACTACTACTAACATTTAGTGCCAATAACCTTATCCCTCAGTTTCTCTGTAAACCAAAAATTTAGAAAAAAAAAATGACCCTGGGTACTAGCTGTTCATCACCCAACCAACCTGTAACCCAGTTTCCTGGAAGCTGAGCCAGGACTGCAGCAAGCTTGAGTTCAGCCAGAGTTGCATAATTAAACCATGTCACAAAAGACAAAAATCAAAACCAACCAACCAAACAAAAACCAATTGAAAAAAAGCACCCAAATAATAGAATGTTAAATGAAGAGCATGATTCCTTTACAGTTTTAAAGGAGGTTCTGAGGTAGTAGATGGAGGATATTGAATATCCTCTCAACCAGGCCTGTGGCTCTCTTACAATTTAACCATGAGACAAGTGCTGGAACATGTCCATGTTCCTGGGATACATTTCTGGAGGGAAGGGAAACCGGGCCGCTCGTCACTTCCACTATCTCTGTTCTCTATTACAGAGGTAGTTTTTAACTTAATTCCAGGCTAAGAAAAATGAGCAGTGGTGGAGGTAAAAGATTATCTAATTTTTTAAAGAAAAATGTCAGGTTGACAAGCCTTGTGTATCTTCTTCAGCCATTAGCTTCAAGCGTGAACTCCTGCATGCCTGTTAAACACTCCTGAATGCCTGATTTTGAGGGTGAAAAAGAGTGAATTGTTGAGAGCCCAAGGAAGGGGCAAAGTTCCCCATTCATGAATCACTTTTCTAAACCTGCAAGCATCCCTATGGGCACTTTTTCAGAAATTACTTTATTTTTGCTTGTGCTGATCAGGCTGTTCGCTCTAAAAGAACTAGATTATACAAAACAATGGATTTCTGAGAAATCCATTTGGTGACTCCATTTAATAAGTGTCATTTTGGTTCCATGTTAAGTACAAATTCAGAGACAGAACAAGTCTTCCTCTTCCTGTGCAGAGAGATTCTACTACCTGAGTAACACCAACCAGGAAGCACAGAGGAAGGAAAAAGTATTCTTGACAAGTGCGTTGTAGACTAGAATGTGTGGGAATAGAGACATACTAAATCTTACCAGAGAATCCAGACAAGAGAGCTTATGGAACAATCAAACCAGCAAATAATACAAGACTCTGACTAGGACTTGGATGGTGACATCCCCTCCCCACCCCAACACACACACACACCAGTCACCAGCAGGCAGAGCACAAACAGGCAGAGAGTTGCTTCATTCTATCTTCAGGGCAAAACCTGAGCACAAACACCAGCTGCTTTATGCTGCCAATTTGAATCGTTTCCCACGAATTCATCAGTTTGCCCATCTATCTATAATTGGTTATCATTCTTCACCTTAGTCTCAATGGTTATGGACTTCTCTAGCTTAAACTGACTTTCAAATTCCAATTGATCCCCAAGTGGGTTCCTTAATATCTTACCATCTACTGTGACTCTGCACCTGTGTTAACTCTCTGTCTCTTCGAACTCTATGACCCTGTGACATCTTTAACTCTTTTGTAGCCATTCTGTAAGTATAAACAAACACACACACACACACACACACACACACTATATATATATATATATATATATATATATATATATATATATATAATTATATATACCTGATATATGTTAGTGTATCTCTCTCTCTCTCTCTCTCTCTTACACACACACACACACACACACACACACACACACACACGTGATCTGAGAGTTAATAATAAGTTACCAATTGAGTTTGGAATAAAAGAGAATATTTATCAATGGAAAGCTATCAAGGGAAATTGGAATACTTGGTAAATTATAGCCAATGAATCCAGCATAGCTTATGAATTTATTATTAGTTAACAAATTCTGGAATTTTGTGAAGATATTATTGTGTCCATTTCTGTTTCTGGCATAGTGAACTCATGATATTACTACATTTTTATGTTATTTCATTATTACTTGTATTCCAGAAAATGCAGAGAGGACTGATCCTCAGTTGGATATTTATGCATCAATCTATTATCAAACTGAAAATAATTTGTAACATAGACTGTGAACTTCTCTCTACAATAGAATCCAAACTGAAAAGAACATTCTTCCAATAGTTCACTTAAAAAAAAAGAATTATTCTTTATCTTAGAATTACATTTAATACTTGTCATGTTTAATAACTTCTAGAAATCAATCGGATATTAATAGTGTCTTAGCTCGGGTTTTTGTTACTATGATAGATATCAAAGTATGGGAAAGAAAGAGGTTTGTTTCATCTTACTCTTTCAGGCAAGAGTTCATCACTGAGGGATGTCAGTTGCAAAACTGCTTCTATTTCTTCCTTCAGGAAAGCCGGCAGGGAAATCTGATTTCTTACGTGTTCACAGCTGGACAATCCTACTTGGAGGCACGATGCGAGGTTGTGACTAAAACTCTTGTCTGGATACCAATCCCTTCTGGTGACCATTGTTAGAATTAGATCTCCGTATTTTCATGGTGAAATGGGTTATTTTTCATTTCTCAATTTCAGCCCATTTCATAAATGTTTTTAAAGTGCCCTCATCAGAACTGTAGGATGTTGAAGCAGCATTAAAGGTCAGAGATCTGTGGGGGCCCTTTATGAAATGCTATTAACTACTAACCAAAGGAATGAGTTCTACCTCAGGGTACAGACAAGCCTTTGCCCTCTCCCCAGTAGTTAATATGTTTGTGCTGCTCAACCTGGCTAAGGGAACTCTACTAACAATATCTGCTGATTTATCAACACAATAATTGTCTTATCACAGTTTATAGATTAAGGCCATGGCTCTCTGAGATTTATTAATGGTGGAAGAATTAAATTATCCCTGAGTAGAAAATTACTATATTATAAAGTGAGAAACATCTCTTAAACATTCCTTTCCACTTTGACATGAAATTTTAATGTTACTTACAGTGTATATTTATGAAAACCATTAATTAAGTACTGTAAATATCTTTTCATGTATATTTAACAATCCTCTATTTTTAGGCATTGTTCTGATTTTCATGAAGCATACTAGAACCAAAGGTTTATAGGACATTTACATAAAGTATCCATGGCCACCAAAGTATGTATTCTTTGAGTTGGTTTACATAAGGATGTACTTAGAGAAAGGCTGTGCTATGAAGATGTCAATAGCATCTAATCATTACAAGAAAGTGTATTGAGTTCATATTTACTTTTAAGGTTTATTTTTTCATAATTTATTGATATTCACTTTATATGTATGGCTGTTTTGTGTGCATGTATTGTGCACCACATGCATGCAGTGTCTGCAGAGGTCAGAAAGAGGACTTTGAATCCGCTGGAACTGGAATTATAGATGATTGTGAGCCACCATGTGGGTACTTCCACATCTCCTGGAAGAGCAGGCAGTACTATTAACTATTGAGCTATCTTTCCAGATCCTTAAGGAACTGAGCAAATAGCTACTTTTTCATTTATGTAGAGAATTTTTAACTTTACTCTTAGATAGCTAGTCGATAGGCTTAAAGTTTATTAAGGATGGTTTTTTCACTTGTGTTCTGCAGCCTATAAAATCAGGAACAAAAAAATACTGAAAATTCAGGATTCTGATTGCTGGTCAAAATACAGGATGTGAGTCATATCTCTGGTCCCAGGTAGTGACATGACATTCTGATTTCCCTAAAAGATCTCATAATTACTACAAAGATCAATAGTGTGATATTGTTCTATTCCTTGAAAATTAATACAAATGGGTCTGTCAATCAACTGGAGGGTAAAATGTTAGCCAGGGCCTGTCTGTTCACTAAACATTTAAAATGTTGTACAACCCATCTAAATGCATAGTTCGGCATAATGGTCTAATCAGCTACTGCCTACTTACACCTCATGAGAGTGCTGGGCTCTTCAGTGATAACTCTGGCCCCTGCCTTGTCTATATTAATATATATATATATATATATATATATATATATATATATATATATATATATATAAAATATTGCCTGCCAATTATAATAAAATATTTCCCAAATAGAATTTTATTATGTTATTCCATATATGAAAACTAGCTTGGTGTTTATTCCAGAGTCAAGTTAATGATCTGTTTATTCAACTTATAATCTTTCCCTAAGATATTAGATGTCTACTTTAAAGCACAGCTTCCAACTCAAAGAGAACATGGGATAATTTCTATTGTAGCCAAATATGAATGATTTTATGCACACATATTAAACACTTTTATACCCTCACTAAATTATAATCTCCAAACTAGTTAATTTTCCTTAAGAGTAATGCTTAATAGAAAATAATTTTAAACAGGAGGTTATTTGTTTATTGACTGATCCTTTAAGGTATGTGTATTTGTGTGTCTTATAGGCTATGGTCTGGCTAGTCCAACAGTGTCTGTCTCCTGATAGGAAAGCCAGGAATCTGGTATTGTTCAGTTCAGCATTCTGGATGATCCAGCTGGTCTTTGGTCTATATTAGGGTCTTTTAAAGAAGTAGGAAGGAATGCCTAAGCAGCAGCATAGATGAACTTGCCAGTGATAGTGAAGGAACACAAACAGCAGAAGCCTCTTTACTCTATGGCCTTTTGTGTGGGCTGCCACCAGAAGGTCTATACCACATGTTCGTCCTATGACCTCAAATGGTACAGATTTAGAGATGGTCTTCTAACCTTGGGTAATCTGGATTTAAGGTGAGTTAAATCAAGTGATCCAATCAAGAAAAATCCCTTACAGGTGTGCTCAGCTGCTTGATTTTAATTGATTCCAGATGTACTCAAGCTGACAACCAAGATTACCTATCATAGGAACTAAAATTAGTCCAGGATAATTTAGCTCTGGTCTGCCACATTTTATCAAACCCTTAACATAATTGCAGCTCCCTCTTCTTCCTCTGTGATATTCATACTGGAATTTAAATTTTCTTTATTCTTGGAGAAATGACGCTTGATTGAATGTATTATGACTATTGTTTTAGTTTTTTGTCATAGTTGTAGGACTCTCTTGAGATGCAAATGTGGCAAAAGATCAAAATGGCCCAATTCTTTCACAAATGCATCCTTCTGAAAGTATTCCCAATCTCTGTCTGCCATGGCTGGGAAAATGAAGTCCTAGAAGTTAAATATACTATACATATTTATGCTTACAAGATGGTTTGAGCCTAAAAGGTCTTATAGTACTTGATATGTACCATAGTCACTCACCATTAACAAATAAAAAGCTAGACCAAATATGTGAAACAAATTTTATTAGGCAGTGGTCAGATATAAGAAGCCCACCATACTTAGGGAAATGGCTATATCCAGGTTAGTAAACCTCATACACCAGCTAGCTCACTGTTTAAAAATCTGTTTAGAAATCACAGCACAAAGAGAAATAAGCACAATGTTCTATATTATATCATATCTTTCAGTAAATAATATTGGAATCAGTAGTTTCTGAAGGAGAATTTGCAAAGCAGTGTTCAATAATAGTAGAATTTTGAAAGAAGAATATATATGTTCCAGATGTCTGTGTAGATATTAATCTTAGGTTTTTGGTAAAAGATAGTGTTAAACATTCATAAGGTTCTGAGAGAGTGGCAGAGATAGCCTACTTTTCAGGAACATTAGTGAGACTCAGTCTGTACTCTAGGCAATTTTGTAAGCTTGATGCAGTTTGCTGTAGACCTAAACAAGCACCATGGACATTCTCTTGCAATGACAGGATTCCTTGTCTTGTCATTTTTTTTCCAGAACCCAAATAATAGACTGAATCACAATACTGAATTGCATAGATTATTAAATCTCCTTAGATCTGACAGACCATCAGAAGCTATTCTATTGCTTCCTACGTCACAAGCCAGTTACTGGTAGCAACACTGATGAACATTGACCTCTTTGGCCATTTATTCTTCATGTTTCTGTTTTCATTCTCATTGTGTTATTTCACCATATTCCCTGCATTTCATGAAGTTAACATTTATTTACATACGTATTGCTGTTTATCACTACAAAGATATTTCAAATTCAAATTTGCTTGTTTTCAGTATTGGATATAATTCTTTTTACTATAATAAACTGACTCTTATGCCATGCATACTATAAATCACCCAATTAAAATACGCGAAGGGAAGTACTTGTTTGATGAGTTATTGGTCAACTTTAAGTGCAGCACTAACTCCCTCTGTAGGCCAAGAATTATAGATTTTCTTGCCTTCAGGTTGTCTCTGTCACTTAATTTAATTTTTAACTTAAATTGTAATTACAATTTAATTACAATTACAACTTAAATTGTAATTTAAAATGTAACTTAATCATTTGTTAAACAATTCTTCTGTTTTACAATCTAAAACATTTGAAAAGTTGATAAATGATATAAAACAATTCTGTAAGTCACTTGTTGAATATCATATTGGCAATGGGTGGGTGGTATAAGAAAGTATAGCATCTGGCTCACATTTCAGTTAGCACAGCTCTAAATTTATACTGATATAGCAATGATACCATGATAAATATTCTTGGGATATAGAATACTCTAAATCTTTACAAAATCTGAGGTACCTTTGTAGGGCAAAAGACAGTTTTTTACTTGACTAATTCAATCTCTGGTCCTTTAGTAGAGAGTTTTATCCTCTGTACAATCTTATCCTCAAAATACAAGCCCAGACCTAGAAGGCATCAGCCTTAGCTACCAAGACTCGTTTTTAGAAAGAACTAGTCAGAGTAGAGCTGTACTGAACTCAACTGACTCTTCTGATTGGCTGATTCAATTTATTCACTGTTCTGGCTCAAACTCTTCTCCAAGCTGCTGGTTCAAACTGACTTTCTGAGCTATCTGACTGTTTTTGACTGAACTCTTCCAGTTCTGGCTGACCCTCTAACTGCCTCAGACTGAATTGTTATGCTCAGCTTCAAACTGACTCACTCTTCCCATCTGATACTGACTTCTTCTGCAGAACTGCTTCTATGTCTCTTCCTGATACAGCCTCAGACTGCTTCTCTGAGTCTCTGAGTCTCTGAGCTGAGAACCTGCTCTGACTCACTCTGCCAACTCTTTCTTTGATTCATCACTTTGCCTGACCTTCATTCTAATTCATCTCAGATGTTACTTCCTGTATGAAAATGACTCCTTCTGAATTTTGCTTCCTGTCTCTTTTTCTACTTGAGATTGTCTTAGGGATTAAAGCTGTGTGCTACCACTACATTCTAAATAACAGGATTAAAGGTGTATACTAAAATTCTTTCTAGCCTAGAGCAGCCATGCTGCTAGATTAAAAGATTAAATATTCTTCTATATACCTTTTGTAAGACTGCATGCTTTCCTTTTAAGATGTATTAATGAAACAGTCAAACATTTAAAAGTACAGCAAAAAACAACAAGAAATTTAAAATGTACTCTAATCATTTTGCAACCAAAATGAAGGCAAAGAAGATGAGACCAAGTATCAGAAAAATGATAGTGAATATGTAGTTAGCACAATAGGAGGATGACTAGTACAAATCAACCATACTAATAATTAAAAAATGATACAGATTCTATTTAAAATTTTCATGTAATGACAATTAAGGAAACAGAAGCTGTGAATTTTAAAGAAAGCAAGAGAGGGAGTCCATGGGAAGGTTTGCTGGAAAGAAAAGGAAAGGGATTAGAGTATTAGAATCTCAATACATGAAATTATTTATATAATGCTTATATAAATAATATGTATTTTATATAAAATACGATGTTATAAATCTAGAAAAATCCAGATTATCAGATGACATCTAAAGCTTAAGACACAACTGCTCTCTCCATGAAAATTCTTCACTAAATTACAAAATACTAAGATACTTTTTATAAAAGATTACAACTTTATAAAAGTTACAACCAGCAAAGGGAACACTTTAGAGAGATACATTAGATTTTCATGGTCAGTAAAAGTATATGTCATGTTAGTAAGTGTGAGGTCTACTCTTGGTTATCAACTTGACTGTATCTAGAATGAGGTATAACCTGGAAATGGAAAGCATGCCTCTGGGATTTTTTTGCTTGGATTTCAGTGAGTGAATTCACTTCTAGACAGACCTTTGAAGAAGAAAAATACAGTTTTTTATCTGTATCTTGATATGGAAAGAAACAGACCTTTGATCTGGATGTTGAGGCAAGAGGACATTAATTTGGACCATACCTTCTGCTAGACACCTAGATAATAACATGGAAGAGAGTGTAGCAGGATGCTTTGCCAAGAAAGTTTTTGTCCTGTGCGGCCTTCCTTATAGTCACATGGACTTCTGGGAACGGTTTGGATATAAAGGAGGCAGTAGAGGTTGGCAGTGATGGGATGGTTTGTGAGATGCTAGCAACTCCTGTTCTCTAAGCTAAGGACAGCCAAAAAGGGCAGTGAATATTTCTTTCTTTTTCTCTTTCCATCTTTAAAGGCCTCCTGCAAGAGTCATGAAGATTTCTCTCTTTCCTGTCTCTTTTTATAACTAGAGAGTACAAGGCACAGTGGGAATTGGTTACAAGTTAGAAATCAGTTACAACTTAGGAATCAGTCACAGTGGCAGTTGAGGCAAGAGAATAGGATTCAGAATTTAGTTATAAGCAGCACTCCAATGTGGGTGCAAGAGAACAGGACCCTCAGTTACAGAAGGGAGCTTTTGTTCTTTGCCTGCTTGCTCTCACTTTGCTATTAATATCCATTCTTTTACTGGCATTTGAGCCTACTTCCTCAGGATTCCATTATATACTTAAGACCAGCTGAGACATCCACCCTTTTGAACTGAGCAATAACTGGATTTTTGAACATACTGTTCATAGCCAGTATTTTTTGGATGCATGGTTCGTCCTACTTATCAGGTCAGACAGGTGCTGGTTTGAGAGTGAGGCTGAACCAGAATGGACACACTGTATCTTTGAGCTCAGTCAGGAACTGAACTGAGATTTATTCTTGGTTTCAGTCTTTATACCCTCTTCCTCAGATATCTACATGCAGTAACTAAGCTAATGATCATGAGTAACAATTCATACATGCATGCAAGCACGAGGTTAAAAATCACAAGGGAAAAGGCATAGGTACAATCATGTGGTTACTGATTTCAGGGGAAAAAGCATACGTACAGTCACAAGGTTCTTACCAGGTGAAGCTAAACATTCCTGGAGATAGGAAGTGTTCTTTGACTTTCTCAAAACAAGCCATCTCAATGCAAGTCTTGTTTTACGACCCAGCCTTGCTCGGCTGGATTTCCCAATTGATAAATAAGCATATAGCATAAAGCACACAGTAGAATTTAGGCCCAAGGTCAAGGGGGCTCCCTACAGATGCAGCCTGTAAGTCATTCCAGTAAACGCACACACACACACACACACACACACACACACACACACACACTCAGAGAGAGAGCCGAGGGAGAGAGGGCAATTCATTCTATATGAGAGATAGAGAAAGAGAGACTCACTCTATAAGTTTTGTTACTCTAGAAAACCCTAATACAATAAGTAAGGATAGTATAAATGAATATTAAAGTATAGTAATCCTAGGAGGAAATGATATTTTGAAGACATTAAATGGTTAATTCACTAAGAATTTATATATAAATTATAGAAACCCGTTAAACCTAAAGCAACATGAAATAAAATTGGTAGAAGAGAAAATCAACTGAAAGAAATAGTCTGATAGAGATTTTTAGTATCTTATTGCTAGTAACAAACAAAACAACTCAAAATATGGTCATCCATGAAAAATAAAGAAACAGAGTTAATGGAGTGAACTGATGCTTGTTGCACATATCACCTAGCAACTAGAATATGCATTCTTTTCAAGCATGCAAGGGTCATTTTCTACAATAAATCATATACAAGGCCAGGCAGTCTCAATGTATCTGAAATTATTTAAACTTAAATCATACAGAGTATTTTTCTGACAATAAAGAAATTGAATTTGAATTTAACAATGGAATGGATCTGAGAAAGTAACACAAACCAGTTTTGAATAACCCATGGCAAAGAAAAATCACAGGGGAAATTAGAGAACATTTTGCCCTGAATAAAAACAAATAAATGTCACACAGACACATTTATGCTATGATTGCATTTTTAATATCTAAAATAATTTTGTGAAAAGTAATTATGTGTAAAGGAATCTTAAAGCACCGATTTAAGTTTACAACTTATGAAACATGATTAAAATACAAAAACAACCTACAACAAAGCACACAAAACAAAGGAACAATAACTATTGTAACAGAAATCAAGCAGAAAGGCGAAAGTAGAAAGTAATTTAGGGGAACAGAAGCTGATCTCTAATGATTAATAAAGATGACAAAGTTTTAGCTACATTGGAGTGGAAAAAATATTCAAGTTGTCAGTATAAAAAAAAAATCTCTACTCATATTTAGAAATTAAGATTTCTTAGCTTTTCACTGACTCTCAGACCAGGAATTTTCCAGAAAACGTTAGCTATAGCTAAACTACAGCTTTGTTCTGGAAAAGCATCACTGTGCTCCCTTGTTCAGAGCTACCAGCTTTTTGCACTGATAGCTACCATGTCCTTCTTCACGCAGACACCCATTGGAATATCACGTCTGCATTGATACAAGCCTTATTGACAATTCCCCATTAAATAAATTGCCCTCTTCAAATATCCATTTCCTTGTTTATGTTCCCTACAGAACCCCACCTCAGATAGTATGTGGTATGACGACGTAAACTAATGGAAGGATGGGAACTCACGTGAGCATATTGTGACTATCATCTTGGCAACATCTCATGAACCCATTACTGATCTTCACCATATATATGCAATTCATAAATGGCATTACAGCTTTTCCAAAAATGACCTACAGATGAGCAAAAAACTTCTATTTGATTCGAATCTATACTTACTTATAATCCATGGTATAGAATTACTACTTTGAAAACCTTAAAACTGCTAACTTTCCTGATGTCAGTCACTCCTCTTTGCATGCACACCTAGCCCCACAATTCCACGTCCAGATACATAGTTTGAGCAACTACATGCTCTGCCTCTCTTACTTTAACCTAGTTGCTCAGGCACATAGCTGTCCTTTCTGTTTTTAAGTAACAATCTTACTCCTTTCTGGCTAATAGGTTTTATTTTTTTGTTTTGTTACTTTGTTTTGTTTTTAGAATAGTTTCCTTCTTTCAGTACTCGGATGCTATTCTACATATAAACTCCACAATTAAAAACCTCCTCATGGGCTACCCGCTTGATGTACTGTATGTTCCAGTTTTCTTAATATGGCTGAAATTCTATATATGCTTATTTGAGTCATTTACCATCTCAGGATCTACTGGCTGTCCAAGTTTACATCAGAGTGTGACCTACAATTACTCTCCTAAATCTTTATTTTCTCGTAATGAAAGGCCCACTTAATGTACGCCATGGCATGGCCTCTACCAGCAAGGCCAACTCATAATGGAGCTCTTATAATTATCAAAGACATCATTTCCTCTAGAAAGGTTTGTTTGAAATCTTTGCAAATAGCAGATGGCAAGTAGTCATTTAACTAATAAATAAATTAAACATTAAATGTAGTGTTAATATTTTATTTGATCAAAGTGCAACGTTCAGCCTTGTGAACCTTGGCATGCTGGCTAAAGTATGTACATGTTCCCTGACTCTGTCCAACTTTCTATGATTAAAACCATAAATTAAAGAAGCAACTTGCTGACACTTTGTCAGCATTCAATCAACTCCCCCAGTGATTATCTAATTTCTTTTCAAATAAATTTTCTCCTTCAACACTCCCTCAGGCAATGGATTGAGTAAACAGATGAACCTTGAACTGAATTCTGTAGGTCATTTGAGCTTATTTCAATATGGAAAAACTATTTTAGAGCTTAAAAATATACACTCTTCATTTATATTGATACATATATAAACTTTGATGAAATTCTATACCCAATAACGTATTCTATTGTCATAATGTTACCTATGATTAATTTATTTTGCAAGCACAGACAGTAAGGAGTTGCTATTGGGACACAGTCTTCATTATTAATAGTAAATTTTTTTTAGAAGGACAAACAATCAAGTGACTTTAAGAGACAAGGAATTAACTATGAACTAAATATGCTTCAAGCTTCATACTTCAGATTATTTGATAGTAGAGAACTGATTGAGGAAAGATTGTGAATGTAAAGGAGTATTTTACTTTATATAGAAAGAAACAGTTAAATAGTTGCACATAGTAAATAAATCTTGGAAATTAATAAAAATCTTGACTATTAAAAAATTTTAAAATAGAGGCAGAACTAATCAGGTGATTCAGTCCTGCTCAATGCCTAGGTGCCAGTCATGGTGCATAAACACTTGCAAAATACAATGGAATAAAGCAAGGGTTTCAAAATATACAGGGCTTGTGGGATATTAACCAAACCAGAATAGCTAAATATTTCTTTATTTGGTTTTTAAGTGTTTCTAAGACTTTGATGAAATGAAAGGAGCTACTTTGTTAACAGTATTAATTTTCTGGGAACGTCTTAATTTTTATTATTTATCTTGGAATTTGTAGTATGTTTTAGCTATCTAAAATACACTGCAAATGTCAAAATATTTATACTGAAAGTTATCCTATGATTAAAACAATAAAGTTGTCATAATTCCATAATTATTTCTTATTAATCAGATTTTTTTTTCTAGTAGAACCTCCTGGTAATTTAATCATTTTCTTATGCTTTAAAATAACTATTATAGGGTTCTGGGCAAATGACTCAGCAGTTAAGAATTCTTGTTACCCTTGCAGAACACAGGGTGGTTCCCAGGACCTTTGTGGTGGCTCACAACCATCCTCAAACCCACCCTCAAACCCAATCCTATCTTCTGACCTTCACTGGCATGAGGCAAATTCATGCTACATATGTTGTGTATACAAATATTCCAGTAAAGCACTCGTGCATGCAAAATACATAAATTCAAACAAAGGAACAAACCATTATTAGTTTTGCACCAAATAAAATCAAAGCAGTAAGTCAAAAAAGAATAAAACTGAATGCTGTGGTATGAATAATTTGTAAAACATTACAAGTTGTCATAGAACTCTTTGTAATTTTTCTTTTTTATTAGTTTTTGAAAATAGTGGGGTGTGGTGGCAGACCTTTTTAATCTAAGTACTAAGGAGACAAAAAACGGAAAATCTCTGTGAGTTCAAGGCTAGCCTGGTCTACTGAGCTAGTTCCAGGACAGCCAAAGATACACAGAGAAATCTTATCTTGAAAAATAAAATAAAATAAGCTAGAGGATTGCAAACTCTGTAGACACACAACATGAATACAAAATTTAGACATGTGGCCAATATATTAAGACAGAACTGAAAAAAGTTCATAGTTATAATGTTTTGTTTTCAACTATCATTGATCAACATCATCTTTCATTTATCAGGTTAATGTCTTATCAATTCAATATGTTCAAAAACTTGAAAGAAGTGCAAATATTATAAAAATTCAAAAAAATCTAAACTATAAAAAAGCAGTGTGAAGTAGCAAAATTTAAAAAAAGAGAAAAAGAGAAACCCTCTTTATTTCTGCTTTTGTGTGTATGTGTATGTTATATGCACTTGTGCACAGGGAGACTAGGAAAGGTCACTAAGTATGTGTAGCCAGAAGGAGCTGGTGTCACAGTGGTGATCTGAGCTCCTCTGGTTATGCCTGCTGGTCTGAGCTGCTTCACTTGAAACACCACTACCTTATTGAGTCATTTTAACTGTTTTGACCCAGAAAAGATAATTCTTTTTCCTCTCTCCTTTCCTAAGACACATGGATTCTGAGACTGTGTAGCTGCCCTGACCTTCCACAGTGGTGATCCAGGACAGGGTTGAAAAGTAGTTCTGTACAATAAAAGAAAGAGAGATCCCCAGTTGTTAGATAGTATGTTTGCATTTTTCTATATTTATTTCTTCATTATCACTGTATTGAAATATTAAACACAATATACAATTTGTAATGTTTTTAAAATGAAAAGAATCCAGAAGGAGGGTTCTGTCCTGTTTGAGTCTTGTCTCTTATTTGACCACTGCCCTCACAGATCTCCCTCTGAGAACTTTGATCTCTATCACCTTTATAGAAAGAGATTCTTATGAATTCAGTCAACAAACTCAAGGGAATTTATTCTCTGTTTCTCACGTTTTGTTTTTACACATGCATGTATATTATATATAAATAGGTAACACATATAAATGTATCAATGTAGATATAGATATATAGATATGGTATGATATGATATGATATGATATGATATGATATGATATGATATGGTATGATATGATATGATATGATACATGGATATAGAAACCTGAAAACTTTATGCTTCCGGCTCTGTGTTTCCATTCTCTTAACATTCCACACATGAGCTATATTATGGTGGGTAGTGTACATTTGCTTTATCTTGAAACTATTCTCCTATAAAACACGAACCATGTCATGGACCTTCCTTTGCCCCAGTCTCTGTTTCTGGATATTAGTAGGTTCTTGCTGAATGAAAGTTCTAAAGCCTTCCTGGCATAGTGAACGAAGCAATGAATGGAGATCATAAGAAGCTAGCTACTCCAATATCAGTGTGTAATATTCTCCGCAGGTTCCGAGGGCACTTAGCCTCTATGCACTTATTGCAATTGGTACAAGTGCTGCACTTTAAAGATTGCTGCTAAATAAAGATCAAGTTATGTGTGTATTTCCCCAGAGAAAATAGAGAATTTAATCTCAAAGACAAGTTGTTGCCTTGAAGGTAGAAGATGGGTTTTAATCACAGAAGAGGAGAAAAAAAAAGGAGTAAGAAATGTAATCTTTAGACTATTTCCAAGCTAAATCATCTTATCCTCATAGACACATTCTTCACGTTGTTCACAGAGGGAAAAGGAAAAAGTAATTCTCAGCATCACTTCCTGTGCCCCCTGGCAACTGTCTGTGTCAAAGACATTGGGCTCAGAGCCTCATTGTGGAGGGATAACATTAATGCCCTTTTCCCAAACACAGCATGAGACACAGGCAGTGTCTTTCCTCATTTCAGTACCTAAGGCTGTGTTCAAAGCAATCTGCATTTAGACTGCAGGAAATCAGCAGAATGAGGTAAGCCTTTCCGAATGACTACCACATTGAATTTTCATAGGCCTGCTGCCTATGTGTTTGGGACTTGTCGCAGACAAGTCTTGTCACAGACCTAACACACTTTTTGACTTGTAATATGTAGGCATCACATTTGGCTCTGTGCATTACATATGAAAACACTGCCAGTAATGTCCAACCATTTCCGTTCTTCTTCATATGCATGTATATGAAAACATTGTATTGATGTGTTTAATTCCCAAATATTCTTAAACCAAATAGTGGATTTTAAATCATCATAAATATCTTACATACTTTAATATTTAAGTTATAATGTTAACTAAGATTTGTTTATGAAGAATTCATTATTATTATTATTATTATTATTATTATTATTACCATTATTATTATTATTAATTATCACATGTCTGTCTGTTCATATGTGTGGACACATGAGTGCAGGTATGTTTGAACTCCAGAAAAGAGTGCTGGATTCTCTGGGCAGGAGTTTTAGGTGGGTTGTAGGCCACCCAATGTGGGTATTAGGAACTGGACTCTGGTCCTCTGGAAGAGCAGCAAGTTATTACTATGGCTGATTCTTCTTTCCAGTTCCCAAAATATACACTTTAAACAGTAGGTAACACATAGCTTACTAAGCACTGGCATGGTAAAAGTCCAATCACAATTGTATTGGGGAGAATTACCTCATTTTCAGAGCCTGAGACTCTCAGATTGCCGCTATAAGATTCATTTTTTTTTTACCCCACTTTTTGTAGTTTCTTTACTATTTGGACAACTATAATTTTTATAATCACTATTTCTCTTTTCTCTAAATATGACATTGTTGTTGACATAACTATAGCTTTCCACTTTTTCCCCTTGATTGATATCTAAAGCAAGACAGAGTAGAGAATCAACCTGGTGATTACCTCATACATGGCATTAAGATCCATTATTTGGATAGTCAACTCATACAAAACACACAGTAGTGCACTTTTATTGTTTGTTCTGATGTTTTCATTCATAAACATCATTGTATTTCACTTTCATTCGATTTCTACTACCCTCTGCGGATACCCAAGGTCACTGGTTTGTTCTTGCTTCAAAATAGGCCCTTTTCTACTTTCTTGTCACATATGTATGAATATTTAAATCTAGATTTTGCATGAGATAAAATATGCAGTAGTGAGTTTAGTCTTTCTCCCTCCCTTTATCTCTTTTTGTTCATCTTCCTCTCTCTTTAGACTCCTCCTTCCCCCATAGATTCCTTTCTACTTATATAAGCAATGTTAATAACATGTTAATAATAATAATAATAATTAATAATAATAATAAACAAATGTAAAAGTACATTTGTTCTTTTCTAAATTGAATGTCTTCTAGGGTTTAGGTCATCTTTTTGTTAGACAATAGATTATGGTACTCTAAGAAAAACAAATTGGGTTTAACAGAGGGACATTAGGGAGGTTGAATCTAATTTAGGATGAATTCAACAGTTTCTCTTTAGGATGATATTACTGACCTTCAAAAATGTGATATTGTGTTATTTACTTCCTCATATTCTTTAATTTCCCATATTTTAAAAAAATTGTCAATAATATTTTGTCCTAGACTCTAGTTTTCAGAGAAATTATAGTTGTTTATATTAAAAGCATCTTTCTTTTTTCCTGATCTGGGATCTTACCTAGGCTTTTGCACATGTGTGTCTACTACTGAGTGACATCCACAACCTTTTAGAACCATCTAATCATCTTGAGTATACAAACTCACCATGAATAGAAATAAAAAACACTTGACATTAACCAGACACAAAGGCAGTGTCCTGCCAATGCTGAGGAGAAACAAATCCACAGCCAACTGGAGGAGTGAACAGCAGTTAGTTGGTAGCTTGGCATTCACTTAGTGCAGCTTGTAATTCGATTTCAAATCATTTGATATTATGGTATCAATAAAGAAACTTCTTTAAATTAATTGCTTGAAATACAAACTCTTAATCTCTTTTCATTGGCTTTAACTTCCCAAGTATAATGTAATTATTAACCCATGAGGCATAATTATTCAGTCAGACAGGTGGACATGGTATGGTAATTGTGCTGGGATGCCTCCCATCTGATGGGTTGTTTTGTTTTCTGTGAGAAAATGTTATTTCCTAGGAAGACCTTTTGTTCTGAAAGGTCCTGAGTTACCTTGTGATATGAAACATTGATTCATCTTGATATTGTTTTGTTGAATATAATGATGCTAACATGACTTGCTGTGGTTTGTGAAGATGAGTGATTTGTGGTCATAAAAATGTTATCTTGAAGCCTAGAAAATATCCCAAAACAGCTTCATCTGGTACCTGCTTGTTGCCAATTTGTTATTAATGTTTTAAATACTTTATTTGCACCAAGGAAATTGTGTTGTTCACCCTAAATTGTACTTTGTATGTTTTTAAGATATATTTTTAACAATGTCATTTATAAGATAATTTATAGAATGGTACATGCCAATTTAGCTATATGTGAGAGATAACCTGTTTTTGATTGCCAGGTGAAATTAATACAGTGGCAATGTTTGAAATCATTCCTTATACTTTATTAGTCTAAATCTTCCAAAAAATATATAGTGCCAGAATCTCAATTTTATCTTGTAATAGTGTTTTGCATAATCATTTAAGAAGCATAATCTGAATAAATGAAACTTACTTCTGCCCAAACATAGATATATAAATTCACACACTAACTTATTAGTGAATTTCTTCTAAAACCTTTGTAAAGCATGCCAACAGCAATAATCCTGTGAAAAAGAAAACATTAATTTCTGGAGCATGAATGCTTCCTTTTAGAGTTGAATGCTTTAGATAGCTATACTAAATGATGTATCATTTAGTTACTGACTCATGTAACTAAATGTATGAGAGTTACTGAAGACGTGCATAGACCTGTTTTATTACTTTCTATATGGTTTAACATTAAGAATGGAAAACAAGAGTCATGTTGAACCAAAAGGTGACAAAACCACAGGAGCCCCAAGACCAATCTTCATTCTCCATTATTAGCAAATTGTGTGTGAGTCTGTGTGAGAGAGAGAGAGAGAGAAGAGAGAGAGAGAGAGAGAGAAAGAGAGAGAGAGAGAAACAGAGAAACAGAGAGAGAGAGAGAGAAAGACTTATTCAATCATGTTTTGTTTTGATTCATGTTTGTTTTGAATGGGCTATGCTAAAGTAGTAGATGATTCCCACTGTGTTGATTCCCTGCTCATGGCTTACACTGGGAGTTTTTCACATTCATTGTGATATGTAAATCAAACACATCATCATAAGTGAGCATTTTGCATGTTTGTTTATTTTCTTAGATGGAAACTTAGAGTATAAATTCACTGAATAGCTTATTTCTAGATATTGTTTTCAGGGTTTATCCTAACTTGAAACTGAGTTAGTGAAGCAGACACTTTCATTGTGTACAGTTTTACTTTATATCTGGGAGAAATTGTATGCATGCTCTTTTGATCTTGTGTGAGAGCTGGAACTGCAGAGTGGTGTGGAGATGATAAACACCCTCAGTGTGAGCATCAGAAATCAAAACTGTGTGGACAGTGTTCCAGGCTTATATGTGTGATCCTTAAGAACATCAGAGACTAGAAAGGGAGTATTGCTCTAGGTGGAGAAAATGGAGAGGGGTTCATTCCTTGGGCTGAGTTAAATGAGTTATGCCTGGCTTCCTTTAAACACTTTTCTAGAAAAAAAAAGAGATGTGGGGAAGTTAGTTGGCAAGAAGGGGAGAGGATAAGAGCAGATGGACAAGAAATGTGAAAATGTGTTATATGTACTCTTGAACTTTCCCAAGTATAAATTAATAAAATAGCCACTTTTCTACAATGATTTTAACCAGGTCTCTCAGGTAAAATCATTTTTTAAAATTATGCTTTTTCCTTTTTATGTGTGTTTGTGTAACTTGATATATGACTGTGTGTGTGTGTGTGTGTGTGTGTGTGTGTGTGTGTGTGTGTGTATGATGTGTTCACATATGTGCTTGTGTTTGTGTGTACTCCAGTGAATGTCCAAGATTGACATTGAGAATCATTCTCTATAGCTCTTCTACCTTACTCCTTTGGGGCTGATGATATTGGTTATTTTTCTATGGCTATGAGAAAAAACATGACCAAGGTACTTTCTAGAAGAAATGAATATATGACACTAATTTTTCCAGAGGGTTATGGTACATGGTGTACCAGAAGAGGCATGGTGGCAGGAACATCAGAGATCTCATTTCTAGCACCACAAAGAGGAAACAGAAAGAGCTGCTCAGAACTATGACTTTGTTCCCCCAAAAGGCATCAACAACTGGTGACCAAGTATTTACATTCCTGAGAATATAGGGAACATCTAATTCAAATTAACACACAGGATCTCTCAATTCTTCTCAGAGCTAACTAACAGGGCTGGTTTCACCAGGCAGCTTGCTCTAGATATGCCAGTCTCTAAGCTTTGAGGCTGGAATTGAGGATGCCTATCTCTAAGTTTTGAGATTGACTGCCATATCCTTCCAGCATTTTCTTGGAGTGTGGGGACAAAACTATTGTCCTCATACTTCTGGTCAAGCACCTTAATAGTTGAGCCATCCCCCATCCTTGATTAAAAATATTATTTACAATTTATATATAAGCGTAAGTTTGCTTCATGAGGCTTGAATACATAACATTTTACCTGTAATTCTATAGGTATCACCTCCAATCTAAATTTAGTATATCTTGAAGGAGTTTTGTGGCTCATTGTTGTTGGGAGGAAATGTAAGTACTTTGACCAAAACAAAAAAGACCTCTAACTTTCAACATGATTACTATATTATGGAAAATGTGTGGTGTCTCAGCAAGAGGCAGTTGCCACAAAGTGCACACTCTTGTAAAGGGCTCATTATTTAAATATTTACATTCTTCTCAGGAATGTTTTTATCCATACTGGGATGTTCTCATATTCTGTCTACAATGTAGCTACTCAATCAGTCAATAGATTTTCAGACCAATTAAAATTGTTGGGAATTTTTGAAGTTTATGCATCTATAGTAAACAGAAATTCTATAGATGAAACAAGTAATAACTTGGAAGCCTGTAATCATCATACTTTCTAAATGAAAATGTACGTTTCATATGGGTTATATTAGGTTACATATGTGTAACCAAACTTTAAATGATTGTGTAAATATTGAAATTATTTATGAGCTATTTCATTTGTTTCACATTTTAAAATTAGTGCATATACCTTAAGGTTAATATATTCATCTTGGATAATGTAATTTAATGTTATTATGTTATACATAACTATATGTGTAAAAATACAAAGAAATATCTTTACATAAATATTGAAAAGCTAAAGGGTACAGTAAATAGGATAATAGTATTTTCAATGAGACAATTATATATTTTTTCCTAATTTGTCCTTTCAGCCTTTCTGAGAGAGACTGTAATTTTATTCCTACCCTCGGACACCAAGGGTGACAATGGATATTTACAGTACATCTTCCACAGGATACTTATTCATGCTTCTGGATACCCTACTTTCTAGGTATCTAAATTATTATCTGCTGTTTCTATAACAGGATGTGGATATCTACTGTGAAATGATGACTTGAGTCATTTCTTTTTGAGTGAAATAACCACTCTCTAAGGGAACTGATGAAGTGGATTTCCTGGGTCATGTGAGACATAGTGTGAAAGACAGCAGAGCACACGGGATATTAGAAGCAACATTTTAGGACTCAGAGTTCATTAGGGGAAACTAGTGATATAAGAAAGTAGGGGTCAACAAGAAGTCTAGATATCATAGCGTGGGGTGCTTTGCCAGTGGTTGGGGGAGATATTAAGGGAGTTTCTCTGTGAGATGATGCTTCACTCAGTAACATGAGCACAATTGCTTAGGCTATCATTCAGAACCCATGCTCTGGCTCGTTTAAGAAAAGCCAATTAGACATTTTTTTAAAAATATGTTTTAATGTTGACCATGGGATTTGACTGCATTTAGCATCTGTGGGTGTAGTTAGAAGTCAGTGAGTGGAATACATTTAGGCTTATTACAAGTAATCACACAGAGTAAGGAAGTTTTCAGTAAGCCTAAGAAGATAGGGACCAACTGGGTTGAGATCACGTATGTCAGATGTAAAACTGAATACCCAGGCAGAGGACTGTATTAAACAAATATTTAAGACCGAGACTTATTTTTAAAATGTGTGATGAGAAGAGTGATTGGTTATGATAAGCATTTTTGTGGGAAGCGTGAAGAGCACTGTTTGGTGACGGTGTGATTAATTGAGTGATGAGGGCTGGAACTAGACATCTCACCAGGGAGGATGAGCAATACAAAGCCTGGCTAAAGCGGCACACAGTCATAGAGCAATCCAGGCGCACTGGGGCATTTCCAAATTTACAGAACCATCCATTTACACACCACATTCGCAGAGGACTCTTCTCCAGTTTCAGGTGCTATCATTGATCGACAGCTACAAGATGCCACAGGTTTCCTCTTGACCAGGCAGAAACGATGGATAAACATGCTTGCCCTAATTTATTTTAAAGACTCGAAAATCTTTAAAATTTAACTTTAAATTTAAATCTCTAAAATCTAAAAATGATTTTACTTAATCTAAATGGAAGAGAAATGTTCTTTTTATATTTTAAATATTATAGGATTATCTTTAACATTCACTAGTAACCCAGGACCAAACTGTAACAGAGACTTAACATTCTAACTTTAGTTTCTGAGTAATTTTATTTCATCAAGCTTCAGTTTATTCATTTTGATAAAAGAGTAAGATGTTCTCATGCATTATGAAAACCATAATGAATTTGTGATACATTTGATAAATTATCCTATCACTGTTTATAGTCTATACTATTTCTTTGATTTTTATACAAGCTATGTTTGTGGCTAGAATCTTTGGGTAACTTAATGCTATATTTTGACACGATTATTTGTGCTATTTTTGTTACTAAATATTTATAAACAATATGTTTAGGAATTTGTTTGAATAAGGAGAGATGGGAAGCTATTCATAGATGAGAACATAGATGAGGTGGTCATATGGGGAAAGAATATGAGGGAACCATTGCAAGGCCTGTCTAGTTTTACAGGTTGAACACTGTGTCTTTTGTCAGGAAGGAGCGGTGGTATGCTGAAAGTTCTATATGCCTTTTTAACAACTTATGCATAAAGGCTCATACAGTCATCCATGCAAAAAATATTGTTTATATTGAAGAGAGATGCAGGGTAAGAATGTCTTCAAAGGCTTTTCTGAGATTGAATTTAAATTATTCTTTCCAAAACGTCTACACTTTAAAAGGCATAAATAGAGTTAGAGAGACTGTGCGAGCATTCTAGTTGCTGAGAAAATGAACAATGAGAAAGACAATTCATATTATTATGGACTCTAAGGTGTAATTAAAAAGATGTGTTAAATGTACTTGAAAATGTAACCTGGGTTATTCAGTAATAAATAATAAACATGAAGCAATATAAGGGATTAACATTCAAGCAGAATATTCATTATGTATATAGAAAGCATTTGTTTAGGGTAGCTTTGAATATAAAATATATATAACCCTTGTCACCATCATGTTACACACACACACACACACACACACACACACTCATACACACACACACACACACCTTGCATACAACATTTGTAAATGAGGCAGAAATGATGATGAAAGCTCAGCCTTGTATAAAATAATATTCCCTACTGTCAGGAAAGCATATTCTTTGGGTTTCTATTATTAAAACTTTTCACATTTTATCTGTCTGCTCGGTCATATTATACATAATATGTGTGCGTGTATATATATATATATATATATATATATATACACACACACACATATACATATATGTATATATATATATGGGTATATATATGTGTGTGTACATATATATGACTTTCATATAAAGAATGACTATGACTATATAAAGGATGAAACTTCTACCAAAAAAATCCCTACATGAAGAGTTTGCTGTGTTTTTTTTTTCTTAAAATTCTCTAAATTCTTTTGTATGCAAAATCCCTGAAAATTAAAGACAACTATCCTGGTTGTATTTCTTTCATACTGTGACACATATTAGAGACAAGAATCATGGCTGTGTAGTAGACCTCAGTAGATCTTTGGAGTAGGCTCTATGGTCATATGTGGTCATATACACATATATCGTTTGTGTATATGACCAGGAGTGGCATAGCTGAGTCACATGATAGGCATGCTTTCAGCTCTTTTGAAGCTTTGTGCACTAATTTCCACATGATTACACTGTTTTATGCTCTCACCAGCAGTAAAACTTTACTGGAAGTGTTTATATTATTCAAAAATTTTCCATACAGTTTTCTAAATATAGGACTATGTTGTAGAAATGAAAGTGAAATTACAAAAATTTTGCGAAAGTGAATGAAACTGGGAATTATTATGTATTATGGATCAGCTCAGATTGGAAAGACAGTTGGTACACTCACTCTCATATGAGGATCATATAGTGTAATTTGTATACGCATGTGTATACGTGTGTAGCAGTGTAGCTACAAAACATATAACCAGAAAAGGGACCATCAATGTGGACACAAGGCTTAAAACAGTGCAGAGATGAGAAAAGGAGGGAATTAGAATATATATGACATACCAGTCGAGAGAAGAAATACACAAGCAGAGATGCCATGGCTACAGGAGAGAAACAAAGCATTCGTGAATATATCATGATGACACAAATTATTAAAGACAACCTAGTTACACAAATACCAATGTATATTCACAAATGTGCATAACATATGTCTAGCAATCTACCCATCTCCTGTTAAGTGACACAGATCTCAAAAAATGTTCACTGTCATTCTTACTCTTTTTTGCTAAATATGGTTGTTTTCTTAAAAAGCATTATATTAGTGGAAAAAGAGTAAAATAAAGCACAAGTCATGTTCCTTTTAAATATAAAAAGCATTCATTTTATTGGATTAAAAAATGAAGTGGATAAAAATAGGTAAAATGATGAGTTGTAATATTTTCTGGGAAGCCAGGCCTGGTAGGCCTGTCTATAATCTCAGTACTTAGAAGTTAGTTGCAGGAGCTCAGGAGTGCAAGGTTATCTTTAGCTACATAGTAAGTTCTAAGCCACCTTAGGCTGCATGACAACATGTTGGGTTGTTTTGCTTTTTGGTCTTTTGTTTGTTTGTTTGTTATGTTGGTTTTTTTTTTTTTTTGTCTTTTTGGTTTTTTAACTGAACTAACCAGAGAATAAGAAGCCTCTGAATCTGAATCAATGTCTGTGGCTACACAAACTCATGTGCAGGAGAAGAATGTTGTACTATCAAAGTAAAAAGAATAAATACATTCTGTACCCTACTGTGATAAAATCAATTTTCAGTTTTCCCTTTCATGAACAATTTAATTAGACATCATCGATTACAAGGGCCTTAAGAAGGAATATTTTAATTGGAGCAGTTGTAATTATTTTAATTTAAAAAAAAACAGTACCTAAGCTTTCCAGTATGATTGCCATTAATCTTATAGGAATATTTAAATAAATTTCAATAAAATAAGACTCTTACTCATTAGTACTATACATAGTATAAGTACCCAATGGGCACACATATGCAGGGGCTTCATATGGACCATTAAAGGATGCAGAAAGAATGTTTCCATCATCCCTGGAACCTGCATTGCAATGGAGAGGCCTTCTATGTCTTTCCATCAGCTGCATAATTTTGAGACACAGTCCTGACACGCTCCACATCAGATGCCCATGCCTAGAATCTATGAACTTTTACTGCTTGATTGCAGTTGTGTTTGTTTCTTATGTAACAGACCAGAGGAATCCATTTCAGGCTCCATTCTATCAGTTTGTTGTTATCAGGCACCTGAGTCTCACACTCTTCCAAGGTCCATTGTGCTTTGGATATTGGTTTGATTGTCCCATGTTATTTTCTCAATAATTCTTTTCCACTTCAGCTTTAAATTTCTTTTTAATCCAATAAGATATAAGTAATCTCTTTCCCCAGTTCCGATCTTTTTCCAAATATTAAGCAGTTATTTTCTTATGTGGTTCTCCTATTTTCCTCTTTTGAACAAGTTTTAGGTATTTATGTGTGACGGTTAACTTTATTGTCCACTTAACAGGATTGAGAGTTGTCTAGAACAGTGGAAATTCATACTTCTGTGCGTCCCTCTGCAGGTGTTACAAAGGGAATTAGGGAATAGTCAGAAATGGAATGAATGCTGATTGTGCAATTCAATAAATTGTCATAGTAATATATCAGATGGGATGAAATGTAGAAGGGAAGAAACGGCTAGTGTGTGCCTGCCTCTCCTGAAGGAGGGCACAGTTCCTGCTGATCTCATCATGGATATCAGATTTCTGGTTCCTCGACTTTTGCATATGAATTATACCAAAAGCACTCCAGGAATCTGTCTGACTTTTGGCTTTAGACTAGTACTTCAAAACTTCTTGAATTCATGTCTTGTTTTTATGTATTGAGCTGTTATAATTTACCCAGCATTTCTACTTGGACATGGCCATTGTATGATTAGTCAGCTGCTGATCCTGTGAGATAGCTGACAAATCCATTTAGAAAATTATATATATATATATATATATATATATATATATATATATATATATATACCCACATATAATATACATACATAAATATATATTAGTTTATATATGTATTAGTTCATATATATGCATATATATATACATTAGTTTATATATAAATACCAACATATATAAACTAATACTATAGATAGATAGATAGATGATAGATACATACATATATACAGTAGTTCTCAGTGATTTTCACTTCTTCTATCTGTAGATCTGCTGCAGTCTAGGATCTACAGTTAGAAAATTTCCTTTCTATTCCTTTATTCTAGTTGGATGAGACATCATCTGTGTTGTGAGTATGGAGGGGCTTATTCATTCTGCTCTCATAGTTAAAGGATTTTATTATAGAAGAATGGTACTAGAAAATGATTTGGCTGGAGTATCTGTTACTCTCCTCCCTAAGTCAGAGGTCTGCCCAGCCTTGTGGTTATTCTTTCTATTAATCCCTGAAAGATGCATTGCTTAGCATCTATACGTGGGCATACGCTTTGTAGCAGGACGGTTTGGAAGAAGTTTTTATTTTGGTTTCCTTAAAAATGCAAAAACGGTGTTTAGTCCAGGTTTCTGTTTAAGGTGTGGTCGATGATTATGAGTTGGACTTGGAATGCCCGATGCTGGTGGCTGTAACCTGGTTCAGTGCAGCTCTTTTGCCATAGGTAGCTTGTTAGGATTCTGAGCCATTTGTGTTTATGGGAACATTTACTTAGAATATAGAAGGGTTGAAGCCCCAAGAGCTGGAGTGGGTTGGTGGTTGGTAGGTTGGTTCTCCCATCATTGGTTCATTGATTATTGAATAGAAGAACATTGGTTGGAGAGACTGGGTTCGCAGATAGTGAGCTGAGATGCTAGTCAGACTCACTATCAGCTCCTCCTCTCCAAACTTAGGACAGCCTAAACCACCTGTGAAGACTTCCACCTTTTTCTCTTTCTCTATTAAGGCCACCTGTGAAAGTGGTGAAGATTTCTTTCTATCCTTCCTTTCTCTTTCCCTAAATTGAGGGTAAAAGGTTGTAGTGTATTGCTACAATGTTTCCTGCATTGCTTTCCTTTTTCATTGATCTCCATTTGTTAGTACCTCATTATATTTTAACAAATAATAATTGTATGTATGTATATGTTTAATGTAACTTATCAATACTTGCATCTATACATTGATTAATGGTCAATCAGACTAATTAGCATATTCATTACAGGATATACACGCATATTCATGTGTGTGTGTGTGTGTGTGTGTGTGTTTGTGTTTGTTTGTGCTCTCAGCATATCCCTGTGAGGTTTGAGATATTCACTAAGCTTTTCATCTGAATTATTATAGCCAATTTCTATGATTGCCAGTGTCAGCTTTGAATAGCATGAATTTATATTTTCATGCCTCCTTGGCAATGTTTGTTTTACCTCATATTTTAAGTTACTTGATTGTTTCATAACTTTAATCATCACAAAGTTCAAGATAATGTGCTATTACGAGGATTCCACAGCACTTTATTGCTATAATGATTATAATTGTGTTCTTTGCAAAGTTCAGTGTCTTATGTAGAAGTTAGAAAATTGTGTATTATATAACATTGATAATCACATAGCTTTAATTTTTATTATTCTAGAATCCTCTTGTTAAGTTTGCTAACCATGGTTTTCTCTCACCTCATGTCTTTGCAATAATTTCTACTCTGCCACTGTGTGGGAAGCAAGTGTACAGTGGCTTCTTACTGTGAAGTTAGTGACTGTGTGTACTCAGATAGGGGCCTCCCAGTAACTGGATTCTTTTAATTCTATTTCATGTGCCTTACTACAAATTGATTTACTTTCTTTAAATTTTATTCTCTTTTATAAGTGCTGGATGGTGAGACTTTTTAACTTAATATCTGATTTGTAGGCATGCCCATAATATTGTTTTATTTCCATTCTGTACATATAATCTGATTCCTACTGGTTAGTTATTTGGTGATGAGGCCATTAGAACAATAACATAAAAACACATTTTTTATTCCTTTGTTTAATGGTTCTCTGTCGTCATCTTTCTTTACTAGCCTTTTAATGTGATCTTTTAGATGAGGCTTATTTCAATGTTATTAGTATTCAATGCATACATAATACATTGTATATACATATTTGATGTATACAATGTATACATTGAATACATTAGTATTCATTGTATTAGTATAACTATCACTCTTATGCTATACACCAGGATTAAAAGTGCACTTCTCCATTCTGTCTGAAATTTGGTCCCTTGTTCAGCATTTCTATTCCTGTCACTGCCTTACCGCAGTGTACCATAGTGACACTCTCAGCTCACACATCGTCCAGTGTGTTACATTCCACCTATATATGTCTTCCCATGCTTGGCTTTGTGTAATGTCCTCTTTACCTCTTTCAATTCTTGCCTTGAGAACTGTTTCACAAGGAAACTGTGTACAGAAGACATAAGGACAATTACCCCAAGTTGCTTTTAACAAAGAACTCACTGTCCCTCTATGAATTCAATTGACAGCCTACAAATATCTTCTGCTGTTCTCTTGAGAAGCATCCTCAGCTTCAGAGTGATCTTTCTCAAAGCCACGCCCTAGTCAGTGCATTCTACATTTAGGGATGAACATTGAAAATGCCAGGCACATTGGATGCACATAGAGAAGAGCCCGATGGTCAATATTTACTTAAGTGATCTCATGAACTCATGAGTATGGTGGAACTTCACAGAAATCAACTTCCTCTGTCCAGCATTCACACCCTTTCTTTCATGAATTGGTCCATAATATCTACTTATGTTATATTCCGTTTGATAACATTTCTGCTCATATATTCCATTTGATAACATTTCTGTTGGTTTGATGTTTTATTTTCTGTTCTTTTTACAGCTTTAATGTTTGTTTAATGTAATGTTTTTATATTTTATTACTATATTCTTTCCAAAATGTCTTTAAAGATTTTCTTTACTCTTGAGCATCTAATGCAGATATACAACAAAATATAATCATACCTATCCTCTATTTCCAGTCTCCAACTCTGGGTGTATCCCTTCAACAGATCTTACTCATAGCTTCATGACTGTTTTGTTTCTTTGACAACCCTCTAAGTCCAGTCACCACTGTCCATGTGCGCGCGGAGGTATAGCATAGGAATCCCAGCAGAGATCACATCCATAGAGAGAGTGATTCTCCTTCCCTCAGAAACCATCAACTGCCAAGACCTCCCTAACACAAGTTTGAAGACCATGAAGAGAAGCATATGCACCACATCATGCATTTGAACTAGAATTGCCGTTGCAAAATAAGATACACATTACACCTGTCATATCCATCCTTCCCATTCTGCAAACTGAGACAACGAAGCTAATGTTGCATCTACATAGGTGAATCCAGGCAAACATACACACTTAGTGAAGCACAAGACCTGATGTTCAGTTTGACTGAAACAAATATACAGAGTCATCTGTTTTGGTGCCATGAAAGAAGATGTACCACTTCAACTTTTAGAATTTTCTTGTTGGTTAATACCTTCTCCCTCTAGTTAGGAGCTTAAATCCAATCTAATTAATTGTTTTTACACTTACACTTCAAGACACTGGCTATGATTGTTTGATACTAATTGTACTTAGCACCAACATTAGAATGAATATAAAAGGGCTCTGGTTCAATTTTTTTTGTGGTAAGCAACCTTGCATATAATAGGCTTGAAAAGGCAGGAAATTAAAATCTATTAGCAATAAACACTGTCCCCTTGGACATCCTATTCTGAGCAAGTCTAGTTATTACTTAGCCATTTCATCTTTTAAAGGATTGATTTCAAAAATCCTATAAAATTAAATTCTGTGTTCAGGAAATGAAAACGTCTCCTTAGTACATTTTAAAACACATTTCCCAGTGTGCTTATCTTTTCTAAAAGCTACTCAACTGAAGTCATTAAACACATCGCCATAACTACCAGGGTCATTCTCTTGTGCTATAGGGATCCATAAGTTCATTACTAAGAAATTACTGCACCTATAAGATGGACATATTTTTGATAGTGTCCCATCCTTTTCAAAGAATCACATGAGATTCATACAGTTTCAGTGTGATTGCAGGGTTTTCACTAAATCAAGTGGTTAACTAGTAGTTAATTAAATTAATATCTGTAGGCAATGTGGATTATCTTTCACTGAATCAAAGCAATGTTGAAAAAGAGAGTCAATAGCAAACATGGAACTCAGAATTAGCAGTAATCTTGTTTATGATACACTTATTCCTATATAGCTAAAGGCAGGTCATTTCTACTTAGCTATGATTATTGATGCAGCTCCTTCACTAAATTAATATCCATAGAATTTTAGAGTTCTCAGCCTGCAATTTTTACATATTTACAGTTTTGCTTTTGGTGCCAATCCTGAAAAAAAAAAGAAAAAATTCCTCTCTAGCCTCATGACTCATGCATTTTTTTTCTGATCTAAAATGTATTCTAAAACAAACTTGTATGTGAGCTTTTTAACATATCTTATTTCTTTTCAACATATTTTTCAGACACAGATCTTCAGAAATTAACTGTATCATTTACTTTGGGAACTCATTTCCAATCATCATTGTTGTGATAAACAACCTTATATTCATCCACGGAATTAGGCTTAGGAAATGAAACAGCCTAATAACAACCTAGAGCAGAAAACTAAAACCATGGCCACCTTTACTGACTCCTGGACAGTTTACTTTTTGTTTTTCCAGTAGAAGTTTTCATCAATAAAATCAAAACAGGATGATTGTCCTTAAAACTAAGTTAGAGTTCATTAAGTAGATATAAAATTCAAGAGCAAGAGGAATAAGAAGCAGTCTAGATACTAAAATTAGAACCACGAGACAGGCACATTTTTCTTGAGTGGAACGGCTCTTGACTGCTTCCTACTGACTTGATTCCATCTGCATCCTTGCGTTCCATCTCTTAAATTGCAGAGCTATGGAAAATTTAATAAAATAAAAGCTCTCAGCTTTCCCCAGAGAATATAGTGATCCATTGCTAGACTTTAACTTTATATTATTCTTATTATTTAATTCACATAACAAATAGATGGGGGTAACAGAAAGGTCAGCTTTATGTAACATCGTTGGAGAAGAAACAGTGCATAAATAAAGAAAGCTTTTTTTGTTATTTTTCTGATTTTAACTTTGAATTAACTTATTTTAATAGGAGCAGCTCTTTATTTGAATTATGAAAAGGTTGGGAATTTTCCATGGTAAATGAAGTTTCTTTCTAAAAGAAATTATTACATATATCTTTGCTCATAACATCAAAGTATTTTTACTTATATTAAAAGAAGAATCTGATATATGTTTGAGTGTCACATGCCATATAGTTATAAAATAATGTACAATAATGATAAAACTGAATTAAACACTATTGCAAAATTTATAAGTAATTACACACAGATCTGAACAGAAGAAAGTGACAGAATTAAAGTTGTATTGTTTGCCTCTGAAAGAAAATTACTATAGTTTAAAATATTTCAATAAGCAATAGATATAGAAACTTGTTTCATTAATGCAAGAACAAGCAGCATCTGCAGTATGACACGAATTATGCAGCCTAATAAAAATGATAAAATGTTAATTAATCTCATTTAGCTGTTCAGTAATGTGGACACATCTCAAAAACGTGATAAATGACAAGACCATGCATTTTTTGACAAATTAAAAAATGAGTAGAATTTAAGAACTTTTCAATTTTACCTTAATTGGTATGTTAAACTTTATGGTTATTAAAACAAAATTCATGATCCTATATATAAGTCAACTCTTAGATTGAATGAGCATTATTAAATCTGATATCTCCAGAAAGAAGAATTGCAATGATGGTCAGTCAGCTGCGATTTAAGAATCACATTTTTTAAGACAGATTATTATAAGTTGTGCATATTTCCAATGAATAAAATATTTCCAAGGGATAAAAAAAATTCAAATAAATTTTCTGATGATGAAAATCATCTTTTATAAAATACGTGTCTTGTTCCAAAACATATATATAAATCTAAGAAAATACATAAAAGATATATAGTGTCTTCTATACATGACAGGGAAAGAACATCCAGAAAATCTCAACAACATGCTTCCTGCTCTAAACATGCATAATGACACCACCAGTTGACATGACATCATGGATGTGGGAAATCTCACAAGGTCCCACTCCTTCATGAAGACCATTAGCAATCAATTTCTGCTGAGAGAAGGAGAACCATTTTCTCCAAGGAAAAGTTCACTCATAGCTTTGCCATTGATAAATGTCAGTCCCAAACACATGAAGGCATATGGATACAACTAAATGGACTCAGAAATAAATCTCTCTCTCTCTCTCTCTATATATATATATATAGAGAGAGAGAGAGAGTACATATATATATCATATGTACTACATTTCAAACCCTGCTGTTACATTAAAATTGAAAGACATATTAAATATAGATTGATGTAAGTGGACTTGACTTATTTTTGTGTGTGTATGTGTGTGTGTGTGTGAATATATGTGTATGTTTTTAATTTGTGTGTGTGTGTGTGTGTGTGTGTGTGTGTGTGTGTGTGTGTGTGTGAATTTGTCTATGGAAGCCAGGGGTAGCTTTTGTTGACACTTCTTATTTTCTTAAGTACTGTCTACCTTGTTTATTTGAGGCAGGGTTTGTAACTGGCATGAATTTAAAATTTTCTAAGGTGCCCTGCCAGTGAACTTCAGTTATCTACCTCTTCTGTTTCCCCTTTCTGATGTCACAATCATGTATGTCATCCTTCCTAGGTGAGGTTCTGGGACTTAATTCAGGTACTCTGCTACACAATTGCGATATTTTCCCAACCCCTAAGTGTGCTTTTAAATGATGATTTGTATGAACCCATCATCTATACAAAAAGTAATTTACTTTATTATAGTCAACATTTGCTCTCATTATGGAATTCAGAGACTATGAAATGACTAAAACATACTTTTAAAACTGTTAAATGAGTATAATAAATATAGGAGCAGCTAAACATACCACCTGTAGTTGCTTCTTCTATCACCTAGTTGTAGCCTGGTTGAAGTTCAGAAAGTGGATGGATATTTTCCTCCAGTATTACCGTGTTTCAAATAAGTGTTGTTAATGCTTTCTTGTCAGATGTCTGGAACTGAATTCAGGCTTTCATTTTAAATCAATTGAATTGTCCTGGCTGGAGTTTTTCCCTGTGAAGGTGTGAGTTTCTATAGCTCATGGGATGTACTCCAGAGGCTGCCAGAAGTGGAAGGGCCCATTGCTTCTACCCTGCAAAGGCAGAGTAAATTGTCGCTGTTTCCTTACCTGGTTAGATATCAGAAACCTGTTGTGATCCAGACTATAAGGAATAGGGGGATTAGATTAAAAATTGTAAGGTGAAAAGCAGAACATATTTTTAAACTGTGACATTTGAATTATTACACTTTTATAAGAAAAAAGCTTATAAATGACCTAAAAGGCTTTGTGTTATATTTTAAAAATTATGTTTCTCAGTAGAATTTTTAAGTACTGTGAGTTCATTACTATTAAACATATTCTTACTAATTCTAGTTATTCTTGAATAAAACATTATCTTATATTTAGTTACATTACTAACTGCATTCTGTCAGAGCTGCAATGGCAGTGGAAGACTGGGTAATGTCTTCTACATTGTTAGTGTAGATCTTTCTAAGTACATGGAACTCATTTCCATATCTATGATGCTCTTATCATATAGACAGAATGAATATCTGGGTTTTGAATTATGGAAATAAATTGGCTTGTTTGACTAAGCTTTCTCTACCTTCCTTCATTTGGATGTTTTACATAAGCAGGATGAATGAATATTGGTCAAGACAAGGTTACAGAGTGGTCCTCATATCCATAGTTTAGGATTTTAACAGTGATGTTTATGTGTATTTTAGGAAGTATATCTAATATGAGAGTTGTATAAGATATTTCACATCTAAGCTTCCTCTTCTGGGATCATCACTTATGGTGATAGTCTGGTTCCAATTCACATTCTTCTATCAATCTTATCTCTGAGTGTGAGCACAGAGCACTCCATGATTAGGATAGCTAGGAAAATTCCATCTTTGAGGTCATGATCTAACCAATAATTTATTCATTTTTAGTATTCTGGGGCTTAAATTCATGTAACCATTTATATTAGAAATGTGGTGGCGTAGAGGATTATGGATGAAGTCATTATTCCTAACAGGGTCCTAAAAACTTGAAGACCTCCTTTAATATTCTAGGTCTGACACAAAGATCTACTGGGTCAGGAGATGTTTATCTTGTTAGATGCTGATGAATGGAAGTTAGAAATGAGAGAAGGCCTGGTGAGCTATCTCAGTGGCCCATTCAGTGGAAGGAGAGAGCCATCTCCCCAAGATTTGTCCTCTAATGTCCATAAGGGGAACATGATTCTCCCTCAATGCACAGATATACATAGCAAACAAAAATAAAGGGAAAATGTAAAAAGACAAAAAGAATAAGCTTTTTATCTTCAAGCAATCCTCTGCTTGCTTCTCATCTTCCCTTTAGTTAAAAAAAAAAACAAATGAAAACCACTTTGCTACATGTAGCTAGATGATAATCATGGCTTGATCAGTAAAAGTGGGGTTCTAGGAAACAGATTTAAAACAAGAACTTGGAGGCTAAATTCAGATAAAACTCACTTTAATGATTTTATCTTGTACAGGAAACTATTGAACAGACACTTAAGATTCAGTAGATAGAACAAGTATTTTCCTAGTATCTACATTTTATCTCCAAATAGCAAATTAGTACCTGCTAATTGCTGTTAGTGCATTCTTTATTTCTTAAGTCTTCTTGTTTGAGTGATAAATTATCAATTGAAATATAGATTTTTTTTCTGAATTGTGTCATAAGAATCAAGGTGTAGGGAAAATAATTGCAATCATTGATTTTCTTCATAATTAACCTTTGTCTAGAACATACTGAATATTTTACTATTTAATGTATTCTAGGACATCAAAGTTCCATTTTGACTAAAACAGTAGTGTTTGACACATTATTTGGACTTACCAGTTATAGCATAGATTGTAAATAATATTTGATGTAAGTATCAAAATATTTTATAAATTGTATTTGAGGTTTTTCCTTGGCCAATATTGCCAAGTTGAAATAATCTTACAAATATTTTGTGTAGCTGGTTTGACTACCAGCATACTGTTTTTCCTTCCTTTTTTCTTTCTTTCTTTCTTTCTTTCTTTCTTTCTTTCTTTCTTTCTTTCTTTCTTTCTTTCTTTCTTTCTTTCTTTCTTTTTTGCTTCCTATACATCTGTATTCCTTTCACAGTACCCCTTAGAAAGCCATTTTGTCATTATTTTCATTTCATGGGTTTACAAATGCAGATAAGAAAATACAAATGATATTCTCAATGATATATAGCTAGCATATAAAAGAATATCAATTCAAGCTGTGATCTGTCTTCCTCAGATACCTAAGATCTGACCTCTCCCTTATCTCAGAAAACACTTAACCCTAGTGTTGCCCAGAGAACTCTCCCAGAGGACTCATCACTGATTCTCCTCTTTGTCTCTATCTATGTGTTTCCTTTCCTCTTGTTCCCCTGCAACCGTGCTAATATGCTTTCTGGAGCCCTCCTATACCCAAACACTTGACTAGAGACCTTCCCTATCTTTGGGCATAATTAATAATTGATTTCTTCTCTATACCCCTCTAATTCCCATGGCAGTGTTATTGATCCATTCCTAAAGATAAATAGACTCTTATCCTTGTATATAAGTGGGTCATCTCATTAGTTGCAATACTAGTCTCTTTTTGCATCCATCCAGTGATGATATCATGTCACACTTTTGATAAATATTTTAATGTAAGTTTGGAAATAGACACCAAGTACTAATAGTGTCCTACTTAACTTCCCTCTTTGTTTCTTTAAAAACATCGATATTTTCCCAGTGTCTTTGTGTATTGTCTTTTCTGCTTATTAGTTTACAAGTGGTAAACCAGAGACCTAATTATCAGGTTTTAGATAAATTTAGATAATACAAAATTACAAAATTGAATCAATGTTATCTTTTCCATTCATCAGTGGACATTTTGAGTAAATATTCTTATTAATATGGTAATAAAATAGATTCTTCTACAGATACAGTTGTCTAAGGCTATGGTACTGAGTATCAATGACAAGACACCCCATGTGCTGTTCTAGGCAGATGTCTTTCTATCTACTGGTACTTAATGATCAATGAGCAATTACCTCACTCTGCTCTCCTATTTGTTCTTTGGGACTCTCAGAGAACAATCTCTACTTTTTGTCAACTGGAGCTAGTTATACGATGGAGGGAAGAGCATTATTTTTAAAATGAAAGAAAAATAGATTATGTCATCCAGCAATGGTCACTGATTAGGTCCAGAAAACACCAAGTAGACAATTGTTGTGTGGCATGGAAGGATTCTGTGACCTGTCATTGAAATACAGCAGTTCCTGTGGACTACAACTGGGCCTCTGCCCAGGAATGAATCAGTCTTGTGTGCACCCTTTTATGTGTATGGCAAAGATCGCATAATTGGAAAGTACACGATATGCATTTCATGTTACGTTCCAGAACTGACTGCTGGCACACACCTTCATAAACATTGTGGGAATTCCACAAGGCGAAACTGTACACTGAGCAACTCAGACTTTCCCACCCGATGTTGTATTTCATGCGTGGTGCTGCGCTCCTCTTCTGTACTAAAATGACTTCCTTTCTGCTGCACAATCTAAATGATGCATCTATTCACTGCCCACCAATCCCTTCCCCACAGCAATAATAACCAGTCTAACACATTCATTATTATAGATTTTTAAATAAAAGCTCTTCTTATTACAATTAATTACTCAACATATGATTTGTCATTTGGATTAGATTTTATTTTTACGAATAGTATTGTTTTCGGTACAAATTATCACTGCAAATGTATCAGCTTGAAATGGTGCTCATTTTTAGTTTGTATAGAATGAAAATCCAGAATGATGTGGCCAGACTCTGTGCTGAACATCTGACAAAATATCAAGTAGCAGCTCTTACTATGTTTCTCACTTGAGCCTCTGGCTCCTATTTCACAATCAGTGGTTATTCATGGAATTCATTCCTCCCTTACATTTTCCACATGACCCTGTCATGTCCAAGTAAGCCTTCTTTCATGCTTAGCTTCTCTCTAATTTCCCCTTTTAACACACTTCGGCTTTTCCCCTGGATCTCTCTTATTCTTTTAAGAACTGGTGTAATTACCTTGAGGTACTATGTTAATTACTTTACTTGCTGCTGCAGTAGAGCACTCGACAGAGCAACTCGAGGAACGAAGGATGTATGTGGATGATGAGTGAAGTAAAAGAAAAAAAATGGGTGACAATAATATTTTTAATTTAATTTAACTTACTTTTTTCCAAAACCTTAAATAGAGAAACAATTTTATAATTCAATGAGTAAAACGTGTAATTTATAAATCAACATCACATTATTTGTTCTTTCATCTAGGGATTTTGTTTGTTTGTTTGCTTGTTTGATTCGTGTATGTGTTATATCTTAGAGAATACGTTATGTTGCTTGAGGAATTTTTTGAATTATACTAAGATTTATTCATTCCATTTTAACTTATTGTTTATTTCAACTTACTGAACCCAATAGCCAATTAAAGTAATTCCATTTTCCTGCTAATATTTACTTTTAATCCTCAATATTATAGCTATACTTTATATTAATTTTAAAATGATATATTGGTTTATTAGTTGCTGAGGATTCTGTTTCAGTCAGAAGAAATTTTATTTTCTTTTTTTCAGAGTATATTTGCTTATAATCATAGCAATGTTCTCCAGGTATAATTTAGAGAAATTATGTTAACATTGGTAGTGGTTATTATATATACATTTAAAAAAAATTCAAGACTAAGCCTAAGGCTGCACTGTGGGAAGGAAAAATTGGGATTACTCTTCGCATTATTGGAGCCAGAGAGAGAAACATGACCTTCACATTTTATGTCACTTTTAAATCACATTTTATTTCTAGCTCTGCCCACCCATTCCCAGATTGTCTTCTTTATGAGTTAAGGATCTGGCCATCATCATTTCCAGGCTAATATCCTGAGAGAATACAGAAGAAATAAGGGAGGCTTTTGTTTCTTAGATGCAAATTTAAGTGACAGGATGGAAGGAGAGACAAGGTGGAGTAATAGACACCTGTTAATGCCTTACTTCCCAGAAAGGAAAAGAGAGTATACACACACACACACATATACATATATATACATACATATGTGTGTGTGTGTGTATTCTCTATGTATCTATGTATCTGTCTATCTATCTATCATCTATTTATATAGATAGATAGCTATTTTCTTTCTATCCATATCTATCTATCTAATATATATGAATTTTCAGGAAAGACTTATGCTCAGCTTTGCTGGCGCACTTCTTACCTTGAAGTAAAGCAAAAGCTCTCTCCAATTGGACTTAATAATTGTTCTACAAGAGGGAAACCATCCCTGGTACTGGAAAGCCTATTAACGACCTACTCAGTGCAAGTGAGGTCATAGTGATTAGAGGAGAATCTACAACCACTAATTTACCAATCAAGCATTCTCCCTAACAGTAATCTCTAATATTTGTCCTTATGCCAATTGATAAGTATAGTCTTTATCCATCATCAAGAAAACTAGTCACTGTAACACACAGAGACCACTGCAGAAAATTACAAACAAAATTTGGAGTTGTAGAGCCCAGGACCATCTACACCCCTGCTCATAAAACCTGGGGAACATTGTGAAATACTGGATAGATAAAATGTAAGTCCCACAGGATCAGGGAGTTTCAGGTAGAATGTGTCTCCTAGAAGTTATACCTGTGATGCTTCAACAATGGGATCAGCCAAACAAGAGCTGATCATGTGTGAGACCAATACACATGCTAATTAGTAAAGCTGGGAGCAATAGATGTGATCTTCCCCAATTGGTTGTACAGTATCAATTATCAGGCATGAAAATATACATACAAGTAACATTAAAGGGACTCAACAGCATATGTTAGGAAATACATATACATATATATGTATATATATATATATATATATATATATATATATATATACACACACATACACACACACACATATACATATATACATTCAATAACAATTAATGAGAAAACAGATCATGAATTTAAAGGATGGTGTGGAGAGGTTTATGGAAGGGTCTGCAAAGAGGAAAGGGATGGGAGCAAATTTGTAATTAAATTCCAATTAAAAAATAAAAACAAAAATGAAAATAAATAAAATATATCTCTTATAGTGGAGATAAGTATCAAAGAAAGCTTGCATTTGTAATAAAAATCAAGATGAGCATGTTTCCTTCTTTTGAAACTACCAGGGATCATTTTAGGAAACATCTTTGACTACCATGGTATAGGAAAAAACAATCTTTATTTAAGTAATAGGCTTAGAGACAAATCTATTTGTTAAACACTTTACAATCCAAGCTAGGGGTGGTAGCAAATGCCTTTAACACTAGCACTCAAGAAATAGAGGTAGGAAGATCTCTGTGACTTGCAGGCCAGACAGGACTATATAGGTAAGACCCTATCTCCAAGTGAATAGATGAATAAGTTAATTAATTAAAACAAAAAATCCAAAACCCAGGCACATTACATTTCAAATACAGAGACCAGCTTGTCCTTGTTTGCGAATAAAAGAGCCCATGCATAGAAAGGCTAGATGATTATCAGCAGGAATTTTTACTTTACAGGTCCTATTTCCTTTTATTCTTCGGCAAGTACTGAGTTAAAATGGCACAGAACAACACACTTGGCAATCTAAAGAGCATAGGCTATTGTTCAGGAAGTACCATCTGGTGCTGCAATCTCTGCTGCAGAAAGTGCTTAATGACCACTCTGACTGACGGTTGTAAGGAATGCATCTCTGCTACTCTTGGAAGATCTATGAGCAATTCCAACCAGAAGGATGACAGTCACAAATCTCAGCAGAGTGTGCGGTTGTTCCAGTTCACCAGACGTTTTAAGAATGCGTGGGTTAGCAAAAGGAAGAAACCTAGTTAGAAGAGTTAGAACATGTCTTCATACATAATGAACTAAGCAATAAACAATAAAAGCTCATTGCTGGGAGACACACTCTTGTTCTGAGCAGTGCTCCCATATCCTTCATTACAAGAAGCAAATGAGGATAGTATTGTAACGTGTATTTTATATAGAGAAGCTAGCACTGGTTTAGAGGCTTTCAAATATTTCCAACATAAGTTCCCATGAGTGGACAAAGACATTTAAATGGCAAAAAATAGACATACAATGAAGAAATCTGCAGAAAATAACAAAAGCTTAAGGATGAGATCCTTGGAAAACTGAAATCATAGTTTAATGCCAGTTGATTCTTAAATTCTTACTTTAACATCCCATTCCAGATGCCTTAAGGGACTTCTCATAGAAACAGTAGATCTCTATATGGTCTCAAATATACCAGAATGACAAGACACATCTTATAGCTTTCATGTTCCACTGGGTGTTGAATCCTAGCTCAAACATTAAAGATCTAAACAAGTATATACCTAAGTAAACAAATCACCTGATTTATCAAACTCTACTCTGTCTGGTAGTTTTCAATAGTAAAAAAAAAAACAAAAAAAAAACAACCTTACCAATTGATATTATCTAATCCTAGGTGACATGACACAGTTAGGTTTACTAAAATATTCATAGCATTGGTAGTAAATTACTGTATAAAATCTCATGATGTTGAGTGAAATGCGCACCATGCTCATACTCGTTAAGATACTGAATGTTCCATATTTTCTTCCAGACTGGTTTTGTATATGACACAAACATGGTACCCTGGACAATAGTTAAAAATACAAAGCTCTTACCTCCAGAGGCCTGCAGGTAAGCCTCATGTAGCATGAGTGTTTTCCAATAATGTGACATAGGTGGATGCACTACTTCATAAATCTTCCAAAGCTCCTCATTTAGTGCGTTGTCAAACCAAATAAGAAAATATATACTCAGCAATTATTAGAGAAAATTGTTTTCAGATATGCAAGATACCTCTGTACTCCAATTTGATATGACTGGATTTATTGCATGTTCTAAACAGTCACAGGGTATACTCTTTTCCACACAGAAGCCTGAAACTGGCTGAATTTGCCAAAACAAAAGTCCAGCCATGAAGATGTTGTTGCTATCTTTATTTAGACCTGAGTAATACCAGTCATGAACATTCTTAATTATATCTTTGCCATTCTGAATATCTACAGAAGATCAAAATTACTTGAAAGACTCTGTGAGTCTTAAGGTAGGATTGGTTTTGTATTTTCTAATACTACTTCTCCTTGATTCAGGTTCCAATTGCTATAGAGTAAGATCCAGAATAATCAACATTATTATATGTTATTATAAAGCCAGTACTGGAAGTATTGCCTGTAGTATCTCTATTGAAGTGTAAGTGGAGACCTAGCACAGTAGAAACTCCCTGCAATCTATGATGGTGACCCTAGCAAGGACTCCTAATAACAACAGATAGTCCTGTAACCAGACAAGGCTTTCAGTGATGAGACTGGGACACAAACCCAGCCACAAAACTTTTGACCTATAACCTATCTCGCATGTATGATCTGTTGGGACAATGGAGGGGCAAAACCACATACAAAGGGAGGGAGCAGGGCTGGCTAGGAACTGTAGATCAGGTAGCATGTTATGCTCATAGACTGATGCCTAGCCAAATCTTTATCAGAGAGGCTTCCTCTGGCAGCTGATGTGAGCAGATACAGATGCAAAATTTAAGTGACCGAATGAAAGGAGAAACATGTGTTCATGCTTTACTTTCCAGAAAGAAAAAGAATGTGTGTGTGTTTGTGTGTGTGTGTGTGTGTGTGTGTATGTATATATGTGTGTGTATGTATGAATAGTTCCTAATTTTCTTAAGTGATTCCTGTCTCCTTTGCATAACATCCTATGTGCAAATCAGATTAATTGGACTTAGCTGTGCTTGGTTGTGTCATTTTTATTCTGCTACATAGAAAACTATAACTGCATGAAGCTCCCTCTGCTCTCAGTACAACAGAAACCAAATACACTGTAGTCTGGTGGATAGTATGGGAAGAACTTCTCTGGGATGATCTAGCTTATCCACAAACACACAGTACTAAATAAGTCAATCAGCTAAGTACCAGAGGGAAAGAATTTCTATAGGGAATTTAATAAAATTTTTTTCAGCCATACATAAATAAACAGGCACCAAAGTAACCACTATCCTGCAGTAGCCCATTCTGTATGCATCCTGATATTGTCTGATAGTCACCAGGTTTTGGGGGCTTGAAAATCTGAAGGAAGGTTGCTTCATTATGAAGTCTTCTGTGGTTTTTTTTTTTTTTTGCATAGTTCGTAGTTCTTTGCTGTAGAATAGATGACTCTACCGACTAATTTATTAATCGTTCAGATGTCCTTTTGTCCTTTCTTTGTGACTTACAACTTACAATACAAAGACCATGAAACAAAGAGTAAGTGTGAAATCCTACAGTGACAAGGACAAAGTAACCCATTCAGTGTTTTTTTACTGCCCCAATCTGGCCATGTACTGAAACTGAAAAGGGACCATCTGAGGGAAGAGATCTCACAGTGATTGTAGTGGACTGGCTCCTCCTCTCTGGAATTACATTTCTACAATTACCACTCTTTTTCCCTTATCAAGAATTTGAAACATCTGTGACATTTCAGCTGATGTTTCCTGAGATGCTATTTTTCAGCATCTGTCATCCGACTGTCAGAAGCGGTGAACCATGAAGAGAATATAAACTTCTTGGTGGTGGGAGCTAATGTCTGTTATTTTATTTCCTCCATTTTTCTGCGCAGTTCATTTGATCACAGTGACAAGCAGTTGGAGAGAATTGTGCCCTGCTCCATTTCAAAGCAGAGCACTGGTGGTGACTCTGTCTCTGTACCAGTTTTCTAGAGTGAAAAGGAGGCATTTTAATTTGTAATGATTTTCTTATTTCAGTGATTAAAGAAGGACCCACTATGTAGTTAGGTGACAAATGTTTTTGCTCTTATATCCACATGTAAAAATTAATGAACAACATGGACTGTGGCCAGATGGTGCACATATTTGCTCCTGAACATCTATATTTTTACTCTTAAAATTACCCCTGTAAAGGTTGTAAATTTTATATCCTGGATCAACTTGTAGGTTTAGTATCCAGCACAGCATTTCCAAAACACCATGGTCAGCTATTGGCCTCTGTCATCCTAATCTAATTGTTTGGCCAGGATCCCTTCTCTTTCCTACATCAGTTTTCTTCCCATGGAAAAGTTTAAGCATTCTGCAATATCAGACTCAGAGAGCTAGGCGACCTTTGAACTGCTATATCCAAAAAGCACGTGTAGATTTTTCTTTAATAGGAACAGTAAAAAATCATTGTACAAGAGAATGCCAACTTTCCTCTGATGGTCTTGATTCACTAGAGCAGATTTCTTAAACATCAGTTTAGGTCTGGAAAAGTAGTCTGGAAAAAATAATTCAAGGAATTATTAACTGTTTCATTTAAAAAAAAGTGTTTCATAAAAGTGATTCTTTTACTATATATTTCCTAAATCCTCCAATTGGTACTTACATATTGGTGTCCTCTATTGAAATTATGTATTTATTTTATAAAATATAAATCAATACATTATTATAAAATAAGTATGACCACTTAGACTTGTCTATCTTAATGTAACAATCTTAACAATACAAAGGGACATTTATGGACTTAGAAATTTACACAAAGCCATCCAGTGCAGTCATCCATTTCTATCCTTGCAGAGCATGTAGCAAGGAGAAGAAACCATAAAACACATTTTAATACTGTCAACCTATCTAAAGTGGTTTTTGACTGGTAAAGCTATACAGAAGGTACTTTCCTAAAAATGAATTTGGTTTTAATGGCACAAGGCTCTTGGGATACCGAGGTTGTCTGATTTAGAATGCTAGCCCGATCATGTGGAAATTAAAGGATGATATAGCTTGGTTTATCCATGACATTTCACTACAGTGCTGCTGTTTCAAATACCTGATAGATTATTAAAATATTTGTTTCCCCAGTGGGATTTGACTCCTGCTGTTTTGATTGTGATAAGATCAGTAATCTTCTAAATTTCCCTTTGGGTATAATAGAAATCTTACAAGTAAATGAATCAATCATAGACTTAACCTTAGCTCAACAGCCTTTATCCACTGCCGCCAGGGGTGGTAGCATTTCTTGGTTTCCTCTGCCCATTACCTTCTCTCACCCAAGTGCACACTGTTTTGTTTTTATTGTAGTCAAGCAAGATCCTCTCCTGTGATAGTTTACACTCTACTCTGTAAATAAATCTGTTCTCTTAGTGCAGATGAGAGAAAGACACTTCCAAATTCTTTTCCGTTCAAACAAAAGAAGCAAGCATGCTTTTCATTGAAAATATGGTTAATGTCAAAATAAAACATAGCTTTAGTGAGTAAGATAGAGAATGAATAGGCATAAGTTTATTTTCAAACACATAGACCCACACAGACACACAGACACACACACACACACACACACACACACACACACACACAATTTTAAAGCATTTTTCAACTCTTTGTTCTTTTCTACATCAACTATTCTCCACAGAAACACGTTTTGTGAATCTACTGTTGTTGTCTATGTAACAAAGTAGGTGCAGCACCTTCACTAATGGCCTCTCCTGGCCTCTTACACTGCAAAGTTTCCACTGCTCTTCCAAAGACCCCTTCATGCCTTCAAAACCAGCACCAGCTGGGTGCTTCTAACAGTACCAAGTTCAGCTACCAGCATGCGATGCAATCTTGGCCAGTTCTGGAAAACAGTTTCTGTGTGCTCACCCTTAGGAAACACTTTCTAGGGTCAGGTTTGCTGGGGAAGTAACTGGTCACTTTGTCTCCTCATCGGATAGAGTTCTCATCTCCATAGCAAGGTGTCTTGACCACTTGTGATCAGGTGTACAGGTAAACAAACAAACAAACAAAAACACTGTTCATTTAAACTGAGCTTCTTTTTAGCTCTAAGCTGTTGCTTCCACAACAGCAGGGAGTCCTGGACCAGTAGGAAGAATCTCTGGTTGAAACAGTCTAGCAGTTTGGGGTTCTTTTTCATCACCGCTGTGGGTAAACATATAACCCCTTCCATATATCTCGAACACAAGACCCACTTGTGCTTCACACACACAAATAACCATCAACAAACGCAGTTTGTGTAACAGTACACCACCAGCAGCAGCAGGAGGGAGCGTCGACTCCATGATCAGGAAAAGTAGTAACAACCTTGCTTCTTTCCTGCTCTCAGCTGAATCTTTTGTTTCTACCATGAAAATGTCTTTCTCTGAGGGCCTCTTTTCTGTGACTCATTTTTTATTTTGAGCCCTCTTTCTCATTTACTTTTCACAATTTTCTCTTCCTAGAGATTTATTTCCCTGTCTCTCTCTGTCTCTCCTCTCTCTCTCTCCTTCAGGAGTCTTCAATTAATACCTTAATCTCTATCCTATCCTCTTCCTATCCTTAATCTCTATCCTCTTTCAGGTAGCTTCCTGAGCATATTTTACCAGACTCTGCAAGGTTTGAAGTGTTGTCTCTTCTTCCCTGTCTCAATGTTGGATTAGCTGGCATGATGTCTTGCCCCACGTTGGTGTCCCATTTGTAGCCGGACACCTATGAGGTGGCTCAGCACAGGAAGACAAGGAGGTGTTTGCATAGGTGTAAACTCCCAGACCTCAGCGGAGGTAATCACTGCCATGGCAGATGCCAACCTGGACAATGGAGCCCTCAGCAACTGCGATCAGGTGTTTTTATTCAGAACTCCTCAGATAAGCAATCAAACATCCCCTATAGAAAATCCAACACCTGCAGACAATACAAAATGCCCTAGACAGCCCCTCACCCAACAGTGCATAAAACAATTATTGTATATATAACTAAAAATAAACTTCTCCAACAAGCATATCTTACAGGTAGGATACGATTGTAGATTAAAGTGTTTATGGCTTACTTGGTATTTATATTTCTCCTTTGGTAGCATGCAGAGTACCTGTGTGTACCAAAGATGCTGGGCCATAGCAGGGAAGTCTCTGTGTAGCCACTGAATCCACACCTTCATTTCTAATGAGTTGTGTAGGTGTTGTCCTCAGCAATGGCTTCTTGCTTTCAGTTTGTAGAGAGCAACCTATTGTCTTGTCAACAATTTGGGGTTTTTGGGGATTCCCTTTGCATCCAGGTAAGGGAGGACTACATATCAAATTCCTATTCCTCTACCAAAGTATAGAGAAAGGAAGGAGATAAACGAAAGGAAATGGTAGCTCTACTATTAACCACACAGGAATATATGTATGGGCATATGATTAAATAAAGCACAACTTATGTGCAAATATATTAACTATATGAAGTAAATAAGCATGACACTTTTATTCGTACATTAACTTTTCCATCCACTGGTGTATAAATTTATACATGTGTGAAATATTATATTTAGAAATGATTTCCATATATGTGGCTCAATTACTGTTTTTATAAATCAAGTTCTAGTTCCTTAACATGAGAATTACATACAGTACTGTTGTGGACCATGTATGATTTCTCAAAAATATGAAAATTATCTGAGAAGGAATATTTTTTTTTACAAAATAGATATTCAATGTCATCTTATATAAGGATCAGCAAGATAATGAACATTTTGGATTTTTACCTAAAAGATAGGTAGAGACCTTTTAGGTGACACAGCAGATAAAGGAAATGGCCACAGAGCCTGATGATATGAGTTCAGTCTCTGGAAAAAAGAGAGGCACCTACATTCTGTGGCAATAGAATACCAGTACATATATGAATACATAAACAGAGAGAGAATACATGATGTGAAATATAAAGTGTAATAAAGTTAAGACTGTGTATATATTTGTGTGTGTGTGTGTGTGTGTGTGTGTGTGTGTGTGTAAATTAACAGTTGAACAGAGTCACATCAACCTTCTGCGATATGATGACTCTAAATGGAAATTTATGTATTGTTCAACTACCCAAATTACAGTTTTATTTAGAATATTCTAGATTGGTACTCTTGTTAGTCTGCCTTCAGAAGCATAGCTTTTGCTATGCCTGCTGAGTTCCTCTGAATTCACCCCTCCCATCTCCATACTGACAGGCCCAGCTCTAGAAATTCGGCTCATGGGGAAAAATCCTCAAGAGAATATAGAATATTTAAAGACGAGTAGCCTCAAGGACTTCTGTTGTGATATTAAATTGACTTCCCAATCAGGCTAGTGTAGTGACTGATATGGAATTATATCATCCAGCAGGCCGCAAAACTGTTCAAATATTACAGGCACTCAAAAATCATCTCTAACGACTTCCATTTAAAACATGCTATTTCTTCATCTTCTATTTCATAACACAGTACACATGCCTCTTTATAGCTCTTTTCCATATACTTATCTCTTTGACCTCAAGGACACAAATTAATCAAGTTTTAGCAGGTTCTGTAGTTCTGCTCCTTAATGGGCTTTGTACTTCCAGCTTCAGAAATGTCCTCCGATGACATTCCTTTAAGAGTTTTCTATTTCTTCTCACTTCAATAACACAAAGTAGATGCCTCTTTTATATCTTGCAAAGGTCTTTCCCCTATACCTATTTTCCTAGTCTCAAGGACAGGAATTAATCATGTTTTAATGGGATTCAAAACATTTGTGTAGTTTTGAAGTTTTTCTATCCCTTACCCCAGAAATTTTGGGGAATATAAGATGAAGAAACATTATGTATTAGAACTGGGCAAGCCCTACATTAGTTCTGCATGCCAAATATATGGAAGACAGATTTGCTACATGCAACTATTACAAAGAAATAGTAATAAAATAAAATTTAAAATCTACTTACTTTTAAAATGACTCAAGAGTATTTCAGAACTTCAAGAAACTGGAGAAAAAAATCCTCCTTGGAAGATTTTTGTCCTCATTACATGTCCAAAAATTAAGGATGGGGAGTAAGCTATCTATTTTAATGGTTAACTTTTTGAGCAATGTTCCTAGGCAGAACTTAGTTATTAATGTTCTGTAGTCACTGTAGGGAGAACAAAATGATATATGATTTAACTCTGAATAATCTAAAGAAACTCTTATCCCCAGTTGAAACCAAAAAAGTAAAGAGAAGATGAAGGGATTACATGCTTGACATCAGGAAGATTAGAAAACCACATTGTTTTGATGCTGTATACCCATTTGGGTGACTTTAATAGATATAGTAAGTTTAACATGAAGAAAGGAATGCTGAGAGAGATATCAAAACAGGCACTTGCAGGATTACTAGAAGATCTGAAAGGGCAACACAGGAGGGAACATCAGGAGAAACTATCATAGTGTCATCACCAAAATAAGAACCGTTTTGTCTTTTTTTACCCACCTCCCCACCATGCTCTGGTTTATTTACTGTTAGTCAATGGAATTGTAGTCAACAAATAGTTGTATCACAGTAGAGGAGAAAGAATAACAGCTGAGTCTTTCATACTGTGGTTTACTGAAATCAAAGAAGGAAGAATAGTTCAAAATCAAGATCTGGCTCTATGTGAATGATATAAGGGTACATATTTTCATACATTAGAAATTGAATATTGGTTAATATTATTGAAATGCCCAGGAATGAGTAGTTATAGCAAAAGAAGAGAACAACAGGCAAATATTTCTTTTTTCATTCAGTATGTGAGTATGTGCGCTTGTGTGTGTGGTTGTATGTGTGTGTGCGTGCGTGTGTGTGTGTGTGTGTGTGTGTGTACAGGCACATACTATGTATGTGTCTCTCTGTGTGTCTTTGTGTGATACATATGTGTCTACTTCCCTACAATTAGAGTCATAAGTGTTTATGATACATGGTGTAAGTGCTGTGACCTGGACCTGGTACTCTGCAATACCAGCAAAGGCAGGTAAATGATGAACCATCTCTCCAGCACCAGAGAGTATAGTTTTAATATTCTTCTGTACCTGAAACCTTAGTAAAATGGTACCATTACCAAGATGATGGGATTACACAAAATAAGTACCTGGATTTCTTTATAGTATACACTTTCACTTCTGTTTTTATTGCATAGCTCAAGTTTAACTGCCATTTCAGGAACTGTCTGCATAAATTTTACAAATCATTTACAATGATTTGTAATGATTGCAATGATTATATTGTCTTCTATTCTATAGAAATGGCATTCAGGTCACATGACTTCTGGAACACTATAAAACATAATTGCTTGGTAACTCATTATATGAACTATTGCTAGTTCCTGGTAACAATTTGGCTTTTTATACATGAAATAACAGAATTAACTAATTTATTTATTTATTTATTTATTTATTTATTAGTTTTTCGAAACAGGGTTCCTCTGTTGTAACTCTAGCTATCCTGGAACTCATTCTGTAGTCCAGGCTGAACTCAAACTCCCAGAGATCTGTCTGCCTCTGTCTCTTGGGTGCTGGAATTAAGGGCATGCACCACCAAAGCTGGGCCAGAATTTATTTTTAAATCTAGCTTTCTTCATTGTCATTCCTCTTTCCCAGATAGTATTATGGAAGATAAATTTTATTTCCTACTTTTACCATCTGGTCATTAATATTTTAGAGCTGTTTTTGAATGCTGGACCTCCCAACAGTAGACATTGGGAAGGAAACATTGGAAATCAGAATGAACTAATTGAAATAACTGGCATTTGTTTGGTTGTTGTTGTTTTTTCCCTCCAAACAAATAATGTAACATACAGCACTTTTATTTGATATATGGTAAAGAAAGTCCATAAATTTCTGAGTGACTAAAAAATGTAAACAGTGACTAGGGAAGCCAAGAAAAGTGTCACAACTGTCATTTGCCATGATATTTATTAACAATTATAATTGTATTTATGATAGTTTACTTATGTAAGGGATAAGCAAATAGAACATTACTAAAGCAAATATAACCACTAAGTCTAGTGGAATGGCAACTAATATTTTGTATACTTGTGTTGGAAATGTTTCAAGTTATAAGAATGCAGTGTTGTGTTGACTTTAAGCATCTCTCACACAAGTATACAATCTACAGCATCTGCCAGAAAATATTATTTTTACACTATGAAGACAAAACAAATTTCAAAGACTATTGTGGTTTAGGACTCATATTTCTTAAGAAGTTCCCTGAGAAACAGACTCTGAAACAGAAAACATTAAATATGATACTTATTTATGAACATTCTCAGCAACATTACTTGAACATGAGGTGGGAAGAAAAAAGACTGAAAATTATCACCTTTAATTCAGGGTAAAAGATGGTTTATTCTTTAGCTAATTCAATCCATGTTCCTAGTTGTGGAGCCATAGAGGTGTCTTGGCCTCCATGCAATCTAAATTTCATGAGCTAGCTCGGACTTAGGAGGCTTCAGTCTCAGCCTCTTTACAATCTAATCAACCTCCTAGACTTACTGCTGACTGAGCCACTCTGACTCAGTGCCTTTAAACTCAAACTCTTTTCCAAACTGCTGGTTCAAAATGATCTTCTGAGCTGGTTGACTGTTTCTGACCCAACTCTTCTGGCAGATCCCCACAACTTCTTTGCCTGAACTGCTCTGCTTGACTTCAGTCTGACTCACTCTTCTCATTTGATACTTTTTCCTTCTGCTGACCTGCCCCTGTGTCTCTGCCTTGGACTCCCCAGACTGCTTCAGACTGTTTCTGTTTCTTATCCTCTGTATCTCTGTGTCACTGTGTCTTATCCCCTAACTCTCTGAGCTGAGAGCCTGCTTTTCTATTGTGAGAGCTGGGCCTGTCATCTCTCTGACTCACTCTGTCAACTCTTCTGATTTGTCACTTCACTTGCCCTTCACCCTGATTCACCTCAGATGTCGTCTCCTCTTGTCTAACACTGACTCCTTCTGAGCTCTGCTTCCTGTCTCCCAAGTGCTGGGATTAAAGGTGTGTACGACCACTACCTTCTGCATTTTGAGATTAAAGCTGTGTACTACATTCTTTCTATATTCCATCTGGACCACAAAGGCCTCTGAATGTCATCCCTTCATATAGACCCCTGGATATGATTTCTTCATATAGACCTGTAGTTCTTAGGCTTCTGTGACACTCATCAAGGGAGTCAGGGAGGCATTTCATTGATGCAGACCCTGGCAGACCTCAGCAGAGGTAACTTGTATCAAGACAAGTGCTATCCTGAACAGTGGAACCCTGAATGTCTCATCTTAGGGGTATTTACTGATACATAATGTGTTCTACTGATAGCATGTGCAGATCATGAGTAATCAAGTATCTTTTACATAAAGTCAACACCTGAAGAAAATTCCAAGGTCTATTCAGCCCCTCCTCCAACAAGGCACAAAACAACCATCTTAAACAAAACAAAAAATAAACTTTTATATCATATCCCCCTTCTGTATAAGATGATCAAAAAGATTGCTTTATGTCTACAATACAATTTAACATTATTCCAGCAAACAATTTACAAGAAGAACAATTATGAGGCTTGCTCATGCACAGGACTAAATGAAATCAAACATCTATCAAGCTTTTTACAATGTCTTTGGAGGGGAGAGGAACAGTATCAATGTCCAATTATCTGGAATTCACTCACAATCTTCTGGCCTCCTTCAAAGGGTTTGGATCACTTCTCTGGCTCTGAACACTGAAGCACACACAGCTTGTCCCCCAGGTTCTGGCTGGCTCCCCTCTACCACTGTTGCTGTTCCTGGTGGTCATACCATGGAAGTGGCATCTTCAGTGCACTGGAGTCTTCTTCTGCAACTGGGATGCATTTTAATCAATGGCCTTTCCCAGACTCTCTTCCTGATGCCAAGTCTCAACTTCTCTACTTGACCCCTTCAACCCTTTCAAGTTGGGCCTTCAACTGCCACTGAGGCTTTACTTTCATTTAATTATCTAGTGACCAAGCATCATGATTAAGAACAGTTTACAAGATCAACAACAAAAGCACATTCTGCTTTATGCTATTTTGTGTAATCTTTCCTTATATTTAATTCAAGGCTTACCCCTGTTAAAAAATATAAGCTGTTATCAATATCTCAAACTGGATATTGATAGTGAATTCATAAATTAAAGATTAAACAGTCACATAATTCATAAGTTCTGCATTACAGAATGATATAATGCCTTTCCTGTGATCCTTTATACCAGACAGAATGAAGAATGATTAGTTGTGGAATCACCACTATTGGAAGCCACCTGTTCTCTATGATGAATATTGGCCTGAGTAACTTGTGCTTGCAATTTGTAACTGTAGAATATTATGGGTGAAAGAATGAAATGCCTATAATTTCAGATGACTGCCTTTGAAAAACCTGAGACTATAAAGACCCGCCTGTCTATGTAACAATACACCCCTCGGTTCATTAGGATAAACATGTCGGTACTAATTCAAGATTATATTAACCGAATATTGAACTGTTTTGTAAGTCAGTAGTAAACCATTTATCAGAATTTTTTAAATATACAACTACACTTTCAGTTTAAACGTGTCTATAACTTGCAAATGTCAGAATTATTTTTCTTAATGTTGTATAATATAAAAATAGGGAGTTGCAATGTTACCTGGTATGAACTGTGTTGTCAGGTACATAACACATCTCTAAAATTTCCCTTACCCTTACCTGACATCTGGATTGAGTTTGTCTTATGTTGATTGAATGCTCTTGACATTTTTAAGGAGATAAAGTATTTACAATGGAATTTAAACTTGATTGAGTTTTGAGAGAATTTTTAAAACTTTTGTTTTACTAAAGTGAAAAATAATGCATCACAGCTTTAATTTTATTTTATTCTGTTTTCACAACAAACTATGTTCACCTAGCCTAGGCAGAAGATTCAGGCCTTGTTTTTAACCAATACAAATTTATTTCATTTGATCTACTGGTGGAACATGATGGAGAAGTTTTGAGTGTTTTTTGTTTTGTTCTGTTTTCAAGAAAACAGAATAGAGTTTCAATAACTCTCAAACAGCATTCAACCAGGATCATGGTGAAGATTCTTCTGAACAAAGGTTGTCAGTAACAGAGAGACTGTTTAACTGACTATTCAAACTTGTCTCTTCTGGTGTTTGAAGCTTATTAGAGTTATCAAAGCTCAATACTGTCTTCATCTTTCTTTCATTAAAAGTGTTAGTGTCATGCATTTATCGGAGGACGTCAAGTTCATGCTTCAATTAATTAATTTATAATGAGAAAGTGTATTAATTCATAATATATAACGTTATAAGGTGTATTGAACTACTTATGTTATTTCTGACTTTCATGACGCATAGAAATATAAGTTCCAAAACTTATGAGTCGATCATTATTGTTTTATAAATACAGGAACTCACTAAGTAGCATAGGCTTTCCTCCAGCTCACAGGACTCTATCTGCCTGCCTCTTGACTGCTAGCATTGAAGGAATGCACCATGCCAGCAGCAGACTATTCTTGAGAGAATCATCGATTGTCTCTTTTTAAATCTAGGAATATTGGAATCTAGTCAACAAGATAGCCAGGAATATTTTGTTATTTCATCATTATTTTATGTTAGTATGTAACTATGCTAAAAATTAATAATTTTCATATATTTTAAGATCATATCTATAGTACTTTAAGGACTATAGAGATACTGTGGTCTTTCATATCCTCTCCATGGGCTTCTAGAATAAAATATAATATTATTTTCTCTGTGCTAATTCTTGCATGTCTCAAGCTCTTTCAGGATCAGCTTAGTCATAAATTCAATTTTGGAAATGTGTTCTATTTAGTATATTGCTTTTATATACACTAATAAGTCAAAAATATATTCACATAATTTTACTGATGTAATCAAGAAGCTTCCATAATGTTTGTTTCACATCTCATTTTGAAATAAAAACATTCTTTGAATCTTTGTTTTATTTCTTACATGAGGTTCCAAACTATGTTTTCCTTCTTTTAACGATACACTATACTATTCCATCTGAATTCAAGTCCAACTTGAACTCATTTGTGTCTTTAATAGAAGTCAGAAAATCATAAACAATCAAAAAGCAAGGTTCTTTTAATCCAAAGCTTTCATCTAAACTATATTTAAGTAGTAGAATATTTATAAAGGAAAATTATTTTCCTTAAACTCTAAAAACATGAATGAACTTTGTGAAGAATGATATAACTGTGTTAAATCTCATATCTAATCCTTCAGTATTTGCATATTTTCAATTACATTAACCCTCTCTTGCTTATCATTATAACTGTGAATCCTATCTAAATAGCTTTAAAATGATTTCTGTGTTCCATTATATGAAGGCAGATAAGAAGTGTTCAGTGAATAAGCTATCTCACACATACAAAAACACACAAATGCTGAGAGTGTGTGTAATGAATATCCTTGTACATATATATTGATGGACTTCTGTTTGCTTATTTTCAAATATGACTGAAAGCTTTCTGAGACAAAGAATATGTACACACTTTATAAATGTTGGCTACTGTTACGTCATTAACCAAACAAGTTTTTATTTCCTGCATTCATCAAAATATTGGATGTCGCTTTATCCGTGCTTGCTTGAAAGTGTATCATCTGCCTGTCTCTGTGCGTAAAAAGTGGCACAAGTTGAGATTTTGTGGCATGTCATTAAAGATAAACCAGATGACAGACTCTTTAAAGCAATTTCCCTTTTTCCTTTACATTTTCCTCATTCTTTTCTGGTTTCTTGAGCATTTTCTTTTCTACTAAATCTAATGTATAATTCATAATGTTATGTGAAGACCATAAGTCTCCATGGTCTTTTAATTTTTTAAATTTTTGATATAGTTGTTCATATATGAGTTCAAAAATTTATAAATAAAAGTCAATATATTAACAGTATATAAATAATTATTTTTGTCACATTTATTATTTCATATAATAAGAGTTCATTCAAAATTCAAAAATTTTGTGAAAATAACAAAGGATTCAAAAAGGCAAAAATGTAACAGGTGTAATATATATTACTGTTCCTGCTTTGGTAGAAATATCAAATTGTGTTTAATATCTGATCACATCATATGCTCTGTGTATTTAGAGATTTTCTATTTTCCAGACACTCTCTGAAATGAAATCATCTCTGTTCATAAGAATTACAATGTCTGTGTCTGAGTTGAGTGCCCCTATAAGAAGGTATATACAATAATAATAGCAAGTATGCTAGTCTTGTTACTGAAGTTGCTTTTTATACATATGTAATAGTTGGTGGAACTTAATAAAGAAATATTACAAAATAATGGTAAATTATATTCTGAACCTTAAAAGTCTTAACTTGATCATATACTAACATTTTAATAATCAGTACATTGAGTAATAAACTAAAATGGGTAGTTCAGTGTCCTTGTGGGTTTAACTTATTTAGTTTGATAACATAAGGTCGAAAATTATTAAATGTACTATTTGAATGCATAATCTGAAACAATCATTTATATGACTGAGAAATGAGCTCTTGCAATTGGCAACAGTGATGACATAAAGTATTATACACACTGATAAATGGTAGATAATAGATCTACAGATGACAGATAGATGGATATACAGATAGATAAAATATAGTTAGATGATAGATAAAAGATAGGCAGATGATAGATAGATTATAATCATAGATAGATAGATAGATAGATAGATAGATAGATAGATAGATAGATAGTAAACAGATAGGACTTTTAAGGTTATTTTTTATTGGTTTTATATATTAGAGAATAACACTTCTTGGTTCCTCAGTAAAATATTAGAAGGATGCATAGCACTTACTCTGAGAACATAAGACAGAAATTAAATCACACGCCTAATTGGCTTTAAAATTTGCACTCACCTCAAACACTGAGTAGTCATTAATGGCACTGCTCGTCTCCTACATGGAAAGGGTATCTGAATTCAATTCCTCTACATAAGCTGCCTGCATTCCAAGTCAATTCTGGGAAGCTTTACACATGACTGACGGTTAAAAAACACTTGTTCAGTTAAAGACAGTTTAAAATAAAACTCTATTTTTTCTTCCATATAAATACTTTAATGTGTTTATTTTGAGTTATTAGTAAGCATTTCAAAAAGTGCAGAACAGCTGGATAGTCATTCTATACAATTCTTGGAGATTAAACATACAGCCTACAAAGAGAAAGACATTAAGAAAAATATTTATTTATTCTTATATTAATTTAATTGTCCACAGGTATATGTCCATATGTGGATACATAAAGGAGTACAGGTGTCTATGGAAAGCAGAGACACTTTAAACCCTTGATGCTGGAGTTACAGGTGGTTGTAGGTGCTGGGAACTGAAGTCAGGTCCTCTGCAAGAGCAGTAAATGCTCTTAAAAACTGGGCCAAGTGTCCAGTCTGAGTAGGAATGATTCTTAACACAGAAATATATTTTATTGATTAATTCAACATTTTTATAATAAGGTGTATATGAGCTTGAGGGTCAGGTTTAATGTTATGGCTCATATTCATGTTTCACTAAATGTTTGCATAGTAGGGATTAGAACTGGGACTTGGGAAAGTGACTTTATTGGGATTCTGCCTTCACCAATGATGGATTCATAATATAATGATGTTATTGCAAAATATTTTTATTGTTGAATTACTATTATTATAAATTGAACAATAACTTTATCATGGGATGTAATATTATTATAAATTATGGAATAAAAACAATTATTGATTGTGAAAAATATGAAGTCAGAGTCTTTGGAGGAAGCTGGTTACTGTGGAATTTTTCTGGAAGATAGTCCCAATCCCCTGCCACTCCAAACAGGGTGTGCTTGCTGTGCTTGCTGGTCACAATGAGGTGAGTAGCCCTGCTGGAGCCCACTGTTCCCATGTGATGTTCATCTCTGTCCCACAGCAACGATGCCGGGTAACCACTCAGTGAAAACGGAGCTAAACAAATGTTTCATAATTTAAGTTGTGTTCTTAGATATCTTTCAAGGGCAATGTTTCTGTTGGAAATAACGTATTCATACTTACTTACATTTCTACTCTAAGATTTAGTGTGAGAACGCACAATGGAAACATACTCACCAAATGTCACCCGTAAGCCCCAGCACATACATCACATACATAGTCTCTTCTCTTACAATCACAGTTGTCATTTCCTACTCAATACCTAATATTGATAATTTCGCTGGGAAATTCTATTCTCCAGGCGGCAAGGCTGAACTGTTCAGAATAAGTTCACATGTATTTTTCCGGAAGCCAGGCATCATCCCTCCTTTCGCCTTGATCAGCTCAAGACAGAAATGCTGCTTTTAAACAAAGGTACAGAGCAAAAAGAGCCAGAGGGGGTTCTTAAAGAGTGCATGCTGCTGAAGCATCTAAAAGTATTGATCTGAAGAAAGCAAATACAACAACACATTGATCGGAAAGAAGGAGAGGCAGGTGGAAGTAAGAGAACAGAGAAAAGCATCAGCCTTGCCAAAGAAGTAGGGTGCACCTTGCAGAGAGAACTGATGCAGACAGTAAAGATAAAAGCGTAGAGAATTTAAAGGTGAAACTAAGAGAATTTGATCAAATAATTCACACTTTGGAAATACAAAGTGGGCTCCATAGAGAACGTAAAGTTTTAATGCAATCCCCAGAAGTTAGAAAAGTTCTGAACAGACAGAAGTTTAGTTGGGACTTGAGCCTAAACGTGGAAGACTTTCCAAAGCCTCATTCTTAGTTGGTCTGTTTGTACCTATTCGTACCGGATGCTATTGTAAATTTCAGTGATAATCATGGTCTAGTTGTAGCACTCACCCTGAATCCAACTCGGAGTACTCTTGTGCAGAACCAGCGTACAAATTAATTTAAAGTTTTCTTCTAATTCCAAATATCCAGTGTGTTTCCTTGATAAGTCTATGCAAACCTTTTAAACTGGGAGAAATATCAGGTCATCTAGATGATAGTAGAATATAATGATGTGATTCATAAGGATGAACACAATTGTACTGAGTTTACATTCTGAATACATTATTCTAATCTCTGGCCCCACCAGCTCTATTCACAGGTAATATATTTCACATTTATTTAAAAAAAAAAAGAAACCATCCTTGGTCTCTCTAATCATTTCCTGATACCACTAAATATTTATATGTAGCCAGCAGCCATATCCTATTCATTCAACACATTCATTATCCAATTCTGTCTATCCCAATGGATACAAAGCGAAGATCAGGTTCATATGTCTATGTTCTACCTGCTAGAGTCAAAGGATCATACCCTCTTCCATTCCCAGACTCCAATCACAGAATCTATATACCTTTGGTGAGACTAAGGGCAAACTTTTCTTAAAGTCATATTAACATCAAATTCACTCATTTAAAACATTTAAGTGATTCCACATTATAGAGCCATACTATCTGCTACATAAAACATCTCACAGGACTCTTGCATACACTACAGTTGGATCTAATGTTTTCCATGAATGTAAAAATTCAAAGACTTCATAAGAATCATAAGTAAAATGTTCATTCAATATTCTTTTATATTTATTTGCTAAATGATTCAATAATATTCTGAATAGTTATAAATACATTTTGTTACTAGTAGTAATTCTACATGCTTCATTTTACTTATTGTAAATCTGACACTAGCTTGCATAATAGGTTTAATTGACAGTGAACTTCTATAAGGCTATAATATAAATTAAGTTCCCAATAGAATTGAAAATGTGACACCCATTATTCAAGGAGTAAATATGCTCTTAGTTATCTTAAAACATCTCATGTATTCATATTCTTTTTCAATCTGCAAAAGCATTCTTACTCCTGAATGAAATGACTACATATTCCTGAAGGCAGTTAAATGCTTTAGGACAATTTCAGTTTCTTCATTTCCTGCATTAAATAAATCTACTACTCCAATAACAGCATTCCAATGAACTACAAGAGAACAGATCAGATGAATATAAATGTGTTTTATTAAAGTAAATATTAACTATTGGGGATAAAAATTATTTTACGCCTTTACTTTTTTTCATCTGTGTTTGTCTATATCTGGGGTCATGTTCTAAAAATTGCACTTTCTGTAAATTGTTTGAAAATTGTTTGAAAGCCACAGGTGAAAACCACATAGGTCCTTACAACACTTTACTCCATATCATCTTCACACAAAAGATACTTCAGTTTCATTTAATAAACCAATAATATGCTCTAAATCAGACTACATAGTATCACTTTTGCTAACGTCTGTTTTTAAGTGTCCAATCAATTGTTGAAGTCATTCTTAATTTTTTAATAGTTTGTTAAAATTTGTCTTCCCTGTGAATCTTTTAAGATATGTTTTCCTCTACATTGTCACCTTTCCCTCCCACGGTTGTCTTGAGCTAGCCTTTTGGTAGACTTGTAATTTTTGGAAAGATGTAGAGATAACAAAGATGTCACTACAAGGTATCTCTACTAATTCCTTCACACAGAAGTTTACCAGTTAGTGAGAACGTAATGCCCTTGACAAGTTATTTTAAAAATATAGAGAATCACAACTTTGGGTGATTTCGATTTACTTGTCAAGAAAGATTTTTGAAGGCAAAAGGTGTTATAGTCCCACTGACACATTTTAAAAGATGAAATTATTTTGATAAAATTTTCTTTGTCAGTAATCATATCTGACAATGACACCAAAATATGCTAGACACATGCAATGGGAATTGGGTTCATACACAGTTGTTGTGGAGTATGTATAGTGTATCCCAAATGTATTTTAACCAGTTAACATGAGTTTAATATTATTAATGTGGCTGAAGAGTCCCAACATTTTGTATTACTTGCCAGTAAACCATTGATTTCACTAATGAAAACCCAGCTGTATTTGTGCTAAGAGGCCAAGCTTCTTGCATAAATGAATATCAGGATAGCTGAGCTCATACTGGGGATTCTCAAATCTGAAAAAGTTTTATACTAAAATACTCAAGTATAAGTTTCCTATTCTCACTGCTTTCAAGTTGGTATCATGGAACCATTGGTGAATTAATGCCATTATTCTGAGGGCTGCAAATGACACTGGAAACTGTTTTATAGACACCTTTAGCAATGTCTATAACATTGAAGATGGAAACTGTGATTCGGTATAAGGTTTAATTGTTTAAAAATAGATGCTTTCGATCACTAACCATACAACCCTAATGCATTTTCTTATACATACTCATTAGTGGAAGACAGAGAAAAATGTAAGTGGAACTCTGATCCTTCCTAATTGACCTAGGCATTCTTTCTTAAAGAAACAATCTGTCATCCAGGTGCCATGCTATAGGTAATCAGTTTCTGAGATTTTTCTTGTTGTTGTTAAAGAACACCACTGACTCGCCAGTAGCCTTCTTAAAAGAAAATTTGCGATGCATGATATCTGTGTTTCTGCTTGTATTTTTCAACAGAGTAACCATCCTTCTACTCTGTGTTATGGCCTTTAGGTAGTATGCTTGAGTATAGTCCTTTTTCTATTCTTCACCAAATTTATTTCATGCATGTATCCTATGGTCCTGACAGCTATAGTTTCTAATCACTTCTTTTTTTTTTTTAAATTTAAGAGGCTGTAAACATGCCAATCTATTCACCCTCATACCCTTCAATACATGATCTCTGAAACGTACCTGAGTACAGTGTCAGATTTACTTTACAACTTGTTAAGTATAATTTCATTTATTTGGTTTTTGTACAGAGGAAGATATACACATTTGTTTATTTTTCTAACCATACCTCTTTTCTCCCATAACACTGGTAGTAGTAAACAGGGCAGATAATGTCAATTTTCTTCAACAGGAGTTTAATCTATGACAAAATGTCCTTATAGAGTTTGTTGCTTGGAGAACATAATGATAACATTAACTCAGATTCTGTTGATTTTGCTCAGCTTTTTCTTTCAGGTAAGAAGATTGCACAGGAAATTAGCAAGAAGAACATCTACAGCAGAAATGATTATAACACTTCATTTTCTATGAAACATCGTTTTGTCTGAGATGATTGCTTCAGAGGAGGTGGTGGGAAACATTGAGAACAGTTAAGGAAGCTGACAAGAATATAAGCAGAAGCAGAGCAAGCTTCACTTCACAATGAGACATACGTTTGCCATGCTGTAACTTCTGTGCTCACTTAAAGTTGCTTTTGTGTTTGCATTTTTCTCCCAAAATAACTTATTTTCTAAAGTATGAGTGGGGTAGAATTTGCTAAAATAGTGCAAAATATGTGTCTATTGCTTTCTACAGGCTCTCCAGAGCCAACATCTAATAGAAATCCTTGTTTTCAAAAAATGGAACTTAATATTTCACACATTGAATACTATTAGCATTATATTACTTAAAAATAGTATTACTTGCCAAGTGGTGGTAGTGCACACCTGTATTCCCAGCAGTTGAGAGGCAGAGGCAGGCAGAACTCTGTGAGTTCCAGGCCAGCCTGGTCTACAGAGTGAGCGCCAGGACAGCCAGAGTTATAACAGAGAAACGCTGTCTCGAAAAACCAAATTAATTAATTAATTAACTAACTAACAAACAGTATAATATAATATTATTTACACCACACATGAAACATCATTCATTTCATTTCTTATGTATTTTAGTTTCTTGTGTAAACAGTACACTTTCTCTCTTACTGTTCTGTATAACATTAACATATGCTCAAATCCAGAATAAAAAAGTTATAGAATAGATAATCAGCAAGGAAAATTCTCTTGGGGTCTACACTTAGATGACTATATATTCTCCTCTCAATTTAATCCCAAGATCCCTAGTCCCTGATTTCTGCCTTTAAATTTTTGTGAACTGAGAATCCATTAATAAAAATATAAAATATAAACAGAGACATTTTTACTCAACATACTTGCTTTGAAATTTATCAAAGATTTGTTTACATATTTTATTTTTCAGTAATATTCTATCATTGAGCATTTGCTAAGTTAAAGCTTTTTACTCTTGGCTAGTATCAGGGTCAGGGTTAATATTAGTTTTTGAGTTATCATTAAGGTTTTGGTTATGGATTAATTATTCATCTATTCTTTTAAAGACAGAAATTTATTTATCCAGATCTTGAAAGTATCTTATAGTACTTCTAGTTATCTTTTATTACTATTTTAAATAAATATATTGAGAAGTTGTTTTTTAATATTAATAAAAATAATTAAATGATTTATTTTTGTATGTGTCTTGAGTATTTTACCTGAATGCATGCATGTGCTTTATATGCATGCTGTGTCTTCAGAGGCCAGAGGAAGGTGTAGGATCCTCTGGAATTGGAGTTACAGGTAGTCCCAAGCCACTGGGGACCAAGCCCTTAGCTTCTACAGTAACAGCAAGTGCTCTTAACCACTAAGCCATCTCTCTTGCTCCTATATCAGAGATCTTGTTCCTTTAAGACAAACACATGGAAGTGAGCTCAAAGAACTGTATGATCAACACATAATTAAGTTTCTCAGGAAGTTCTGGTGATATCTAGCATGTACTTCTATATTCCTGAAGCAATGAGTTAAGTTAGTCTGTGTATATCCTCACCAACATTGAATGTTGACATCAGTGCTCATTTTCATTGCTAACACCATTGGAAGTAATGACTTAATATGTTTTAAGTAAAATGTATGAAATACAAAATGATGTTCGATGGATATTTATGTGCTTATTATCTATCCATGTATTATTTTCATTATTGATTTTTTATTCAAATGGTTCATCTTTTCCTTGTTTATTTTGTTCAATTCCAATATGTCAATTTTTATTTTAGTTTTATTTTATTTTAGTTTAGTTTTATTTTATTTTATTTATCATTGTCCATTAAAAGCTTGTTTGTATTCTGATGAGAGACAGAATGGGAGTGGACCTGGATGAGATGGGAGGTGGGAAGAAAGTAGAAGGAGTAGAGGAAGGGAAGCCATAATCAGGTATATTATGTGAGAGAAATATTTTTATTGATTATTATTGTTGTTGTTGTTGTTGTTGAGACAGGTTTTCTCTGTGTAGCAGCCCTGGCTATCACTTTGTAGGCCAGGCTGGCCTCAAGCTCACAGTGATCTGCTTGTCCTTTGGATTACAGGCATGCACCACCATCTCCTAGCAAAAATTTATTTTCAACGAATGGAAAAAAAGGATCCCGAATAAAATACTGAATAATAATCAGAATGCTAATTAGTTCAGTGAGTAGATATATAAATTACTACACACCAGGCATTTAAAATGTACCACAGTTCACTTAACCATTTCAGATAAACGAACATTGACACCAGATGGTTCTAGAGTAGCCGTTCTCAACCTTTGGGGGTCAAATGACACTTTCATGGGGTCACCTAAGACCACTTGCATATCAAATATTTACATTACAGTTTATAACTAGCAAATTATAATTTTGAAATAGCAACAAAAATAATTTTATGGTTGGGGTTCAGCACAACATAATGAACTGTATTAGAGGGCCACAGCATTTGGAAGGTTGAGAACTACAGTTCTGTGCTGAAATAAAAGTAAAAGAAGCTAGTAAATGTTATACCAGTATCTATAATAGATTCTTAGCTATGTAACTCTAGTCTAGTCATCATATTTCCATGTGAGGCTGAAGAAAGAAATTACTTTTCAAATAGAGGTTATTTGAGCTAGTGTTGATTTTCTTCCACTGTTGTCACTTGAAATTACCTGCCCTGTTCTTAATATGCTGAAAATAGTTACCCAGTTATGAGTTTAATGTGAGAATAGCCAATAGTTTTCATGTATGTAAATGATATAAAACATATTATTAAATAGTTGATTAATTTTGCATAGTAAAAAGCCATTTTTGAAATAGAATATTAAGTCCGACAACTGATATCACATTTAATAAATATTGAAAAGTTCCAGTAACTCCCTAGCATAATAGAAAATGGTTCCTTTTGTTTCTGTACAGTAAAATTTGTAAAGGACAAAGGAACATTTTTACAAAGAAGCTAAGTATCAAAAAAGGTAAACAGTAACAACATAAAGTAGATTATGAAAAGAGAGGGAGTGAATTCACCATAATGAAAACAAAGAAAAGCAGATTTATTGAGAGAAAGTAAAGGGGGCAGGCCTATAAGTAAGAGGAATATGGACAAAAATCTATCCTTTCTGTGATGGGAGAGTTGTTCTCTTATTGGTGACAGATGTACTTGCTGAGAAGGAAGACTGGCACTAAGACAAATTGCTACAAAGGATGATATGGTGGGGAGCATACTCTCCACAAATATGCCAGGACCTGAAACAGTGACCCAGCCATCTTCAGAAGCAGAAGAAACTGAATATGATGAAAACAATGGCTAACTTCAGTCTTCTCTTGTGTTGTCCACATAGGCCTGATGCAACCCTATCCAGAGAAAGGGAAAGATTAGGATCAGAGAAGTCGACAAAAAAAAAGACACAGGCCAAATGGTTGCAGGATCTCAAGCACAGAAAGCCTATAGAATCAGGGGAGACAAGGCAATGAAGTTCAGTTTTGCATTATATATTGTTATATATATATATATAAATATATATAATATATATTTAATATATATTGTTGGGGAAGTTTTATTTGAAATTGTTTTATGCACTGTTGGGTGACAGGCTAGCCTAGGTCTAGGGCATTTTGTATTGTTTGCAGGTGTTGGATTTCTGTGGGGGTTGTTTAATTGCTAATGGTCTGCACCTGAGGAGTTCTGAATGAATAAAAACACGTGAGCTCAAATGCTTGTGGTTCCATTGTTGATTATGGCATTGGCCATGATGGTGGTTCCCTCTACTGAGGTCTGGCAGAGTTTAAACTTATGAAAATACCTTCTTATCTTCCTTGGTGAGCCCACACAGCAGTGTACAACAACATTGACCCTCACACACTGACTTAAATATCCCCATTTTAACCAATAGACAGGTAATAAAGGCAAAAAATTTAAAAGAGAAATGCTTGAGCTAATTGACCAAACAAACCAAATAGACTTAACAGAAATTTACAGACCATTTAACCCTTACACAAAAAATATACTTTTTATACTTTGTGCCCACATATTTGGACATAAAGCAAGTCTCAAGAGATACAAGAAACTTGAAAAACTACCTTACCCTGTGTCTGACCACCATAGATTAAGCTAGATATCAACAATAACAGAAACAAGAGAAATCTTACAAACTAATGGAAACTGAACAACTCACTACTAAATGAAAAATGAGTAAAGGCAGAAAATAAAGATAAAATTACGAACTTTCTAAATTGACTGAAAATGAATACACAACATTCCCAAAATTATGGACTTTATAGAGGATTAAGGGCCTATATAAAACAAACAAACAAACAAACAGCAACAATCAAAAAAACAAACAAGCAAAAAACGGTGGTGGTGCGCACCTTTAATGCTAGCACTGGGGAGGCAGAGGCAGCCAGATCTCTATGAGTTCGAGGCCAGCTGGTCTATTGAGTGAGTTCCGGATAGTCAGAGTTACAACAGGGAAACTCTGTCTCAGAAAAAGAGAGAGAAAGAGGGTTTGTCTCCCTATGTTAGAATTAGAGCTTAGCCATAGCATGAAAGAAAGACAGTGCCATTGAATGGATTGTGCCTGATACATCTATGTCAAATTCATTGCTAATCGATATATCATATTTTTATAGCTTTTATTGCCTACATATCATATAGTGTATTGCATTCTGTTCATTTTAAATTATTTTATATCAGTAAATTTTCATATATTTGTGACAGATAATCAACAAATCATTGATGATGTAAGTTACTGGATTTATGATAGTTCAGAAGCACTAATAAATAAATATATAAGGAAATAATATCCAAATATAGAATTTGAAAAACGAAAAGACTTTATGCATGGCTTGAGGAGAAACAGTAGCTAAGTTCTTATTATTTGAGCTCATAATCTAATTCTAATACATGAGGAGCTGGAGTGGAGATTTGAATAAATTTAGATAGGTAAGACTACCTAAATCTAGACAAGAGTTTTTACATGCATTTTTTAAAGCCAGCTTTTTTAATAGACAATAGTATAATTTTGGCTGTAATGGGCTGGAAATGCTGTAGGTATAAGAGAAAAAGAATTTTATATTCTGTATGATTTTGCTATAATCTAGTATATTAGCCTATCACAAGTGCTTAAATTAGGCAAGTACAAGAAGATAGGTTTAGTTAACTCTAATATTATTCTGTACCATGCTTCCTACTCTGCTCATAATGATTTCTCATTTCCTCTCCTTTTGTATAAAAATGAACGTAAGAAATCATTATCATAATAGCAGCAGTGTACTGTAATTTCTCCTAGGGAGCTTACCATATGGTACCTGTCTCTTTCATATTTAATTTACCTTGATCTGCTAAATATCAAACTTGTAAAGCATCATCAGTCATGCTCATTAAAGTGTCATATTCTTTAGAGAATCCAATTCCAAAGCTACATATATCCCTCTGATATGATGAGTAATAATTTAATGTCGGAAAACTAAGAAGTTAAAACTCACTAAGTGCTTTAAGAATAAAAGATTATTTTTATAATAGAATTGTTAATTTTTGCTTGCTCTTCTTTGCTTTATTAATGTGTGTTGGAGAATACAGATAATTACAAATGAAAATAATTAAGTATTTAAGTTGCCTACCAGTACTAATAAACATCTGAAAATTTCTTATTCATCCAAAATTAGAAAGAATAAATAGCATTAATGTTAATTGCATTGTTAATCAGCAAAGTGAAAGTGAATCCAAGAGTTTTAATGTTGACAAAAAATGAAAATTTTCAATGATATCTAATTTGAAAAACAGTACAATGAGAACAATTAAGCATTCATGTTGAGAGGGGTCTACAAACTACACAAAACTACTTGAGAATGGGTGGTGAAACGATTCAGTGTGTAGGATGCTTGCTGTGCAACTGTGAGCCCCTAAATTTGGATTTCTAGCTTCCGTGTAGAAAGAAGAAAGTCATTTTGTCTCACACTGGTCATTTCAACACTGGTGAATGGAGACAGAAAGTTCCTAGGGGTTTTGCTGGCTAGCCAGCCTAGCAAATCCACGAGCTCCAGGGTCAGTGAGAGATCCTGTTTCCAAACATTAATGTGGAGAAATGGTAAATGAAGATATCTTGATGTCAACCCCTGGGCTCCATCTGTTGTTGTACAAATGAGTGCATCCACACAGACTTTTGCACAGATGCGTGCACTAAGTTTTGGAGAACAATATATTATTATGTAATAGAAGTTACAAGACAGTTAACACATCCTATGAATAATTTCATAAAATATTTATTTCACATGTCTAATTAAATAATTCAAACTAAAGGAGTATGATGCCACTCAGATATCACTTGATATTATACATTAAGTAAAATTATTATTATTATCACTGTTAGAGTATTAAATCACACACGCTGACATTGTAAGCTACCACATAGTAATTTAGTGTATGTATGAAGAATGCACAGAGAAACCAAAGTGGTTTAAACTATGTAAAAGAGGCACATCAGGATAACAGTATTATAATAAGACTGTTAACATGTATCTCCTAATAGGTCTAAACAAATGGGAATCAAGACAGGAGAATGTTTTCCATGTTTCAGATTCACAGAAATATTTTAAAATTTAATCAAATTTCAATAACTGTATTCTACTATTCATAAGAGAAATGTAAAAACTATGATGAGCTGCTACCTCATTCCAGTTAGAATCACTATTATTTCAAACACAAGAAACAGCAAATACTAGAGAAAATGTGTCATAAGAGGAGCTCATATACTTTTAGTGAGGATTTAAACTATGAAGGCCACTATGGAAAACAATGTGTTAGTACTCAAAAAGTTCATAACAGGTTTATTTAATGATCCAGAAATGATACCTTTAAGTTATATGAAAAGAACATGAACTTAGCATGCAAAAGTGATACCCACACATCCATTTGTATGTGAGGTTGAGTAGTAACTAAGATATAGAACCATCCTATCTACTGATAGGTAGGGAAAGAATAGGTCATACATACATATGGAATATCATTCATCTATGGCAAAAAATGAAATCTTGTAGCTTTCAGGAAAGTGGAGGAAACAGGAAAATATGGTGTTTATCACAATAAGCCAGGCTTAGAAAAACAAACAAACAAAATAAAACAACAGAAAAGTAACTGCCAGAAATAATAAAGTAGGCTTGAGAGAGTGCATGCATATTTTAAGGTTTGTTAGATTGTTGTCTAGTCAGTGCACACTGCATGCTTATCTAGAAATGCCACACTGAATTCCATTAGTATGCATAGTCAATATGTTTTGGTAAAAAAAAAATGGGAACAGAACAATGGTTATTACAATAAGAAACGTGGAGGCTGTAATTATTTCTTTGACATACTCAGACACAGCTGATGAAAAGTACCAAGTAAGGATGCTGTTCTCAACACTGATCAGAAGGAAACTAACTTTTACCTTGAAAGTATCTGGTTTGATATTGGTGGTTGTCAAATATACAGAAACTAAAGACACATTATTCATGTTCAATTTTCAAAGTGCTTTTTGGATATATACTTAAATTTAGGAAAAGTTGCACTCAGATAACCCCCTGATGCATGTTTGTAGACAATGACTCTTTAACCTTTTAGGCATAGCTGTATCCTAATACTATGATATACTTTGCTGAGGCAAAGCAAAAGTCCCTCCATATAGTCAGGTACGCTTGACTCATTCAGATGAAATCTCAAAGAAAGACCCTGAAAAAATGCTGGTATCCCTGGAGGAGCTATCATGGTATCTGTGAAACAGAAATCTGGGTGCTATAAAACTAATTTGAACTGAACCACTCTCATTTTCTATGCATTGAATACACACAATAACTCTGAATCGTTGTTTCAACAGTATTTCTGTAAGTACTACCTTTTTCTGTTCTCTCTAAGTAACACAGAAAATGAAGAATATGTTATATGAATTGTGAAGATGGGAAACATACATGTTTTAATATTGACTTTGCTGGTCAACAATTTTAGCATAAACAGAAGTTTGTGCATTATATTATGTATTATATGTCATATATATTATATTATTATCATATATTTTACACTATCTTATTAAATCTTAAAAGATTCAATTTTTCTACTTTTTTCTTTCTTTCTTCTACTTTCTTCCAGTATAATTTTAATTTTTATTTAATTTATATCAGATAATTTTAGTGCGTGTTTTAAACATTCTTTGATCAACAAATATTAGGATATCTGTAATAATCTTGTCTATAAAAATGCAGAGCTAAACTTTGTTGGTTATGATGAATTGTTTTATTGTACGCATTGTGAACTTCCTTTTTTGTTATGTTACCTAGTTAAAAACAATCTATAACCTAAATTTCAACATGTATTTTCGTTATTATATGCTTTGTACTGTGATGTGAACCTAATTATAGATTCATATTTTCTGTTATTATTTCTAATGGCTGTTATTTCAGTTGTAAGTTTAGCTGAACCTTCTTGCAAGTAATTGGGCCTAGTACTTACCTTACTTGTAGTTATTTTTAAGTTTCTAGTCTATGGTTGTCAGTGCATGTCAGTGCCTTAATTATTTTTGAACTACACATTTCTCCAGATTCTCTTTATTCCCATCAATTCTATTCATATTCATTACATAGTGACTACATACGCTTTTCTGTTAGTCTTTGTTTTAGTTTAATTGTTTCCTTTGTTCACTAATTAATTACTTGTTAATTTTTATCTTTGCAAGACACTTTTAGTTTTTATTTGCAGCATTTAGATTGGTTTCTTTTACTGCTCAGCTTCATTAACTGCTGCTTCCTGCTCCCTGCTCCCGTGCTTTCTTTACTGAGTTTCATTTGTCCGCAGTAGTTATTTTCCACCTACATGGGAGGCAACACTTAAAGCCTCCTCATTGCATACTGAAAATCTGTGATTTTTTTTTAACTTCAGATTCTTGAGGATGAGGATATACTGATGCATAGAAGAAAGATGGGTGATTTTAGGAGGAAACAGGGAGCCAGCATTGCATTCCTCAGTGATGCCTCAAAGTACTTGGTTTCTCAAACCCAGTCCAACAAACATGGACAGTGTCCTTGTTACCCACGGAAATGTAATAGCAAGCCTGCCTCTCTGATTCTCACAGCAGAGAGCAGTGCTGTTCAGAGGATGCTACATTCTGGTAAAGACAGCCTTGTGTTTTCTCCTTATAGAACATGCTTTGGGTCTTTTCAGGGTTATGAATCACAGCTGTGGTTGTGGCTAGAGGCCAAGCTCTTGATATTCATCAAGCCCAGGGGTGGATCTTGGGATGCAGGCATCTGAGGTGACTTGTATCTGTGAGTTCCCGACTTTGCAACAGTGTTTCCAGAACAGGTACTACTTGATTGCAATGTACAAGTGCCTTTTTATTTATAGACTTATTTTTATTGTTAATTATGTGTATATATGTATGTATGTGCACAAGAGTACCGAGTCCCATGGAGAGGCCAGATGCATTGGATCATCCAGGAGCTGTAGTTACAGGTGTTTGTTATCCATAACACCTGGGTGCTCGGAACCATCCCTGGACCTCTGCAAGTGAACTGAACCAACTCTCCAGAACTCCATACAAGGTTTGATCAAATTATGTTTGTAAATATTTCAGGGCTCATGTCAGTGTAAATAAAGTACATCTGCCTGTAATTTTTACCTGATCTTTCATTTTTAAAAATCAAGTTTAGGTATAAATTTATTGCTGACCTCATAAAAACAAATCAGGCTGACTAGTTGGTACTGGATAACCAATTGGTGTGCTCATCCCTAGGGTAGCCTATTTCTCCCACTCTTAGCATTCCTTAGTTGCCAGTAATTCTCTGTGTAGGGTTAAGGCCTTGTGGGCTTTCTGCCCTCCTCTTAGGCATGTCTCTTGTTGTCCTTCTTCAGAGTACATTTAGGCAGTCGTGAAGGTGAGACTTTTTGGGTGTATCCTCTGACATTGGTAGGAAACAGAATCTCACATCAAACTACCTAACCCTTTGGGCCTTACAATTGCTCCTCAAAGATCCCTGAGCCTTAGGTGTGGGGATACTAGGTATAACCATATTATAATACCATAAAAGAAAAAAAAACAAATCAGGCTTTTCTTTGTGTTTTTTTTTAATTTTAATTTTCTCATTTATAGTTAGAAAAGCTGCAAAACATTGGAGAAATCTAGCCTTTGCAATTTTGATAAAATTTTATCTTGAAATCATCTTAGGTTGGTGATTGGTTGTGAATAAGTTTCTTGATAAAATTTTCTGCTACTTATATAATAAATTAGAATAGGCCTTTGATTTATATCAAGGCCTATTTTGGCAAATTGTTCTCTGAAAAATTACTATTTCCTCTTTGAAATATATTGAAAAAATATTCTTATACATACATTCTATTTCTATATACTTTATTGTTCTTAATTTAATTTTTGCATTTTCCTAGTCATTACTTGTATAATTTTTCATGAAACTATTAATTTAATTTGGGATATATCTTATATATTTGTAATTTATTTATTGCTACCTAGTTACTTTATATTTTATGTACATTCTTTCTTCTCTTGTTCTTTCATCTCTTTATGATTAAATTTTATTCACTGTATAGGTCTAATTTGTATTGATAAAAATGGTGTAGACTAAACTGAGGAGGTATTCCAGGTCAGAAAGCTTTCTATACAAGCTTGAGTACCCAAGTTCAAGTACTCAGACCTGCATAAAAAATATTCTCATAGTTGTGCATACCTGTAATCCCAAAGCTTGGAGAGATGGATGGAGACACTAGGATCTCTGGGGCTTTCTGACTGGCATCAGAGTCACTGAAAGACCCTGTCTTAAATGAATAAGGAAATAAAGATAGAGCAGGACATCTGATGCTGTTCATTGGCCTTTACACATGTGCACTGGATATGTACCAGCAAGTACATGTGCACACGAATAATAAATGCATGAACGCATACAAATTCATATATAAAAAGGAAGATTAACTGCCTTTCTATAAATACGTGTTTCAAGATAATACATACAGTGTGACTCAGAATGTCTTCACTAATATCAATCTTAGACAATTTTAGATAAAATTTTGTCTTTAGTATAAGATAAAAAATGAGGATCAATTATGTATTATGCTATTATGTACTACAGTTTATATTGGCATACAGTAATTATGATCAAAACAAAACTTATGTGATAACAACACAAAAAACGAAGTTAAGTGGTTGAACTCTTTAGGTTGATTGTAAGTATTTGCAGCAACTGGGTCATTTAAAGTTGTGGCTAGTCTTCAATTTTCAATAAAAACTTCCAAAAACAAGAGTGAAAGCCCTTGAAGCTGATTGGAACTGTTCGCACTGTGTCCTGGAAATAGACAGCGCTTCTACACAGTCAGTCTTCTGTCTGCCTGATGATGGTCTGAGGACTTCAAGAGTTAACAGGCTGTGCGGAGACAAATTAGAAAGGAAACATGAAGTAGATATATTTGTGTATAGCACATTGCCCAGAGAGGTGACAAATTGGCCTTTCTAAAAATGATACGGTGCAGTGGAGACAGCTAGGGCTTGTTAGTAATTTTTACTGTTCCCAAGGGTTCGGAGAGTTCAGAAAAAAAAAGAACTTTGTTCTGTTCACTATATTTTCACAAAATTCAAAAGTTTTTGCAAAACTTAGAGAATCTCTTGGTAAAAACACACTTAGTACTGTTTTTAGGGAAAAGTCGCTGTATTTTCAGAATGACATCCCAGGCCACTATTGGCTAGCTTCCATGGGCCATGAATCTGGCACTTTGAGGGAACTGATACCATCTTGACAGCTGGACTTGACAGAAGCCATGTTTCCAGGCAAGAGTGTATGACCATTGTAATTATGGTAATGGGTCTCCTGAAATAGCAGCTACTCTGAAATATATTTTGCACATTTCACTTTCCTTTAGAATTATAAAAATCCCAAGTGTCAGTCTCTGTATTCTCCATTTTTAATTTATCTGACTATAAGTATTATGTATTTTAATGTCTTCTACCTTTATATCTATTAATTTCTTATATTTCTGCATTATACATGCATGTTCTCCTTTTGGATGCATTTATTCCACATAGACCATTCAAAGACTTTTCCATTTTCAATTGTGCTATTTCAGATTTCCCTCAGTTACTGGTTAATTAATACTGCTCCCCCCCAACCCCCGTTGGTTGAGGGATCAGTGTTATATTATTAGAATCATTGCATTGGTCATTCAATCAGGCATTATTATTCTTGTCTTCACCCTCATAAACTTTATTCTTAACATGACAGATGCTACAATAGGTAGGTGGGCAAAGAGATAGATAAGTGGTAAACAGACATTAGGTAGACAAATTGTAGATAGATGAGAAACAGATAGACACATAGCTAGATAGTAGGTAGATAATAGATATATGGCTTAATAGACAGAATGTAGGTATATGATAGGTAGATAGATGATAGACAGACAGACAGATAGATAGATGATAGATATATAGATGGTAGATAGGTTGATAGAGTCAGAGTATGTCTGTCTAACAAAAGGTCAAGAAAACAGTGGTTTCCACTGTCACAAGGAACTCATTGTATACTCTTATTTACTTTCTTGCTGATTTTCTGGACGTTTAAAAAGTACAACATTGGGCTAACTGCCTGTTAAATAAATCAGTTTTATCTCATGGTGAAAAGAACAAAGCACTTCCTTAGCATTTGCTGGAAAGCATCTGTCATAATAAAATAATGCAGCATTTCATGAAGTTAATGACTTTTAATAAGTAGCCATGATCCTAAGAGAAAGTTTTAGGCAAAATGTTTTCTTAGGATTGAGAATTTTTATTTTTTTGTCAGTATAAATAATTTTTACTTTTTAGTTAAATTAATATTTCTGATCCTATCTTCAATCCTGAAATCACATCTTCAAAGTTATTTTAATTTAAATGAGAAATAAGGCTTTTCACTTTGTTGTTGTATCTTTAAGTATTAAAATGGTATGTACTTAATATGTACAACTTAATCATTAATATACATGTATTATAATTAATTTACTTGAAAAAATTTTCTTTAAAAAAGCATTTTTGTTCTTTTGTAAACCAACTACAGAATAAGTTACATTTTGAGGTAAGTTTTTTGTCATTCCATATTTCCAAACTTTTCATTGGAAAGCATCTATGAGAATTGATGATCATTTATAACTTCTTGCCATGTGGAAACATCTTTAAGAATCAATTTCTTCATTGACTCTCAAGGAACAATTATCTTTCTTACTATAATGATAACATTCAGTTGTTACCTAGCATACACAATTTTCTATATAAATTAAAATATTAAAGTATACCTTTTAAAATAGCAAGACATGTAAATACATCATTATGATATATCAACATTTTAGTCCAGTTTCTTTTTTAATTATTTAAAGGGAGGTTTTCAACTAAATAGGATGAGTTAGAGAAAACATATCTTCTGAAACATTTTCCTTTTGAATTATAGATCATCGAGTTTTGGGAAATGAATGCACTTTGTTTTGTAGCTACTATCAATAAAAATATAAAACTATGCCATCACTTCAAACGATTGAACTTGTTGCTGTGTGTGAAAACACATTATTTATTTTTCAATGGATGTGATAAAGCACTGTGGCCAAGGTAACTTATAGAAGGATTTATTAGAGATGTATAATTTCAAAGGGGTAAGAGTTCACTAACACTATAGACTGGAAACATGGGAGGAGGCAGGCATGAAACTAGGGTTGGAAACTGAGAGCTGAGGGCTCACATATCCAGCCACAAACAAAAAACAGAGAGCACACTAGGTTTCTGATTCCTCAGAGAAGCCTGTATCTGGTGACATACATCCTCCTAGTCCTCCCTAAATCAGTCCACTTACTGGGTATCAAACTCACCTTGAATCCTTCAGTCATTGATTACTCTGGATTAGTCTAAGCTTACTCTCTTCCTCCTAAAGAATATGAAAACTCACATGTGGTTCTTGACTTTATATTTAGCCCAGTGAATTTGAGATTTACTCTTGATGTTGCATGCATAAATAGTGTACTCTTTTTCAATGATAGAGCGTTTAATTGACCAGATGCTGTTATGCTTTCAAATTCAAATGTTTCCCAGAGGCTTATGCGTTAAGAATTTGATTTCTTAAGAGCTATTCTAGGTTTTTATAGGAAGTGATGAAAACTTCAAGACGTTGGGTCCAAGGTGGGGCTATGTACCTAAAACTGCTTTGAAGGTTAACCTGACCCTTTTCCCTTCCTCATCCTTCACTTTCTGCCTCCAAGTAGGGATGTGGTAGAGACCTGCTCCTGCCAATGCAATGTTTTCTGTCATCCCCGGCCCAGAATCAAGAGAGTCAAGAGCTATGGAATGGAACAGCTGAAGGAATCTTCGCTACTTTGAAGTTGTTTGCAGTAAGTGCTCTGTCATGTGTGATAACTACTAACCATAGACATAGCACTGCTTATTTATTTATTCGGAAGGTTTTTCAACATTGAAGAAATAAGGAATAAATCCACTATAAACTCTATGTAAGTGCTATTGCTTGAACAAAAAATTCATGAAAATAGACTTTCTAGGATTAGTTAGTTCACGTGTCATTTTGTGAGAAACTGACAGCCCATATTTCAGAGTGACTATCAAAAATATATTTTTGTGACTGCCACATTCAATAGCATTTTTTCTTGATATTAATGTTTGTTTTAATCTACTATGAAGATACACCATGTAGAACAATAGAGCAGCCCGGTCATAATCATTTTCATATTAGTACACTTCGTTTTACAGTATTTTGACATGTTTTAAAAATGGAGATGGGAATTAATGTACAATAGCAGTAAGCTAATATTTTTAATGGAATAAGAATGTATTCTTTAATGTTCTTTCATTTAGAAGATCAATTTACATACCAGATTCTTAAATCAATTACAAAATTAAATAAATGAGATAAAATCTGTCATTAAACCCATGAAAATTGAAATTGATAAATCTAAGTTTCCTTTGTCCTGGAACATAGTAACTGTGGGACCAATGGAAAAAGAAAAGAACTTTCAAAACATCTCTAACATGCAAAATGGCATTTTGCTTTCATGTTTCTCTTTTGAGTTCATTTTAAAATTTGTGACAGCTTATTTCTTCTCAACAGACTTGGAACACTAACCTCTGGGCACACTACGGACCTTGCATATACAGTGTCAGTCCACTTGGGGATTGGTTGGGATGACTGCACTGAACTACTAAATGCAAACCTCAGCCTCACCCTTCTGAAGAGGTGTGGAATCAAGATCAACTGGTCTTTTCATTTTTGGGGGGTAGGTGGGTTTCAAGAACCCATCTTCTCTTATTGGGTTGGTTGTGTGTTCTTCTTTCTGTTCTCTGGATAGCAGCAGAATTCTGTAGCAGATTTCAAGTATAAAGATGAGAAAAAAATTGAATGAATTTTGTTCCTACAGACTCAGCCTCATGACTACTACCTCTGAGTTAAAAGGAGAGGAGGAAGTTACAAACACAACACTCCTACTGAGCACTTTCTACCAGAAAAAGGAAACAGAATAAAAAGTTACACTGTGCTTCACAGGAGGCTGTAGAAAAACAGCATTATGTACCCTGAGGTATTAAAAACAAACAAACAAAAAAAAAAAAAAAACAAAGCAACAACAACAAAAAAAAAACCTTAGAGGAGCAACCAGGATAGAGAAATAAGCTTTGGCTTATTCTTTTGACTTTATGAACATGTGCCTTTTTCTTTGACAGTAGTCCTAACAACACAGCAAATCATTTTAATTTATGATGATACTTTATTATGAGCTGGAAAAAATGCATTTCCTAGAATATGTTATTTCAAGAAAGAATTTTGTTTGCGAATCATTTTATTTTAAATATGTATTATCTAGAGCAGTAGCTCTCAACCTTCCTAATGCTGCGACCCATTAATACAGTTTCTCATGTTGTGGTGATTCCCAACCATAAAATTACTTTTGTTGCTACTTCACATATGTAATTTTGCTACTGTGATGAATCATGATGTAAATATCTGATATGCAGATGGTCTTCAGTGACCCCTGTGAAAGGGTCATTTAACTCCCCGAAGAAGTCAATACCCACATGTTGAGAACCACTGATATAGGAGCCAGAGGGATGATTGAGCAGATGATTGAGATGAATGAGCATCTGCTGCTCTTGCAGACCATGTACACTCAGTTCCTAGCACCTGCATCAGATGGTTAACAATTGCATGTAGCTCTGGTTTCAGAAGGCTCTAATGCTCTCTGGCCTCCTTAGAGCACGGAAACTCATGCAGTCACACACATATACACATAAGTAAAACAAAGCCTTTAAAATTCATTACATAAGCAAAATGAAAACTTCAGTGGTTACTTGTCCCAGTCAATGAAAACGTCATGGTGGTGAAAAGACACAATGACCATGACCACTCAAAGAAAGCTCACAGTTTGAGAGGTTTAGTACATTATCATCATGGCAATGAGCTGACATGTGCTAGAGTAGTAGCTAGGAGTGACATCCTGATCCATAGGCGCAGATAGAGAGAAAAGGAGAGAGAGACTGACGCTTGGACTTGTGAAACCTCAAAGCCCCAACCCCAGGACACACTTCCTCCATAATGGCCACACCTCCTAATCCTAACCTTTCTAAAGAAGTACCACTCCCTAATGACTAAGCATTCAAATATATGGGGTTAATCTTATTCAAACCATCACAATAATAAAGGGATTACAAAGTTTTGATTTAGTGGATCTTTGGATTGCTGTATCCATATACAGCAATATACAACAGAATACTGTTGATCACATACCACTGTATATTTGTCCAAATCCATGGAGGAATGAATACCAAGAATGATCCCTGATAAAGACTGCTGTGTTTGGGTGGCATTAATGCAATAGTTGTAGATTTTTCAAATGTCAATTGAACAACCTCTGAGAAGAATGTAGATAATATGTTGCCATGAATGTGTTGACCAGGAGTAGCTGTGAAATTTTTTGTTCTACTAGGAATTTTGTTGTGAAATTAAACCTGCTGTAGAAATTAAAATTTGGAAAACAGTGCACTGTAAAAGATCACGGCACTTCCCTACTTCCAAACCATAAGACTAGATGCAAGCATGAAGATTTGCATTGACTACAGATTCATAGGATTCTATGCCAGGCTCTGCTTTAGAATCTAAAGCAGGAGGACTGTTCTCCCTGCAGGCATTCATGAGCATTCAAAAGTTGGTGCAGAGCAGCACTATCAGGGACCAAGAGTAACTCAGTCAATTTATAAACAGCATCAGCAACATTGACAAACCCTGTGCCCTTGTATTTTTATTGAACAAACTGTCACAACATGCCACTGGGGTTTTAGAATGTAACTGAGAATATAGGAACTATATCAGTTGGATATGAATATGGCTAATATTAATTCATGGATGACTAGTTTTTCCTGGTGAAGAATAATCTTTAGACTAAAACAAGAAAGCTTACTTTACTGTCAGACAACTAAGTCAAGAACAGTGTCAGAGTGATGCTAGTATATATCCACATGGAATCACTCCAGGAAGAAGCCTGCAGATACTAGGGGAAAGAAATCTTCTGGATTGTTCAGAATTTCCCACAGCAAAGGCAAAGATGAGAGCTTTTACCATCCCCTGTGAGAAAGCATGATTCATTAGCAAGAGGGCTCTTATCTCTAAGGCATTGGCCTCCTAAATGTTTAGAAACCATAGTATAAATAGCAGTGAGAGATGACAGAGTGTGGACGCCCACCTCGCCTGCAAGGAAGACGCCGCACACAGGATTCTTCTGGTTTACGCTTTATTGAGGACAGCCATTCAATTAAGTGTTGATAGCGAAGACCCTGATTGTAAAAAGCACCCTGCTTATATAGAGCATGGGGCCACGTGACCGTCAATGATTGGATACTCGTCCAGACCCTCATTAGCATGGAGGGAGGCGGCAAGGACTGCTCTCCTGCGCCTGCGCTGTAACTTGTTTCTCCAAATGTACTCCAAATGTGAGCAATTACTCCAAATGTGAGCAATTACTCCTAATGCGAGCAAGAAGAACCTGGAAGCAGGAAACCGGCGCCATCCTGTAATGGCGTTTCAACTCGGCTCCCAACATCTCCCCCTTTTATATTAAATTAAAGACAAAGGAACATGCTAAGTCACCGATCAACCCCCTCCATCTACGGAGGTGAGGATCAAGGAAGTTAAGCATGTCCTAAATACCCAGGTTACCTTATCTCGTGCAATGAGGAGAACCTCTGAGATGTGCAAAGGCTAACCTTGGGTTGAATAAGGGATGTGCCTATTCTTGGTGCAATGGAAGCAAGTCCTCAAGGTGCAAAGGCCACATGCCCTAAATTGTCTAAAAGGGAGACATGTGGTGGAGATGAACTTCTGTCGCATTGGTTCTGACAACATACAGCTCAACAATCAAAAGGAGGGTTGGATACTACACACCAACCATCGACCTAACGATAGCCCACTGTCTAAGCGTTGCCAACCAGGCTGCAGGGGAATGTCTCACATCAAGGGCAGCAAATGCTTGAATAATCATGGCATTATCTCGCTGTCTCTGTCTATACATTTTACAAAAGCACCAAAAACATATTAATACAGAAGCAATCATCATAATTCCCATAGTTCCCAGACCAGCCCATTCTTTGAGATACATGGTAGCATCTTTAATCCAACCCCAGAGTCCAGTTGCCATGGATAAGTCCACACGAGTTGAATTGACATGTGCAATGGCCAGTCTTAGGTCCCTCATAGTAGCATCAAATTATGATGACCAATCCGTCTTGAGATATTGAGAAAGTTCCCGTGACAAATTTGCAGCAACAGTATAATTATGATATTGAACAGATGTCACACATAAACCAAGCATCCTCCATTCACAACCTAATTGAGCCAATTGCCATAGTACGATTTTCCCCTATACCACACATAAACCAAGCCACTATTTTGAGAGTCATAAGGCAAATAGGCAAGATCAAGACTAGAGTTCGTCATGCATCACCGGCATTGGTTTGGGGAGTGTTGTTAGTATTCCCCATCGTTGTTCTGTGCGTATCGGGGGCCATTTTATCAGGATCATCTGTAGAGCTAGAAGTGTTTTCAAGATCTTCATCTTGTTCTTGATCTTTTTCAGGCTCTAAGGGCTGTTTCACCGTCCTCGTCAGACGAGCAGGCACCCAAATGGGGTTTTCTTGATCCTGAGGAAAAACACAAACAGCTCCCCTGGATCTTATTAAAACTTGATCCGGGCCCTTCCATTGGTTAGACAATACATCTTTCCACTTGACATTTTCTAGTGGAGGTTGTGTAGACATAGCATGTCTATCTGCTGCAGATCTTCCAGCAGCATCCAAATTCAAAAAATTTCTTGTGATGGTTACATGACCTGCAGCTGCAAACCATGGAGCTATGGTATCCACCTCCTGCAAGAAATGAACTATGATAGAACCAATTTCATTGGACAGGAAGGTGAGGCACCCATGGTTCTTAGCCTTAGGCAGGTTAGGAAGAGGGGGCGCAGAGGGAGCCGCCGGAGCGTATGGCTCAGGACGGTAACGTTCTTCCTCATAGCGCGCAGCTTCCTCTTCTAGTTCTGTTTGTTCCTCTGTATCCAGTGTCTCTTCTGACCCCGAAGTTTCTGAGTCTGTGGTTTCTGAGTCAGAAGAGGAACTACTAGTCTCATCACTGGTTATTGTTAAATTTTTAAATTCTGGTAATATTGGGTATACCCTTTTCTGGCTATTCATTTCTTTCTTTTTTCTCTTTTTCTACCCTTTTTATATCTTTTTTAGGCCTCTTCCTCTTTTCTGTTTCTGACATGCTGTCTTTATGTTTTGCTAATATTCGCTGTCCTTCCCTTACCCTCTCTTGACATCGCTTATTAACCATACGCCATAATGGCCATGTACCGGCACGGAAACATCCCTTTTCCTTTTCTCTCTGCAATTCTCCTTCTAGTTTACCCCAAGAAGGGATTGTAAGAGACCCGGTGGTTACTGGGCGATGACAATTTAAACAAAGGCAACAAGCAAGAACAACAATAATCATACTAGCAAAAATGACCGTGCCTAGTGCAGGGTCAATCTCATAAAACAGCATACCTCTCAGAAAGAGTCTGGATCCACTTTCGTCCCCGCGCTCCAGTTCTGAATCCTCCTGAAAACAGGGGTCTCCGCCGGTGCTCGACTGATGGTCAGGTTCCGGGTTTCAGCACCAAATGTGGACGCCCACCTCGCCTGCAAGGAAGACGCCACACACAGGATTCTTCTGGTTTACGCTTTATTGAGGACAGCCGCTCAATTAATTGTTGTTAACAAAGACCCTGATTGCAAAAAGCACCCTGCTTATATAGAGCATGGGGCCACGTGACCGTCAATGATTGGATACTCGTCCAGACCCTCATTAGCATGGAGGGAGGCGGCAAGGACTGCTCTCCTGCGCCTGCGCTGTAACTTGTTTACTCCAAATGTGAGCAATTACTCCAAATGTGAGCAATTACTCCTAATGCGAGCAAGAAGAACCTGGAAGCAGGAAACCGGCGCCATCCTGTAATGGCGTTTCAACTCGGCTCCCAACAACAGAGCACAGCAGGTACAATAGCATGCTAATTGTGACTTAATCTTATTTTTGAAAGTTTATTAGTTTTCCAGACCCAAGATTCAGAGAATTCCCTCCTCTTGTGAAATGCCTTTAGATGGGATGAATTATTAACAGCTCCATCAAAAGAGGAAAAGAAAACTGTAGAACTACAAATGGAAATTGAGGCACTGAAGAGGGAATGGTCAGTTAGCACATCAGATATGGTTAGTTCTTCATCAGGACCTGTCAGACCAAGAAGATGATCCAGGTAGATAAGGAAGGAAGAATTCATAGGAAACATGGAGGAAAGAAGGAAAGCCATCATGGATTTGAGCTTCCATGGACATACGGTTTTTCACATATCAATTAAATGGTGAAAATCACTGAGGAAGAGAGGATTTAGGCAGCTGGATTATTATGACAAGTGACAGAAGTTTTTCATAGCAGTCTTTATGTATTTTATACCCTGTGAATGCGTCCAAGTAAAATGTCTCATGGTTCCCACAGTTTGTTTTCAAACTGGGCTTCTTTCACTATGCTGTGGTCCTTAGCTAACTATTATTATTTTTATTTTTTATTATACTTATTAATTTTATTTTATATGTTTTGCCTGCATGTATTTTAGTACAGTACGTGCATGTTTGTTGCCTACGGATGTCAGAAGAGAAAATTGGATTGCCTGGAGCTGGAGTTGTGGTTGGTTGTGAACCACTATGTGGATGCTGGGATCAAATCTTTGCCCTCTGAGAGCAACGTGTGTTCTTTACTGCTGAGCCATCTCTTAGATCCATCCCAGCTAAAATTCAATGGTTTCTTCACTAATAGCCTTTTGACATTTTCAATTATTCGCTTTGTGCCACTACTATAACACATATTAAACATTTCCATTAATCTGGAATGCTACAATTTTTCAAAAGGAGGGCATTAATGATGCCCACTATATAGTTCTGATTCTCAGATGGTTGTTTCTCAAATTCTACAAGTCTATGATATCGTGTACTTTCAAAAAATCTCTGATGTATTTCTTATTTGTTTCATTAAAAAGATAAATACCTGCTGCCAAACCCCAAGACAAACTTTCCTTCAATATCACTGTGGACATAATTACTTTCTTAGCAAACAGTAATTAAGAAGTTCAATTATTTGTTTTTGAACATATTCTAATGTATTGTTGATGTAGGTGCCATCAGCCCAGGCATCTCTGGTCCATTCCAATGTACTTTGAATGTAAAATAAACACTGGATTGCAAGGGTTTAGTTTAATACGTAGTTCATGAACATTTTTCATATTGATTGTATGTTAAGTAATTTCATTATGGATATACTGGTGAAAATACTATGAAGCTTACTTGAAATTTTATGTTATTCATGATCCATTTGTAGTATTATATTAAACTTACTAGAATAAAATCTAAGAAAAACTTTTCCAGTTTATTGAGTTTAGGTCAATAACATTGGTAAGTTGGGTTGAGTTCTCCATTCCAGAACCCCTTAAATATATGAACACATTTGTTAACTTTTATGAGTTTGGCTTTGTATTTGTGCCAGTCTCAGTAAAGAAAAATTTATGTACTTCAAGGCATTGAGACTACGAGAAACTATAAGGGGGAAAAAAAGAGTTGTTTGCCAAATATTGTAGTGAGTAAAGTCTCTTATTGAGGGCAGAACAAATAATATATAATGCATTATTTTTCAAGAATTATAGTTTCATGGGTTTTTGTGCCCCTAAAAACTCCCTGAGTAAGCTAAATACAAATCATGCGAGAAATTGACTAGATGGAATTTTCCACTCAGAGATTTGGATGCTGTCTTTGATGAAAACTGTGTTTGGGCTTTGTAGCTGCAGAAACACCCTCAGAGACATGCTTCTGGAAGGTAAAACAAAACAAACAAACAAAAAAACTAATATCTTGAACAAAATGAAAAACAATCCACCAAAACACCCCAAATCCAATATCAAAGAACCATAGATATATATTTTATTAATTTTTATTTTTATCAGTTGGGTATTTCTAATAAATGAATAGGATTTATCAAATTACATGTAGTTATTATCCATGGGTTTATTTATAGATTAAGAATCCTCCCTAGGAGTAAGTCATTGTTCTTGATAATCTAATAATAAATAAAAACTAAATTGATTTTACAATCTAGAACTACTTTAAAATGATCTTTCCAGTATAAGGAAATAAGCACAAACTGATCTGAGCAATACATACATTCTTAGATCTATCATGATTTATTCAGTTGATAGCTAAATACTCTATAAACGCTGCTATTTTATGTAGATTAGGGAATATATTTAACAGAAAAACATATATTTAAAGAAAATACATTTTTTTTGCCTATTCTTAACTATTGAATCTTCTTCTGATATGAGACTGATTCTCAGAGAACACTTTAACTTCTAGTGTTTTCTTCATGTTATTTAATAGCATTTGTGGAGAAATAGCTGTTGTTTCTCTTAAAATATTGTAACATCTATGCTTTCTAATTACTGTTAGTTGATAATATATAAGAGTTAGACTCTGAAAATGTGAAAGAAAAGAAGAAACCTGCTGAGCTTTTTTTTTCACTGTTGATGTAAAGAACAAAAATTTAATTACAATTTATAATCGTGATTCCTCTAGCACTGTAGCCTGGAGAAAGTGATGAGGTTGGTAGAGAGACTGCTGGCTGGATTAGATAACAGGTTCCCAAACACAGTCAGATACTAAATTATGAATGCATCCAAAGGAATTTTTATTATAATTGGGTTTCCCTGGAATTTAGAAAATATTCAGATTCTTATTTTTTCATGTACTCCCATGAAACTTCCCATGAAGTTTCCCCCCATCATGAAACTAGTATTTACACATGTCACATGAATTAACAGAGTTGACAGATAGATAGATAGAGATAGATAGAGATAGGTGATAGATAGATAGATACACTGAGATAGAGGGGGAGGGAATTCTGGAGGGGGAGAGAGAGAGAGATAAAGAGAAAGAGAGAGACAAACACATTAGAGAGTAGAAAATAAATATATGACAAAATTAAAATATTGGGGTGACAATGATCCCCCAAATAATAGACTATATAATAAAAACCTCAATGACAGGGTCAAGCATGGAGAACCTACTTATTCAGTTGTTGGTCATGGTATCCAGGAGACACCAAAACAATAAAGGCTATTTTTTATATTCTTGGTGGCTTCCAGAAAATGAGATCCTATTGCTGAAGACATCACATACTTTGGAGGCAATATTTTAAGAAATCAATCTGGAACTGACATGGGAGCTTCATCCCCAAGGACTAGCTCTTATAGTTTCAGAGAGAGTCATGCAAGCTGTTCATGGAGAAAAGCAGTCAATAAATTTGTCCATCTGTAATCCTAAGGAACCACAACAGTGACCAAGATGGCCATATAGTCTGAAAGCTGAAATAGAGACCCTGCTATTCTAGAAGTAAACAAAAGATACCTAGTTAGATTTAAGACCTACTCAATGGAAATGTCTGAAATAATAAATTCAGGCAATCTATGGCTGGTGAGGCATGGAAACTTGTAGAGAAATATTTAAATTTTTAATCTAGCAACATAGCTACTTTGGAAAAGGAACACTTTGAAAGCCTGTGTAATCCAAGGCCTGTGTAATTCAGTAACCCAACTCAGATGGCAATGGTGGGACACACCTTTAATTTCAACTCTAGGGATCGAAAAGGAGGCAGTCAGTTCAGAAGTAGATCATGGTTCTCAATTCACAGCTCTTAGTTCATGGTTACAGAATGAGCACACACACCTTCAGTCCCATGTCTGAGAGTGAAGAGCTGACACAGTGAAATCTGAGATGAATCAGAGTGAAGAGCAAGCAAAGTGACAAGTCAGAGGAAGAATTGGCAGAGTGAGTCAGAGTAAGAACAGGTCCAACTCTCATGAGAGTATAAAAGAAGGCTCTCAGCTCAAAGTCAGGCAGACAAAGAATCAGTTAGATAAGACAGAGGCAGTCAGTTAGAGAATCAGTCAGATAAGACACAGAGTGAGTCAGTTTGGGAGAAAGAGTTAGCTAACAGTGAGAGTCAATTTGAAGCTTAACTGAGCAGTTCAGAGGAGTTGAAGGAGTCAGCCAGACTCAGAAGAGTTCAGTCAGAAAGAGTCAGCTTGCAAGATAGTTTCAAAAAAATGACAGAGCATACAAAATGAAAATGAGTTAAACATGGAAGGAATTCAGGTAAGGGTAGGAGGCAAACATATAGAGATATGGTATATACACTTCTCTAAGAACTAATAAAATTACTACATTTAAAATTTTAAATAATAATCTTGGACAAACGCCAATGTTGAGTCTAAGACTACACAAAAAAACCCAGCTTCTTGAGAAGCTTCCTTCTGCAGCAGATAGGAACAAATATAGAGACTGACAGGTAGACATTACAAAGAGAGAAAAACCTTGGGATACTCAGTTCTAAATGGGTCAACTCCATCAAATCCCTCTCTTCAGAGCTCAGAGAACCCTTCAGAAGAAAGGCAAAAGAATGTAAGAATGAGAGGGGATGGAAAATACCAAGAAAGGAAGAACATCACAGACTAAAGCAGCATGCCCAGGGCCTGCACAGGTCTGTACCAGGTCTTCCGAGATTCTATTATGGCTTCCAGCTTAATGTTTTTTATGGGACCTATAAGTATATGCATTAGTGGTTCCCTGACTTATTTTATTTCATTTATTTATTTATTTATTTATTTATTTATTTATTTATTTATTTATTTGTTAATTATTGCTTTGCCTTGGTCTGTTTTCCTCCTATAGGTTTATCTTGTCCATCATTGATGTGATAGCTTTTTGTTTTATTTTATTATAGTTTATTGTGTTATATTTTTAGAAAATGAAGAGTGAATGAAAACCTAGCCACTAGGGTAAAGGTTAAAAACTGAACTGCCATTTATCCCTGCAGAAAGAGGAACGTGCTGGACCCCCAATACCCTGGTAATGTGGTTGAAATCTGTGACAAGGTTCCAGACTCCCAGGTGGGGAATTTCGGCTTACCAGCCATTCTGCCCCTTCCTCCCCTTTGCTGTAATGGCGACAAAAGTCTTTCATTATGTCTGCATGGCCTAGTAATACCTTAGCTGGCTGGTGTTAGCTGAGAAGGAGAAGTGGCCATTTCTTACTCAAAAGTAACTGTCATTGTAAAATATCTTGCAGGCTTCTAAGTCCTGGCATGTGTAAAGCTACCCATTCATATTGATAGTACGTTGTAAAGGATATTCCTGGAATGGGTGTTGGTCCTCTCAGGAAGAGATAAGCCTTTAACAGATAGAAGCAAAAGGAGCCTAGATAGAGAAAAAATAAATACGCACCAAACAGCTAAAAACCATAAAATAAAAACCTTCTTTGCCTACATGGCACTCTGCTGTGTTTGAGGCAGATGGAGATATTATTCAGCTAACAGTATTAAGTCAAATGTTCTTTTTTAGCAAACAAGACGAATTGCAGGAGGAAGGTCACCCAACCCCACCCTGGGCGTGACAACATCTACATATGAAACCAGTTCCTCTGAAGGCCTGAGCAACATCTACATACCAAAAACTATACTTGGCTTTTTAAACCTCTGGCCAGAGCAATTTTCTCTTTTTCTGGTGTGGGCCCTCTCCCTCTGGTAATGTATATTGTCACTCTCTCCCTCTTTCTCTTCTTGGTGTGGTTTTTCCACTGACAAGGCACATTGTCAGTCTCATTCTTGCCCCTCTCTTTTCTTAAAATGTATACTGTTAATTTCCCCATTAAAAACGCTCCTGCATTTTACTTCTAAAGCATGTTCCACATGTCATTTTAAAGCGCAATCGTGCATGTCATTTCCTTGGGTCCCATAAAAGAATGAACTATCCTGTTCCTTTGTCATTTCCTCGTTTTTCCTGTGCTCGTAATCCTTCCTGCGTGGAGTTTCCATGAACCCATTTGTGGAAAAGGCTGGATCCCTCCACAGGAAAGATACTCTGGAATGGAGTGACACTGGGTACATCAACCACTCCAGGGCAGCCTCATGATCAGGAGTAGTTGACCAACATATAATGGACTGTACTGTTGCTTTTTGTGCTTTTATTTAGTTACAGTTGGTGGGATTGGCAGGGGAGGGGGGGCGGTATATTTTATTTTGTTTTCTTGGATTTGGAGAGTTTCGCTGTACTGAGATTTTGTTTGTTTTTTTTGAGAAAGAAAAATTTTAGTGGGTAGGGAGGGGAAGAGGATCTTGAAGGACTTAGGGGAGGGAAAGTATGATCAAAATAAATTGAAATATATTTTTTAAAGTAATAAAAATGTAAAATATAAAAACATAACACAGTAAAAAATTAGAAAGTCAAAGGAATTGTTTAAATAAAAGAGACACTGTAAAGTCAACACAGCCTGGGCAGTAGACACAACTGTATAATCTTACATTTTTAAAAAGATCTAGGGATGCAGTATAACAAATACTCAAAAGGTTTATCCAAAGGATGTGGGCTCAGTAAACATCTTAGACTGAAAATAAACTTTAATAAATTATGAAATATAAAGGTTAATTTATCTATAAAGACAATGTCTACGAAACTTATTGATATCATACCTAGTTCTATTAAACTAAGCACTCAGAATGTTCAGACAATTCCAATATATCTGCTTTTTAAAAATGTTCAAAAGGTAAAACTATGATTAAACATTTCTACCTATTGTATGTAAAGATGAAGTCTTCCAAAAATATTTTCATCCCTATTCTTGTGTTTCAGTCATGAACGGTTTGACACAACAGTCCTTTTAACTCTCAGAATCAAATGAGTCTGTGCAAAATTATAATACAGAGATAAGCAATCAATATGATAATAACATAAGAAATTATTTTACACTGACTTATTGAAAGCAGCATCAGAACATCAATCCTGCAAAGTCAACCAGAATTAAATATGGACACACAGTCTAGTGTTATAAGAAGAATTTAGAACTCCTTGACTTTTAATTCATCATGCAGTTTAAACTAACATCAAGTATTTATCATTAAGAAACTTCTAATTGAATAAGAAACCATAAGCAAATAATGAACATCAACAAATAATGTGATTGTTGTTTTGACAAAGCACTGTGTGTGCCCTACTAGAAACTCATTTAGATTATATTTGATTTCAAGCATCACATTTTGAGAAGAGTACCAATGACTAAAGAGTATAAAGCAGATTGTCATGATGGTTTCTAAATGAAAATAAAACTAAGTCAAGAAAGTTGCAGAACTATTTCATTTGTGTCTCGATTAATCACTTGCCAAGCTTAAATATCCCACCAGAGTTTCCTGAATGAAATACGAATTCAATATTGTAAGCCAATTATACTTCTCTAAAGGCAACCATGTCTAAAATAATTATATATGAAGAGGCTTCACATATTTTTTGATACAGAAGAGCATATAGTTCTCCAACAGCACAGGAATATCTTTGTAATTATTTTTCTAAAGAATGAGCTAACACTGGCAGAACTTCATTGGTGTGATATGAGAGATGTTACTTCTATTCTAATTTCCCAAATAACCACATGATCGTAATGATCTCTACATATTAAAGTGCTTGATATCAAGTTGAGACTTATCCTTAATTAAAAATGTAATTCACAATCTGAGTCTTTATTATCTTTATAATGAAAGGATAACAATGCTTTCCACATAACCCTTAAGTGCAACTCACTAGTATTTAAGTTTAGATATGAATTTCAGTCCAAAGTTCATCCCAACTACATAGTAGAATCAACACTGCATATTTCCAAGTTTTCTACCCAAAGGAAGGTAATTTAGCAGATTTTCCAATTGCTTTACCTGTGGGAAATTGGGCTAATACACTCAAAAAAATAAGCATACCATCTGGGGCACACAGACTCTGATATCAAGGTAAAGTGTGTAGGTGATTGTGATAGAACATAATGATATCCTCTAGATAGCACTTGGTATAATACAGGATTTAGAGTTGGCCAAAGCACTGGTGATGGTATATTTCTGTACTATCCATTCCAGAACCACAGATGTTATCTATCATACAGAACCTACAAGGAATTCAGTAGTCTACCAGATATTAATAGACATCAAATGACTTTGCGCCTCATGAAATTAACTATATTCTAATCCATATATTTAATACACTATGCAAATATGTATGTGCATACTACTCACTATACTTTGATTTTTTAAAAAAATTTCTTCACCCATACAACTTATAGAATACATCCTGACTCCTCTTCTCTCTAGCTCCCACCAGCTTCCCTATATCTATCCCCCATCACTACCCACTAACAAGCCTCTACTCCCCAAAAAAGAACTGTCACCCAAGGGATACAGCACCATCAGAGCACAGCATTTAAAATCATCTTAAAATGTGTGCCTGGAGATGGTGGCATGTGCCTGTAATCCTAGCACTCAGGAAGCAGAGGTAGGCAGATCTCTGTGAGTCCAAGTCCAGCCTGGTCTACAGAGTGATTCCAGGACAGCCAGAGTTACAACAAAGAAACCCTGTCTCGAAAATCCAAAATGAAACAAAATTATCTTCATCTATGGCAGCATTTTAAATAGATACTAGTTTAAGATGAAAAGATTTTAAAACTCATATGTATATAACAGTTTAGTTTCTTCTGAAACTAAATTTAGAAAATACTCTCCTTTACAATAGAGAGAAAAAATAAATTTTGCTTTGGAAAAAAAAATAACAGGAGTACTAATTTGTATAGTGAGAAATCACAACTATTGCTAAGAAACAATTTAAAATATAAATATATTTGTATCTATATAAACAATTTATGAATCAGAAGATATATATATATATATATATATATATCACATAGATGAATTTTAGAAGCATTATGTGGTGTTCACTAAGATAGACATAAAGACATAGATGTGAAATTCCATATATATGTGTGTGTGTGTGTGTGTGTGTGTGTGTATCTCAATATTCAAAACAGACAAATCTGTTGAGACAGAGGAGATGGAACAGAGAGTTGTTGCAAAGGGTGCAAAATGCCTTTTAGTAACTAGGTGTATACGCAAACTGGACTCCAGCATTTACAACCAGTGAGTATTAGAGCATGAGACTTGTAATTAAATAGAGGGATTAAATATCTCTTCATGGTACAAACACCCTTCTTTAAAAGTTGGACTGAGGTCTGGTGAGATTTCTCAGCAGGATAACGAACTTACTGCCAAGCCTTATACCCTAAGTTCAGACCTTGGTAGTACATGGTTGGAAGAGAAACTTGACTTGCACAGGTGTCCTCTTGTCTCCACATGGGCATGGGTTGGGTATACACTCCAACAAATTAATATAATAAAATTTGTAATGAAAAAAATTACAGTGAAACTTTCTTATATCTAGCTTCAAATCCATAAAACAGAAATGATTTGGAATTTTGACAGGGTACAATAACTGCAGTTAAGCCAAAATGGAGCTTATCTGATGAAAACCAGGCAATAAGTAAGCAGGAAATAGATTTTTGAGTGTGTGAAGAAGAAACACGTATGTGACAAAAACCTACAAGTCTTCGTTAAACAAACACAATCAGTAGTGAACACAGTAGAAAGATATAAGTCTGTGAAATAAATCAGAACTCACATTATTATGCTAAAAGCTACAAATGACCAGAAAGCATCTGAAAAGATGTTTTACCTAGTAATTAAGACAATCAAAAACTCAAGGAAAAAAACAGTCATTCTTTTATAATTCAGGTGATAAATATAATTTTTAACAGTTTAGTGTTTCTTTTTTGAAAGTCTTTGGGGATTAAATAGTGTGTGTGTGTGTGTGTGTGTGTGTTGTATATTTGCATACGCACTTTGTTCTCTGTTTATTGAGGTAGGGTCTTTGGTTGACCTGGAACCAGTAGGTTCTATATGATCCAGCTACTCAGCTTGCCTTTAGGAACTCCTATGTAGTCACCATGCCAGTTCAGCTTTGACATGAGTTTTAGGGATCTAAACTCTGGTCCTCAGACTTATGCAGCAAGCACTGTTCCTCACTGTGCCATCCCCCAGGGGCAACAAGCAATACTTTAAATTCTTGAGCATCTACTGTTGTTTGAATAATTGGAGCTTTCTAGGAAAAAGGCCTATGAATGAAATTTGAAATAGAATGTTTGGGTAATTAATTCATGTATTTATTCCATGCAAGTCACCCTTTATTAAGCTTTCTGACTAAAATATTAGCTGACTGTGTGATAAGTAGGATAATTCAAATTCAATGCTGTTTTTCTAAGTGATTATAACTACATACTTACTCTCGATGAAAGACAAAACCAGAACAATCGACAAAAACAAACACAGCATACATCTCAGGGAAGAGAGAATGGCTCTTTCTAGACACCAGCCTGGTTTGTGTGCTGTAAGAGCATGATCAAGATTAAGGAGCTCTGGATTTGGGGACCAAAGATGTGCAGGAAAGTCAATTAATTTGTCAGAATGCTCAATTTTAACAACATTAACATCATAATAATATTTTCTTCACACATTTTAATCATGTATCTTTATAACTACTCTAAAATCCTAGCCTTTTACTGTATAACAGCTAAAGAAAGTCACGTGTAAATACACCATGTAGTTTAATAAATAATTTGATACTGTTTTCATGTCACTTCATAACTGTGATAAAACTTCCAGACCAAGAGCACCATAGGAGAAGAAAGAGTATATCTGGTGCACTGTAGATTTTCAGGACAAAAGGCAGTTTATACATCGGCTAATTGAATCCCCAGTCCTTAGAGGGTTTCAGCCTCTGTACAATCTAATCTTCAAGCCTAAATCTAGAATGTTTTAACCTCAGAGATGTAATGCTGACTGACTCACTCTGACTAGCTCCTTCTGAATTCAAAAGTACTGAACTCAACTGACTTCTCTGGTTGGCTTATTCAACTCACCATCTATTCTGGCTCAAACTCTTCTCCAAGTCTTTGATTCAAATTGACCTTCTGAGCAGGCTTACTGCTTCTGACTCTGGCTGACACCTTGACTGCCTCAGACTGAACTTCTCTTCTTGGCTTCAAAATGACTCACATGTCCTGTCTGATACTGACTCCTGCTGCAGGGAGTGTGTCTCTGCCTCAGACTGCCTCAGATTGCCAGACTCACTGAGCTGAGAGCCTGCTTTTCTATGGTGAAAGCTGGGCATTTTCATACTCTGACTCATTCAGCTAATTCTTCCTCCGATACATCACTTCCTGTCTAACACAATCTGTCTAAACTCTGCTTCCTGTCTCTGCTTCCTTCTCTGCTTCTACTTTTTTCTGTCTTGGGATTAAAGATGTGTTTTACCACTGCCTTCTGAATTCTGGGATTAAGGTGTGTATAGTAATTTTCTTTCAAGCCTAAAGCAGCCATACTACTGGATTAAAGGATTAAATATTCCCTTACAATGCACAGTTACCAGTTACAGTTGATTATTGAGGGAAATCTAGCAGATAACTCAAGCAGAAGAAGAAAGCACCTGCTAGTTTTTCTACATAGTATCACTTCTGACCTCACTTTACAGCCAAGGAAGTACAACAGGAACATGGAGGACTCTGTGTTGCCTGGCAATGATGTTTATTCTTTGTTCTCAGCTTTCTTATACATTTCAAGACCACCTGACTAGGGAATGGTAACACCAACAGTAGGCTGGCCCTCCTTATACCAATTAAGAGTAAAGAAAACTGACTTTTCCACAAGCCACTCTCATGTAGGTAATTCCTCAGTTGAGGTTCTCATTCCAGATAATTCTAGACTATGTCAGGTAGAAAGTTAAAACTTACCAGGATAGGTATCAATAATCCTAACAATGTCTGATTATTGTAAAATTGATATACAAAATATTGATTAAAAGAAAAATTAGGTGAAGAACAAAGTGGAATTTTTTTTATTATTTTGCCATTGTTCTATAGGTCTAAATTTATTTCAAATTAATTTTTTAAAAAGTTCTATTACATAATATATATGTTATTTCATATTTTGTTTTTTATGACAGGAAGAAAGTGCATTTATGCCAGGACAGAAAGAGAAGATAATCTATATTTAATACATTGTACCTCTCCCCTTAAAGTCACTTCAATTTCTGCCCAGAAAACAGGGCCTGTGACTGCCTATAAATAGTTCTCTCAAAGGTCCTGGCTGCTGCCTTAAGGCTCCAGGGTTTTAGCTTATGAATAATGAAAAGCAAAAGTGAGCCTCTTTGTGCCCAAACTAATGCAATAATAGCAGTCCTGTGAGCCTCCTGGGTTTAAAGTAAATTCTAGACTAAGCCAGCTCAGCAGCCCCTACTGACAACTGAGCTGCAAATGGCAAACAGTGCCCTCCCTGTACCACCTTACCAAGCTGCTGAGCTCACCAAAAGGATTGCTCTTGAGTTGTTTGTATTCAGGTTCCCAGTGTCAACCTCAGGGACGGTCCTCTCTAAGACAGTCTCCAGGTCAGGCCATTGTACAAAGTTCTCCTTCTTTCCTTTCATTTATTCATTTTCTTCTTCCCTACTGCTGGTCATAATTTGAATTTATATTTAAGATCAAATGAAATATTTAGTGAATAAAAAAGAGTTCTTATATGGTACATAACTAAGTAAGGAAAGATTTTATTCTTCAAAATGTATAAAATAATAATATACATTTACAAAACAAAAATGATCAGGCCTTTTTACTTATGTTAGGAGAAATCTTTTTGCACTGTGCAGTTTGAGAAATCACAATAGATTTTACTCCTACAAACTAAAAATTCCATGATTACCCATCATTACACTGCAGCACAGAATTTTCAGTCATTCAGATAATTGAATGTGTCGTAGTTAATACTTAAAGGAGTTTACCAATTGTCATGCTCTGTTTTAAGGACTTGTCTTGACATATGTTGACATGTGTTAGGTACAAAGCAGGCATAAAGATGCTCATTTTATACTAAAGAATAGATTCCTGAAGATCATGTGCCAGGGATCATACTGCTGGGAATCCACAAACGAAGAAGAGTCTGAAAGCTTCCTCCTGAAATGCTTTCCATATCACCTTGTTACAGCATTCCTTGTAGCAGTTAGCTACTGTGCTTTTACCCTTCAGGAAAGAGAGAGAGAGAGAGAGAGAGAGAGAGAGAGAGAGAGAGAGAGAGAGAGAGAGAAGGAAATCTTCAATACTCCTCCCCTTTATGCAGCCTTGTTAGAGAGAAAGAGAGAAAGGGAGAGATATTCATTCTCTTTTTGGCTGTCTGAAGCTTGGAGAGCAGGAGCTCATAGTGAACTGGACACAGGTTTCAGATCCATCCTTGAACCCAATTTCTCCAATCAATGTTCCTCTAAGCAATAACCAACCAACCAACAATCCAACCCACCAACAACCACAACCAACCAACCCTGCCTCTTGGGGCTTCAACCCTTATATACTCTAAACAGAAACTTCCAGAAGTACAAATGGCATGCAATTATAAGGACAAGCTACACATGGCAAAACAGCTGCAGATAACCAAATTATAGTCACTGGCAATGAATAGTCCAAATCAAACTTGTTATCATCCACCATACCTGGGATGGGAACAAAACATAGTCCAAATGTCATTTTGTGTTTTTAAAGAAACCAAAATAATAGTACTCTTTCCAAATGTCCCACTACAATTCCTCAATTTTATTCCAATGAGGAATTTAGTATTCAAAAGGGAAATATGCTAACTAATATATTTATAATTTTTTAGCACAGAAGTACATGATAAATGCTTGTCTTCTTGGTCTCACATGAAAATGAGTCTTTTGCCTTTGAGATATATTTAAGATCCGATGTTTTATGACCAAGTTCTGCATAAAAAATTAGACAATTAAGCATATGTTTAGAAACTACTCAGAAATATGTACACATGCTGTTATTAAAACACACTCAACATTCCAAAGAGGAAAATATTAATGCCTTCATTATTTACATTACATTTATTTCTAACTGGTATGTAAAACATATAGCTTATATAGAAAACCAAAAGTTATGCTGAGAAGTACATATGTATTATTTTAATATACATATACAGTGTATAATCATTATATTAAGTACCTGCTCAAATATTTATCACTTCTTTAGGGTAAAAACATTCTAATCCTTTCTTGAATCTCTTTGAAAATCACCGTACGTTTCAATTATTTATAGTCATACTTCTATGCAATAGCTCCTCAGAACTTAACATTCCTTTCTAACTATAACTTAGGAAAAATTCCTCATCTCTCATCTTTCCATATTCAGAATCAAACAGGTAAATGAATAAATCTTCTTAACTTTTATAGGTTTATATGTGTGACATACATTAACTCAAAAACTTTCTAATAACTCTCCAATCTCCTGTACTTATGTTACAGTTTTTATCAGTGAATTGATATCACAAAAGTACTTAGATCAAGCAGCAAGCTTGAAATCAAAGTTAAGAATTCCAAAGACAGATATTGGCAAAATATGTGCAATTTCACTAATTGTTATATTAATGAATGCATCATTAAAAGACTATACTGAATTAAACAATTACATTAGTTAAAAAAAGCATCTATAATTAGAATTTCATTGATAAGTCTTACTGAAACTTTTTGGTATAGTTATAAGATGCTATAATGAATATCTGTAGGGATCACATGCTAGGTATTTTCTAAGTTGGAAGCTTGTTATAATTGTATGCTAGTAATATTGGTGTATAAACAATGATCAAGAAGTTATTAAAATAAGTTTGGGAAATGAGTATGCAGTTTTAATCCAGGACTCAGAAGTTTAAACACTGGTCGGATGTCAAATCTGATCTCTCTCTGCTTGCATATGTTTCTTTAGATGTAAGTGGCTTTTTATTGATTACATTTCTGAACTCTAAAAGAAGGAATAATTCTGAACTCATTTCTTTCTGGCAAGATGCCAGCATAGTCACTATTTGACTATTTCTGAGAAAACAAGTTACAATTATTCCATTAAGAAGCCACCTGCAATAGGTTTATCCTTACAGTTTAATAATTTTAAATTTTATTTTTCTACACTTATAATAATAATTTTAGTTGAATACTAAAATTTTGTCATAGGAATTAAACTTTGAGCCAGATATGATGGCATATACCTATAATCCCAATACTTGGGAGACAGAAGCAGAGGGATTTCTATAAATTGAGACCAATAATTGCAGGTCATCAAGGGCTGCATGTTGAGATGCCAAGTTAAACAATAATGACAAAGCAAAACATTTTTTTTTAATTTTTATAAGATTTTTTTTTAAAAAATAAGACAGCTTGTCTGCTAAGTTGCTGAAGCAGTGAGTACTTTTCCTGTGCTTTGCCTATCCCAGGAAACAATTAGGTGGCCTCAGTCCAGGTTTTGTGCTTTTCCTGAATTTACTTCTCTCTTGTTTCTTGCTTAAACTTTCCTAAAGCTATAAAAGCTTGCTTAAAACAGTCCTGAGAAGTCATGGAAAAAAATGCACTGAAGTTACTGCTGCTTGAAGAACCCTTCAACGCCCGTGGGAATGGTATAGTTAAGGAGTATTTTTTGCTTTGCAATGAGATAACTATAATGTATGCTTTTTCCCAAAAACATTTCAGCACAACTAAGGCACTGAGTTCCCACAGCAGTGACCCTTCAAAGGTCTCACCCCTGCTGTGCTTCCTTTCACTTCTCTGATTCTGCTTTCCTTCTAATAATTTACCATGATTTGTGTTAGAAAATGTGGTAATCCTGCATTTAATGCATTAGTATTATTTTTCCAAAGCGTGTCATTTTTTTGTTTCATTTATTTAGAAAAATATGTACGTTAGTATTCATTTATGTATGTGAATATATATGTGTGTATATGTGTGAGCTGCCTACAGAGGCCAGATGGTGGAAAACTGCAGAGGCCACCTTTAATATTGAAAAGGATTTCAAAGTTATTTTTAGGAGTACATTGTAAAAAATGTCAAATGGAAGATTATTTATTTGACAAGAATTGAGCTAGGATGGGTTAAGAAACATAAGAGAACAAACAGAACAAGGGTATACAGAAGAAGTTTCCATACTGAGGAATATGGTGACTCTTTAGTCTTTAGTCTCTTTTTATACTTTTCATTTTAGTGAAGGGAGATAAAGGAGAGAACATGCCTGAAAATGTTACAATGTAACTACTGATTGTGCATTCAGCTTCTCTCATTAAGTAAGCATTAAGCTAGTTTATTAAACTTTTAAACCATTAATAGCTTTTGATAGAGACAGTATAGCATACATTTTTAGTTAAGAACTTCTGAATTGAATACTTATGACACATGAGTTCAATCTTAAAGTGGTCACAACAGCTAATTCTTCCACTTTGACCAAGTGAAATGTACATAACCTTAGAATCTTATGTTGAAGATAAATGAGTTAATTCCCTTAAAACATATGGCTCAACATAGGTGTTTGCTTAAAGCACATGTTTCAACCTACGCATGGATATATGCTAAAATTTTTTATTTAAGTAAGTTAATAAAATATGAAACCTTTTTAAGCTCTGATTTCTTGGAAATAAAAAAAATAACTTGTCTCCCTTGAAACAGTATGAAAAGAGTCATACTTTATTTTAAAGTTATTGGTTGCATTTTTAAAGCACTTCATATGAAATATTTGTTTGTTTTAAGTTTCAATATTATTTTTTGAGTTAGAGTCTTATGGAGGAGGCATGGCTGGAATGTGTGATCCTCCTGCCTCAAGCTATAGATTCTTTTTGGATAATTTTTGAAGACTTTTTACATTTTCTTCTAAGCAAGAGTATTCAGATGTTTTTAGTGAAAGTAGCCTCATGTTACCGTCCACTCTCACCTCCTCTCACAATGCCCAGGAAACATTTTCTAGGTGACTCCCTAAGTACTTCTATTTATCTTCCAATTGCTTCAAATTAAAGCTCTTTAGCTTCTTCTTTTATATATAAATTCCTTTATTACACATAAGAGTAGATCATTTATAAAATTAAAGAAAATGGGCAATGGGATGGAAAAAGCATTAAGTGTACTGCGTGCAGGTCAAGTGTACACTGGCTAGAAAATATTAAGATGGAAGGGAGCAGGTAATCGGGGTCACTTACAACACAGCCGACATGGGGGATCCCAGATGCTCTGGTATATAAGCAAAATTGGAAATCCTAGTTCTATTCATTTAAGGGAAAATATAAGAATAAATATTTAGATAGAAGAAATCATTTCCTCCATGGCTTACTCTGCAAATATTTTTTGCATGAATTGCTAAGTAATATACTACAAATAATGGTCTTGCTAACACTCTCAAATAATATTCTTAAAAGCATAATGGCAAGATTGTAACAAACTCTTTAATAGATGATTTCTGACAGTGAGATGAATGGCAATTCAACAATAAGGTAAAGATATACTTACTGTAAAGACTCAATGATAAATTTTGGTTTTCACATTATGTAGGATCACACCATGTGTCCCAGACTTCCCCAGAGCTCACTCTGGAGTGAAGGCTCTTGCCTCATCCTCTAGAGAGCTGGCATTACAGACATATATCACAGTGCTCTGTTTAAATGATAAATATGATTAGATACAGAAAAACAAAAAAAGATTTGCATATGACTAGTAGGTGATGTGGTAGATGCATAAATTATATAATGTTTAGACTCACAATAAATCCATTTTTCTCCACAAATAGTCACCATATCTTTATTATAAAAATATTAAGCTCCTTTCACTCTTCTCCCTAAGAAATGCAGTACAGGGGCATTACCTACAGCCCTGTACCTCACATTAACATCTCAGTGCTTCTTCGTCTGAATTGTAACACAATACCTATTGATCCACCTCTCTCCATCCTTCTCTCCAGGCTTGGCTTCTCCAGTCACAGGTGTTTTATGCTCAGGTACTCTGTGATCGGCTTTCCCAGAATCTCTATATAAGTGAGTTTATTTGGCATTTGCTTCTCTGTACCTGGGTTATCATCGTTAACTGCAGTCATTCTCACATTACTGCATTGGTATAATTCAACAGTATTCTATTGTGTCTATACCACATCTTCTTTACCAATTCATCAGTTTGATTATATTATTTTTTCTGAATATGCATATATGGTTAATTGGTCTCTTAATTCCATTGATATTGTGTATCAATCACATGCTTGGCTTTGCACTTGTTAAGGAGTCTTTTGCATTCTAGCTATTAATTTCACTTAGCCACTTCTTTTGCAATCATAGTAATCCTGGAACTCACTCTGTAGACCAGGTTGGGCCTCAAACTCCTAGAGATCCATCTGCTTTTTCCTCCTGAGTGCTGGGTTTAAAGGTGTGTGCCACCACTGACAAGCTTACTTTTTAAATATTCTTAATACTGTTTGGAATATAGCCACTTTATATTAAAAAAGCAGAAGTCTGTTGCACGATTGGATAAAGGCTGTTCCTGCATCCATAGACGTAGTGGCATCACTAACTGGACTCAGTGGGGTAAGGAAAAGCGAGGGCGTGAAGTTGGAGGTAGGGATGAGATGGATGTGATCAAACTACACTGGAATGCAACTTGACCTTGAACTGTCTCTGCAACTACTGTTCAATATTTCTTGTCAAACATGGGAAACACAAATTTTGACTCTGAAAGTAAAGAACCACAGCAGAACTTAATTCAAGTATGCCTACGATTTGATATATTGCAGCAAAAGAAACATTTTGCACACTTATAAGATTTGATCAAGTAATATCATGATTTCCAATTTTCAGTTAAGAAACAGGCAGGGCAAAATTACGGAAAGCACTAGAACAGTATTTTTAAGATTCACCCTGAGCATATATTTTTACTTTTATCAAGTAGTGGCTTTGTATTTTCCATAGTTGCTTAGCAACACTGCATGGATTCATAAAAATATGTGTATTTAGCAATTAATGACAGCTATAAGGCTCTTAAATGGTTTCTCATTTTAAGTTTATGTTATGATCCATTGTAATAGCAATTTCTCTGACATTTAAAAGAAAAGACGTTTGAGGAACTCCTGGCTTTGGGAACTGAAGCAATTCCTAAGCTTCAGTCTAATTTTTAAACAATTAAAAATTGAATAGTATGACAGCTCCAGTGGGCTGTTGACTTTGCAATGAAATAGTCTTTGGTGTGTGTGTTGTGATAGAGACAGGAAATGAGGAAGAAACAGACTGACAGATAAACGCAGAGAAAAAAATCAAGAGTATAATTTGCTGATGGTGGCACAGAATTTGAAGAGTTTCTAGTCTAATCAATTGGCATCCAGGTACGCTAGTCTGACTTCTGATGCATCTCACACATTCCTCTTGAAAAGTGATCAAGGCCAAACTTCAATCAAAGCCAAGTAAAAAAATCAATAACATAATTCATTCTGCTAAATAAATTCTAGATATATAAGATATTTTATTTTTGTCTTTGATTTATGCAATTAAGTAGCAGTGAATATTTATTAATAAATATGGGAAATTTTCACAGTGTATAATGCTACCTAGTCCTATAAAATGCTCTACTATGAAATTCATCTTTAAAACAGTGATAATTATTTCTTAGTGTTAATCTATGAAATTAATATTAGACACACACTAAACAAGAGTCCAAATGCAGAAATGGCTAATGATAACTTCTCAGAATACATAAATATTTACATAAAAGTGTTGATTAGTGAGGTGGCCCTTCTCAGGAAAAAGCTAATTCTCCCTCTCCCAGTATATATTTTTACTTCTATCAAGTAGTAGCCTTGTATTTTAAATAGTTGCTTAGCAACATTGCATCGCAGTCATAAAAACGCAACATTGTGGTCATAAAAGTGTGTGTATGATAGATCTTTGTCTAGGGGTGGGGCTACATGAAATTTTCCAACATCCTATTGATACTGCCATTTTTTTGGGTTTTGTTTAAGCAGCAATTTCTAGGTGAGACTGTTTCACAACTGTCACAAAGTGATCATCCCTGAAACCGTATACCCATAAACAAGAGCAGACTCATCACGTTGTACTCGTATATATGTGCATGCATCCAAACACACGCACATACACGTGTAATCAGTCCAATCAGAGAAAAGAAGCATTCAATTGGATAATGGGAGAGGCTGGAGTACACAAAGGGAGCTAGAAAATGATGTAAATCTAATTAAAAACTTATTTTATAAAAAAAAAAGAAATACAGAAAAAATGTATTTAATTAACACATGGAGTTTTAGAAATGCATCTTATTAATTGCTCATGATGTTTATGATATGTTGTTTATAAATTCCTGAGCTGCCATGCCTTCATGTGAATGAAGATTATGAGTTGGCACAGACCACAAGTCTAGTAGTTATACAGAAAAGATAGAATTCAACAGGATCATCCAGCACAGGAAAACTTTAATTTTTTACTTCAATTTTATTTAATTTATCCATTATTTTTAATTTTTATAAAAATAAAGTTTATTTAATTTCAATTGAATTAACAGAAGATAGATCTCATTCTGATTCTGGCAGGCAGCATATTCATTCTTGTATATTAGTATTTTTTTATTGTATTTGTGAGGACTCCAAGACCCATATATTACTAACTGCATACAATTTTAATATTAAATTCTGACAACTACTGTCTTAAGTGGTTGCAATATTTTAAATGACTATTAACTACAATTGTGAGGACTCAGGTCTCCCTCAATCATCACCGGCATCTGTTATATTCTTAGGTTTTCAGCTTACAATAATTGTAGTGGATGAGTAATTGCACCTGTAATGGTTTTGACTAGCATTACCCTAATTATTAAATATGTTAAGCAGTTGTATGTGCATACAGAACATTTGTAGATTGTTACTTTTTAAATTTATAAACTTAATACTGTATCTTGATGGTAGACAGTAGATTTCTGGTCTACAACATGTTTTCAGTATATATGTAAATAGTTATTGCAGGGTTCTGATCTTCAACAGTTCACAAATTGTTGTGAGATGATGACAGTTGGATTGTATCATCCTCTAAAACAGAGAACTACTACAGAGAAGAGCTCAAAGCTAATGAACTGAGGTTATAATGTAAAATGAAGGGAAGATTTTGTTTTTCCTTGCAAAAATCCTTAAAACCTTGATAGAAAGGATCCTGAGTTATTACTGTAATACTTTAGGAACTAAATAAATCTCCTCACATAATAAAATAGGTCCCTGTCTACAGTTTCAAAACCTTAGAAAGTCCCTAAGGTCATTGGCTTCATACCCTCATAGGACATACACATGAAAGAGTCATTTAGTTAACATAGAGGCAAGCCTCTGGAGTCTCTTATTGTATAACCAGTCATAAATAACTCTCCAAGGCGACTTTTATCCCAGGACTCAAGTCTCAATAGAATTGGTTAGAAAACCTAACTATACAGAATGAATTTCTCTAAAAATTTGTTTTGTGCTATATTCTTTGTGAAATATTTATCAATAGTTTTATTTACTTTAACTAGTCTATCTGTCTTTATTATCAAGTTGTAAGAACAACTTATGCATATAACCCTTTCTGTTTGTATTATCAGATGACATGATTTATAAAGCATTTCAACCTCACTTACAGTAGAAAGCATAGATATTTTAACTATTTTCTTCTATGAATCATACTTTTGGTACTATATGAAATTTTTGCCTAAAAGTGGGTCTTCAAGAATTACTACTATCTGGGCATTTGTAGTTGGACACTTAGAAGTTGTTTTGTTATTCTGGATTCTTTTCAAATGTAAAATAGAGTTTGGATTAGGTTTGTGTTCCCACCCCAGGTATGGTAGATGTTTACAAGTTGAATTTGGAATGCTTGATGCAAGTGTCTATAATTTGGTTCTGGCACCTGTAGCTTGTTTTAGAGATTGTGTGCCACTTGGGTTGATGTGAACTTTTGGCTTAGGGTATAAAAAGTCTGAAGCCATGAGAGTCGGGGTGGGTGTTGGTTGATGGTTTGTTGGTTGGGTTTTGTTCGTTAGTGTGTTTACTCTTAAAAGAGCAAAGATTGAAGAGACTGAGTTTACAGATAGTGAGCTGAGATGGTAGTCTGATTCACCGTTAGCTAGAACTCTTCAAGCTTATGACAGCCCGAAAGAGGTTGTAAAGATTTCTACCTTTCTCTCATTCTATATCAAGGCTGCTTGTAAAAGTAGTGAAGATTTCTTAGTATCCTTCCATTCTCTTTCCCTAAATTGAGACTGCAAAAGACTGCAGCATACTACTATAGGCAGTGGTGGCGCACACCTTTAATCCCAGCACTCTAGAGGCAGAAGCAGGCAGATCTCTGTGAGTTTGAGGCCAGCCTGGTCTACAGAGTGAGTTCCAGGACAGTCAGAGCTATAACAGAGAAGCTCTGTCTCAAAAAACTACAGCAACAATAGAATTACTTCTATGTTTTCTCCAAATTTCTTTCTTAGTCTTCAATAGTTTACGTAGTACAATGAAATGATTAAACTACTGTATGTGATGTGAATATTGTAAATTATTCTTGTTTTGTGGACATATAAGTCTCCCAGCTTTGTATCTTGGATAGCATTTCTTTGTCCTTTGTTCTTTGGAAAATTTGTATTTCTCTGAAACAAATGATGTATCATATCTTATAACCTTATGTATTATGATTCCTTTAACTGATTTTTACGTCTACCTTCTGGCTAATGTAGCTTTATAGTAAGATTTAAAATGGGAAATTTTTATGCCTCTTTTTTGATATTGTCTATACTATTGTGGATCATTTTCTTTTGTATATGCACCTTAGCCTGTAAGTAGCTGGGATTTGGTGTGGACTGTGTTGTCTCCATAAATCAATTCAGAGAGAATTTCCACTGCAGAAATATTTGGTATTTCAACCCTAAAAATATACACTGTCTTTCTGTTTGTTGAGACCTTTAATTTCTGTTCTATAGTTTTCAGTCTATAGTTCTTCCAGAGCTATGCTTATCCTTGTGCTTCTGTTTGCTTAGTGCTGTTGTGAATGAATTGCCTTTTCATACGGTCCAATGCTATAAGGAAATGCAATCGTTTTCTGTTTATATTTCAGTCTTTCATAATGTGGATACAATGAAACCAGCTTATTAGCCCTAGTAGCTGTGTGCACGTTTGTGTATTTCTTAGTAATTTCTATGTATTAAATCGTATCTTCTCTGCATATAGGCAGGATTTTTCCTTATTTTTCTATTTGAATATATTTTGTTCTTCTACTGTTTTTATTAACTTGAACCCTTTGTGCATCATAAGGGGGTAGGGATACAGTGGATTTAGTAGGAATAAGCTTTACTATCATGTTAAATTTAGTATTTTTTTATTTTTTTAGATCTTCTCATGATTTTTTTAAAAGTCTTTAAAATCATCAATAAAAGTTTGCAGTTTCTCATCTTCATTTCTGGTAATTTTGTCATTACTACACTTTGTAATCTGGTATTTTTAGGTGACATTCAGTTTGTTCCTTCATTTTTACTAGATGAAATTAGTAGTGATTAACTATGGAATTACTTTGCATGGGAACAGAACTCTGACACATGATAAATTCCTCCTTTACATGTTATTATATTTTTATGTAATATTTTCTAGAAATATTTCTATTATAATAATAAATAATACTCGTGTACATTTTATTTTTGTAGTGAAATCTGTGTTGGACAGGAAAAAGAATAAAATACTGTGGTGTATTTCCTCTTTCTTTGTTATCTTTGAGACTTTTAAAAGATTTACATCATTGTGCTTTAAATATTCGTATTCTCAGCAATGCGTTTATCTGGTTTTAGGAAGTTTAAGGAAATTTTAAATTATAAACTCATTTTTTTCACAGTTCTTACTGCTTGGATGCAAATGTCCACCTCTGGCTCATGTGTTTGAACATTTGGTCTCCAGCTACTGTTAATAGTTTTAGGATATAGAATCAATGAAAGATGGGTTTTATCTGGAAGAGATTGGAGAGGAACATTTGATTCTTAATCTAGCAGCATGGCTGCTCTGGGAAAGAATCCTTTCAAGGGTTAGCATGATAGACATTTGATCTCTGATCTGGCAGCATGGCTGCTCTAGGGTAAAAGGATGTTAGTTAGGCTAATCCTGTCATCTGTTTGTGCTAATGCTAAATGAAAGGGAATGCTGGGATTCTTCCCTAGCGACTAACATGAAGATATGAGAAACACTATGCATCTCTAAATCTGATCATCCCCTCATGGCAGCAATGTTGACTGGCCAGTGAATTATAGAATTCTCCTCATTAAAGCAAAATAAGACTTTGTATATGAAGGCAATTTAGCACAGGCTTTTAAGCCAAATAATCCCAAATCAGAAGGTAGTCATGGTATACACCTTTAAATTCAAGTCAGAAGAAAGTGGTGGCACATGCCTTTGGGCCCAACTCTTGGGATATAAAGGGAGAAGTCAGCAGACGCTAAGAAGCAAGGTAAAAGCAGCGGTAGAAGTAGACAAGAAGCAGAAAGTAGAAGCAGAGAGTAAGTAGAGAGAGAAAGCAGAGTTCTGGGTGAGAAGCAAGAGAATCAGAAGCAAGAGATTGAAGGCATGTGGAGAAGAGGCCATTGAGAAGGCAGCTAGTCAGAGTTCAAGTTCAGAGTAAGAAAAGTTCAGTTCAGTCTTAGTGGCTGAAGCCCTCTAGGTCCAGGCTTGCATCTTGAAGATTGCATCTCATTCTTCCTTGAACCTCCACAAATAAAAGTACTTTTACAAGACATGAGTTGCTGGGAACAAGTTTATTTACTGTTCTGTATCTGATTTCTGTTCTGTCTAGATATGAACAAGCCCTAACCACTACAACCATAATCCCCTCGTGACAAACAAATATCCAAAACAAACAAATAAACCAAAACGATGTCTCGACAAAGAAAGTCTCATGGCATGTAGCTCAAGCAGTTCCTCTTAGGGGGCTGTTTGCCCAGGTTCAACCAAACAGGCACCCAGAGGCGCTACTCCAAAGGTATACCAGTACTTCAATAGGTCATGACTTATATTTTTTAAATGTGCCTTTTATGTCTTAAAACATAATGTTCTTATTTCATTGTACGTAGCTAGTCCTAATTCAGATGGTTTTCTACTTTAATTGAAAGTGGATTTTTTCCTTACATATCTTGATTACAGAGCACCCCTGCCAAGTTCTTCCTTCCTTCGCATACCATCTAGATCCACCTCCATTCTGTCTCATTAAAAAAAAAATAGGCTTCTGAGGGATAATATTAAAATAAAACATAATAAAATAAGATATAACACAATAAACAAACAAAAAGACATCAGAATTGGACAAAACAAACAGACAGAAAAGAGTCAAAAAAAAAAAGACATAAGAAACAGAGACTTACTGCTTCATAAACTCAGGAATCTCATAGAAACACTAAAGTGAAAGTCATAATACATAATCAAAGGACCCTCAGGTGGGGAAAAAAGAAAAAAATATAAATAAAATTAAATTAAAACTAAAAAGAAGAGAAAAAGAAAAGAAAAAGGTAAGCCTAGATATGATATCATGAGAAAAAGACCCTCCGAATATACCATTAAGTTCTTTTTCTGTTGGCTGTCTACTGCTGAGCATGCAGTCTACATTAGGAGCAGTTTGTTTCCACAGTGAGACTCCCTTGGAGAGAACTAAACTTTCCTTTGCAACTGGTGTTGAATTAGAGATTGAATCTGGGTTAGGGATAAGGACGTGTGGCCACTTCTCCTTTCCACTCTAGGACGGCGTCTGGTGCAGACCCCTGCAGGCCCTGTGCATGATGCCTCAGTCTCTGTGAGTTCCAGTGTGTGCTGCTCATGTTCACTTAGAGGGCATTGTTTTCTTGGCAAATTCCATCACTGCTGGCTCCTAAATTCTTTTCTGCAGGGTTCCTTGAGCCCTGAGGGAATGGATTTGATGGGCTGAGTATTCCAAGGTCTCTTACTCTTTGCAAAACGTCTGGCTGTGCATCATCTCCAGCAGAAGGAAGCTTCTCTGATGATGGCTGAGCAAGGCACTGATCTAGGAATATAGCAGAATGTCATTTGGAGAAATTTTAATTGCTACTTAAAAAAAAAATAAAAAAGGAAGTATTTTCTTTTGTCCTAGGTCCATGGACTATCTTGTCCCAGGTTCATGGTCACCCAGACTGTATTGGGAACAGGTTCCATTTTCTGAATGAGTCTTCCATTAATCAGATATTGATTGGTTACTCCCACAAATTCTGTACCGCCATTGCCTTAGCATATCTTGCAGGCAGGACACAATTGTACACGAAAGGGTTTGTGGTTGAGTTGATGTTTTTGATTCTCCTTTGGTAGCATGCAGAGTTCCTTCCTGTACCAAAGACACTAGCACATAGGAGTGAAGACACTAGGTAGGCCCTAGCTGGACTTCTCCATGTTTAATGAGTTGTATAGGTGTCATCAGCAATGGGTCCTTGCTTTGTAGACAGCAATCTATAGTCTTGGCAACAGCCTGTGTTGTTTTCGGTTCCTAGGGTGACCCCTTTGCCAACAACTCCATTAGGTGTAACCCAATCTTTGTACTGGAAGTTTCATTTGGTGACAAGAGATGGCCATTTGTAGCTCTGGTGATTTCATTTAGGTCACCTTCATATATGTATATACTTTAGCAAGCTTCTGTATTCTGTATTAGGTTTCTGTACTACCATGCAAATGGCCCTTAATTTCAGTTGTCTCTCCTTGTAGTCCCTCCCTCCCTCATTCCCCTCTTCCATAAGCTTCCCCACTTGATCCTCTCATTCCAGCCCCTCATCCACCCATCCACAATTATAAAATTTCAAAAGCAGGAAATGGAAGGAAATGAGGTCAACACGTGTGGACACCGCCATTTCACAATATGACACATAGCGTGTAAGCTTAAGAACACTTCAGAGTTAAGCCAAAGCCCTCTCAGTGTTAGAGTGTTCTGCTCTGGTGACAGGGTCTATTCTTTCCACAGAGTGCTTCTTTTCACTGCTTCCCAGAGTCTTCTTAGCTTGTCAGCTTCTCTTTTGCTAAATTTAAAATGGAATAATGAGGCCACCCCTGGGCCCCTCTGCTGTCAGGACTTTTGAAAGCGGTGGTTTTTTAAAGTGTTCTACCTCCGTCTCAAACTGAATTCTGATGGCCACATTGACACCGAATAGAGTGGTTTGTCTGGAATTTCATGGTAAGTATTAAGTATTTTTCCTTGTGTTTTGACCTGTGTTTGATAAAAATTGCTATTTGTTAGGAAGTCTTACTTTTATTTCCTCTTTAATGAGTTTAGATGAGTACCTCTCTTTGAATAGACATCTGAATGGATCAGATCAAATTTATTTTTATCTTTATTTTTATATAATATAACTATACAAATCTCCAAAAGATACATGCATCTTTTTTTAGAGTTTTCTTTGAATTGTCCTATGTTTTAAAAATGTTCGATTTTGAGTTAAATCTGATATTGCTTTCTGGTACTATTTTGCCTTTATTTACTCAGTTATAAATTGATAAATGTTCCAGTGGTCACTTTGAGCCTCTTGAGACTTGTTAAGTCGGTTCAAGGCAATGTTTTTATTTTTTTCATTTCAGGGGTCTAAAAACCCAAGATACCTAGACATAAAACCTGACATCTTTTTCAGAATGAAGGATGTGTTAAACTGATTTTCTAACTGACTTATTTGGTAACCATTTTACATAATTAATTTTACCCTTTTCATAAATATGAGAGGCGAAATTTAATGGAATTTTGCATTGAGCTTCACATGTGACTTCGAAGAATGCAGAACCTCAACTCATGTCAAGGTTTAATTGTAGAAAATACATCTTCATGATAGGAACAGCTCTTGCCTCAGAGTGGATAAAATATAGTTTATTCTGGAGCCAAACATCACAGGCCACGTCCCAAGTACACACATTTAATTATGCTTGTTAATGTATTATTTATTAATATTATGATGATATATTAATAACAATATTTTAATAACAAGCCATGATAACTCTCGGGGATACAATACCCTGGGTAGCTTAGGCAGAGAGCTAAGGCCACATCCTCTCCCATGGCCTCCTGACCTCATTCTCTTCACGTTTCTCCTGCCTCCCCCAGCTTCTGCCCCTAGGTGCTTTATTCATTGAAAAACTCACTCCTCTCACCACATAGGCCTTCATTGTGCAAATGAATGGAACCTAACACTTCTCAAAGTCTGCCAGCAGCACTTTCTGCCTGCCTATCCAAGCAGGGGGTGAATCAGTCTTCTCTATCATCCATGCTGCTGCAGAACATAGATGGTGTTAGGGAACCTTCATCTGCATTAAGGTAAACAAGTGGTCCAAACATATGGAGACCTGGGAGGCTACTCCATTGTTTTTAGCATAGAGATGTTAACAGGTGTAGGAAGCAAGTCCTTTACTTGCTGCAAGTCATCAGGAATCACCCTTCCCCAGTATAGCATGTCCACAGGAGTATGATCCCAAAATAACTGTAAAATATCAAATTCAAACATCCCACCACATATGTCCAAATTCCATGCTCTAATGTGGTAACAGTCAGTGAGACCTTTATAGAATGTAACAGAGACATTCATACATTTTTCTAACACATTGGTAGAAATGTCAGTCAAGTTGGTACAGTAAATGGGAGAAGTCACTACTGTATATAATGATATTATCCATTTGGATTGGTGAGAGGCAAGTATCTGTCTAAATGGCTATTAAGAGATGTAAGATAGCCCATGGTAATTTGGCTCTGAACTTGCAACATTCTAACTCTTCACATCATTAAAGAACTAACCAGTCAATTAACTTTTATAACCACAGCTTTTTGGGGAACTTTGATTCACAGTTTCCCCTCTTGTCCAAACACTGAATTCTGTATTTGTAGAGGGGAAAGATTATTATTATTTTTTTAACTTTTAAATAAATTATATATTTTTGGTTAAAATATAATCATATTGCTTTCCAGCCTCCCTTTCCTTCCTTCAACGCCCCCCCCAACTACACTTCCTTGAACCCTTGTTACATCTCCCTAGCTCTCAAGTTGATGCCCCATAGTGTTCAGAAAAGTTCCTAAGTTCTGAAATAGATAAGGCTGAGTCATAGGCAAGCAAAAGGTCTTTACTATATAAGGATAGTATTTTTTTTTCCTGAATAAATGGAAGTTAACTTTCTGCAATTATCAGACATAAGGCTGACTGGAAAACCAGGGGGTAGTTTATCTCCATGAATTTTCTCCTTACTCTAGCCCATTTTTACTCATTATTGTTATTATTATTCGTACTAGTAGTACTAGTACTATTACTATTAATATTTATTTTGGCAAGTTTTTCTATGCTCATTAGGAGATAAGTATCTTGAATTAGGCTAATTCTGCTTTGGTAATTGACTCTCTTGGCTTTTACTCAGAGAATGTTTTACTTCTCCACTGCTTCTCTGTCCTGCACAGTACACAGAAGCATGAGGGTCTTCATGACATTGAGCACTCAATTCCTTACATGTATCTCCTTGGCCAACATGATAAAGTTCCTTCTTTCCCAGGAAACAGGTTTGTTTGGATGGTCTTCTCTCTGAGGCAGTTCCATGCCATTGAGAGTATCCTCTGACAGTTCCATCCCTTAGCTCTAGAGAGAACAAAGACCTCTACTTTCAGATTATTCATGATCATGCATTCATGGAATTCTTAAGCCAAACATAATAAAGTTGCAGTAATCGGAAGTAGCCATAGAAAATGCAGCATTATATAATGGAGGTGTATTAGGAGACAAAGATCAGAAGCAAGACAATTAATGAGCCAACCGTTCTGAAAGCAAACAAAACCAAAAATAAACTGATCAGAAACAAAATTCTTGCAAAGGTCAGATAGTTAACAAAACTGAAAAACAAAACAAAACTGAAAGTTTGGAAGCCAAAATGTTTTCAAGGCAAACAAACAAAATGGGTCTCTTAAAACAGTTTTGTTAAATTAATGTTCAATCGCTTAATAAGAGACCACCGTTGAATTTTCCAATGCTCCTTATTAATTACAAGCCATGTCAAATCTCAGGGAATTCAGTATCCGGGCGGCTAGGCAGAGACTTCATTCCATCATCCTCTCTTGTTTCTCTCCCTTCTCTCTTCCTCCCTCCTCTCTCCATTTCATCCTCCTGCCTGCTTCTCCTTAGACCCCTTAAACTTTTCCCCCTAGTCCCCTCTCTACATCCAGGCCTTCATTACAATGCTAGACCATATACAGAGGTGGCTAACAAAGTTTTACCAAGATCACTTAGCACTGTACTTGTGACAGTCTAACCTTCCCGCATCATGAAGCTCTAATCATTCAATCTTGCTTATATGAAAGTGGATATTTGAAACAGTTTTAAATGAACATTGATGGATAAAGGTAACCTACCTCTTAGTGTTATTAGTACTGATGTCTCTGTTCCTAAAATAATCCCTAACCGTAACTCATGATATCTCAAATAACAACAGTCAAGTTTAGAATAAAGCATGCCATCATCAGTGCATATTTTGAAAGCTCAAAAATAGGTTCTCTATGCCCAACAAAGCCAGTCCTAAAAATAATCTTAATTAAATATGCTCAGAATTCCCTAGATCACATTATTGTCATATCTGTGCTTTAATTTCTATTATTTGCTGTGATTATTTTCATCTTGAGTATGATGAATCCTAACATGAAGCTTTAATGATTTTTAAATACATTTATAATTTATTGAACTCAACACTTGTTTAAATTAGTTGCATAGAATTACAGGGCATAACAAATAGAGGACACATCAAAGTTGACTATATCTTTCTTACGTCATATGTATATATAACTAGAAGAAGAAAGAGATGGACATTTATTTGAATTAATTATAATTACAGTTTCAAAATTATAAACAAGGTATATAAATTTATTTTTATCATTATGGATTTAAGTGCCAAGAGTTCATTCTTATATCTCCATGCAGGGAGTAGTATGAATTAGGCATTTCTATAAAGCATGGTAATATTAATTAGAACGTTTGTGTTTTATCTGAAGATATTATATTGATTCTAAATTACTATTTGAATGAAGTTCAATAGATTATTGATATGACTAGCACATATCCTTGGAATTTGGGAAATCTGGAGATTCTGCATTTCTCCTGGAGAAGTAATTTAAAACGAGGGCATGCAGGATTATGAAAGTTGATCAATAGGGAGTGATATTGAATTTCAGCTCAAGTATGCCATGTGCACCATGAGATATACATTTCCAGGTCAGGTTTGCGGTGAGAATTGGTTCAAGGTGCTAGAAAAACTTAAAATATGCATTGAAAATTGAGAAAAGAAGTCCTCTTTCATGGCATGACTATATAATATAAACAAAATTTTCAAAATCTGGTAATAACTTCACCTGACAAAAACAGTTTCTGTTTTTCTCTCTGATTCTCTCCCTTCTCCTGTGCCCTTGATACTGAATGGTTTAGAAGAAGCAGGATGTTCTGAGGAAAGAGAATATTAAGGGCACTATAAGACAAAGGAGGCTCTAGAAGGAGGCTCTGGGCTAAGAAAACTGGCTGCTCTTGTAAGGTGCTTGTGTTGGGGCTCCCAACATTCACAGGAGATGGAGCAGAACCACCAGTGACTCCAAATTATGAAACCTAACATCCTCTTCTGGTCTCTGTAGGCACCGACAAACAAGTCCTATATTCACAACACACACACACACACACACACACACACATAAATAAATCTTTTAAAAAGAGAGAAAAATAAAAGTTTTTTTTCTTTCCTATCTGTGTGTTTGAAGCCAAAAGTAAATAACCAAGGTGGGGGGAAAAACTGCTTTTTCATAACACTCTCTCAGAAAGGAAAAATGAAATCGACTGGCAGCTATTTTGGACTTTGATGAACACTGTTTGAAATGACTTGAGCTTTCCAGTTACTCTCACAAAGGAAACTATTAACCTCCCACATGGAAACAAAAGCATGAAATCCATATGTGTGAGTGCCTTTGAAAATGGACACAATTTAAATCCCACATAAAACACGATTGGGGAAATCTGTCTAGGAATTCTGTGAACTTGAAAGTAAGATCACTATTTCCTTCATTTCAGAGGGAATGTGCTGGTTTTCTCTGTAGGACATAAAAAAAAAAAAAAAAACTTGCATGGTTTTGGTTTTTTGGGTTTTTTTTTGTCTAAAGAATATATTAAATAAACTATGTGGTAATGCAATAGTGTATATTATTTTTTAATATATGCTCTATTTGAAACTAAATTTGTTTCCTACTAAAACATGGTACTGAATTAAAAGAAAAGAAAAATATATCTATTTATTAAATGTCCATTTGAACCTAATTCTTTTTAACTTTTGCTTATATAAAGCCACTGTTTTCATCCAGAAATTCTGTTGATACTAAAAAAAATAACCTAGAACATGAATGGAACATTATGGAACATTAGTGGAAGAGTTAGGTACCACTGAGGAAGGACAAAAATATAAAAACGTATTTTAATTAGTTCAAAAAAACCTTAAAATATAATAATTATAAATCTTTATTAGTTTAGAATTTAGAATAAAATGATAATGTAAAATCAATAGAATAAATTAAGGAAGAAAAGGGAAAGTAAGTTATATTATATACTCTTATACAGAAAGTACAGTCTGAAACAGACTTACGTGTCCACATTATATACAAATAAATATTCTGAATTGTTTTCCATGATTACACTTCTGACCGAAATATGAATTTACCAGATGCCCAGCTTGATTTAACTTAGTGTTTTGAAATCATGCAACATAATAACCTTATGTTGTTTCTTAGATAGCATTGATGGTGACTTACCTCTGCTATCTGTTTACAAATTACTAGAGATACCAGATCCTGAACACAAATTAACTCAGTGGTGCAATCAAATATACCAGTTCCATGGCGACCTTTGTCCCTATCACTAGCCATGTATTTTCCCCTAATAGAAGCCCCGTTAGCTTTATTAAACTTAGGCAGAGTGGTTTTTTTCTTAATTATATACTCTAGCTTCTGTGATAAATTTGTACCAGTTGTCTTTATAATATCATCATTTATTTTCACTCTGAGCTTATTTTGTAACTTTTTCCTAAAGGTTTAATGTGTAGTTTTAAGCATCATAATTATTTCATTTGAGCTACATATGTAGGAGTTCAAGTTTGCTCTGGACTAAATGTTTCTAGTTCACAACCTTAACTTCTATCTGTTATGCAACTATTTAGCTTCTAAAAACATTTTCACACATACTGAAAATCATATTTGTATTATTGTATAATGACATATTACTGATTATTTCTTGTTGTTTTGAAAGACAGGGCCATATTCTATTCTACAACATAGGCTAGCCTAAAGCTTACTATGTTGCCTATGTTAGACTCAAATTTGTGATCATTTTGCCTCTGCTTCCCAAACTGCTAGAATTAGGGGTCAATTCAATACACATCTTTAAAAAGACTTTCCTTTTTTATTTTTCCTTTTTCTCATTTTAAATTAGTTATTTGAGGATTTCAAATTTCATGCATTGTATTTTGATTTTATTCATCTTCTTCTCACAAGTCCTTCCAGAACCATCTGAACTACTCACCCAGCTTTTTGTCCTTCTCCTTGTTTCCCATAACGAACAATTTGTGCTGCCCATATTCTCTTGGATGTCTGACTACTCACTGGAGAGTGGTAAACATACCAGGCTCCACACTCTTAAAAGTGACTTCTCTAGGAGTTTTATTTAGCACTACCAAGGTTGGGGACTAATTTCCCTCCTTCCATCTCCATGCTGGGATTTTGTCTGGTTTGACCTTGTGCAATATACATGTCTTGCCGAACTAGTCACTATTGTAGTTTTGTGGATTCATCAATCTTTGTAAGACTGATGGCTACTTTTCTGGTAGTGAAAAGTACCTTCTAGAACATAGCACCTTTTAGAACTGTCTCCAGCAGGATCAAAGCTTCCAGAACTATACTATCTTGTTTTTGCCATACTCCATTTTGTGTGTCTTAGATTTTTGTTTTTTTTTTGTCAACTTTACACAAACTAGAATTATCTGAATGGAGAAACTTCAACTGAGATTTCCTATAGGCAAGTCTGTATGGCATTTCTTTGATCACACCTTGATGTGAGAGGGTCAGCCTACCAAGAGCAGTGCCAACCAGAGGCAGTTGGTCTTGGGTTGTATAACAAAAACAGCTGGGCATGCCATGGGGATCAAGTCAGTATGCAGGTTCTCAGCTCAGAGAGACAGAGTTAGAGAGGCAGCACAGAGGATAAGAAGCAGAGAGATGACAAGACACAGACAATGAAGCAGTCTGACCAAGGATAAGGCAGAGAAGCAGAGAGGCTGACTGAGGCAGTATGGAACAGCGAGAATTCAGAGAGGAATAAGACACTGAAGCAAAGAGAGGAGTCTGAGGCAAGATATGGAGGCAGCTCAGCAGAAGTCAGTATCAGACAAGGAAGAGTGAGTCAGTTTGTAGCCAAGCAGAACAGTTAAGTCCGAGGCAGTCAAAGAATTAGCTGGAGTCTCACAGAGTCAGAAGAGTTCAGTCAGAAACAGTCAGCTGGCTCAGAAGGAACCAGTCAGCTTGGAGCCAGAAGAGGGAGTGAGTTGAACGAGAAGTCAGAGTTCAGAAGGAAGTAGTCAGAGTGCCTTAGTCATCAGTAAGCATCAGAGGCGTAAATGTTTTAGATTGTACAGAGGCTGAAACACTCAAGGCTCAAAGACTAGGACCTGAATTGAGTTAAGCAAAGAATAAAAAGCCTTTGAATTTGAATCAACAGCAACATCTAGCTTCCAGCTCAAATAAGAGTCAGCTGTGTTCAGTACAGCTCTGAGATTAGGAGATAGTCAGAGTGGTTAAGTCTATTAGTAATAAGCCTTGGAGGCTTAAATGTTTTAGACTGTATGGAGGCTTAGATGGAAGCCTTCCAGTTCTAGGCTCAAGAGTAGATTGTAAGGAGACAAAACACTCCAGGGCTCCATGAATGGGACAAGTGATTGAATTAGGCAAAGAATAAATAGCATTTTGCCCTGAATCTGAATCTACATCTACACCCAGTGACTACCCAAAACTGCAGGAATGAGCCTAGAAGGAATGACCTCTGGGCAAAGAGAAACGGGAAGAACAGAGAATCTGCAAAGATAGGGTTTGACATAATTACTCAAAGCCAAACTCTTGAAAGGCTGAAATTGATGGTTGAGCTGTCTCTACAGCATATAATTAGATTTTCCTAAAACGATGCTCATCTTAAAGATGTTTGAAATAATATTAAATACAATGTACTTCCCTCTTCATTTTTTTTTTCTGATTTATCAGAAGGGGAGCAGATTTTTTATATGGTCAAAAAGAACCAAAGATAAATAAGTAAAATAAACCATTCAAAAAGATCCTCTTTTATGTTTGTTAACTACTTAAATATTTCTCACTAGATGATACAACATAATTGTAGCAATTTGTCTCTCTATTTGCACAAGTGTGTTGATTTCTTTAGCCTTCCAGAGAATACAAGGTATGAATGCATGTTATTTTATGCCAGACAATAGAAATGGTCATTAGCATATTACTCATCCAAAGAAATAAATGCAAGTTCATTTCAAAAGACATTACCTGCATCTGTGTTATGGCTTTCAAACTTCAAATGTTAGGCTGAATTAATTTCGCAAGTCTGAATTATTTTTCTTCTTTATTCTTTCTCTACATTTTCCAGGCCTTAGTCAGGGATATAAATATATATTTAGGGGATCAAGCAAAACTTTTGGAGAAAAACTCATTCATTCAAAAATGCATTCCTACAAGCGGGATAAAATGTTTACTTAATTAATAAAACAATTCAATTATTCTATGCTTATTTAGATATAATCAAAAAAAATATAAGATTAAAGATTATAAGTGCATACTGTTATAAGTACAAAGTGTGAATTAAAGAAAAGGACAATTAAAAACATTTATTTCTTAAGTAGGATGCTATGAAGAATGACTGACAGGGAGTTCTAAACTAATGAATCTAAATTGATAGAAGAATATAACTTTAAACTTTCAAAATTCCACGTGGAACCTTCAATGACTACTTACAGGAAAATTTCAAAAGCATAGGCATTATGTATGGAAATATTTTTCTATAGTAAATACTTTTACTGAATTAAGTCTTGTTTTTTAAATCCAGGATTCCAATTTGCCTTCCTTTCTATACTTTGATTTCTACGTGTATTTTAATTTCTATATACTTATATACTTCCTAATGCCCAGTGACTTGTAGGTACCCACTGATGTTTAAAGCAATTGCAGTGAATTTAGTTGTCCTTTCATTTATGCTGTTAATATAATTTGGTCTCCATAATATTAGAAAAACTGGTAAAAGTTTTAAAGAACAGAAAAACAAAACAAGGTGTCACATAACGTTTCTATTTGTAAGTTTCCACAAGAATGCTGATCAATTTTGATTTTGTTTTAATTTGGATTCTTTTAAATTATTGTATCATATTTGGTGTCTCAGAATGAGCTTAATCACCAGTTTCTTGTGTGGAAATCAAGTATCTTCAAAACAGTGGGTAAAACTTCTACCACCTATACTACAAGAAGTGCAGTTTTGAGAACAGATCCTACACCATACAAAGTTAATTCATAAGACAATTCTCACACAAATAAAAATTGAGCCTACTGTCCTGTTACACTCATTTATTTTCTTACTGTGACCAAAGAAGCAAGCAAAAGATGAAGGATTTATCATTGTAGAGTTTAAGGTCAAGTCCATCATGGAGTAGAAGGCATGGTATCTCTGTGTCTCTCCCTCAGGAGGCAGAGAGAAGATAGAACATGGAATAAGTGTATCCAATCTCAAGATGTGCCCATAGTGAACCACTTCCTGCTCATAGTGAACTACTTCCTGCCTTCCAGAGAGCTTTTACCTCCTAATGTGTCTGCAATGTTCCAGATCAGCACCATCAACTCAGGAATAAGTGTTTAAACCAACGAGCCCTTGGAAAACATTCCATTTTGCAAACAAATGGATGAGATATTCTTCCCCCAACCCTACTATACAGACAAAGGAAACTGTCAGAGAGAAAGAGAGTGTAGAGGAATAGGCTTGCGTGACAGCCGAAGGTCTATGTGAAGAATCACATTCAGATGCCTGTGTGGTCTGGAGGGAATGTAGAAAGAATGTTAAGAATGTTGGTACACACCTTTCATTCTAGTATTCAGAAAGCAGTGGTAGCACACATCCTTAATCCCAGTATTCAGAAGGAAGTGGTGGTCCATGCTTTCAATCACTAAGAGTGTGGAAGCAGAAACAGGAAGCAGAGATCAGAAAAAGTCAGTGTCACACAAGAAGTGACATCTGAGATGAGTCAGTAAAGGACAGGCAAAATGACTAACCAGAGGAAGAATTGTCAGAATGAGTCACAGTGAGGACATATCCAACTGTCATGACAGAAAGGCAGGCTCTCAGTTCAGAGCAGAGTTAGTTACAGCAGTCTGTTACAGCAAGCAGTATGAGGTGAGCAGTTGGAAGTAGACCAGATGGGAACAAGATACAGAGAGAATAAAGTGGTCTGACTGAGGCAGAGAAGCAGAGAAGCTGACTGAAGCAGTATGGGGCAGTGAGAGCTCAGAGAAGGACACAGAGACACAGAGGCAGCAGAGGCAGCTCGGCAGAAGAAGTCAGTATCATATGGGAAGAGTGAGTCTGAGGCATTCTGAAAATCAGCCAGAGTCAGAAGAGAATGTCAGAAATAGGCAGCAGGCTCAGAAGATCAGTTTAAGCCAGATAGGTTGGAGAGGAATTTGAGCCAGAACAATGAAAGACTTGATCCAGAAGAGTTCATAGGAACTAGTCAAAGTGACTCAGTCCGTAGTGAGTGTTGGAAGTTAATTAGATTGTACAGAGGCTTAACTGTTCTAGATTGTATGGAGGCAGAAATGTTCCAGGGGTCCAGGGCTAGGACTGAGGATTGAATTAGATAAAAGAATAAATGGCTTTGAACATGAATCAACATCTAAGGCTGCAAGAGAGAAAGTGGGGGTGGGGGGTAAGAATGTCATCTGAGAGAAACACTTTTGTCCTCACAGACTCAACTTTTCAGATTGAATTCATTCTTTATTGAATTGTTATATACTGTTGCAATTGAACAACAAGTCAAACTGAGCATTGGGAAAATTATGAACCAGTAATTCCCTGTTTCACTGTGGTTTGAAAACTGTGAGCAATGAGAGTTGCTCAAGGAACCCTATTAATTATAACACTCAGACCCTTAGGGAGTTTTTAAGGTAGAAGACAGGCAGAATTACTTGCACTGTAAGGCAAACCAGATAGGTTGTTTTTTGAAATGCCTCTAGTATTATTTATGTCAAGTAGAAATTCTCCAGTTATTTCTCTGTGCAGCTAATAAGAGCTCATCACAAAAGGTCACCCAAGGAAAATGCTAGTTGGGCAAAATCCATTATCATTAAACAAGCAAGGTAAATAGCAATTAAAACAAATGTTTCCTTAGGAACAAGCTCATTCTAAAGATTTATGAGGCACTAAAATGATATCATGCCACGTTCAGACCTAGTAAAGGACAATCCCCTGACATCTTGTCTAAATGGGTATATACACATTCAATAAACGTACTTCCTGTGCACATGCAAAATGTGATTACATGTGCAGAGGTTATCATTACCAAACTTGTGAAAAACTTCATATCAGTATGTCAGTAGTCATGTTTTATCATCATGATTGTGTTAGTGCCTCCAATTCATCATCACATTCCAGCAAATTAATGACCCTTGCATTTGATCCTTTCTACTCCTTCCTGTATATTTTTTATTCATTAGTGTACTAAGATAACCATGGAATCCATGATGGAAGGTCAGAGTCCTTTATGTCACCCACAGCTAAAAAAGTTATGCACTCTTCAAAGTCATAAAATACTGATAAAGTTTCTGTATATATGTGTTCAGAAAAGTTATATTCTATATCTCTTGGAGAAATTACTACCATTATTACTATAATCATTACTCAATATTGAATTTTATTGGATGTTCATTTTACATATTATTATTCAGCTTTTTGATATGTCAAAAACTATAATTATGGTTAGTACATACTCTATATGGTAATAAACAAAATGTACTAATGATTTTAATTTCCTATCCTACTTTGTTTAAACTTATTCTCAGTGAGAATATTAGATTTACTACAAAATTCCTCAAAAATATTTAATACAAATTAATTCAAATCATTGAAATGATGATTTAAAGAGCCAGTAAGATAGATTAGAAGGAAGGTTGCTTGCTGTCAAGTTTGATGATCAGAGTCCAGCTGGGACCCAGATGGAAGGAAAGGACCTATTCCTATGACTTTTACTCTGATTACTCTATTCGCACCACTGTACATAAACAAATACACACACACACACACACATACAAGATCAATAAATAAAAAATAAAAGTGGAACTGAAACTTCTCTTTAACTATAGCTTTTATCTTCAGTGACTAATGTACTTCTCAATTTTAAATTAAAGAACAAATAAGTGTTCAAAAAGATATTCTTAACAAAAATGAAAACAAACAGAATCTTTTAGTTGTGCAGAATTTTCTTATTAGTCATGACAGGAATATGTGTACTTACTGCATGTAATTCCTCAGGAAAATATGTTTCTTCCAAAATATTACATACATTTATAGTGTTGTTTCAAATCACTGTTACACATGAAGGTTTACCATTTGAGAGGTTTTTGAGTCCTTGTCAAGATATTTTATGACTCTAAATCAAAATTTTAATTTTCTGAAGCAATTTCTTTGATGATTATGATGTAATTTGATGTAGATGCTATCATTTTTTCAAGGTATCATGTTTAGTAAATGATGATGGTAAGGTTTAAAGTTGTTCCAGTCTCATTTTATTCTGATCTTATATACAATTTTTTAATGAACTTTTTAACTTTGTTTTTAAAGTCTAACCATCACTGTGTAACATTTTATTCATTATTCATAATTTTTTCTCAATTATTTTACATCAGTCTACACACAACCATCACAACCTACCATCATCATGCAAAAAAAAAAAAAAAAAAAAAAAAAATCCAAGAGCCAAACAAAATACAGAAATCTGAAGTTTTTGAAGATTTTAATCTTCAGTGGTGATTTTTATCCCAATGTCACTTCGTCATCATATCTCACTCTGAACATTAGTTCAACGGGTGGCACCAATGCAGAAACCAAATAGGAACTTGTGGAGGAAACCAGCCTTTCCCACAAATGGGTTCATGGAAACTCCAGGCAGGAGGGAGTACGAGTGCAGGAAAAATGAGGACTGACAAACAGGGTAGTTCGTTCTTTTATGGGACCCAAGGAAATGACACGCACGATCGCGCTTTAAAATGACACGTGGAACATGCTTTAGAAGTAAAACGCAGGAGCATTTTTAATAGGGGAATTAACAGTATACATATTAAGAAAAAGGAGGGGCAAGAGACAGAGAGAGACAATGCGCCTTGCCAGTGGAAAAAACCACACCAAGAAGAGAAGGAGGGAGAGACTGACAAATATACATTACCAGGGAAAGGGACCACACCAGAAAAAGAGAAAATTGCTCTGGCAAGAGGTTTAAAAAGCCAAATACAGGTTTTGGGTATGTAGATGTTGCTCAGGCCTTCAGAGGAACTGGTTTCATATGTAGATGTAGTCACGCCCAGGGGGGAGGAGCCGGGTGTCTTTCCTCCTCCAGACTTAGAAACTTTGAGATTATCTTGTTTTGCTAAAAAAGAACATTTGACTTAATACTGTTAGCTGAGTAATATCTCCATCTGCCTCAAACAGTGCCATGTAGGCAAAGAAGGTTTTTATTTTATAGTTTTTAGCTGTTAGGTGCATATTATTTTTTCTCTATCTAGGCTCCTTTTGCTTGTATCTGTTCCTATCAATATGAATAGGTACTTTACACATGCCAGGACTTAGAAGCCCGCAAGATATTAAACAATGACAATTATTTTTGAGTAAAAAATGGCCACTTCTCCTTCTCAGCTAACACCAGCCAGCTAAGGTATTACTAGGCCATGCAGACATAATGAAGGGCTTTTGTCACCATTACACCAAAGGGGAGAAGGGGCTGGTAAGCCGAAATTCCCAGCCAGGGAGTCTAGAACCTTGTTGACAGACTTCAACCACGTTGCCAGGGTATTGGGCTCCCAGCAGGAACTCTTGAGGAATTTTAGAGGACATAAGTGGAAGAAAGAGTAAGAGGAAATTATGTAAGTATATTACTAACATGTGATATTAAAAATAAAATTCAAAAAGAAATATTCCAAATAAAAATCATTAGTACATTTCATCTCTTACATTACATCAGTACAATATGTTTGCTTGCATTTTAAAACATACTCAACTATTTCATGATCAAAACATCATTCTTTACACTCCATTTCCTATAAGCTAGTGTATTAATCCTCCCATCAAAATAAGGTTGAATTATTTATTTTTTATAGTTTCTATCCATAATTAAATTTTAAATTTTAATAGAATTTTATTTCTGCTGTCAGTACATTTGAATTATGGGAAAAAATGTCAACTACTTTCTGGTAAAGAATATTGACACATTCAGTGCTCATTTTAATTAGACGCTCTGCAGAATTCCAGACTCATCACAAAGGTATTCTTCAAGAACTCCAAGCTTCCATAATAATTTTTCTTCTTTTTAATCTGTCTTGTTTTTGGAAAAATTTTCTTTCCTTATTTTTAAGGATTTCAGGCTTCCGTTTATACTCATAAATTAAATTATTCTATGATCATATCATTTTCTGTGCTTACAATCCTATTTATGAGCCTCAGCCCACTAAAATGCTACTTTAGCCTCATGTTGTCTAACTCATAGGACTCATTCTGTCTTTTTCCAAATCCCCTATTGATATATTTATATATGGAACTCTTTCTTGAGTTAGTCTCCTTAACTGCATTCCTATTCCTCTTGAAAATTCAGTACCATATTGAAAAACATCATCTGCCTTAGAAACCATGGCAAATTACTGAAGTCAATATCACCATCATTATACGATGCTTTTGTACACATGTTCCTTTCACAGCAGTGTTATAAGCCTTACATTCATTTTTTATTATTCACTGGAAAAACTAATTAAAATTTGATCATTATACTATCCACTTAACATAATTTTAATTGTTTGAGTCAATGTAAGCAGTAGTTTAAGTTCTTTAGCATGGGAACCAAAGTACAGTGATTTGAATCTTGGTAATTTTCTCAATTTAGCTCAGTACCAATATGAACAAAAATGATTAACATTTTCTTTTGTAAGCACTAAGTCATTGGTGTTCAACTAATTGAACATCTAAATAAATAAAAATTCAACTCCTCAATGAAATTCTACATTTGGCTTCCCAGACAGACTTTTTTGCACGTATATATATATATATATATATGTGTGTGTGTGTGTGTGTGTGTGTGTGTGTATATATATATTTTTTTTTTCATTCATGACTAGCTACTACAGACTTGTATTTATATAATAGTTATAGAAATGGGTCTTAGGTTGTGTTTCCTTTTCTTATATTTCATAAGCTCTTTAAGGGTTGGGTCATGACCGCTTCTTTTAGTATTAATAAATAACATTCACCAATTATTCAATAAAGTTTATTGAATAACTCAGTTTGTGCATCAGAGGATTTTGAATCACAAAATTATCAAAACCCAAAGTCGGAGATGGAGAAAATGAGTTTAACAATACATTTTTGGTTTTGCCTAGCTTAATCTAGATCTTCTGTTTTAGTTGTATAAACATAAATTGCATTGACAATTCCTTAAGAGAAATCCCTGTATAACCAGGGAGATGCTAGTAAGATTCTATTCTGTCGATAGTAAGAAAAAGTCATTTTAAAGTGTTTACAGAGTGAATGGTGGGGATAAAATGATGATCTAGCTAGTCAGTGAGGAACAGGTGAACATTCTAATCTATAGGACATAATATAAATATCGTAAGTCATGGAATCATAGTGATTCAATATATTTCTACTCACCAAAACTTTAGTGAGGTGCTGGGAATTTAAATTAGAGATAAATACTTGACTCAAGGTGCATGAAACCTTGAGTCGAATTGTCATTATGTAAAGATAAAGTATTTGAAATATGACACAGTTAATAACTAACGAACACACAAAACACATTGGAGCTTTGGTATTTAAGATATTTAAAAGAATTTAGGAAATGGTCTGTTTTGATGAAATTTGCCATATTGATGATGGTTCCTTCATACCTAATTCTTGGTATATTGATCTGAAATTTTATGCTAGAAAAGTTTTGATACATTACACTTAGTATTTGTCAAATGCTGTCAGAGTTGAATTGCTAAACTAGTAGAAGCTGAGACATATATGAATTAAATCATGGCTAAAATTACCAAAATGAATCACTTATTTGTGATATATTTTCTATACTGTATTGTTTAAACATTCTGTATTTTGATTTTAATAACATTGTAAAAGATTAATGCCATTAATATCTTACTCAGTTTGAAATTGCGAATTCTATTCATCTGTTTCCTTGAATTTACTTTTCTACTATTCCTAAATAAGTATTCAGGCATTCTGATGCAGAAATGACATTGTATTTCTTTTGATTTTTACATGGGAAGCAATACAAAGCAAACAAAACAAAACCTTATCTTTTGCAAACAATGTTTTCAAAACTAATGGCTTTATGAGTGAATTCTTAAATACTAACATCTGAGCATTTGTCATGAGATATCCACAGACACTAACTCATGTTTATCTGAAATCAAAAGTCAGATGAGAGGAAAATTCCAGTCTCTGTGAAATAAATTCTCAGCAGTGTAACTCAGCTGTCAACAGCGGACGGGGTCACATATTGTTTGGCTGAGCTGAAATGTAGGAACTGAGAAATGAGCAGCTGAGTTGAAAATGAAAGCCTGGTGTGTTCTGAGAGGCTGAGAGGCGACTGTGACACTGGGCTCAGGAAATGGGAGCAGAAGTTCGGATTGGTGCCTTGTGCAACTGTGCTTTCTTCAGTTCTTGACATGGAGTCATTATTAAGAACAAAAACTTCGTGCTACAAAATAAATCACAACTCCAGAGACTCCTCAGAAATCATCATGGGATGAGAACAGTGGCCAGGGGACCAAAAAATGTGTGTGAATTGAAATTTTACCAGTTGATGTGTCCAAAGACACACATGTGATTTCTATTGATTAAATATTCAGACTACGAGGAACAGAAATGCTAACAGCAGAGTGTGCCAACCCCAAAGCACTACTCTGAGTCTTCTTACATTTTTTTGTAAATTTTTTTTTCTCTTTACCTGAATCCCTGAAATATCAGTTATGGTCTTTGAGATGTAAGTTCTAATATATTAATATTTTTCATGAACTAATAATTTTAAAAGTTCTGACTTATCTAAAATACTATTACCTACTAACATCAGAAAACTAACTTATCAAACTGAGTTAAATTATCTGCCTAAATTCTATGTTACTTACTGTGAATCTGTTACATATATATATATATATGTAAGAAAATTCAAAACAGATATATATGTGTGTGTGTGTGTGTGTGTATGTGTAGAGAGAGAGAGAGAGAGAGACTGTATTTCAGAAGTGTAGAGGAGCTTGCTATACTACTTGTATAGTAGTATATGACTCAGAGGTGATGAGTCATTTTGAATAATAACACCTTTATAACATCAGTAATCATAATATGATAATACCACGTGTCTCAAAATAGTGTTGATCATGAATTATAGGAGAGTTTTATATGTCCTTTTGGATATTAAAATCATGGTTTATATTAAATAAATAATAAATCAATGCTATCAGTCAATACAGTGGATTCATGACAATAACCACACATCTAATTAATTGTTTAATATCTTATTTTAGACATCCTTTGACCCTTTCATTAAATATTGAAGTATTTTGTCTATTTAAAAATATTAATGCTGATAATTATAATCCTGATAATACTGATAAAGCAGTAAAAGTATGTAGAGGAATGGTTATTATAATTTAAAATGCCAGGTTTGCAGCAGTATCCTATTTTTTAAAAAAAAGGCAAATCACAGTTCTGTTACTGGCTGTCAATTGCATGTATGCATAGAAAAATTTTTGGTTTGCAATTATCTGTAAATGTCAATTCACCAGATATAGATGTTGTATTCAGGGCAGAGGACTATTCATTGTTTTGATAATTCAATCACTGGTTCTTAGCCTGGAGTCCTTTTTGGCCTCTACACAATCTAGTCTTCAGTCTAGACCTGGAAGGATTCATTCAGCCTTCATGCAATTTAGAGAGTTTAAACCTCCCTGCAATCTAAACATTTAAGCCTCCACTGCTAACTGAACCACCTCAACCAGCTCCCTCTAAACTCGGAGCTGGTTGAACTCAATGCTTATGGTTCGCTGTTCTAGCTTAAATTCTTACCCAAGCTGCTTGGTTTAAACTGACCTTCTGAGTCAGCTTACTGTTTCTGACCTTGCTCTTCTGACTCCAGCTTACTCTGGCTGATTCTCTGACTGACTGCTTAGAGCTGAACTGCTCTCCTTGCCTTCAAAATGATTCGCTCTTCCCATCTGATACCGACTTCTGATGAGCAGCCTCTGTGTCTCTGTGTCTCCTGCCCCAGCCTGCCTGTTTCAGACTGCTTGTCTCTGTCTCATATTACCTGCTCTAACTCACCACTATTCTGCTAACTCTTAACTTTGATTAGTCAGTTTGTCTGTCCTTCACTGACTCATCTCAGATATTTCTTCTTGTGTGACACTGACTCTGAGCTCTGTTTCCTGTGTCTGCTTCCACACTGATTTTGTCTTAGGAATTAAAGGCATGTGTCACCACTGTCTTCCGAATACTGGGATTAAAGTTATGTATGAACACTCTTTCTACTGTAGAACATCCATACTGACAGATTAAAATATTAAACATTCCTCTACAATTATCATTAGGAAATGGGAGGGGGATTCTATACTGGGAAAAATTCCAGTACTCCCTGCTATTTAACACAAATGAAAATCACAGATTAACTGTATGAAACAGGCATTCTGAGGAGCATGAATAGCAAAAAGTGGCATAAAATTTGAGGAAGGACACCAGAGTAAAAGTTACAAATGAACATGCTGTGTGTTGTGTTTTTCCCCGGCGATATGTGCTGGCTTGGATTCAAAGGCAGCTCAAATCCCTGAACTCACGCCATTCTGGATGAAAAGGATCTTAGCATTCCTTCATTTTGTTCCAGAATATCAAAAAATTGAGAATCTTCAGTCAAGTTAGCTTATGTGCCTACAGTCCAATTATTCACAGTGTTATTTTCCTGGAGTCTCTGTTTTTATTCTTAATGTAATCTAAGAGATTCACATTCTGTGTTCATATTTGTTAATTTTCTTTTTTATTTAAAATATTGAGTGCTTGGACATATACATACAAATAACATTATATGAAATAGGTTGTATTTATGTATTTGGGAGTATATACACATATACATATATGTTTGTAATGATTAGTGAAAACAGAGGCCATGAATTTGACAATTGAGAAGAGATATATAGGAGAATTTGTCACTATTCTTGTGTTTTTATAGTTTGTTTCCTTATAGCTTTGTGATTTGTATTTCATAAATTTTGTTTTCCATTTATAGGGAGGAAAAATAGATATGCATTAAAATAATCTTCACAGTATTTCTGAGTCTTTGTCTCTGTACCCATGTCTTTGTTCAATGTATAGAAAATGTTCTGGAACTTTGTCAGTAATTATTATGAGAAAAAACAATACCATGATAAAGCCAAAATAAACAAACAGAAAGCAAACAGAATAGCTTACTGAAAATTGTCTGGCTAAATAAATATAAGCTACATTCATGCAGAGTTGGATCCATAAGACATGTCATTTACCCTTGGTATTTTGAATTATACTAACTCTACTCTTTCTTGTTGGGTGCTGGTTTCATTCACGGTTAACCTTTCCTTTGCTGTATACACTGAATATCTGATCTAGAAGCATTTACCAACGGTAATGAGGGTGTGAACAGAGAGGCTTCATAGTTGATATAATTCCAATCTTACTGTGTCTCCACATTCAACACCTTACAAGAAGTCCTATTAGTTTACCTTACAGAAAAATAAATGGTCTTTTTTATTTTTACCTTTTGGGGAAGTTTACTTATAGTTAGGTTTGAAATTGGTTTATGCACTATTGGGTGAGGGGCTGCCTAGGTCTACGGCATTCTGAATTGTTTGCAGGTGTTGGATTTCTCTGGGGAATGTTTGATTGCTTATGATCTGCACCTGAGGAGTCTGAATCACTAAAAACACCTAAGCACAGATGCTCAGAGGTTCCACTGATTGCCATAATGGTGGTTCCCTCTGCTGAGGTCTGGCAGGGTTTGCAGATATGAATATGCCTCCTTGCCGTCTGTGCTGAGGCACTCCATAGGCGTACTACTATATTCACCTATGTTGGATCAGGGATAGAGTGAATTAGTAATTTCCAACATGAATTACAATGGTGACTCTGTAGTCATAAAAGGAAAGAATATTAGAATTGACATAAAAACTGTGAGCTGTGACACTACTTGAACATGAATGAATGAGTTCACATTAGTGTATTATCTACTACGGTATTTAAGCTTACATAAACATAGTTATCATAGTGATTACAAGACACATATAATCTTAAAATATATCATTTGGTTTTCTTGTGTATCCATAATATGCAATCATATCAATCATAAAATGATAACTATTCTTGTTTCAATAGTTCTGCATCTTCTATTAATATATAAAGTACATGATTTGGATAATTATTAGTAATGATAATATTAGAAATTTGTTCCTCATAATTCAAAACAGAAAGATTTTTATTAAAGTATTAAATTACAATGCAATTACAATTCTAATATATGATAACATTATTAAATAATTAAATATTGAATATTAAAAGTAACTAGGTAAATTGAACTCATAACCATCACCAACAGAAACAGTCTGTGTTTTGTAATAGAAAAAATAATCCTTTGAAACCCCCAAATTTTAATTCTTTAACAATTGGATTTTTACTGTTTAATTATGTTAATTCCCATGTTAGTATTATTTATAGAGTTTTACTTGTTAATATGATGTTTGATACTATTAAAATCAAATGAATTATTTGGAATGAAATATTAGTAACCTTTTTGAATTCATAGTAATTTTTGGATATACTATATTTGAACATTAATTTACATGCAGTATTATATTTTATTGAATTCATTCTAAATATATATTTGTGTTTACATTATGACAGATGGTTTTATTACACATCTTAGGTTTAAAACATTGGCATTCTATGGTAGTATATGCCATTGAATTCATTCTAAATATACATTTGCATTTACATTAGAACAGATGGTTTTATTACTTGAGCCTTTCTTAGTTTTTAAAACATTGACACTCTCTTAAAGAATAATCTTCCCTACAAACTGTAAATTTTAAATAGTGTATGCACAGTGATCTGTAAAGCCAACAAACTATAGTGAAATGATTCTGAGTGGTGCTTACAAAATACTGAAAATTACTTGATAAAGAAAACATAGCCAGAATTACGTTTGTAACATAGTTGATATTCTATACAATCTGGTGTTCCTATAGAAGTTGACATTTAAAGTAGTATACTTTATTGGGAGCATTATTTATGTTGGTTTAATGTGAAATTGTGAGTGGTATTTTTCATTCTGTTCAGTAGAAGCAATCTGGTTGCCTAGGGAAATTAAAATGTTTTAATTATTTTTTCTACATCCTTATTAAAAATAGTCTGCTCCATACAGGGTTGCTTCAGTCCCCAATGGGTTACTTAATGGTCCCTTAAGATTACAGGGACAGTGTGGCTATTGTATTCTCTTACCAAAAGCATTCTTTATATGTCTGGTAATGTTGTGGGGGGGCATGGATCTGGAGGTTGTGTGAAAGCATAGCATATAGCATTATAAAATGAATACAATGGTGATATTAAACTGCTGCTAATATATCTATGTATTATGCTATACTTTTTACTACTTTGGTGTACCTCCATTATTTTAAAAAATTTGCTGTAAAACAATATTTGGTGTTATGTCAACAAGAACTGTAAATATCTCCTCTTTCATTATATTTGGATGGTTTCAAGAAATCATATTGTGTCACTGATATATGTAGAGGAATAGGCCTGTGTGAAAGCTATGAGGGCTCTACATTACAGCCATTTATATGAAGGAATCTCATTCAGAGATGTGTGTGGTCCAAATGGAATGTGAAAAAATTGTTTGGAATATTGACACAACTTTAATCCCAGTGTTCAGAAAATAGTGGTGGTATATAGCTTTAATCCCAGTATTCAGACGATAATGGTGGTGCATACCTTTAACTCCTTCACTTGGAAGACAGGAGGCAGAGTTCAGAAGGAGTCAGTGTCAGACTGATTGGAAGTGACATCTGAGATAAGTTAGAGTGAAGAGACAGCAGAATGAGTCAGATTGAGGACAAATCCAACTCTCACAATAGAAAATGCAGGCTCTTAGCTCAAAGCAGGGTCAGATACAGTAGTCTGTTATAGCAAGCAATATAAGGCAAGCAGGGTAAAGCAGATAGATGGGGGGACAAGACAGAGAGACAATGAAGTGGTCTGAGTGAGGAGCAGAGAGACTGAGGCAGTACGGAAACAATGAGAGCTTAGGGAGAGACACAGAGGCAGCTCAGCAGAAGTCAGTATCAGATGGGAAGAGGGAGTCAGTTTGAAGTCAAGAACAGGAGTTCAGTCTGAGGCAGTAAGAGAGTCAGCCAGAGTCTGTCAAAATCTGAAGAGTTTTGTCAGAAATAGTCAAACAGGTCAGAAAGTCAGTTTGAGCCATCAGCTTGGAGAAGAGCTTGAGCCAGATCAAGAGTAAGTTGAACCAGAAGAATGAGTACAGCTCTGAGTTCAGATGGAGCTAGTCCGAGTAGCTCAGTCAGCAATAGATTTCAGAGGCTGAGATTGAAACCTTCTAGGTGGGGGCTAGCAGCTTAAACATTCTAGATTATACAAAGGCTGAAACCTTCTGGGTCTAGACTGAAGACTAAAATTGTATGGAGGCCAAAATCCTCAAGGGCTCCAGGACCAAGAACCAGCGATTGAATTAGGTATAAGAATAAGCTGCTTTTGAATCTGAATCAACATCTACACCTGGTGAATCTACATCTACAGTTATAGACCATCACAAATTTGTATGAAAGCAAATCTGTGATATTTGCAAAATGACAGATTGATTAATGGTGCCTTTACAAGAACTTAAAGTGATGTTAAATGATGCAAATATTTATTGGGAGAAGTACATATATATGCATATATACATGTACATTTAAAATATGCTGGCTATTATATAAATTATTTCATTTTAATTGTCTTAGTATTAATATGTAGATGCTTTTTCTTTTATTTTCTATACATGGTTTATTCTTTGACCCTCTGCAGCACATATTCATTTTTCTTCACTATGTATTCATATTTATAATAAAAATAAAAAAGTGTGTTTGAATTAAATGTGATTTTTATAACAGGCAATGGCAGAAGAAATGTTCTTAGGGGGATGACAATGGATACCTATTCTGTAAGTCTATTGGAAAGTTCATTTTAATGTCCAGCAATTACTTGAAAGAGTTCATTTTACCCAGTCAGGAAGGTAAAGAACAGCTTCATTTGTTTTTGAGTGAGACTGGCTGGCTGTGGCAAATGGGTTGAAAGTTAAGATTGATGCCTTCTCTAAATGATGGAAGGTTTCATACTGGGCATAAATTTCATTTTCCTTTCCTGAGACAGCATTTCAGCTAGAAACACAGGAGATGTAACTTTAGGTTCTCATAAAGTTTTACCGCACAGAAGCGTGCGTTTTTAACTAAAATTTGAGACACATCATTTATAGAGGAATAGTTTCAGCTGCCCTATGAAACATTTGAGAATGTAGTCACCTTGAATGATAGGATAATTATTCCAAGTTACTAAAATGCAAAAGGATGTTAAAATAATAACAATTTCAAAATGTTTCTTTATTTGAATTATACAGTGCATGATCTAAACATACATTGGAATATGCAGGTCTTACACAGATATGTTGAGAAGTATATATCTTGAAATATGTAATAATAGCACCCATAATACTCTGCATAAATTATATTTTATAATTTCTGCTCTTTATTATTATTGCAAATGCCATTCTTTAGCAACATTTTCATGACTAACAAATTTCTTTTCAAGGATTATTTGCCTTGACTATTTGTCTAATGTATAGAATTGTGTGGTTTGGGGATTTATATAGAACAATATTTCATTTTCTCAGGTATTATTATTCTGTTCATTTTTATTCACAATTTTAAAATGTTAGCCAGTTTTAATTAATTAAAACACCAAAGTCAACTTAATGCTTACTAATTCTTTTGGAATGCCAGTCCCTAAAGTAGGCATTCAAAGATGCAGAGAGATATGAACATTATCATGAGTATACACCAGAGAAAGAAAGGAGTTTACTATTGTAAAATAGCATGATTTGTAAAACAATAAGTGTATGAGGGCAGACAGGTGTCTGACGGCCATTTCTGAGAGAACAGTTGATTTAGAGCAGAGTACAATTCCCTGGAGGTGAACATGAGTTTTTACAGAGCATTAGACAATAGAGGATGAATATTGACAATGATATGAAAGAAACTACAGGAAGCAAAACCTACAGACAAGTGATTACACCACTAGTGCATATACTCCGGGGCAAGAATGGAAGAAACAGCACAGGAAATGATCTGTTATTCTGACAAACACCTTAAGAGATAATGAGGTTCACAGATCCAACTGTACTCAGTGTAAAAGGCAATAAAGTCTTGAGAGTATCACTGAAACTATTTTTTAAATACTTTGCAATAGTTTAATAATTTATGGCTGTTAAAATAATAGCTAGTTCAATAATGGTAATGTTATTTGAACTAGTAAAGTATAACTCTTATTCGATTTTATTCTAATAAAAAATAGGGGTACCAAGCAAATAAATTTGTAAGAATCTTAAAGTAACAGAATGTGTGCCAATATGTTAATATGGCATTTTCGGAAAGTCAGTTTTGAATTTTGCTTAAGACTTATTTACTCAAAGTTATGTAATCTGTGACTGCTCACTGATCTTGGATTTTTCTGAAGCTAATCACCATGAAATAGTCTCAGACATGATATAGTCTATGACCTGCCTTTTTTAATTAGAACATATATATATATATATAAATAATTGAATATATTTTATTCAAATTTATATAATTGAAATGAGATTTGAAAATAATTGTTCTCATATTCTTTCCAGTGCTTAGCAATATGTTTTAAACATAATATTTTGCCTATGCCAAGTAGATATATACTATATCAGTTTATAGGATATTTACACACACATACAAAATCCCTTGGACTTCCTGTAAATCAGTTGAATCTACTGAGCAGTAAGACATAGATTTTATCTTGAATCAATATAAAATTGAATCTGGGTGGCTTGGAAAAATGACCCTTATTAACCAGATTCACTTTATTTTAATCCAAAGAGTACTTGCATAATGAACACACATTGCAGACTTAAAGGATGTCTTTTGATTCCAGGTTTATGAAAGGATAAATGAAAGAAAAAATATACATATCTGTAATTTATAAAGTTATAGTTTGGTATATGCATAGATTACAAAGTGATATCCACAATAAAGATAACCGATTTATCCATTACTGGATCCATTACTCCCTGTTTGTTGTAGTGAAGTTTAAAATATTAGCATATTTTAGTATATTTCAACTAATGCTAATAGCAAGCATAGTCATCTACATTAACTCTTTGAAGATATTTATTTGAATTATAGATACCTGTACACTCTCACATCTCCATGTCTTTTGCCTCTCAGCCACCATTCTGTGCTAGGCTTCCCTGGTTTTTGACTATTTTAGATTTTATGTACAAGTAAAATTATGTGGTCTTTATCTGTCTGTGCTTGGCTTATAAACTTCAGTTTCATTCACAATGTTACAAATGACAGGAAGCCTGAGAAGTACTTCATGGTATATATACATATATATATATATATACACACACACACCATATTGTCTTTAGCCATTTCCCTTCAATGGATACTTCCACTATTCCCATATCTTGTCAATTATGAAGTGTGCTGCCATACACATCAAAGTACAAGCACTATGAGATACTGATTTCTTTCCTTATGCTGGGTCCTCATTCTGGACTCTATAGTCAACAGTTTATACACAATCTTCTCCATCTTTCACTAAGTGAGCTACCTTGACTATCATGCCCCAGGTTCTTCCCTTTATTATAGTAATATGATCCTTGAAGAATCAAGTTCAAACATGTGGGGTTTGATCTTATTTATTTCTGGAGAAACACCCTGTGTTTCTGAATCCTAAGGACTCTACAAACCTCACAGTTCTGTCTTCACTGCTGAATATGTAGCAAAATAAATCAGTGTCCTTATAAGACCTCCAGAAGTAGATTAGATGCACCTTCCCTTCCTTCCTCTCCTTTCAGTAAGGATATGTACTTGGTTCCAGGTAAATCAATTAAAGATGCTTTCTTCCTGAGGAATTCTCTATCACTCCTTTCCAGCTTCTTATCTCTCTCACAGATGGGTCAGTGATATGTCAGCAATGCATTCTTTAAGAGATCTGAGTAGCCAGATCTTCTAAATTCTACAACTTTTCTTCACATGTGCTAAAATGTACAACATATTTTCATTTACCATCACCATATTGGACAATAACACTAAGTCTTCTTGCTCTTTCATTTTCTTTTTTCCTTTTACAGGTAACGAATTATCTACCATGGCTACCTTAATTAGAGAGCCCTTTTCATTTAAGTTCTTTGATTTTATTTCTAATTTGTTCAAAATCGCACATGGTAAGTGCTTCCAGGTTATGTATTTTATGCAATGTGTTTCCATGTTTGAAATTTAGAGCGCTCTCTTGTTAGACATGTTAATAATGGTAAGTTTCCAGTGACCATTTACACTATGTTCTAATTCAAATGATAGTTCAAAACATTTCAATTTAACTGATTATAAAAGTATGATGGGAGTGAGTTGGCTCTTTATGACTAGAAATGAAGTCAAGTCATTTGTAATATAATAACATAGCAAAAGTTAAAGTTAGTCTTCATCAGCGATGTTAAAGTAGTATTTATTGAACCATATATTATTTTACTGGAAGAAATGATACTATAAAGAATTACATATTAGAAGTTTCTCTTAGAGAAGATGGTTGTGTCACTTAATAAAATATATTAGATACATCAATCTTTCACATAGTAGAGGGATGATGCTGAATACAAAATATCATTTTCATTACCCATGCCATTTTGCTTGGCAAAAGGCGATTCTTTGATTTTCCAGATGGCTGTCTACATTTCACATGGAATGAATAGTGAATGAAGAGACCAAAGTACTTTTGGGGAGTGAAGTATTTGAATTTGGACTCATGAGATTATGTTTGAGCATCCAATGTAAGCAAGCAAACTTCACGAATGCTTTCAATTACCTCAGTAGAATTTGTAACATGCCTGCTTCATCCTTCATATTAACTATTGCATTTTTCATTTTATAGAAGATGTTAATTGCTGAATTAATGGTAACTTGCTCTAAGAAAAAAAATACAGAAAGCAAAAACACACATTCTATTCATATTTTAAATAAAGAAAGAAAATAGAAAATTATGTGTTACAAGTTGAATAGGTGGTGTCCCAGGTTGAATTTATCCTACTCAGTGTTACTCTACAAGAAGAAAACTTATATTCTAAATTAATCTTTTATTTAAATATTAACTAACACAGTGATTCTCAATTCTTAATATAAATTTTATGCTAGCTATATGAAGTTATAATCCCCTTTCCTGGAAAAATTAACCCACCATGTTTTGCATGTACTTACTGAGTTGAGCATTGTTTGTTTTTGGATTTTTTTCCATTCACATAAAATTACTGCAGTTACAAATTCACCCTCATATAAGGCTGAGTAAGAACAATACCTTGTTGCTTTTACTAAAGTTTCTTAGTGCTTCTGTACTTCCCGAGGTGTGTACTTGCATTCAAATGTACACAAGAAGCAAGGTGCTGACATATTGGCAGTAAGGTTAGTGTTAGTTTAAGATTTCTTGTCATGTTTTCTGTGTCTCTGCATACAGTAGATTTTAAAAATGATTTATGAGTCATGTGCAATATTGGTTAGTGTTGAAATTACCACTGCAATAATTCACAGTCTGCCTTGTTTGCTGTTGCTGACAGAAGTTGTGGGTTTGGGATTGTAAATGCAAAGGAGATTAAATGCCAATCATTGTGTGTGTGTGTGTGTGTGTGTGTGTGTGTGTGTGTGTGTGTGTAATGCATTCAATATTTAGAAAGGATTTTATTGTTTAATTTTGCCTTTAGAGTTATACTGTATAAGTACAAAAATAAATCACAGATTTACTAGTAAAACTGTGTTGAAACTGAAGGGTTGTGGAAGGACTTTCTAAAAAAAAAAAATTGTATAAATGAAGAAACATAGGTAGAAACACCCACTATTTGCGCGAGAAGTTGAGTCCTTTCTGCAAAAGAAAGATGTAGGCTTTCCTCAGAAGCCATTTTCTTGACTTACACTTACTTTTTCAATGATTGATTTTGCTATATGTGTGCTATTCAGCTAGATGAATGCCATAATTTTATTCCTGTATGAAGATGTAGTTTTATAACTTTTATTTTTATTCTGTTTTGAGATAAAGTTTTACTACTTCAAGAACTGAGTTAAAAACCAGTATTGATGCTGTATATGCAAAGCTCCTGGGGATATATTTTTCTTGAGAACAAAAGCCGTATATGAGTAGACAGGCCTGGGAAGGAGGAGTTCAAGGAAAGCCCGTCCTTTGTTCTTCAGTAAATGTGTCAAAGTTGCTTAAGAAATGCATAGTGCTGCATAAATGTCAGTACGGTGCTACACAGGAGAAAACAGTCAAGACACAGGAAGAATGCACACAGTTATTGTATTTCCAGGGCTGTGTTAATGCTGTGGCACTCACTGAACCTACGCCCAGATAAATACGGTATAATATCTGTATTTTGAAGATTATTTTATAGAAGCACTTTTCTTGTCATTTGTGCATACAGTAGCTTGGCAAATGTTCCCTTGGTACTCTTACATGCAAGACTATTATATAAATTATTAATTTATTACTTTTCAGATTATATAAACCTTTCTCATTAATTGATTTTTTTCCTTTCGATTATGACTATATTAAAAACTTTTAAATCTTCTCACTATGCCACTTGAATTGGAACAAATTCTTCCCTCACTCACACAGGAAGGGGAAAAAAACTCATGAGTCCTCAAGGTTACACAAAAAATCACAGGCGCCTGAGTAAATCTGGGAGCAGACAGTAGCCCTCCTTAGAGATGAGCACACCAACTGATTGTTCAGTAGTGAATGATTGGTGCTGAAAACACATACAAGTCACATTGTATGGACTCAGAAGATTATATTTAGGAAAACGTATGTGTATAAACATACATATATGCAATAACAATTAAAAAATACACTAAGAATTTGAAACAGAGCAGGGAGAGTTATCTGAAGCAGTGTGGAGAGAGGAAAAAGAATGGGAAAATATTGTTATTAAATTATAATCCCCAAACACACACACACACACACCCACCCACACACACACACACACACACACACACACACACATAAAAGAAAAAAATCAACTCTTAGTGTTCCTACAAGTCATTGGTTTTGAAAACAAAATACTAGTGCTAGATGTGAAAACTTCCCTATGAGATGTAAGCCATGGGGTCTGCAGAAGTTCCCAAACAATGCAGAACACCATCATTGTTCCTTCTTGCCCATCAGTCCTATACAGTAAGATCGGATAACTGAAGACACCACACACTCTGAATATGGGACACAAAGACATCAAACTATAATAGAACTGAAGGCTTCCTCCCTAATAACTAGCATCAATAGTCCCCCAGAAGATGCTACTTAGGCTGCTGGAGAGTAGGAGAGAGATAATCATTGAGGATCACACCTAGCTGCAGACCCTGCTTGTTAAACTGTTGCAGAAGATTCTGGTTTGGTTCCCATATCCCTGGTTTGTAATTATATTCTCACCTGTATTTCCAGGGTAGCTGATATGGTCTTCTGACCTATGCAGACACTAGGCACACAAGGTGCAATATATACATGTAAGCAAAATAATTCTACACGTAAAATAAATATATCTATAACTTTTTAAAAAGTATCTTAGATCCATTGTAGAAATCTACCCAACTGATAATCTGTAACTAGCCTGTAAAGTAAATATAATTTATGGCTCACAACAAGGTTAGCGATTAAGATATCTAACAAAGTTGTTTCAATTTTGCCTTTGTTTATGCTAGTTGCTTTGATAGCCATATAAATGTTTATATAGCCACACACTCATTCATGTATGCATAAGCATATCCATTTATACAGATCAGATGACATACACTATTACTTTTGAGAAGTTATTGTTTTAATGCAGCTTCATTGCTTTGATGAGATTTGCAATTAAAATTATATTCATACCCACTTATATCACATTGTGAAACCCAAATACTATCAGGTATATCTTTTACTCAGATTCCCATAAAAATACTTTAAAACTGTGATAAAGTGTCACTTAAAAAATTAAAACTTTCTTAGGATAGAAAATTAAATTTAGTGGATAAAAGTAGCTAAACCCAAGGGTTCTGAACTATATTTTCGTGTTTTCTTTAATAATAAAAGATAGATGATTAATAAATCACTTTATATACTTAATAAACATCAATTTGAGACTGCTAATTAAGGAATGCTATGATTAATTATGTATTACTACTACATGACCAGCACTGAGACTAGCTGAGCAATAGAGAAACAGAAGTATGCTGTTACTTTATCCTTGTTAAAATCAATGTAAAATTCGACTTTAATTTAATATTTGACTTTAAAATATCAACTTTAATATCAATGAAAGGCCCAGGAACATACAGTAAAATTTAGGACAAAAACTTCAAAAAGATTCAGAATTGTTTTGAAATTTATGTATGCATATGAACCAAAGTAATCTAATCATTAACTTATCAAATGGACTTTCTATAAGGAAAATTAGGAATACTTCATAAGTCCAAATAATAATCGATTTTATTATGATTTACATTTAAATATAATATATAGAATTACATTAGGTATTTATATAGGATTTATGCATTTTTTTCATAAATATGCTTTAAGATTTTGATCTGTTAAACAGTGTATTAAAATATAGGGAGAAGAGTGTTAGTAGAAAGTAATGGAAGTAGAAAAAGCTGATTAGAATGGGCAGAGGGACTATGACAGAAGGAAAGGAAGATGAAGAAATTAGTAAAGTCAATGAAAACTCTATCACTGAACCAGACAAGAGAGAATAATTGAACCATCTGAACCATTTAGAAACACTTGTAGGGTATAAATAGCTAAGGAGTTTAAGGTAGTAGTTAGCCACTGTGTGGGCTCACCAAGGACAACAAGGAGGCATATTTCATAATTGCCAAACCCTGCCAGATGCCAGGCCTCAATAGAGGGAACCATTGTCATGGCCAGTGCCATGCTCATGGTAGAACCCTAAGCATTTGAGCTCAGGTGTTTCATTGATTCAGAACTCCTCAGGTACAGATCATAAGCAATCAAACTTCTCCCACATAAATCCAAGACTTGCAGACAATACAAAGGGTCAAGGCCTATGCCTCCCATTTTTTCAACAGTGCACAAAACAATTATTCTAAACACAACTGAAATTAAACTTCCACAACAATTCTGTGTAAAAAATATTACTTGATCTTTAGAACACAATTTAACACTACACCAGCAAACCTATTTACAAAGCAATTACAAGGGTTACTAATGCCCAGGACCAAATAAAACCAAACATCTATCACGCTTTTCATAATGTCTTTGGACAGCAGATAAACATTATCAATGTCCAATTATCTGGAATTCACCTACAATCTTCTGAGCCCCTCCTAAGGTTAGGATCACTTGTCTGCTCAGCCCTCTGCACACACAATTTGGACTTTCAACTGCTACTTTAGCTGCACCTTCACTAATGGCCTCTCTTGGCCTCTTACAGTGCCGAACCTCAGCTGCTCTCCAAAGATCCCTTCATGCCTTCAAAACCAGTAACACCTGCTGGGTGACTAGTACAGTACCAAATTGGATTTAAGATAGAGTCTGGGTTGCAGGAAAAACCTTATCTGTAGGAAGGGTTCCCTGGGGAGTAGAGCTCTCATCGCCATAGCAAATGTGTTTTGTCGAGACTGCCTCAATGGTAACTGGACAGGTGTGCTGAAAACCAAGGAAAACAAAACAAAATGGACTCTGCGAGGTCTGGAATTTCTTTTTCTTGTTCTTCCTTGTGTCCACATTGAATGATCTGGTGTGATATCAGCTTCATGTTGCAGGTGCCATTTGTAGTAGTTCATCTACTGTGGCAGCTATCCAATCAGGACAAGGAGATATTTTCATCCGCAGAAGCCCTGCCAGACCTCAGCAGAGGGAACCAACATCACGGCAAGAGCTGTACTGGACAGTGGAACCCCAAGCATCTGAGCTCAGGTGTTTTATTGAGTCAGAATTCCTCAGGTGCAGATCATAAGCAATCAACTTCCCCCATATAAATCCAACACCCGCAGACAATACAAGAGGCCAAGTCCTATGCATTCCTTTTTCCAACAGTGCACAAAAACAATTATTTTAAACACAACTAAAAACAAACTTCCACAACATTTTTATTGTTATATTTTCTTGCTTAATTATTCTTAAGCATAATACTTGGAGGTGAAAGGTGTCTGCAGCATCCCAGTACCTGCCAGTCAGGAAAGCTAAAAAAACAAACAAAACAAAAACCATAACTAAAGTGAATGTGGGTGGCTACTTTATTGGATAACCACATGATGAATTTCTCCTCTTCCAAATGGCAATCTAATATGACATATTTCTTTTTGTGTCTTAATTATTTTTAAGTTTAAATGTCAATTCATCAGGGCTCCCCTTCCTTTACCTCCCTCAAACCTATCATATTTCTTCTTCCTCCAAACAGTCTCTTATAAAAATTAGGAAAGCTGCACACATGAAACTTCAACCATCTAGCTGCCTAGGCAAGACATAATTCTTCTTAATTTTAAGGAAAATTAATGAGTGCTAGCTAGACATGCAATTTTATCTTCATGGCTATCTTAAAATCAAGGTTCTGTCAGTAAGAAACGTTTAAGAAGGAAGAAAATAATGTGTAACAAAACCCTAATCTTTCTCAGAAGAACTCAGGTGTACATACTCTGGTTATTAAGGTATTAAGTAAATTCCTATGATACAGACTCGATTGACTCCATTTCAAAAACAAGATAAAAGGGTGAGATTAAAAGGAGATTATTAAAAATAGAAGTTGAAGACACTGACAAAGAAATGTCTTGTTTCATTGTCGTGAAGATCTAGGTACCTTTGGAGATATTAAGGTTATGAGTTTTCATAAAAATTAGCAATCTAGATGTTAAGAAAAAAGTAACAGCATTGAATTAACCCAAGATTTCAAGAATATAATAGTTTATGTTATCATGAGAAATAAACCAAGTATCAACAACAATAACAAAAAGTATTTAACAAAAGTTATAGGAATATATAGTAATGTTTTATAATAATATTAAAATAATGAAAATATATTATGAATAATTGTTGTGAAATTACAGATGGATAATTGAAAGTAGATTCTGAGTTATATTTTCTACAATTTAATTTAAAGAAAAATGGCATCCCAACCAATTAAAACTGAAGACAGTGTTTTTCAAGGAAAGAAACACTAGCAAACAATAAGTCTCTGAAGAGTGTTGGAAACTATTCATTATATAGGAGTACAAAGATAATTTATAATACACTGCTATATATCCTGTAGAATGGCTAAGTGAAAAGTTTCAGAACTTTAACAAGAGTGGATAGTGTAGAATATAGAATGATAAAACCACGTTTAACCAGAATTTATCTACCAATCAATCCATAAAGATCATGCTAGAAGGAAAACTCCAACCTAAAGAAGTTAACTACAACCAAGAAAATACATGATATAAATAATATCAGACGAGCAAACTCAAAAAAAAAGGGAAACACACACACACAAGCAACAACAACAACAATGAAATAACTGGAATCAACAATTATTGGCCATTGATATCTCTCAACATAAAAGCCCTCATCTCCCTAATAAAAAGCCACAGACTAAAAGAAGGATGTGAAAACATCCTTCTGCTGCATCCAAGAAAAATAACATCAAGAACAGATACTACCTCAGAGTAAAGAGTTAGAAAATGATAATGCAAGCAAATGGGCCTAGAAATCAGGCCAGTGCAGCACTCTTCAAACTAAAACTACTAAGAAAAGATAGGGCATTTTATACTCATCAAAGGAAAAATCCATCAACAGGACTCTGCAGTTCTTGTCTTCTATGCAACAAACACAAGGGCATGCAAGTTTGTAAAGTAAACATTACTACAACTTAAATCACATACTAAAACTCAGACACTGATTGTGGGAAAACTCAATACCCCACTTTCACCAATAGACATGTCATCCACAAAAAGTAAACAGAGAAATGCTCTAACTGAAGGACATTATGAACGAAATGGAACTAACAGATATTTACAGAACATTTCACACACACCCCAAAGGACTATACCTTCTTCTCTGCACCTCATGGAACTTTCTCCAAAATTGACCATATATTGGGATACAAAGGAAGTCACAACAGATACAAGAAAATCGAAAGACCTCAATACATCTTATCTGACCATTCCAGATTAAACCTGGATATTAACAACAGAAACAACAGAAATCTTAACAGACTCATCGAAACTGGATAATTCACAACTGTATGTCTTAAGAGAGGGAGGGCACAGATTTGTGAATTAGAGGGAAGCCTCACATTTTTAGTACGGGCATTAACAAATTAATAGTGTATATTTGAAGATATATAGACAATACAGTAATAGTACCACCGAGTAGAATAATACTGATTGGTGTTAAATCTGGGATTATGGAAACAAATAAAATTAGAGTATGATCCTTTTATTCAAATTTCCAACATCAAAATTATTAAATAACCTTATATTTGAATAAGGTGTAGTTTTATTTTACATTTCAAATTCTTTTGCAAAAACCAGCCAGGTAGAACTATCTATAGTTTTATTTCTATCAAATAATAATAATATCTAATCAAATAAATATGTATACATTGATGGCCATTCTTCTTTCATTTTCAAGGAATCATGGATCTTATAAGACTCATTCTTATCATATGTAGATGGAACATCCTCAAAGATAAAAAAATGCCTAGGTCACATTATATTAGGCCAATCAATAAGTGTTAGCAAATCTGAGCAGATTCAAATCAAACTGACCATTAGTTCTGACCAATATAGTATGAACCCTAAAATCAGTGACAGGAGTATTTATAAAAAATGATAAATGTGTAGAATTCAAACGATATATATCAAACAATATATATATATATATATATATATATATATATATATATATATATATCAATATATATATATTGATCAACATATATTCAGGCCAAGCTAAAGTTAAAGAGAAGCTTAAAAGTCATCCTGAGAAAAATTTAGATGTAAGTTCAGTGTATCACTTCTTTAGAGTACTATAAAGACTTTCTGTCTTAAAGACTCATTGCAATAGATTACACTGAATTATCAAAGATATTAAGAAATTGCTGAACAAATATATGCTGGCAACTTGGGCAGCATAGATGTAATGTATAATTTACAAACATGCAGTGTAAATAAACTGGAAATAAGAGAACAGAACAGTAGCAATTGAGGAGGCTGAATCAGAAATTAAGTTTTCTTAGAACCTTTTTCTTTTATGACTTAATTCTGCCTAACATTTATAGAAAGAATAATATGAATCTTTATCTTCACTAATCATAAAAATTGTCCTTATTACTCATGTAAAGGTGATTCACATGTTTGACAGAGGCATTAACACATTTCCATTTAGGACTGTATAGTCTTTCCAATAAACTGTGTTGGAAGTCTGAGAATATTATGATTCTGAAAGGAAATATAGGAAAATAATGTAGCAACTTTATAGAAGAAAAAAATTAATGCAGAGAAAACAATATTCATAAAATAAGTCATAATAAAAAGCAGTAAATACAATTAAAATGTGTGTGCATTGAAGAGGGTTTTCTGGAAATGAACAATCACAGCCATAATCTTGGAGAAATTATTCTGAACACATATACCTGACACTGTCTTACATCCAATAAATAACTAAAACTACAAATTTTGGAAGATAAAAATCATTAAACAAACACCAACAGACGTAGATATGTCATTAATTCCATGAACATGAGTTTGCAGATACCATTCAAAGTGTGAAGGCCTTAGAAACTGTCACTTACATACTACAACAAAATAATAATAACAAAAAGCTGAACTAAGTTTGCATTCAAGGCTTCTGAAGCTCAGTAAGCTGTATAGCATCCACTACCCACTCTCTGAACAAACAAGAGAATGCAGAAGTTACAGATGCTACCTGCTTCTGTAACGAAAGCTGTCAGAGCTAACAGGTGATGAATCCATATTTGTGCACATATCAGTAATATATCAGAACTTGAGGGAAAAATCTTAGATAGTTGTTAAGATATGCAGATGAACCCACTGTTATTGTAGAGTTCATTTAGCTATTCATTGTGGAAGAAAATTTAGGTAAAGAGTGATAATGAAATTAAGAATTTTAAACAAGGTCAGGTGTGGTGTGTAGAGGAATATTTAATCCTTTAATCCATCAGTATGGCTGCTCTAGAGTAGAAAGAATGTTGGTACACACCTTTAATCCCAGTGGATTTACAAAAATAAATAATAAAAAAAGCAATGGTGGTATGCACCTTAAATCCCTAAGAAAGAAACAGAGTATGGAAGCAGACACTGGAAGCAGAGCTCAGAAGGAGTCAGCACCACATAAGAAGTGACATGTGAGGTGAGTCAGAGTGATGGACAAGCAAAATGACAAATCAGAGGAAAAGTTAGAAGATTGAGAAAGAATAGGGACATGCCCAACTCTCAGGAGAGAAAGCCACTCAGCTCAGTCAGTTACAGAAGAGTGAGACACAGGCACTATGAGAGGGGCAGTATGAGGTGAGCAGTCTGAGGGAGAGACAGAGAAAGACTGATTGAGGCAGTATGAAACAGTGAGCTCAGGGAGAGACACAGAGAAAGAGGCAGCTCAGCAGAAGAAATTAGTATGAGAAAGGACGAGCTAGTCAATTTGAAACAAAGCAGAGCAGTTTAGTCTGAGGCAGTCAGAGAATCAGCCAGAGCCTGCCAGAGTCAGAAGACTCTAGGCCAGAATGACAAGTGAGTTGAGTTGAGCCAGATTCAAAAGGAGCTAATCAGAGTGGCTCAGCCAGCAGTAAGCCACAGAGGTTTATTAGACTGTACAGTGGTTTAAACATTCTAGATTGTATGAAGGCTGTAGCCTTCTAGTTCCAGGGTTAAGACTAGATTGTCTGGAGGATGAATTGCTCTAAGACTCCGAGCTACAACTGGTGATTTAATTGGTCAAAGAATAGACAAACTTTTGACCTTGAATCCATGTCTACATCTGGCTTGAATCAATGTCTACAACTGATAGATTCAGTAGTTAAAAAAAATCAATAAATATGTAGTTGACCTCAAGAGAACCATTAATTAACATTTGTAGAATATTTTAAATAACAGTAATCATTATAAATATTACATGGATCATTTACTGATATAAGTAAGCCATTGTCTTTGCTCATAAACCACAGTTAAACAAAATTTTAAGATTTAAAGAAAAAACACTATATATGTGTGTATTTGGTGCAAGGGTATAATAAGCACATGAGCAATATGCCATCAGAAGGCAGAAAAGAGTCAGATTCCCTGGAGCTGGAGTTGCATATAGTGATTGGCCACTGGATGGGAGTGTTAGGAATCAAGTTGTGTCTTCTGCAGGAGTAGTGTATACTGTGCTCTTAACTTCTATGTAATATATATATATATATAAATATATATATTTATATATATATACATATATATCCTGAACAATATTTAATATTTAAATTAATTAATTAAATAAATATTAATATTTAAAAGAAAAATGTCATAAAATATGTTCTGAATCTGAAATGGGTTTAATTAGGGACCAATAAAAGAGAGATAGCCAGAAAATACTCAAATATTTGACTACTGCATAATAGAATGCTAAATAATACTTGGATCAGAGTGAAAGGTCTTAATATAAGTAATTTCGAACAAAAGACAGAAAATGTACTACTTATCAATACTGTGGGAAGCAACAAAAAGGCTTAGAAGGAAATTTATGACATTGTATAAATGTATTAGTAAAGAAAAGAGCTCTGTAGTGATTTATTCTTATGTCTAAGTCAATTGCAAAGCAGAGAAATCTAAGTCAAAGAAAGCAGACAAAGTTTAGTTAGAGTATAACAGAAATCAATGAAATGAAATAATAGGAAAACTACAGATAAAATTTAAATGGCTTCTGTGTGTGTGTGTGTGTGTGTGTGTGTGTGTGTGTGTGTGTGTGTGTGGGAGGGGGAGAAAGGTAGAGAAACAGAGAGACAAATACAGAGACACAGAAAGACAGAGAAACAGAGAGAAATAGTGTGGTATATGTACACATGTATGGGAGTATTTTTCACCCTTGATGTAGCAGATACCAGAGAAAGTCAATGGGCATTTCTATTTCTTTCTACATATTACTTTGATACAGAGACTTTCCATGAACCCAGGGCTTATGGATTTTAGCTAAGCTGGCATCAAGCAAGTCTCTGCAATCCTTTTGCCCTGACTTCCTCAGTACTGAGGTTACAGCATGTATGAGACCACACGCAACTCTTTATATGCATTCTGGGTTCTGAACTTTAAAGTATGATCTTCATGTTTTTGTAGCAAGCAGTCTTAAGCATTCCGGTTCTTGGTTCTCTGAAAGTATAAATGAAATTGATACAATTCTATCCTGGTTATCATCAAAACAAAACAAAATGAAAAATACAAAACTCCAAACTAACCCTACCAGAAACATAAGAAGTGTCATAGAGACAGATCGTATAAGCATTAAAAATGCAGTATTATTATGGACAATTCCTAACCACAACTGTGATATCTTGGACTACATGCTTGGAAGTCTAACTACACTTTACTACTTTTAACATCGTAAGAAAGAAGGGATGTAGAGAAAGCATCACATCTGAAGAATGCATGCGAAAGAAAACCATAACTCTATTATGGTTCACCTGCTAAGATTCGGCACAAAAATTAAGAGTGTAAGACTAATGAACAAGCTTCAATAATTGCTCACACAGAAGTCATTGTGTGAATGGTGCCTTACTTCTTTTTCCTCTTGCTGTGGTAACACACCCCTATACAAGCAACAGAAGAGAAAGAATGCATTTTGCCTCACAGCTATGGAATACATTCCTTAATGATAGGTAAGTTATGGCGACAGGATTGTGAAGAAGTGATGGGTTACATTGCATCTGACATCAGGAGCAGACAGTTATGGATCCTGCTGCTCAGATCAGTTTCTTCTTTCTATTCGATACAGCACCAGAGCCCAGGGAATGTTTCTGCCCATGTTAAGTTTGAATCTTCCCACCTCAATTAACCTAATCAAGATATTCTGTCATTTCATTTCCAGAGACTTGTCACTTTGGTAGCTCTAGATCTTGTAAGCTGACAGTCTGTATTAACCTTCAAGCAAGACATGCAAAAACAAAAGTCTCTTCTCCTCACATGTTTCCTGTAAATATGAAAAGGCCCTAAATAAAATGTCAACTAACAAATACAATTTGGCCTCTGAAAAAATGAAAACAAAACCCGTAAAATGTGAATGGATTTTATTGACAAGAAAAAAATGCCTCAGACCTAGGGAAACTGGCAAAACCTTTCTCCAGGTAAAGCTCAGAGGCATGGCTAAGGTTTCTTCTGGTCCATGACAAGAATGGCAACATATAGAGGTCATCTCCCCAAATCTTAACAGAAATCAGAAGTAGCTTCACAGATACTTATGAAAATAGTAAAACTGCTGTGTGTTTCAGATTAATGAAATGTAAACTCAAAAGAAAGCTTACAGAACATATAGATATCTCCTCTCTCTGAACTTTGCTCTTTGTATAATATGAGCACAGAGTCAATTTTAGCTTAAGTATTTTTGATAGAATTCATAGAAAAAGTCTTGAATGCTCTCATAATTCAATGGGACAAAAACTTATTTTCATTTCCAAGTTTGACAGGAAAAAATAGCTTTCAACTTAAAAGGCACCTATGCTTAGCATACTTTACATCAAAGATAGAAAGCTAAGCTGAATTGGGAGTTTCAGAAATATGTTAGGACATGAAATATGACAAAAAAGAAAGTCTACTAAATTTTAAACATATGTTATTATCTTTCTCATCTTCATTACAATTCTCAAGGCCTACTGTTCTAGCGTTGCTGGGCTCTAGTGGAGACATATTGTCCTGGCTGTTATTGACTGTCTTTTTATGATGACATATAGGCATCTCCATTGAGAAAAATTGTAATTCCAATTACTGATATCTGGTCTTGTCTTTCTTGGTTGGGTGTTTTGTTCCCTTGTTTTTATTGTCCTCTCTGGTTCCAAGAGGGTGTCTGGTAGAAAATTCCAGGATCCTGATAGGTGTGGCCACTGGGGATTCCAGGTAAAATATATATTTCTAGGTAATGTGATCTGTCACTTAGGAATGGGGATGGGCAAGTAGGGTACTCCCAAGGGAGTCCACAGGAGGTAGGTAACCAGAATCTGCTTAGTATTTTGGAAATTGGGCAATGAAGGAGGTGAGGCTTGTCCAATGACCTTCTTGCTTGTCTTGGTTGGACAGTTGCTACTGAATGCCTTACAACTGGGAACTCGGATAATAGAATGAGTGGGAAGGAATCGTGTAGAAAAAGATGTTCAAGATCTGCTGGTTAAGGTGGCAGAGAAGAGCTAGAAGAGCACACAGTTTGGAGAGAAGTTTATTTTTAGCTATGTTTGAAATTGTTTTATGCAGTGTTTGGTAAAGGGCTATCCCTAGGGAGTTCTGTATTGTTCACAGGTGTTGGATTTCTATGGGCTTGTTTAATTGCAGATGACCTGCATCTGCTATCAGTAAAATACCTGAGGTGTTCTGAAAGAATAAAAACATCTGAGCTGAGACACTCGGGGTTCCACTACGGAGCCTGACACTGGCCAGGACGGTGGTTCCCTCTGCTGAGGTCTGGCAGAGTTTACACCTATGAAAGATCTCCGTGTCATCCTTGCCAAACACACAGCACCCATGTACTCCTACAAGTAGTAGCTAGAAAACTGGAATTGAGACTGAGGGATTTTATTTGGAGGAGAAGAGATAAAGATGAAGATTTTCAGTTCTGTTACTTGCTCCTTTGACTAGAGTGGCCTGAGGGGTCCCAGGCAATGCACATTGGTTTGTGGGTATGGAATAAAGCAATGAGTGGAGGGAAGAAAAGTTGGATTGGAAGGTCTGTGCAACCTGCTCTAGCTGAGGGTAGGAGCGGAATGAAAGGCGGGGCTGACACGAGTGATCTAATACAGAGCTGGGGGTGAGATTGCAGGATTGGATTTGGAAGAGAGAAAGGAGGGGTGAAGATCTGCAGTTATCTGTTTCCTTGTCTGCAGTAGCCTATAGGTTCTCCCAGGAAATACTCCTGGAGTTGGAAGCTGACATAAAGTGAGATAAAGATACAGGGGAAAGAATTATGGAGAGGAATATTTGTGTGCCACATTGGAGATAGGGGAAGGGAGAGAGAGCTGGGGATCTGCAGTTAGCCTATCTGCTTCCCAGATCAGAGTGCCAGAGATTTTTCAAGTGTTTCTGAAGACTGTTTGAGGTACACTATTCTGCCAAATTAAGTTAGCTGAAATCAGACATAAAATAAGGATTTTTTTTAAAAAATCTGAGATACAGCCCAAATACTGCGTGTAAGTTAAAGAATGGATGGAGTAATGCCAGGTATTTGCTAACGCATGAACAGCAAGAAAAACCACTGACTAGTTTAGGGTAAGTGAGAACTAATTCGGACATCACAGACCATCCATTCTTTCTGCCACATGATATTGGTATTGATCACTGTGAGAATAGGGGCAAAGGAAAATGTCTACCAATGGCCAAAAGTCTGTAAATGAGAGGAAATGTTTTTCCCCATGGAGAGAAGCTGAGAATTAATCTCAAAGTTTCAACTTTGAGCTAGAATTCGTTTCTATATATTTAGCAGAATGGAAGTTTTAAAATGACTTTAATCTTTGTTCTTAAGAAACGTTAATGACAATTTTATTATATATTATTTGCCCCATGTGTTTCCTATAGATCAAACCAGAGCTCCAGTGAAGTCTAATTACCCAAAAATATCAATGTAGACAAAGAAACTAGAGCTATAAATTCTATTGAACTTGACAAAGATGATTAAAAATGGGATCAAATGGCATGGTAATTAATCATTTTATTAAATTACTGTATAGAAATTGAAACAGTTTGAGTTAGGAATGATTAAACAAAACTGTAAGTCTCAACTTTCTGTCATGCATTTCCATTTTTCTTTTTAGGTCAATGTTCAGGTATAAATGAAATAAATTTATGGCATAAACAGCAAATTGGTTGTAAGTGTCTCTTGTATGTAACAATGCAATTTTGAGTAATGTAGACTAAAAGGAATTAAAGAATTTTAATAATTTGTTTCAGTAGTAGACACAAAGTTAGTTATGATAATTGATTTTATGTTCTTAAATTTAACAATGTAAACACATTTGTCCAAAGAAAACATTCATTTTAGTTATTTTTAGAAAGGAACCGCGAAGCATTTTCTATAAAAATAAATCGTGTTCTCCCCTTTGAGGAGATCAGCACGCACCCTGTAGTTGGAGAAGAAATATTGTTTGTAAATTATGGAGAGAATTCAGTAAGATGCATGTGTGAGATGATGTGTGTGCCTCTCAAGCAGTCATGATTTCATATTTGAAATCTAGGAATCACTTTCTACAGACAATTGCTTCCTAATATTTTCCATAGCAGTTAATTTTAAGTGTGGACTTGAGTAGACCATGGGATGCAAAGACGTTTGTCATAATTCATTCCTTGAATATCTCTGAAACTTCCCTGGATGAGATTAACATTTAAATTAATAGACTGCATAAGGGATATTGCCTTTGCAAATGGAGTTGGCTTCATCCAGTCCATTGAACACCTGGAAAGAACTCAAGTGATGGCCCTCTATCTCTCCAAAACGGCAGACACTTCCTGCTTGAATGAGGGAAAGAATATCTTATCCCTGTATTTAGCTGCTAAAAGAAGCACTGACTCCTGCTGAGTTTGAACCTTGACAGCCTTCAGGACTACTACTTTTCTGTTTCCCAGACCTGGTTCTCAGGTTGGAACTGTGTTATCACCTCTCCTGATGTACAACTTGCCAAACGGGAATATGTTGACCTCCATGATCTAGTATGCAAATGACTATATCATTATCTTTATGAATCTACACATGCATTCTATCTGCTTGAGAGTTCTGACACAGTCAGGGGCTCTCGTAGTTTCGTTTCATTGCATCTAGCAACCTTCTTTCCGTAAGAAGTAGTTATGAGGACACTGGCAATGAAACTAACGTGACACAAAGAACCCTTCCTGCTACTTTAGAATGAATGGCATAGAGAGTTGAAAAGACTTCCCATAGAAGCAAAATTCAAAGGCAATCTAGCACATCTTCTAAGTTTTGTTGTTTTGCTAAGATGCTAAGTAAAGCCATGTACATGTCTTTAAACTGTAAATGAAAAATCTCTTCATCTGTTAAGGGAAATTCTACATTTTTCCCCCCACTGAGCTTCATGTTACCATTTAATTCATATCTCAGTCCTAACAACTTATTTGTGTGATTTTTTTTTCTCTTTCTTTCAGGCTTGAGTTCCCAAGTCTAGACTGACATTAGAACAACTTCGTGAGGAACATTTGAAGTCTATGGTAGGAGAATGACAGTCATTTCACACACATCACTGTGATAACTAGAATGAACATTTGTATACTAGAATCGCAATGCATATGTACTAAAGAGGGGAGGACAATGGATTTGATAGAAAATTAAGGTTAGATAGCTTATTATTGAAATTCTAAAAGAACAGCTCTAACCAGAATGGATTTGAAATTTTGTGTAGAGTCAATTCAACATCCACCTCTCCCACATTTCTTAAATAGAGTTTTACATGCACCAATGGCTCTTAATAATCCCTGCACATTAGAATAAATATCTTAAGTGTCTATTGAAGTGTCTATTAAAGTTTATATTAAGTGTCTATTAAAGCAGAGCCAATCCAGGACATATACATCAGGTTTATTATGGGATAGGAATAGCACAAATACAATCCTGATATCAGAAATCTATTAATTAAAGTGTAGTATTCCTTTTTATCTCTTCAGAATAGATGTGATTTGATGTTTATCAAATATAGGTTAGATCTGCCTGCTTGTTTATGGCAATCATTTGCTTTGTAGTTTGTTTCCATCCTTTGAAACACTAAAATTATGAGAGAAAAACAAAGAGTATTCCTTGAGGCACTGGGGTAGGCAGGAACTTTCTAAATAGAACATCAGTAGCACAGGATCTAGCCCCACATACCAACAGATGGAATTGCATGAAATTCAATAAGTTTTGCATATCGAAAGAAATTATCAGTAGGGCACATGGACAACCTGAAGAATGGGAAAATATTTTACCAGTTATACCTTAGGCAAGTAGTAATATATAGAAATTACAAAGAATTTCATGAGTTAAACATCAATGAAATAAAACTCAATAGACAATGAAGTTAATGATTTCAAAAGATAGTATTCCAAAAAAAAAAAAAAAAAGACAGAAAGAAAAAGAAATACAAACAGCTAATAACTATTCTATAAAGGGCAAAGATTTTGGGAAGTATATGTAAAATATAATGATTTTTAAAATTTTTTAGAATAAATGAGGAATACTGATAGATTTTCCCTGAAATTTCAAAGGCTAAAACAACAAAAAATTTGAAAACACTGAAAAACTTGGTTGTTTTCAATGATTATTGTAACTGTAATTTGTAACATTGCTGATGAATAGGCATACTATGTTTTTTAAAAAAAGAAAAAAACAAGTCTTCCAACTTTCCATATAGACTTTTCTGAAGGTACAATTTGAAAACTAATAGTCTGGATGATATTCTGGGACTAAAATAATGTTGACAACAAACAAACAACAACAACCAAACACACATACACACACACACACACACACACACACACACACACACACTAAAAGTCCCCTCAAAACCAAACAAACAAAAATTGTGCAAGATCCAAGAAGACTACTGGCATTACAGTTTCAAAAGATCATCATATGCACTGTTTATTAATATGCAAGAGGAACAAGAAAAGGAAGGGGAACATTTGAAGATGCCAAATGCTACTCCTCCCAGTCTAGCAGTAAATGAGCATATGTCTTAGAGCGTGAGAGGAGAAAAGTGAGTGTTCTGTTCCTTCAGCAGGTTTCATTTCCCATAGACAACTCAGAAATGGGACACAATAGTTAGAATATGGGGAGAAATTATGCCAAAACATTTAAAAATTTTTTTTTTTTTTTTGGCTTGGATATGGTTCAAAACTTGAACATCGCTGGTGCTCAGCCCACTTAGTTAAGATTGCATTTTTGTGTTCTCTGTGTCAGGCAAGGATGTTCAAATGATTTTTTTTTTGCCTCTTTCAAACAGGGCAACATGTCTTTTACATGCTGAACAATCAACATTCAGAGATGTCAAGTGAGGGTACTCTCATAATACATTACCCATAACACAGTTTTCATTTTATATATGATACACCTAATAGGACGTTTAAAAAAGGAAGCTTATTATAGCTATCATAGTATTTTTCAGGAACCATTTACAATGTCTCAGATGGGACCCAAATCTATGCAACAACATTCAAGCCACGTTGTGAAGGACAGGTTTGGGCATGGGGGTGGAGCCCAGTGTTGGAGCAATTGCTTAACAGAATCAAGGATTAACCTTAAGTACCTTGGAAAAAATACTATGTAATGAAAACACAAATTGATTCATTCTTTGAAGTCACAAGTTAAAGTTCAAGTTCAAATAAAGTTGCCAGTTGATAGAAAATTGTCATATTTATTAGCTTCATTTTTTTTATCAAAGTCCTTGTTTATTTTAATGTCTCAAAGCAATTATCTTGTACTGAGAAGCAAATCTTGTTAAAATGAATCACAAATAGAATTTGTCATGTTTGAATAATGTTATCACGTTCCTTGACTAGAAACAACCTATTGCATAGATATTTATCAAAGATTTTATGGCCTATCAACAGAAGAAAATGCTTTGGTGATTTCAGGAACGGTTTTACAACTGATACACAAACTGCAGTGTATGGGGTGTTCAAATTAAGGTCCTATAACTGATACTAACACATTATTGAACATGATATGAGAAGACAAAGAAAACTCTTAGTTGCTCGTAGATTTTTAGTAATCTAACTTAATAGGAAATATTTGTCAGCCAAACTGTAACAGAGCAAGAAAAATGTCTTTTCTGGTAGTTGACCAGAGTACAGAACCAGCCACAGAACTCACCTCCCGTATAAGGGGACATGTTAGCCCTAGTGGACTTTCTCCTTTGAGTCTCTGTAGAGATGTAGTTTCTCATAACCTTGTATCAGAGTCCACTACAAGTTAAATATGGCTGGATGTATTGGTGTACTTATTTAGCCCCAAAACTCAGGAGACTGAAGCAGGTGGATCTGTGATTTCAAGGCCAACCTGGTCTACATAGCAATCTTAGGGTCCCAAGCTACATGATAAGACTCTGTCTCAAAAAAAAAAAAATTCTTCAATTTTGAGACATTCTTAGTTCCACATAGACCAGATTTTTTTCCCATGACATTTTTAGTACTTTGAGAACTTCATAGAATGCATATTGATTATATTCACCCTCCCCATCCCAGGACCACCACCCTCCTTAGTGATACACTTTGTGTTCTCTATTCTAAGCACATCAAGTCCACTTTGTGCTACTCACATCTTCTTAGATGTGGGATCATTTTACTGAAGCATGATCAACATTCTAGGGTATATACCCTTAGAAGTGACTGTTCTTCTCAGAACAACTGTCAGTTTTTATAGTCATGAACGATTTTACCAGTGAGCTTTTTCCAGCATTTAAGAATTTAGTAATATTCCTGTATTCATTCTTCTTCAGATAAAGAACAAGAATGGAGAACTCAGGGGATTTTGTAGATAGAGATAAATCTAGGACCATGTTGGAGAAAGTCTAAGAAAAAAAAAATTTCAAAGGACATTTCTCTTTTTGTCTTGAGTTTTCATGTCCTGTTCAAAATTGTATTTCCTAACAGAGTGATAGCTGAACCAAATTATGCAATGGATTTCAGTATTTTATAGCAAGATAGATAAAATATCATTTATGCAAAGAAACTATGTAAGTAAAGACACAGAATAACAAGTAGGGTTGTTTCATTTATGTCACCAAGAAAAGATGGGCTATAAGGACAGGGAATTGTTTGCTCCAGAGTGCTTAGTTATTTGTATCAGAGATAAAACAGACGGATACTTAGATAATAGTGCCTTAGTTGGGGCTGATGAGTGGCTAAGGCCAATCAGGGAAAACAAGGTGATGAGCTAATGTTAATCTTCATTTCTGATCAGATATGGATCCCTGTGTGAAGCAGGAGAAAATCAATATCAGAAACACGGAGAACAACCACTTGCCTGAGAGATTGTTTTTTTTTGGGGGGGGATTGTTCATTTTAGGGTTCATAGCCAGGAAAGACCAGGAAAGATCTCTTGTCTCTGCCTGAAGGCTTCACAGCATCTTCTGACACTTACAAAGCTAGACATCAGGAAGGTAACTTCCAGCTCCATTCCAGCTTGCTTTCTCTGTAACATGAAATCAAGCTGTGTCTTCAGCAATAAGGTCTTGTCTTCTTGTTCTAGCTGGCAACCAAGAATACTGACAAGCTCTTGTATTGCATGGGAACCTCTGGGGCATGCTTGACCTTGCTGAAGGAGTAGCACAACCTGGGATTAAGAATTAATTTAGCAACTCCCTGTTTTCAAGAGTAGCACTATCTAGCCATGTAGGATAATTCCTTTGTATCTCCCTTTCATACGTTTTGTTTTACTTTGGGTTGCAAGTGTTATAATTCTTTACACCCTCAGAAGACAATGGATGGAGCATAGACTCATGCTCTGTTGTGGGAGGGGTGGTTAGTAAAGGTTCATTAGTTATGGGGGGGGTGGGGAGGGAGGCGGATCGTGAGGGACCCTGTAGAGAGAGAAAGGGGGAGAGAGATAGAGGTAGAGATGGATGGATAGATAGATAGATAGATAGATAGATAGATAGATAGATAGATAGATAGATAGACAGATAGATAGGAAGGAAGAGAAGAGGCAAAAGACGAAGAGCCCGAAGCCCACCAGGATTGTATGGGACTGATGACACGGTCCTGGTGATGTTGCAGGACAGGTACAGAGCTCAGGAAGTGGTACCTGAAGACAGAGGGTGGGAGTGTCAGGAGCATGGGGGATGGGTGAGCTCAATGAAGGGCGCCCTGGCCAATTCACAACAAGATACTAAATTCCCATAATGATTTTTATTCTCCATTTATTCTGGTTAACCCCAGCCTACTCCCCAGTCCATACCTTCATCTCACCACCAGACCACCCCTCTCCATTTAAACCATTTTACTTCAGTATTCACTCATTCTTTTTTTGTTCTAGCTCCACTCCCTAAAAAGCAACGTCAGGTTATCCTGATGATTCCTTACTAGTTCACAGCTTTAACTCCAAGTTAAGCAAACTGAACTAGTGTTCCCAGCTAGGATTTGCAGGATTTGCACTACTGTACCTGATGACTTCACTTAGTATTTATTTTTTCAGTTTCATCCATTTTACTAGCAAGTTTCATGAACTCATTTTTGTTTATAGCTAAATAAAATTATGGTATATATGTACCACATTTTCATTAACCAGTTGATATATATATATATTTTGTTTCCAATTCCTGGTTGTTCTGAAGAGAGCAGCTGTGACTGTGTATGTACAATCATCTCTGTATTAGTATATTGAGGGTTTTGAGTATGTTCCCATAAACTACAGATCTGAATCAAATGGTATTTTCAATTTTCAAGTTATTTCAAATTTTCTGAGAAACTTCTTGACTGATATCCCAAATGGCTGCAGTAATACACAACCCCGTCAATAGTTTTTAAAATTTTCCCTATGCCCACATCTGTATCAGCAGCTGTTGTCATTGGTATTCTTTTCATTTCTTTCTGTTTTTACTCTGTAGACCAGTCTGTCTTTGGACTCAGAGACCCAAAGGCATGTCATCACCTGACATTTTCAGTAGAATGGGATGAAATCAAAGTAATTTAAATCTGAATTTTACTGATGCTAAGGAGGCAGAAAACTTTTTAAAGTGTCTTCTGACTGTTTGCATTCCTTCTTTTAAGAAATCTGATTAGTTCTATACTTCATTGTAGTGATAGCCACAAATGTGTGTGTATCACTTTTATTATTCTATATTATAAAACTTTGTGTTAAAAATATAGTTTTATAACAATGAGAACAGAACACAATAACAGGAGTACATGTGCCTCAGAAGACAGTCACAGAGAGAAGAGTATGGGTGTGTAGGTGTTAATTCCTAGAAGCTGCCACCTTTACTAAAAACCCCCAGCAAGGACACTTTCTGCTTACACAGTACTGTGAGACTCTCATCTCTCAAAATTATGAATGGACATGGAGCCTTTGCTACTTAACCTTTAGTGTCTTTTAAAAAATTTTCTCAGGTCCAACATGTGACAGGAAGGATATTGTTCTGTAATAGAAATTCTGAATGTGATTTCTACACTTTTCCATAAAACACTTAAGTACTATGAGATGTCCCAAACCTTGGAACATAGAAGCTGCAATCACTTTCTGATCACAAATGACTTATTTCATTCCCATCATTAATGTGACCGCATTTGAATAATATGAATTTTGCTGATAAAATCAAATGTCAAAGATTATTCACAAAAGTTGAACTTTGTTGGCCAAAAGAATGTTTTATTCTAAATGTCTTCAGGATACCTATTTTTTACCTTTATGTTGTCCTTATGAAAGAACCTCAGATTATGCATACAGTTTTAAAAGTTCAAGAAAGATTCATTCAAAATTACTTGACTGTATTGATTCAATACATTCAATTCAAAAACAAAAGGCACTAAACATAATTTGCCATGACTGCTGTTCAGCAAAAGTGAAAAAAATCCTTGAGATTGTTTATTACAGGTTGCTTTAAATAAATACTTCTCAAAAAAGGTTTTGTTTTTTTTTATCTTTTTTTATCCTTAAAAAAAAAACAAAACAAAACAAAATCTTTCAAACCAATGACAGCTTCCTGTGACAATGGGATAAAGTAAACTTGTGAAGACACAGCATCATTTCCAAATGTAAAGTATGCTCTGTTTTTCAAGGTTGAAAGCAGAAAAGCAGAGAGAATCAATAGAAATATTTCTTGGACGAGCACTAGTCTATCAGGTATTTGTTAATAGACTATTGTTTTTGCTGGGCTGTTTATATAACCCAAAATTATTATCTATCTCTACAAAATGCAATATCCAAAAAAAAATTTAAACAGTTTTAAATGGGTTGTCCAAGGGAAAAGAAGGCAGAGGTAAGAGGTAAAGTAAAATATGCCTGGGAAAATTGCATAATGTCACTGAAAAAATAATTGATCTAAAGCCTCAAGGTAGAGACAAGTTAACTTAGCTATTCGTGAGACAAGAAAATATCGAGAATGCTTTCATTGCATTAGAAAGTTGGATGTCTAATAAGAGAACTTCCAGCAAGTTTGTAGCTCAGAGGCAGTGTTATCTCCATTTCCCATCAGTCTTCGGGAGGGAAATGAATGCCAAAAGACACAACAGTGTCACTCTCCGGGTGTACATTGACTGACATATGAACAAGTTTAGGCCCAAAGAAAATTGATGGGCAAATTTCTTTCAAGATGCAATTATCCAACTTACAGAAGCTTTTTAAGCTCTTTGAACCCAGAAATGGGAAATTCCTCTGCTAAAGATCTGATACTGCAAGGAAAAATAAAGTTTTTCTGCATCCTGTCCTTTTAAAGTAGTTCCTTTATTACCTACACCAGAAATAGCTTCATAATCCTTACCAGTACGGTCTTCTGAAACTCTAGCAAATATTTCAATATGTTCCAAAACTGAGCTACAGTTTTACCATAATTTCATCATTACCATGACGATGCTCATGCAAAATAACAGATGAATTTAATGGGAGGTAAAGCTAGGAATAATTTTAAAAAGACAGTGTGAACTGGAAAATTTGTCACTTTATGAGATGCAGTGACACTGATATGTATGTATGTATGCATATATATGTGTGTGTGTGTGTGTTTATTTTACATGATAATACATGCTTAGCATTTTATATTATATATATATTAAGCAAAGAATATTGAATATGTGCTGACCTTATAAAAGAACCTCAGATTATGCATAGAATTTTAAAAGTTCAAGAAAAAAGATTCATTCAAAATTACTTGAATGTATTGATTCTATACACAAAAGATGCTAAACATAATTTGCAATGAATACATAATCAAATGCATTTATAATTGTGAACATATATAAAATAAAATCAAAATTGAAAACCTTTCATAATGTACAATGTTCACATGTCCTATATCCATACTTTGTTACACTAAAGAGATTATATTTAAGTAGAAGTCACACTTTACAAGCTTATTGTAAATCTGGTACAAGTTACTAAAGTGATTCATTTTTTTATACTGCTTTCAGATTACTAATTGTTAAGGAATTATTATTATGTCCAGTGATATATTAATCGCAAAAAATGACAACCTTTAGGGATGCAGTAGCCGGGCAGCTTAGCTAGAGGTCCATTTCACATCCTCTCTCATGGCCTCCTCACATTTCTTCCTTTTCACCCTCTGTTGCAGCCCCCAGGTGCTTTATTCATTCAAAACTCCTCCCTCTCTCCACACAAGCTTTAGTTATTCAAATGAATGGAACCTAACACTTCTTAAGTTTGCTAGCAGACTTTTGACCTATTCTGGCAGGTGTCCAAGAAAGAGGTGAGCCAGAGTCTTCTCTGGTTACCCAACTGTAGACCATTGATAGCAATAGGGATCCTTCAGCTGCCTTAATAAATAACAAATAATAATAAAAACTTAATAACAAATAACAAATGACCTGTTCATGTGAGAATCTGGGGGACTACTTCATTGTTTGTAGCACAGAGGTGTTAACAGGTGTAGGAAGCAAGTCCTTTACATGCTGCAAGGCATCAGGAAGCACCCTTCTCCCATAAAGCATGTACACAGTAGTATGATCCCATAAATCTATAAAATATGTAATTCAAGCATTCCACAACAACTCATAAAATATTTTCAATAAATCTGAAAGTGAACTCTTAGGCATGTTGTAAAAACCTCCCCATGGTAAAAAGTCATTTCACCTCAGGACAGTTCCTGTTAATGATTATCTCTTGTTATGTTATGTTATGTTATGTTATGTTATGTTATGTTATGTTATCTTATCTTATCTTATCTTATCTTATCTTATCTTATCTTATCTTATGTTTCTTAGTTATGGTTGTCTCTTTTACAGTGTAGAGGGTTTCACAAGTAGTTCTTTTGGGAGGGGTACAGAAATTGTTCCCCAGTTGTGACTTCTAGGACAGTGGAGAGAATAAATAGCTCATATGAAGGCATTTTGTCATTTCTAAATTATTTCATATTTGTTGCATATTGAAATAAAGCAGTGTATTACTGTATTAGCCAGTATTTAGCTTTATGAATATTTTATGCTTTTAGGGGTGCATAGTTATATGATATTGATTTTAATTATTAGCGAGCTACAATTGTCATAGAAATTCTTGATTGTAAACTTATGTAGTTTAAAATTCATTACAATCAGGCATATTTCACACAGAAGAAACCAAACATTAAGCAGGGTTTTCACTGAAATGTTCATAAACAAATCTTTGCCTTGATAAGAGGTAGAATAAATATTACCTTGCATCATTCTGTGGCACATTAATATCTTGATTAATGTATCCACAAATGACATTCAGACAACCTGTATTATCGCTATATATGCATGAATAAAATAGTTATAATTTGAAAAAAACTCACAATATTTATCATAGAGGCTATTTATCTTCTTTGGGATACAGTCAAGAAAATTAATTACGTTCTCAGAATGATTAAAAATAGATTTTGCTCAAGTGACCTCCCTTGCTTTGAGAAAAGAATGAGTATCTTTGAATAGTTTAATATAACCCATTCTTCATAAGCTTGTACATCCACATGCTGGAGCTTATTATTCCTTAACAAATGCATTATATATGAAGAGCAACCAAGAAATATATCAACCCTTCTTGTTCAATTCAAATATCCAGAAAAAATATTCATAGTTACCTGAAACACTAAACATTGAATTAATGAAGTAAATATTTAAGCATATACTAAAATCAGTTATCAGATTTCCCAAAAGAAATTGTTCTAGCATCTTTTTATTCAACAGATTTGTAAAAGTTGTTTTGTTATTTTAAGGTCTTGTAAATAATACCCAAATTAAATTGAAACAGAATCCCAATATAAGTTCTCTACACCGTTGAAATAATTAAGCTAATAATATTTTATTATTTGAAATTTCGATATATTCACCTTTCACTGTTTTAACTATGAAGATCAGTATAATCTGAATGAGAAATCTCAGAATTTGCACAGACCAGTGGAACAGTGATTTTCTTGAATGAGCTAGGAATTATTAAAAATTTTATTTTAGAAATTTCAATTTCTTCTGGCTTCATGTCAAAATGAAGCTTTAATGTCAAAAATAAGTGAAGTATCTTCAAAGCAGCAAGCTTACATGACAGTCAATATCTTCACTAGTGATAAACCCTTAACTTTGCAGTGACTGGGATATAGCATCCAGATGGAAGATGTTGAAATAGTCTTGTAAATGAAGGATCCTTGTCTCTTGCCCTGAAAGCTGCTCTCTTGCCCCACCCTGGAGTGCTGCTTTTAACTGAATTCTGAAGCCTGTTCTCTTGCCCCAACTGCTACTGTGACAGAATTGATATTGGGAAATATCAATATCAATCAATCTCAAATATCAATATCTAACTTGTAACTTATTCCTACGGTGCCTTTTTTACCCTCCAGTTCTAAAAAGAGACAGGAAAGATAGAAATAATTCTTCACCACACTTGTAGGTGGCATTTAAAGATAGAAAGAGAGAAAGTCACTGCCCTTTTTGGCTGTCTTCTTCTGTCTGAAGCTTTGAGAACAGGAGCTCACATAGGGAACAGAACTGTCACCTCTTAAATCATCCCACCAACTGCCAAATGCCAGCCACCACTGCCTCCTTTATATCCTAAGCTGTTCCCAGAAGTCCAAGCGGCATGTAACTACAAGGAAGGCTGCACAGGACAAAAAACTTGACAAAGTGTCCTACTACACAGCCTGAGTTCATCTGATATAAACATATTTTCTCAGTCTCATCATATTTACACTTAGTGACTTTTATAATTTATTCTCTCTTTTTCTATCTAAGTATTTGTCTATGTTACAACCTGTGTATCTATCTATCTAAACTATACAAGCATCAAATTGTATGGTAAGCAGTGCTGGACTCTTCTCCTTCCTTCTTCCTACAGTGTTGGAGGGCACAGGAATTTGCTGAGTAGGACATCGCAGGTAACACAACTCCTTACAAGAATGTTTCATATGTTATTTTTCAGTAATTAACAGGTTGTTTTTAAAATTTGATTCTTTAATTTTTTTATTTAAATGTTTTGATCATTCTTCTTAACTTCCTATTTCTTTTTTACAGGTTTATTTTCATTATTTTCCTTGTGTGTACATGTCTAAGTCTGTGTGTGTGAATGTGCACATGTGCTCATGTGAGCTAGATACTTCTGATTTCCCTGGTGCTGGATTTTCAGGCTGTTGTGAGCTGTCCAACAAATGTGGTGAGAACCAGACTTGGATTCTCTGCAGGAATAGTACACACTCATGACCACTGAACTTCTCTGAATCCCCTCAACAAGTATTTCCTTACAGGATTTTTAGAAAGTCCCTGAATAGCTGCTATTTGCAAGGCTCTAGTGAAATGAATGTGGTAGGATTGATAATTTTAAAATGAAGTTATTTAAACTAGTTTTGAATTGTAATGGTATTATCATTGAAAATCATTTAGAATAGTGCCTGTTTCAATGCATACAGAATAATAATTAATATTATTTATTAGTTGTTAATAATCAACTACTGATAGAAACAGTAGTTTAGATAATCATTGACATTACTTTCACTGAAGGGTTTTCAGAAATTGTCAAGCTGTGCTGTGAGGTCTTGCAGCTAGAGGCAGAAGTTTAGGAAGACTGAGATGCCCCTGAAAGAAAGATGCATTTTGGATGCTGCATCCTGGAATGAAGAAGTTAATCAATTCAGGTATAACACAGTGCAGATGCTGACAAAGAACACTTACTGGTACCCAAGGACACATATGCTGTTGCAAATGTTGCATCATTTATGCTCAAGGAATTGGAATCATGGATTTTTAGAACAATCTATTACATAGCACATAGTATTATTCATGATCACAAATAGCAATGACTCAAGAATCAGAAGATCTGGTTTCTGTTTCCTGGAATTGGTGCGACTCTGACTCCTTGATTGAATCCATTGTAAGCAGGTCATTGATTTGAAAACAATTTGAATAATCCCATAACATTTTAAAGAATTGTCCTGTGTTACCATACCTACAAATTAGACTTGTACACAATGTGAATAATTGACTTAGCATTATAAATATGCTCAGGTACTCTTTAAGGTTTGAGTGATTTAAATAAAAATGCAAAACAGCCCATGATCAGTAGGAATCCATTGAGCTTGTGAGATTCAGATATCTACATAAATTTAAAAGCATGCAATATATAAGAAAAAACAATGTATTAAAATTCACAATGTAAATTATATTTGAATAGTGGATGAAACTCTAAAGAGAAACTGTCAGTCTTTTTAGGATAAGTGAACGTTCATGAGATATTGATAGGGAAAAACATATACATGAGAAATAATGAATTATGTTATCCTCTGAATCATGACAATATTGGAGTTTTATGGAGAAATTTTTAAAAGTTAGAAGATCTTAGTTCATTATGTTCATCAATATTAGGAAATTATTTTAATTTATATTTATAAATATCACCTTAATACTAATAATCATTTAATCATTAAAGGAAAATATTAACCTTAAGTGTTTGCTTCTATTCTGTTTCTACGCATCCAGGTAAGAAAATTTCTTTGTTGATGTTATTAGCAGTAGCAACTGGAGGAGGAAAGGGAGAAGGAGGAGGAGGTGGAACAGGAGGAAGAGAAGGAAGATAAACATTATTATTACCACACTATGTACACCAAAAATGAGATATATTGCTTTTTGGTGTATACAATTTTTACAAGAGTTATGCTATGCCTTTCAATTTTCCTCTCTGAGAACACTTCATGGTCAAGAAAAGAACATTTTGAATGGATGTTGTCCTTCTGAACAGTTGACATTTTACAGAATTCCTTGTTTTGCTTTTGACAAGTTGCTCTTGTAACTTTATTATTAGTTTCAACCTTGCATGAGTTTTTGTTTCTTTTTTTTTTTCCCAAAGAATATTAAGTCACATTGATGAAAGCAGCCAGTGCTTCATGGAATGTCTGTTTCCTTCAAGAAGATTTTTAGGAGAATCCAATAGGCTGAAAAAACACAGGGTCATCTTTACAAGAAAAGAAGGAAATAAAAAATGAAATAAGGAAGGGAAGAAGAACATAAAGAAGGAAGGGGGAAAGAGGGAAGTGGAAAGTGGAAGGATCATTGTTGCCAAGGTCAATAGCCCTGCTCATTTTGATTTAAACAATAAAATAAAATAAGATACAATGCAAAACCCATTATACAAGCTCCATTTAGTTTAGCAAAACTGTTAATGTTGATAAAAACAGCAGATGGTGGCCTTGTGATTGTGGACAGTACTCTCTAAAACCTAATTGAAAATGCTTCAGGGGAGAAAACTGCAGGTGTAATATACAGTTACTCAATTTATATTTCACCCTGGACAGATATCATCCACATCTGTTCTTAGATATGAAGGAAAAACATGACTGCAGGCTCATTTCTATCCTAAAGGTTCAACCGTTGCTGCATGGGGACTGAGGTGGAATACTGCGAGACAAAGTCAAATGTGTGTTTGACTTTGATGGTCCTTAACTAACAGTAAATTCAGTGAAACAGAGGTACCTAACATAAGTACAATTACAGAATAATATCAGATGGAGTTCCACCTTCAGAAATATGAGGAAGTGTAATAACACAGAACATAGAACATATCCAGGAAATAGAAAAAAAGATCTATAATTTGATATAAAATTACTGAAGAAATTGCATTGTTAGTGCATGCTCCAATTTTTGTATGCAAAATTTGATCACTGTGTCTAATGGAAACATCACATTATTTTGTGTTAGAAGAGGTCATTCCAGTAATTTTAAGGTTAAGTAAACCAAAACAAAATAAAGTTAATTGTTTTCATGAGTTTATGGAGCTTTGGAAAGAAGTGTAGTGTTTACCACATCGTCTAATTACCGAGATTACTTTATATGTAATTATAAAAATTTCTTACTCTGCCCATTTTAACTACAGGAGCATTGTTTATCACATAAAATAAAATCTCCAGAGAGATAACAGTGTTTATCATAGGTAGTGTCAACAAGGCAGGTCCACCAAGGTCTGGTCCATAAATATTCATTGTTCTGTGAAATAGAAGTAAGCAGCTCCTTAAAGTAATAAAGACACAATAATTATACATATATATACGCACACACACATGACACACACATATGTGTGTGTGTCATGTGTATGTGTGTATATTTGTATATTTCATGTGTCATGTATGTGTGTATAAACATACATGTATGTATGTGTATGTATGTGTGTAGTTATATGTACATACGTATATATATATATATATATATATATATATATATATATATACGTATGAATGTGCATGTGTAGCCTTTGAAATTGATTCTGGTTCAGAGGATTTTTATTTTTTGGTTAATTCAATCACCAGTCTTTAGTCCTGGAGCCCAGAGCTTTTTGGCTTCCATACAATCTACTCTTAAGCTTAGAACTGGAAAGCTCCAGCCTCAGCCTCCATACAATCTAGAACATTTAAGCCTAGAAGACGTATTGCTGACTGACCTAGACCAGCTCCTTCTAAACTCAGAGCTGTACTAATGAACTCACTTTTCTGGCTCAGCTCAGCTCACACATTGTTCTGGCTCAAACTCTTCCCCAAGCTACTGGTGCAAAATGACCTTCTGAACCAGATGATTGGTTCTGATTGATCTTCTGAGCTGGCTGACTATTTCTGACTGAATTCTTCTGACTTTGGAAAACTCTGTCCGACTCCTTGCAACTTCTCTGACTGAACTGCTCTGCTAGGCTTTGAACTGACTCACTCATCCCTTCTGATACTGACTTCTGCAAAACTACCTCTGTGTCTCTGCTTCATACTGTTCATACTGTTCCTGTCTCTCTGCCTCTGTCTCTATCTCTGTCACTGCTCCATACTACCTCAGTCAGTCTCTTGGCTTCTCTGTCTTATCCTCAGACAGACATCTTCATTATCTTTGTGTCTTCTCTCTCTCCCTCCATACTGCCTCTCTGACTCTCTGAGCTGAGAGCCTATTTTGATATCCTGAGTGTTGGGCATGTCCTCACTCTGTTACCTCTTCCTCTGATTCACCACTTTGCCTGCCCTTCACCTTGACTCATCTCAGATGTCATTCCTGTCTGACACCGACTCTTTCTGATCTCTGATCCTGTCTCCCAAATGCTGGAATTAAAGGACTGCACCACCACTGCCTTCTGAATACAAGGATTAAAGGTGTGTCCCACCATTGCTTTCTGACTACTAGGATTAAAGGTGTGTACCAACATTCTTTCTACACTAGAGCAACCATACTGCCTGATTAAAGGGTTAAATATTCTTCTACATGTATATATTTATATAAGTAAAACCATATAATAGCTTGGCTGATAGTGGCAAAATGGAAAATGACTAGTGTTTAATGCACATTTACTGTGTGTAAGATTCACCTGTATATAACATATGGAAGTTATATTAAATGTAGGTGAGTGTATTTGTATTTATGTAGATAGTATGTACAACAATAAACAGTATTAATAATCTTAATCCTCAGTACTACATGCTAAGTGCTACATATAAGAAAATAATAGTATAATTTTATTTATAAGTATTTTGTTATTGTTGAGTTATTTTAAGAATTTCATTTCATCAAAATACCTAGCTTATTTTTTCACCTTTATAAGCCTGTGTTCTAACTCAATATAGATCATAAAAGTAAATGTAAAACAAAAAGCAATAAATACCCTAGAAGATAACAATAAAATGAAATCCAGAAGATCCTTGTTTGAGTTATGACACTTTTGACAGAAAACAAAAGGTTTCAGTTTATATAAATGGATTTTATAAGTGGGATTTCATTAAAAGTGTAATATGTTTTCTGTGAAAAATCACATTCAAGACAATAAAAATGAAAAATTTAAACATTTGTAAGAAAACTGTCAAATACAGATCTTTTTTTTTTCTAAAAATAAAAATAATTAAAACTCAATGGTAAAGAAATGATATATTAAAAATGGGTCAAAGACATTAATAAATATTTCATTAAATGGAAAAAACATGACAAATACACACACATATATATATATGCTATACATATATCATCAGGGAAATTAAAATTAAAATAATGTGCCACTACAGACCTGTGAGAGTGTCCTTCATGCAGAATACTGGTAATTCCAAAATCTGGGAGGACACTCAAAATTAAAAACTCTCATTTCTTCTAGGAATTCAAATGTTTAAAGACAGTTTTTACAAAATCAAATGTATCCTCACCATATGATATAGAAATCATACTTCTTATTATTTAGCCAAAGATACTCGAAAACACATCTACAGAAAAGTTACACACAGATTGTTAGATCAGCTTAATTCATTACTGTTAAATTTAGAAGGGACCACAATTTTCTTCAGTATGCAAATAGATACTATAATGGTAAGTTTTACAATGTCTTCTACAAGTTATTGTCCTTGAGCACTTAGTACCCTGAAGGAGGGACTGCTTAAGAGTATGTGGGGCCTTTCTGGTGATGAGGTCACTGTAGAGGAGGTGGTTCACTGGGGTAAGCCTTGACCTCATTACAGCCTATTGTCTTTAGTATCTTTTGTGCCTAGATATAAGCAAACTTCACCATTGGAGCTGTGAGCTATTCCTGCTGCCATGCCTTTCTTGCCAGGATGTAATTTAGTCCCTCTAACTGTGAGCCAGAAAACAAAGTTGTTTGCAATATCTTTGATCCGAGCAATAAAAAAATATAATGCTTACAGCATACAGAGACTATAATGCAGCCTATAATGGAATATTACTCAGCACTAAAAATAAATGAACTCTCAAGCCATAAAAATACAGAGAAAATATCTCAATGAGTATCACTCAGTGAAATAATACTATAAAAAGGATATATGATTCCAAATAGATGACATTCTATAAATGTCAGAACAGTGCAGACAGTGAAAAGGGCAATGGCTGCCAGAGTTGGAATGTAGAAAGTGATGAATAGAAAACACAAGTGGATTTTCATATAATCAACACAGTCTACAATGTATTAGTAGACATCTATCATTATATATTGGTGCAAACTAAATAAACTTCACGAAATCGATAGTCTGATAGAGTGTCAACTGTGGTCTTTGGGTTGCCAAGTTCCAATGTATACTCATGAATAGTAGCAATTGCATGACTCTAGTTAGGGGTGCAACAATCCAAGCCCTATAACTATGTTTAGGTAGGACAACATGACATGCCTCTGTATTTTTCTGCTTAGTTTCTTTATGAATATGAGTGTTTAAAAATCAAGCCTATTTTTCAAAAACAAAAATGGATAGAAATTGACCATACTCTTCCAGATACATGAAAAAACTTGTCATCTTGCAAGCTAGGAAATTATTCCATTAAATACTTTCCAGCTACAGCCCTTGCAAGGGTGGACTTTTTTGGGGGGCCCAATCTTTTATCTGCCGCAAAGCATGTCAAAGTGATATGTTACTCTTGTTTGTTAAATTTATTTTTCTTCTCCTGTACAATGCATCCTGACTCCAGTCTCCCCTTCCTCTATTCCTAACAGGCTCCCCCACCATCTCTCTTCTCCCCCAGATCCACTCCCTACCCCCACCCCCATACCCCGCTTCTCCTCAGAAAAGAGCAAGTCTCCCAATCAATGTTAACAAGGTAGAAAGATTCCCAATTTGCCAAGGAATCATTATCAACCAACTGTCCTGGTCTAATTGGATATCTGCATGGTGAAGAATGCAATACATCTGTATCTCTCACCCTGCACAAAACTCAAGTCAGAATGAATAAAAGACCTAAACATAAAACCAGATACACTAAACATGATATAAAGAAAGTGGAGAATAGCCTTGAAAACATTGGCACAGGAAACAACTTCCTTAACAGAACAGCAATAGTACAGGTACTAAGATCAACAATTAATAAATGGGACCTCATGAGGCTGAAAAGCTTCTGTAAAGCAAAGGACACTGCCAATAGGACAATATGACAGCCTGTGGTTAAGGCAAGGTTGTACATACCTTTAATCTCAAATCAGAAGGCAGTTGTGACACGTGTCTTTAATCTCAGATCAGTAAGAGAAGCAGAGAGTAGAAACAGAGTATAAAAACAGAGGTCAGAGAAAGCAATGCCTTTATTTCATTAAATTTAGTCATGTAGTATATATCCCTCATTAAAAAAAAAAAGCTGGGCCACCTCTTGAAATGAAGAAAGAGTTTTACTTAAGTTCTTTATCCATAGTAATAATAACTTATTTATACTTTCCCATGGGTTCTATTGAATAATTCTTAATGAACACAAGGAGTTTTCTTATATACAATCCTCAGATTTTTAGACAGTTAAAATTAAGCCATTTTTGCTGGGGTCTGAGTCCAGTTCTACTTCCCGCGATGGGTTCCTCAGCTTCCACAAAGGAGGATAAACAACGTAAGCTATGACAAGTGAGCCCAGTACCTCACTCTTCTATGGGACCCTTAGTTGGCAAGCTTAATGCTCTTTAATATGACACATAGAATATGTCTTATGGTGATTATGACATGCAAGAGCACCTCTTTAATAGTAAAATAAAGAAAGATAAAGAAAAGCAACGAATAAAATCAAAGAAAATAACAATGTGCACATTAAGGGAATAAAACAGTTTCTCTAAGCTAGCAATACAATTCTCTAGGCCTTACAATTTATTCTCCTCAGTTAGTTCATTCGCCTCATCTTTCCTGTCTGTCTGTCTCTGTCTCTATGTCTGTTTTCCTCGTCCTCGTCTCATTCTTCTTGTTTCGTTCTTCTGACCAAGACTTTTCTGTAGCTTAAGTAGCAAACTGCAGGAATGCTTATTCAAGGGATGCAGGTGTCAGACATATTTCAAAACAGGAACCAATGTGAAAGTATCTTTCCTCCTTACAGCTGCAGACTTCAAAGTTTCTCAGTTATCACCAAAGAGTAAATGATACAATGATTAATTAGTGGATGGTAGGGATGTCACTGCTGATTGAATTATATTGCCATTTGCCTTGCACAGATAGTTCAGGGTGCCATGAAGGTGCCAAGGGAGGATTTTATGGTTTTTTAGTTCCTTGGTATGTATTTATTCTTCTGGGTCAAAGCTCTAAATTTCTAGTCTTATCTGGTGGCCTGGCTAGGTTGAAGGCTATTTCTCTCTTTAAGTTCTGGGAATGTTTACTTTTAAACTGGTGCAGGCTTACTATATTCTTCATTAGTGAAGGGCTGTCTGCTTGTTTTTCCAGGTGCATTAACTTTCTAACAAAGCTCTCTGGCTTCTATCTACTAAGGCTTATCTCTTCCTGGGAAGATCAGCATTTACTCCGGGAATAGCTTTATGATGCACTTGCAATAAACCTGGGTAGCTCTCACATTCCAAGACTTGGAAGTCTGGAGGTGATTACAATTTACTTTTGAATAGCATGGCTGTGTTTCATTCCAGCCCACAGTGGCCAGCTCAGGGATTAATTTGGATATTACTATTGAGCTATGCAGATCTTATTATTGATGAGAAAACGTATGTCACCATTCAGTAAAGATAAGAAAGGCGCAAGGCAGTTAACGAATTCCAGTTCCTGACAACAGATGTCCAGGAACCTTGTCAAGCTGAAGTTTCCATAGTCTGGGTAACCTGGATCCCAACACATTTTAATAGATAATACATTCTCTTTCTCTCCTTCTCTCTCTCTATCTCTTTTCTCTCTCTCTGTAGCACACACATGTACTCTCAATGATTTAGAATAGAAAAATTCAATGTTCCACTTTAGATTTATTTTTCAATCTTCAGAATCACAATAGTATTTTTAAATACTTTAGCAGACTGGGTCCTTAATGTTTTATTTAAATCATATTTTTCTAGTCTCTAGTGATTTGGATACCTATTTTCAGGCTGGTAAGTGATTTATATCTTAATCAACATTTCACAGCAATATCAAAGTCCTAGAATGTTGGAAGATTTATAAAGGTTTTTAAAACTGATTAAAATGTTCTACAATAAAAAATAATCTTCTGTGCAATGGTAAAGTTTGACAATGATCCCAGAGGAAATGTTTGCAGAATACTTTCTTCTCACACGTCTTGCACCGGCCAAAAAATCCATAGTCCCTTCTGCAACTATTAAATACTAAATGACTACTAAAACTCCTTGCTTATGAAAAGATGATAAGCCTTATCATGTATGCATACAGAAATATTTCATAACTTTCAGATATATTATAAAAATATGAATCCAATTTTATGTTTCTTCTGTATAGTCACAGAGAAATTATGTCAACATGTATGTACATACTTTGGTTGTTCCATAGTATTTACCATCCAAGAAAAATACTATTTAACCAATAATTTTAAAGATATTTAAATGTAGACATCTATTCACCAGTTAGTTTAATTGTGCTTTCTATTTTTGAGATATAATCACATTATTATCCACTTTCCTTTCCTCACTGAGAACCTTTCCATATAGACCTTTCTCTCTTTCAAATATTTGTCCTATTTTTGCATTAGTTGTTGTTACATTCATAAACAGGTGCATACACATATACATATATATCCATTATCTAACCTGACTCTGACTCACTCTGCTAATTCTTCCTCTGATTTCTTTCTTGGCCTGCCATTCACTCTGACTCATCTCAGATATTACTTGCCGTGTGACACTGACTCCTTGCTGAGATCTGCTTCCTATGTCTTCTTCCACTCTATTTTTCCTGGGATTAAAGGAGTGCACCACTGCCTTCGGAACACTGAAATTAAAGGTATGTCTACATTCCATCCAGACTACATAGGCTCAGAATGTAGACCCTTGCTTTCACACAGGGTTAATTCCTCTACACAAACTTATATGGACATTTTACAGGGAGCCACAAAAGTTCCTTAGAATTATAATTAACCTCTTTCATAAAATTAAATGGGGACAAAAGTAAGAAGTTACCACCTTGAGTGGGAAGAGTAGGGAATGTTTCTTTAGAAAACCAGCTGAGAAAAAAATGACAGGGTATTAATCCTTAGGATACAATACTTTCAAAAGAAAAATGAATAGGGATTGTATTTCCGGATGTATCACAGGATGGCAAGCATTCATAGAAATATATTAAGTAGAGCTAATTTGAAGCAGAAGTTCAACTTCAAGGGCAGAGATGGATTAGATATAGGACAGCTAAATGCAAATGTTTAGGGACCTTGGACTTTGGCAATTGTTGCTTTAGCTGTTTAGTTACCTGTTTAATCATGAACTTTAGTGTTCTCATATGGAATGTCTTTTCTCATTTATTTTTATATTGTTCCTTAATCAAATACATTGTGATGATCTGATTTAAAACTGAAAATATATACATTTCTTCAGTAAACTAAGAATTAGATAGCAAATCCTTTCATAACAATCTAAAACAAATGCACTATAAAGGTAGTGAGTCAAATGTTTCTCTAGAATTGGTGCAACATAAACAATCGCAAATCTCAACATAGCCTTCTCTAATATATTAGCAATGTGACGTTGACATGTCTGTAGAGTCAGACATCATTCTAATCAATTTAATTACCCAAATCAGATGACAATATTACTTTAGATTTGTTGATGAAATTTAAATACGTATTTTTTTAAGTATTTGATCTAAATTTCCTGAGTCAAAAAAAAGGAAATCACAAAGCTGGTTCTATACAAATAAAGTAATGAAAAGTTTATGCAAGTATTTGTCACATAGTTATATATGGTAATGTATAACCTGAGCCTGTAAAAATCTGCCATTAATAAATTATCCTCAGTTATTTTGCTAGTGTTTTACTAAGAGGTGTAATGATGAAACAAAGACGTGAGTGCATTGTATTTGACATGGGTGAGGATTGACTCAGAACTTTGCAAAGGACAAAAGTCGAAATAATAAAGAATCCAGGGAAACCTGCTGCAATAGACCTAAGTGCTGTAGTGATATGTCTGAATAGCTAAGAAGATAACTCAGATGAGATGTGAGCCACAAGGGGTTCATCTTCAAATTAAAAGTGTTTGTGTGTGTGTGTGTGTGTGTGTGTGTGTGTGTGTGTGTGTATGTATGTATGTATGCACATGGGAGAGCATTATGAATTTTTTTCCAAAGTCCTTTCAAGTCTTTATACTTATATTTGAAATGTTCTCCTTGAAATGCAAAATTGCCAAACTTCCATAAGCAGATGCACATTTAGTTAAAGTTAGTTGAGTATTAAAGGAAAGATGTGGTATGTGTGAATTCTAGAGTATCAGATAGTAAAAAGGGCAGGTTAATCCCAAATATATAAAGTTCGTTTTTTCCTGGATATTGGAGATTGCAGAGAGTTAGAGCTACAAGACTCAGTCTGGAAGGGTAAGGAGATTTCAACCTAATAGAGGCAAAGATGTCATGAAGATATGGAATCTGTTAATATTCCAGAGTCTCAAGGGCTGGAGGACAGAAAATACAGAGGGTTTAAATAGGATTTCTCTTTCCAAACCATTGTTTCTTCACAATGGAAAGAGAAAAGGACACAAGAAATCAAAATCCTATTTTTCATCAGTAATATAAAAATGATGTGTTGTGTATTTTTAATGGAACCTTTAAACACAAAATCTCTGGCATTTGAGTGTCAACATTTCATTTCTTCATATAGCCAACACAGGTCAACACTTTGCCTGCTACATAAAGTACACAAGAAAGTGACTTCACTTTTCTTATTCCCCAGTTCTTAATTTCAATACATTATACTCAAAAGTCTGATTTGTAAGATTATTGTTAAAAATAAAATAAATAGGAACATTCACAAGTTTAAACCATTTTGAAAAATAATTTTAAAACATTGTTTAATATTAGTTTTCTAATTATATATGGGAAAATATCCACAGAAATATATGATAACTTTTATTTTAAATTTTAATCAACCTGAATATTTTGTTAATTAGAAAGCAAAACCAAAATATAGCACACTGATCTCTCTTCTAATTACCATGATCAGCTATGCAAGCTACAGGTTACAAATCTATAATTGTTTGAATACAGCGGTGGCTGACAAGAATAGGCAGAAATAAAAACTGAAGAAAGAAAGTAATAAGCACATTTTTATTTATTGAGACTTTTCCCTGAGAAAAGTCTTCTTATTTTTATAAGTCCTATTACTAGAAAGCAGCAGCAGAATTTGAGATTTGGAATATAAAAGTGGCTGCACACTGAGAAGGGCAAGCCCAGAAAGGAGAAAGAAATATGAATAGTAAAATACACTACTTTATCAAAACACTGGCTAAATGAGACTCAGGGTGCACACTGGGTAACACAGGCAGGAGTTTACGTTAGAAAGCCGTGATTGCTGAGCAGAGATTAGCACGATCAAATTAGAGGAATTTGCCAAAAATTATGGGCTGTCAATTAAATTCCCAAAACCATGCTTAAAGATGAAGATTATGTAATTTGATGAAGGCATAATGTCAAAGAAACATGTTAAAATAAACACACCACAGAAACTACAATTAACCCTCCTGTAGAGCACGGCGATTCACCTGAATTAATTGTCAACTAGAACAAAAGTCACCATTGTAGGAGGGTGATTCAAGTGTCTAAACCAAAGTTCACAGAAGAAAACCTACTTTAGGAAAGACACATCAAGATACAAAACACAGACTTCTGAACACTGACTGCAAAGTCTCGAAGACAAGCAGAGACACATGACCTTACCAAACAAAGCAGAGGAGGACATGAATTGTGGTTAAGTTACATTTCTTTTTTAAAGTGTTTTTTTTTCCACATATTGCCATTTTGACTAGATTTTTTGTGTGTGTGTGTGTGTGTGTGTGTGTGTGTGTGTGTGTGTGTGTGAATGCTGTGTACATGTGTACCGTGTGTGTGTAAATGTTCTATGTAGGCACCAGCTGGACTTCTCCATGTTCAATGAGTTGTATGGTTGTTGGGCTCAACACTGGGACTTGCTGTCAGTTTATGGAGAGCAGTCTATTGTCTTGGCAACAGCTTTGTTTGTTTGGAGATTTCCATGGGACCTTTTTGGCCATCAATTCAACCAGTCTTATATGCTTTGTTTGGTGACTAGACACAGCCAGATGAGGATCTGTTTCCATCGTTGTTTGAAGACTCCATTAGGATTGCTTTCATACATCGTAAGAAATTTCCACAGCACTAACCTGCCATACTGCCACTGAAATGGCCTTCGATTCTAGAATGCTAGTCATTCTCACCTCATTCCCCTTTCAATCTCGTACCCCATCCTCCTTCCCATCTGACCCTCCCATTCTTGTCAGCCCCTCACTCTAGTCTACCCATGAAACTTATTCTATTTTCTCCTCCCAGGAAGATCCACGTGACCTCCTAGACCCCTTCTCTATGCCTAACCTCTCCAGGTCTATGGACTGTGTCTTGCTGATTCATTTAAGGGCTAATATCCAGACATAAGTGAATACATACCATGTTTTTTTCTTTCTGGGTCTGGGTTACCTGATTCAGGATGATTTTCTTCTAGTTCAATCAATTTGCCTACAAATTTCACGATGTCATTTATTTTGAAAGAGCTGTGTAATACTCCATTGTATAAACGTATCACATATTTTTTATTCATTATTTTGTTGAAGGACATCTAGGCTGTTTCTGGCTATTATGAATAGAGCGGCAATGAACATGGTCGAGCAAGCATTAGATACCACTTGGTATCAAACTTCAATTCTGAAATTATGCCAATGAAGAGACCATCATTAAATCACTGCAGAAAATAATTATAAAAGGTGAAATTTCTGCAAATTACAAAAGAATCACATTTTACACAAATCCTCCCCCTCCTTTTAATCATACTCATTTGATCAAACACTGATTTCAAAAGCAATGATTGAGGCTTTGTGAACCATTTTAACAAGTGTAGTTTCTTAAGACATATCACTCATAAGGCATTTCACATCGTATGAAAACCAATAAATATGAATTTTCATATTGAATTCAAATTGGAGTCCCATGAAATCTCTGTTTATGTTAAATAAAGACAGGTTCGCTACTGGTCATCTGAGGACATCAAAAATCATTCTGTTCTTTTGAATCTTTGTTTTCTCTGGGTTGAAGAGGAGAATCTTTCAGAGGCTATAAAACACTAAAAATACAATAAACTATTTCTCACTCGTAGAAATACACACATGCATATTGTATTGTTTTAAACATCTCAGGTTCTAATGCAGTCAATATTCATTTATATAAATTCCAGGCGTGAAAGCTCTTTGTGGTGCATGATTTCTTTAAGAGAATGAAGGAATTTAGCTACAAAAATATGAGATGCATGGATTTAAGGGAATATGTAATTTTTGTACCTCAATACTTATATTAAATAAAAGAGATATGTAAACTTCTTTTTTTAATAGGAGTAGGGGGAGGGGCAGGAATTGAATATGAAGACGTGGAAAGAGGTGAATATGAAGAGAGGAAAGGCAGTTGGATATGATCAAACAATAAAATATTATATTATAAAAACATGTATTTATTTGAAACTGTAAAAACATTTCAGTTTTAACTGATGGGGGAAATTAGCAAATTATTTTAGCCTGTCTTACAAAGAAGAATGGCACATCAGAAAACTTCAGAAATAAAAAAGTATATGCATTTTATCATAAAATTGTTTCTCCTGTCAAATAGAGAAATAATATATTAAATCCAGTCATAATTTGCATAGATATATCCTTTTAGAAAATGGTGAAATACATCAATAGTGAGGCAAAACATTTCATCACAACTAATAATCATATAAATACAGATCAAATAATGCCTCATTTCATTCTCTTAGGGTCCTGTAATTTTACAAACCACAAGAAGTTAAAATGTTAATACACAATGGACATTGATGCAAATAATTCAAGTTTTAATCCTAAACAGTGATAATTGAACCTACAGTGAGATTTATTTTGTAATCATGGAAGTCAATGGCATTTACAACTAAAATAAATTAAAGTAAATGAAGAGGAAAATTGCATCCTATGTAACATTTAGTTCATTATAGGCTTAAGCAAGTATGTCGATCCATGTTCATCAATGGGAATTATAGTGCTTGGAGACATAATTGAATGAAAATATGATAGCCAAGATATAGCCTATGTTTTTAAGCATGCATATTACTGTCTTTTTACTTAGTGAAGCTTTTATGAGTTCTTATAAAAAGAGATCAGAAAGGTGGAAAATTCAGTGCAATACTGTATAACATCTCATTAATATTTTAACATGAAGAATTTGAAATTAAAATCTATAGCTACAGAAACACTAATTCCTGTATCACTATTAGCTCTCTTTAAAAAATTATAGCATACTTATCTTTACTAATTGGGTTAATTAGAATCTCCATGATAGGGGCTGGAGAGAGGGCTCCATGGTTAAGAGCACTGCATTGGCTGTTCTTCCAGAGGACTCAGGTTCAATTCCCAGTAACCATATGACAGCTTACAACTGTCTATAACTCCAGTTCAAGAAGATTTAACATCTTCACACAGACATACATTCAGGCAAAACACCAATGCACTTGAAAAAGGAATGAATAATAACATGGTTAACTCAAGAGTTTCAGTATACACAAGAAAACTATCCCACTGACATTTACGTATTTCTGAACATCAGATTCCTTGATAACATATGATTTTATAAGAAACCAAAATAATAATAATAATTATTATAATAATAATTTTCAGAATAATGTTATCATATCTCTCAAAATTCTCCCAAGAAACAGAACCATTAACCCCTGCCTTTCATATTCTCTTCTAATGAAACATAGAATGGACAATAACCGATCATGTAATGGGATTTTTTTTCTAGTATTATATTACAGCATTATTATTTTTAATATTAAATACATTTTCTATTTTGTAGGTGGCAATTGGACAATTCTGTGTGGTATATTATATAGTAATCTAAACATTTTGGAAATATTCTTACGTATTAATTTGTATTTCTACTTTAAGACTACATTCTTATGTTTGTGCCTATATATATTATTTAATGAGTCTAATTTCTTCACATAAAGAGTAAGTTTGGAAGAATAGTACAAAATATAAAAAAAATATTTCAGAGAGTAGTTTTTTGCATATTATTTATTCATTTATTTATTTATTTATTTATTTTTCTTCTTTTGTATAATACATCTCCACACTCCTCCTACTCTTCCTCCATTCCTCCCAACTCCCCATCTTCCCTTTCCTCCTAATCTATCCTCCCCACACCCACCTACTCATCTCCACCTCTGTTTCTCCCCAAAAGTAGAGAAGTCCTCCCAGGGTTGCTGCTCAAACAGGGCACGACACGGTGGAACAAGGATGGGTACTAACCCCTACTCAGAGGTGGACTAGGCAACCCAGAAGGGGGAAATGGGTCCCAAGGGCAGGCAAGACTGTCAGAGAACCCCCACATACACTCTAGTCTGTAGGATCTCTGCAAGAACACCCAGCAACATAACCACATGGCATATCTAGGAAACCCTGCAGGTTCTATGTCTGCCACTAAACATATGTATCTATATTAATCTGAACATTAGTCTAAATTAATTGACCTCATTGTGCCATTTCAATACATGAATAACAGAACATAAACATGTTCAAGCATTCAAAACCCTCTTTACTCTTCCTAATCCCCTTTGTGTTTCCAGATGGTATCATTTTAACATTGATGTATTTAAAAAAACTAAACTCTAGATTATTTTCTAACATGTTTATATCTACTCTGATCCATGTTCCTACAAGCATCATTGTGTTAGATAGTTTTCTGTCAACTTGACACAAGCTAAAGTCATCTAAGAAGAAGGAACCTCAATTAAGTAAATGCCTCCATAAGATAAACCTGTAGGCAAGCCTGTAGGGCATTTTCCTAATTAGTGATTGATGGGGGACACAGCCCATTGTGAGTGGTTGCTGTCCTTGGGCTGGTGATCCTGGGTTCTATAAAAAAGCTGCCTGAGTAAGCCATTAGGAGCAAGCCAGTAAGAAGCATGCCTTCCCCCACCCCCAGCCTCTGCAACAGCTCCAGTTTCCAGGTTCCTGCCCTGTTATAGTTCCAGTCCTGCTTTCTTTGACATGAACAGTGATATGGAAGTGTAAACCAAATAAACCCTTTCCTCCCCAACTTGTTGTTTTGGTCATGATGTTTCACCACTGCGACAGAAACCCTAACTAAGAGAAACTTTATTTCATTTATCTCTAAATATCACTCCAATAACTTCAGAAATAAGAACAAGATCTTACAAATGGGACTGCATCAAACTGAAGATTTTATGTTCTGGAATCCATTAATTGAATTTTGAGTGAATGTTTTCCATGCCAGGAATAATCTCCTGTTTCATTTGTCCAAGAAACTCCCGATTTCTCATTCAATCTAAAGGAATAATTGCTGGATGTACAATTCTATAAAAGCTGCTATTCAATTTCAACATTAAATATTGCAGGCAACTCTTTATTGTTCATACGGTTGCTAAGGAATGTTTACTTTCCCCATCAGTTTGTTTCAAACATGAATTTCACTTCCTTGATGTCTACCAATTTGAGTGTGGCATTCCTATATGATGATTAATGTTCATATTTACTATGTTTGTGTTCTCTGAACTCTGTGAATCTTTATCTTTTAAAGTGATTTTAATAATTTCTAGACTCTGGTTCTTCAGGGTTTTTTTGTTATGTTTTCCCTTTGGCTTACATCTAAACAGTCATGTTACATTTTTAGCATTGTTTTATTTTTCCCTTTTCTTTTAAGTAGAGAGCTCCTACTATCCCAGTCTCTCCAATCACTGACTTGAATCTGGGTGTTGTCTACCATTCGCTAAAGGGATTTCTTCTCCCTATACTACGACTGCTTGGATGTCTAACATTGTGTGTTACGTTTTAGAATTTAGAATCCCACATCCCTATTTAAATAAAACATTTTATTTTTCATGGTTTCCTCTTTTTATTTCACCAGGGCTTTTCATATAGTTATCTGATCAATATTATCTTTCATTCATTTCCTAAGAACTGAAATTTTTGTGAAATGCAATATTGTGAGTTTCATATTGTAGATGTGTCTGTGTTCCTTTTCACATTTTGAAACTCAGGTGATGATGTTTAGAGGAAAGTTTTATGTTAATCCTCATTTGTTTATTCATAGATATTAGTGCTGGGGATTCATAATTCTCTTAATCCTTGTTTCATTTCACCATTGATTTTTCTAAATATTCCTTCTCTGAGAAATCCTGCCTTGACTTTCAGATGCAAAGACGCAAAGTAAAGATGCATCATTACTTTAATATTATTGGCATGACGGCAAGGTAGATGCGAGATGTTTTTTCTAATGTACTTATTAAGCACTCAAGCCTTATTTACAAATGGGATTGCATCAAATTGAAGATTTTATGGGCTGAAATCCACTAATTGGCTTTATATGTGGGATCCAAACTCAGGTTCTCCTGCTTGTATGGTAAAGATCTTAATTACTGAGCCATATTGCTCAAAGATGGTTTATGAGCTGCCATGTGATTGCTGGGACTTCAACACATGTCCTCTAGAGGAGCAACCACTGCTTTCTGCCACTGAGCCATGTCACAGTATTTTCGATTATTTTAATTAGTAGGAGAGCCAAAGGTAGAGGTAGAAATATAGTACACCTTGCTGTAAAATTTAACTTCAATAATCAATTAAAAAATATATACTCTGTAAATTATCCCAAATCTATGTCAATAATGTTATTATTCTCTCAGTTTTTTAATAATGTATAAATTAGAACATGCAACACACTCATTTTGTGAATTGATTAAAAGAAATGTCCTGACAGAATTTTTGATGACTTAAATTTAAAATCTTAGAACATACTTGATCCTATGTAATGGATAATTATGCTATTATGAATTTTCAAACTTATGCTATTACATTTATTTAACAAAAGAGGAAAAACTTGAAAAAATAGTCATTTCACTAAGTTTTTGCACTGTTTCAATATTACGGCTAAAGAAAAAAATAGTACCACAAAACCCACAAAAGCAATGGCAAGCTATTAAAATATTAATAATGGATCTTTAGGAAAATGGTGACTCAGCCTTATTAATAATCATAATTGATTGAATATTAAGTGTGTAATTTCTCACCATTTCTTAGAGTACAGCATAAGTTTTTACATGAATTATTCAAAACACTCAGGTTATGGTCGTCAGTGGAGAAGGATTTTATGTTTTGATTTAAAGGTTAAACTCAAAGTGGCAGGCTAAGTATATTTCATGTAAAGTACTGATGAATTAGAGATTTTCTAACAGGTTATGGTCAATATGCCATTGGTTGCAACAAATGTCTTCTCTGTCATGGTGAGAGAAATCATAGACATGCAAATAAATATGATCTCAACCTTAACAAGCAGAAAGTACAATAAAGCATATGAATGAAATAGCTAGATATTTAAGCACTTAATGACTTTGAAATGACTGCATGGGGCAAATTTCCGAAAGTTCATTTATCATGGGGTTATTTGTTCTTGGGAAGTTAGAGCTATTACATCCTGATGCCCTTTTTCCACTAAGAAAAGAGCAACCATTAAATGTTAATGCAGCTTCCTTTGATTTTGGTCAGTGACTGAGAAGGAAAAGAAAATCCATCTCTAAAATGAGATATTCATGCTGACTGTAATGGCATTGTGGGTACCTCGATATCGCGGTCCTTTATGTTGGAGACATTCATTGCAGAATCTTTAAGGAATAATATAAAGATATTTAGGGAAAGAGTCTTTCAAAGATAGAATGACTGATAAAGAAACTGGCTTTACTTCAACTCATATTTTAGAGAATGTTGCAAAGAAATAAAGCCTGGTGGTAGGACATTTAAGTTCTTAGTACTCTGATCACCTTTAACAAGATTCAAACAGAAAATCTATCAGCTAATTTACTATAAATTACAGCAGTAAAAGGAGGATATTATGTGTCCTGATATCCATGATAAGTGTAGAAATAATATACTGAAAGCAACAGAGTTAACTCTAGAGGCAAGCCAGTGCAAAGGGCCATAAGGAAACTCTGTAGAAAGGAAGACAATATACTGGTGCCCTGATACTTGTGGGAGGAACTCAAAGCATAATCCTTGTGAGATATCGAGGGCCACTTGTGACTGCAGAAATACTGAGCATATACCAGGCATGGGAAACAAGAGACCCTGGCATTGGAGAAACACAAGGAGCATATTTGAAAAAGACAAGAGTTAATATTTATTTTTCAACTACGGTTTCACTGAATCTTATGTCTGTCAGTGCACATAATTAAGAAAATATGTTAGCTAGGTTGTAGTAGGTCACGCCTTTAATCCCAGCACTCGGGAGGCAGAAGCAGGAGGTTCACTGAGTAACAGGCCTGTTCTACAGAGTGAGTTCCACAACAGCCAGAGTTACAACAGAGAAATCCTGTCTTGAAAAGAAAGAAAGAAAGAAAGAAAGAAAGAAAGAAAGAAAGAAAGAAAGAAAGAAAGAAAGAAAGAAAGAAAGAAAGAAAGAAAGAAAGAAAGAAAGAAAGGAAGAAAAGCATTATCATGTACATATGTGGCTCACGTACATTGTTGCAGATTCAGTTACAGAGGCAGGATGGAGCAGTGAGAGCTCAGGGAGAGACACAGAGACACAGCAGAGCTCAGCAGAAGAAGCCCAGAACAGAGAGTGAGTTGAACCAAAAGAGTCGAGTGTTCAGAAGGAGCTAGTCAGAGTGGCTTAGTCAGTAGTAGTTCTAACAAGGCTAAGGTTGAAGCCCTCTAGGATCAGGTTAGCAGTCTAAATATTCTAGCTGAAACCTTCTGGTTCAAGGATTAAGAATAGATTGTCCAGACGTGAAAATGCTTTAGAGCTCTCTGGCTCCAGGCTAGAACTGGTGATTTAATTAGACAAAATTGCGACCACCAATGTCTACACCTGGATGAATCAACATCTACACCCACATCCACATCTACCTCTACATTACATCCACATCCACATCTACTTATAAATCAACATTACAGAATTATGTTTTAGTGTTATTTATCCCTCCTTGTCCTCCGTAGGAAGGGTTAAGCAACGCTGGGAGAGCAGAGGACAACGATCTCCTATATATGCCTCATACTTTGCTGGACGTTGTTGTCCATGTCTGAAACACCAGCAATTCTGTAGGCTGAGGCAGAAACATTGCTGTGTGTTTGAAGCCAGGCTTAAGTATAAAAAAGATCATGTCAAAACCGTGAGGCTCACACTTCTAAATCCATACTTCTCTCCATTGAAGCAGCATCCCATGTTGAGCTTGGCACATTTTTCTTAAAATAACAGTACAATTAGCCAATTATTGCCTACTAAATTTTAGTGGGTTACTTGCTACCTGAGTTCATTCCTAGAATAAAAGTTTCAATAATTATGGGAACTGACAATTAATCAATGGGAACAATGAGAAGAAAAATACGATCTTTACATAATTATTTTTAAAATGTTAGAGACAATTTTACATTATGCCAATGTAAAACAAAATTAAAATTAATATGACGTTACATTGCTGGAGTTCACATACAGAGAAGCATGTTAGTTTGTAAAATTTTAGGCATAAATGCTGCATTTTTCAAGAAATGATTGACTAACTTTATTTAACAAAGCACATGATACAATATGCGAGTCCAAGTGCTCAAACATAGCAGTTCCTAAAAACATATTATTTTAAATATCAAAAGCAATGGGAAAGTAAAATTTTATGACAAGTTAAAAAGTACGTTTACCTCAGATTTGAAAATTGTAAACAAGGGTGAGAAAGATGGCTCATATTTTGCAGCCTGAGAACCTAGTTCAATCCACAAAACAAACATGATGGAAGGCTAGAATTAGGACCCCAAACTATAATATTTAAGATGATAAATATAAAGAATATGTCTGTTTATTTGAAAGTAGAGAAGTAATAGTTATATTTAATATCCAGTTTTGTGTCCTGAAGATCCTTATTCTCTTTCTCTGTGTGTGTGTGTGTGTATGTGTGTGTGTGTGTGGATACACAGATAGATTCATATTTTATATCATATATTATTTTATTATATCATCTATATCCATCTACATATGAAGTATATAGGATTCCTAGTGTGGTATAATCTCTTCATTTTGCCCTAATACAACTGGGACCAATATTTCTGAATATCTTTATTATGTTTTACAGCTCATTTTTCTAAATAAACTTATTGCACATCATAGATACCCCCTAGACTTGCATGATAAGTCAAATCTTATAGTTTTTAAATGTTCTAACATAATGAAACTGTCTTAATTTAGTGGTTATAAATCAACTGGAAATTCTGTGGCCTATTCATTGATGAATAAAATCTACCGATTTTGAAAACTGATCTCTTTGCTGATTATAATCTTGGAGATGATTTTGGATATATAAACCAATTCCCTCAAATATATGAAGATTGTCAATATGACAATTCCTCAGGAAATTAGGAATCGACCTACCTCAAGACCCAGATACACCATGCCTGGGCATATACCCAAAAGACTCTCTATCCTACCACAAAAAACATGCTCAATTATGTTCATAGTGGTTTTATTCATTATAGCCAGAAATTGGAAACAACCTAGATGCCCCTCGACTGAAGAACGGATAAAAAAATGTAGTGTATTTACACAATGGATCATTGCTCAGTTATTAAAAATACAGCAATATGAAATTTTCAGACAGGGGGCTGGAGAGAAGACTCACTGTTTAAGAGAATTGCTGTTCCTGCAAAGGACCTGGGTTCTATCCCCAGCAACCATATGGCAGTTCACAACTGTCTATAACTCCAGTTCTTGGGGATCTGATATCCTATTCTGGCCTCCCTGGACAACAGTCTTGCTCATGATACACAGACATATTGCAAGCAAAACATGTATACATATAAAATAAAAATAAATATTGTTAAGTAGGCAAATAGATGGAACTAGATAAAATTATCCCAAGTGAGGTAATCTAAACCCAGAAAGGAAAACATGGTATGCACTCACTTAAAAGTGGATATTAGCTGTTAAGTAAAGAATAATCTTGCTACAATCCACAGACCCAGAGGTACTATGCAAAAAGGAGGGTCCCAATGGAGACATATGAATCTCCCTAGGAAGGGGAAAAGCGAACAGATGTCACAGAATGGCTGTGGGTAGATAGGAACAGGAAGAGAAAGGACCAGATTGGGTGAGGGGAGAGAATATAGAGAGAGACAAGCTGAATTGGAGAACATCTAGGGGACGAACTGGAGACCTAGTGCAGTGGAAACTCCCTGGAGTCAATGGGGTGATCCTAGAGAGGACCCAAGGTAATTGGGTACAGAAAGCCTGAAAAGGCCATTTCCTGTGACCATACAAGGCTCTCAGTGATGGGACTGGGAAACCATTCCATCCAACAAAATACAAATTGAAAATATATTTCCAGGTGTATTGTACTTGATAAAAATTGAGTTCAATGGTATTTAAATTGTAGTTAGCAGCAACATTTAGCCACTGACAAGTTTTCTATTCATATAACTCATCAGCATCCATATATAAAGTATGAAGCAAGAAAGGATCTGTACATCTTTTAAATAGCAGACTGTTTTGTTTCATATTTCTTTAAGATAAGATATGAGAATCTCAAAACACCCAGCTCTTGTTTAATGTTATTATTTTTTTACAAGTGATTCATTTGGATACCACTAGCCGAATACAGTGTAAAAACAATAATTTTTGCTGTAACTTATGTAGTTGCCTGTAGTCTGCCTGAATCTTCTTTAAATATGAAAGTATGTGTAGAGGAATATGCCTATGGTATTTATATATATATATATATATATATATATATATATATATATATATATATATGTCTTTTATAATATATGGCTTGATAATTCAAAAGGATTTTGAAAAATTCTAAGGCTATTATGTGGCTTATTTTTGTGACATTTTCTTGTGCTTCTTCCATTAACAATCTTTATATTTATTCTTTGTTACATCTAATATCCCTGCTACAAATATGAATGATTATATTTAGTGTCTGGAGAATTTTGATAAATATAATAAAGTCGTATTCCTGGCATCTTACGAGAAAAGAGCAGAGCTCAGCTTCTGAGAGCACATGTTGTACTTTATTAAATGTAAGATCCCATCACTTATAAACATGCAATACTAGAAATGTCTAAAATGAAAATGACTCTCCATTTCTATTACCTATTACTTCTAATTTTATTTTATTTTATAAATAAATTTGTTGTTTAGAGAAATGTTTCAATGAAAAACCATTTCTGTGCCAGTCTTAAAATATGCACAAGAGGGAATATCTTCTAAGATATTCCTCCACCAGATGGTTAACATTAATTCTGAGATACATAGGATTTTTAAAATTCCTGTTAGTGAACAAAACACCAGAGAAATTTAGAGAATGATCGAATATGACCGAATGAAACCGAGGAGCCAGTTAAAATTGAACCTGTTCAAGTTCCCATTTCCTTAAACACTCCTGATATCAGCATGTGAAAATGACCTCTCATTTAAGATAATCTAAACAAACACCATATCATATATGAATAGATACTACTTATCTAAATTGATGTAACATCAAACTGCCTTCTGTGTCTCCATGTTTGTTCCCGTAGACAAAAACCACTCCCAATCATTATTAGAGAAACCTCTAGTGATACTAACAGTGAAGAATTCAGAGACTCATTGCTGCCCAAGATGGCTGAGAATGAGTGAAGAATATTACTGATTTCAACATGCTGACTTTGAATCATGTAAGTTCACTCAATTCCTTTAGTGAGCAAGCCAACAACAGAAAGATAAATAAACTTTCTCACGTATGCCAATACAACTCTCTGATAAAAGTAGAACATAAAAAAGCATTACTGCCAGAGCCTGTAAACGTTGCATTGGAAGGAATGTAAAGGAAATAGTTAACAAGTGCCTATGTGCAGGTGGATAGGATATTACTTCTGTTTTATAGCATAGCAGACTACTCATGGCTGTTACCAGTGCATTTTAGATGTGAAAATAGCCAACAAAAAATTTTGCAATATTATAGAATAGTGTATTATATGTATACATATATACATATGAAGCTATTTATTATTATTATACAACATATCTGAGGAGATATATATATATATATACATGCCACACTGTACATCATAAATAAGACAAATCAGTATCTATCAGTTAAAGTTGAATAATATTATTCATAAATAAATAAAATCAAGAAACTCGTAGAAACAGAAAATAGAGTCATGGTTGTATCAAAATGGGGAGGTAGGAGAATTTAATCAAGATTTCCAATGTCAACTCATGCAAAATAAATAGGTTCTGGATCTACTGATCAACACTGTGCACATGTTCAACACACTTTCAAATTACTCAGAATGTAGACATTATTTAGTGCTTTTATATTAGAAATATCATAATAAAACATATGTACTAAATATTCCCTTATTTAAAGGACAAATTCAACAAAATTGTTATTTGGAAATGCAATTCTGAAGAGTGATTATTGAGTGAAAATACAGACTGTGAGAAGTTGGCTAAGATTTTGATAATATATTAAACTTTGTTGCATTTAATTTATAACTATAAGCATGCAAACATATACTGTGTAAGCAACTGATATACAAGCATGTGATATTTGTATATGTATAGGCATGCATATATAATAATATTCTGATGTAACAAAAATTAAATATTTATTTGGCTGAATTTAATACATTCCTTATCCATTAGGAGTAATGAAACCAAACAGAAAAATAAATGCAAGATAAAGAAAGAAGTTTCCTCCTTGTATAATGTCATCAGAATGATAATTCAAATCACCTACTGGACTTTAAGAGGACAGATATATTAAAAATTGTGATATGTGATTCTCTGGGAACATGCTATCTACACAGGCCATGGGAACAGGCTACTGTTGATCTTCACCTCTTCTGATCCTCCAAATCTAATCCCCAGTCTCACCAACAGTTCCAAAGCAGACCACCTGATGTGGACTCCCTTCTCACCTTACCCTATTGCCAGGACATCACACATATCTTCACCTGCAAACTTCCCCCAACTCACTGCTTTATTCCATCCCCTGACTACAGCAGGCATTCCTTGGGAATGTCCAGGCTACTCTGGCCAAGGATGCAGATAGGCTAATTATAAATCTTCACATCTCCCTCCTATTTTCCAAATCCAGTCTCACAGTCTCATCCCCAGTTCTGTAATGGATTATGTTTTGTAGCCTCACCTTCTTTTCTGTACCCATCTCCAATGTCTAACCTTTCTTCCTCCCACCCATTCCATTATCCCAGCCTCTAACACCAGCAGGCATTCCCTGGGAACCAGACTAGCCAGCGATGCAGATCGGCTAACTGCAAATCTTGACCTCTCCCTCGTTTCCTGCAAAACCAGTTCTCCAGTCTGGTCCTCAGTTTGTAGAATACTACTTGTTGTGGTCTCTCCTCACCCTCTGCTCCCAGGCCCAGGGAACTAAGCAAATCGTCATGAAACACACTTCGTTCCTTCGTTCTGTGGATCCTTCAGCCTTGCCTTCCAAACACATTCACATCTTAAGTGTCAACATACAGAAACAAATCTTACCCAGAAGCATCAGTGGTCACTATCTGGAATCTTAGGAGAATTTCCTCCAAGGCAACACACAGCCCAATACTCACCTGAGGACCAAGGAAGGCAATAGCAACCAAGGAATAGAAGTCCCACCCATCAAACACAAAACCAGTACCTAGAATTACAGTCTTCAGAAACCCAGATGCCTAGCCCAAGCACAAGCAACAACAAGTAACAACAATGCCAAAGGAAGGAGCCCATGCCTCATATTGCATGGCAGAACAGGAACTAGAGACTGGATAGCCCAGAAATAACTTCTAATGACATCCTGCCCTGTTCACAGATGGGTACCTAGCTCAATCTTCATCATAGAGGTTTCCTCCAGCAGCAGATGGGAGCCGATATGGGTGGTAGTGGGGAGGTTACAGGAGAGAAGGCTGTGGGAGGCAATACAGAGAAAGACAGACAAAATTAATGGGCATTTAAGGGGTAATATTGGAACCCCCCCTAAAATATAAAATCACTAAACTATATACATATATGAAGGTAATCTAAACGAAATCACCAAATAATAGGAGAAACAGAATCCCAATTGGCCATCTCTTGTCACCAAGCACAGCTTCCAGCAGTGGGGATTACATCAGAAAACAAGTTGATGTCTGCCAGTGCTTCTTTCTAAAACCATGTTGATGTCCAAGATCTTTTCTGCTGCAGGCAGCTATAGGCAGGAAAGCTTCTTTGGCAGTGGTATCGATGACTGCAGATTCATAACAGAGAATGAGAGGCATTGACAGTTTCTGTGCCAACCCGTCACATGCAAAAATAAATAGTCAAAACAGGAAGCTACTGAGAAAGAGTCCTTAAAAAATTGTGATAAAGATGATGAAGTGTAGTTCTTCACAATTGATGGCTCCCGGCAGGGTTGGGTTAGGAGGAGTCACTTTTCATAAGGGTCTGGCCACTGAGAGTCGGACAAGCTGAACATGTTACAGGGAGTATAAATGGTGGCACAGATTAAGCTTTTTTTATCCAAAGGAGGATACAAGGGTGGGATGGTGGACATGGGAGGAATAGGAAAAGGATTTGCTTGGGATACACTGTATGAAATTCTCAACAAAACATTACAGGCAATGATGGATTCACAGCAAGATTCTACATGACATTCAATTTCTGCAAATAATACATTTTTCAGAAAGAATAGAAACAGAAGAACCACTTCTAAACTCTTTTTACAAAGTAGGTGTTGCTCTAATACCAAAATCAGCTAAGACACAATAGAAAATGAATATTACAGACCAATATAGCAGAAAAACATAAATGTAAAAATTGCCAATCAAATATTTGCAAACAGAATGCAGGCATGTATATAAATGATCGTCTACCATAATTAAGTTTGCTTTATCCCTGAGATGCAGGGATGGCACAACTTACATAAGTCACCACTTGTAGTAAGTAATTTATATCAACATAAAGACAATACAAATCACATGATAATCTCAACAGGTACACAAAAGGATTTTGAAAAACCCAACATAGCTTCTTGACAAACATCCTAGATAGAGTAGGACTGGAGGGAACCTATCTCCATATAATAGAGGCTATGCATGCCAAACTCACAGGCAACATCATCATAAATATATAAAATTTCAAAAGAAACCCATCAAAACAAGGAATGAAATGTCTGTTCACTATCACCACTACTTTTGAAATATAGAACTTGAAGCCCAAGCCAGAGTTATAAGAGAAGAGAAGGAAATTAAAGTGATAAGGCTGGGGAAAATAACAGCCTAAAATTCATATGGAATCACAAAAAGCCCTGGATAGTCAAAGCAACCATGAGCAGTGATGGTGGTGGTCGTCATGAAGAGAAAAGACACATTGCCAGAGGACTTAACATTCTAGATTTTACGATATACTACTAAGATAAAGTAATAATCACCATACTGATACAAAATTAGACTTGGAAGTTCAAAGAAACAGAATAGAAGACCCAAACAAATATGAGTGAATGTAAGTACAGTCATCTGATATCTGACAGAGAGCCCAAAAATACATAATGGAAAAAGCAACTTCAGCAAATAATGCTGGTAAATGTATTATGTGCATAAGAGTGAAACTAGACTGATATGTTTACTGTTTTTGTTTTTATAATCAAATAGCATTTCCCCTCCCTTTTCCTGCTTGAAATCCCTCTCATGCCCTACTTGAATCCCTCTCAAATTGGTACTTTCTTTTTCTTTGATTATTATTGTTACATATAGATGTAAATATATATAAACATATGTTTTTAAAGTATATACACACACCTATATGCACATATACATATATACACACATATATCCATATGCATACATATATATGTATATATACACACATACACACTTGCATACACAAAACAACCTACTGAATCTATTTACGGATGCTTCTGTGTGAATGATTTCCAGGCTAACCACTTAGTATCAGAAAACCAATTAGGTAACTGATCCTCGAGAAAGACTAATTCTCCGACTCTCAGCAGTCATTAGCTGCCTATAGAATCTAAAATTATATGAGATTAGTGAAATAAGAAAATGAACTGAGGGGCTGTCAAAATGGTTCAGTGGTTAAGAGCACTCTCTTTTGTTGCAGAGGATCCTAGTTCTATTCCCAGTACCTAGATGTCAGCTCACAACTTCCTGTAACTCCAGTTCCATGAGGAGTTATGATAATCTCTTTTAATCACTAATGGTATCAGGCTTGTGCTCAAAATACTCGTACATATAAGATATATAAAATATAATCTTAAAAAATTAACTGAGTTCATAAGTTTATCAAGGTTTTCTAGAGAAGAGTGATGGAGAAGAGAAAGAAAAAGAAATTTATGAAACTAATGTTGTGATCAGAGGGAGGAACAATCTTGCAAGCAATAGCACAGGCATATGCTGGGATCAGAAAAGAGTCACTCATGTCAGCAGTTAAAAAAATACAGAGTGCTGGGTTCTTCTTACCTCACATTTACAGAATCAGAAACTTTGGGATTGGAGCCTTAAAGTCTGCATTTTAAGAAGATGTCTATGGGTTTTATATGCACACTGAGTTTGAGCAGAAGTCCCTTAGGCAGAATTTTGTCACAGAAACCATTCCACCAAGGAAGATTGTGCTGCCCTTCAAGAGATTATTTTGTAGGGACCTGGCTATTAATTCAATTGGGATGAACCCAAGGGACATATTTGAAGTCATTTAAATCCTGCAAAGTAAGGAGTTTGATGTGAGCTGCAGATCAGCTTCTGGATTTAATTTATTTTGGATGCTATCAGGAAAAAAGGCAAGGAGCTAGTGACAAAGCTTCTACTATTTTTTTTTACAAGTAGCTGATCCTCTTCAGAACAGAGACTAGTGTAACTATTTTTCCTGCTTAGAAGCCTACTGTAATAAACTGGTAAAGTAGTATATTGGCTTTGTGTACAAAATAAAATAAAATATTGATAAAATAGTACATTGACTATACTAATAGCAGATAACAGAGACAGGGAAGGTGGCTTAGCTCTGGAAGGTGGTAAAAAGCCACCTTTCTGGAGTAAACACTAATTTAGTGCATAGATCTCCTTGTCAGCTTGATATTTTTATGTTTTTTTTTCATTCTGTCATCAACTTGGGGATTATTTAATGTTTTTAGTGTGTCTCCACCTCCTGTCCCCCCACCATAACATAACCACTCAGAAGAAGCACCCTGGACTCCCAGCCCTTCTTTCACTGCTGATATTAAACTGAACAATCTTGGAGCCTTGTTTTTAAACACTAATCACTAAAAGGTACATGGCAGTTTAGCCAAAATAACAGAGGACGACCGAATGACAGAAACAGAATGACTATTAAAATTACTAAAATCTGTCTTCCTTATATTTTCCCAGATTAAAATGGAATTACAGTGTGTGCTCATCTCTAAACTAATTTCATTTTCATTGATTTCAGAAATATTCACTCAGCATCCATCAGGAAAGATTTATTAAACTGTTAGCAATATTTTTTGTACATATTTTTCATTTTCGAACCACACTTCATTTAAAGTCAGTGGGGTGATCTTGTACTTTCAGTGGGGAAAAAAAAAAGGAAATTCAAGTAAAAGAGAAAAAGAATCTTCTAAAGGACAGCTTTTTATGAGGGCAGATGCTGCGATATGTTCTAAGATGATGCGTTCTGGTCACTTTAAGGAGAAAAAAGTGATGTGGAGAAACTAAACAAAACAAAGAGGAGGAGAAGAAAAAATTGTCATCCTGGAAAGAAAATAGGAGAGTAATAGATAGCAATCCCTAAATGCCTGTCTCAAGCAGGTGAGAGGGCAGCAGAAATTTATGCTCTTTGGTGGTCCCACGAGGCTTGCCTCCGGGCATCATTTCCTTCAGCTCTGCATCATAAAGATTTTATGTCTAAACATATATAATATTTATATGTGCTAATGCCACTGATTCTCATATGTAAGATATATGAGCCAAACTTAGAAGCATTGATCTTTATTAGTTTTCTATATAGATTATAAGACAACAATGGATTGGGTATGGGTAATCTTTAGTGAACTTTTATGCCCTAAGCCAAAAGTTCCCATAAACCCATGCTGCACACAACCCCAAAGACAAGCTACAGGTGTCCAAATGACTACACCCAACCAAATTACAGCCATCTGCATCAAGCATTCTAAATCTAACTCATATACAACTACACCACAGCTGAGGTGGAAACAGGAACCTCTAATGACTAGTCAGTTAAACCAAAAAGCTTTTCTTAACGTAGAAATTCCACATCTGCCTCTACAGAATAGCATGAACAATTAAAAGGCAGAAGAGTCTTGGATATGAAAGGACCAACAATGATAGTTTCTATCTCAACCAAGGAAATTCCCTGAAGAAAACACCACTGAAGGAATATCCTCTACATAAAACCTGTAATGCCTGGGAAAACAAAACAAAACAAACCACCACTCTCAGGCCATGTAGTGGTGGCACACACCTTTAATCCCAGCACTCGGGAGGCAGAACTCTATGAGTTCAAGGCCAGCCTAGTCTACAGAGTGACTTTCAGGAAAGCCAGAGTTACAACAAAGAAACCCTGTCTTGAAAAACAAAAACATGAACAAACAAAGCAAAACAAACAAACAAATAAACAAACAGAAAGCAGCTTCAGCCAAAAAGAAAATCTTTTAAGTCTGACTTCTTGAAGAATTGCCTTCTTCATCTAAATGGCAAGAGCATTATGTAATTTAATAGAGGGGCACGATATGAAAAAGGGAATCAATTAAAAACCTGTGCCTCTGTATCCTATTAGACAGTAGCAAATTACCCATGGAAATTTTATGCCTTGGGACCCACAGAGAAAACCAGGATGTAGGATCAAATGAGAATGAAATGATCCAAAGGTATTATTCCCCAAATATTCAAATTTTGGCTAATGGAAGAATCTTTTCTTTTGGACACATTAAACTATTGAAAGAATTTGGGAAGCTAAATTAGATTAATAGTAAAAATACTGATGTAAAATGAACTGTTTTAGATGCTGTTTCAAAGCTTCTCAGAGTTTGGAAGCAAATGGATCTAAAGATATTATATTATGTGGTCTTCCTGAAATTTCTGTGTGTAAAAATGAAGTAAACACCATCCATTACAATGAGATAGATTACAAAAAACAAACTAGAACATTGTGATTATCTCTCAGAAGTCAAAAATAAAAAGTAAAGGCAGACAATGCCAAATAAAAGTGTCGTATTGCACGACAGGTGATGAACAAGTGAATTCGGCATTTTCAAATTACATGAACAATAAAAGAAGGTAAGAGAAAATTGAGGGAAGTAGATATGATATTCATATACATTACCTGTCTCTGCAACCTGAGCAGTATGTGAGATAGATGCTTTAGGCTAAGTGATGATTAGAAATTAATTATGCCATAGGTTATAGCAGAAAATGACATAAATGATGAGATTATAAGATTTGAAACCACTAAGCATGTCACGTAGGAGTAATGTAAAAAAATTGTTTATTTTACATATTGATTGTAAGAGAGAGAACAGCTCATTAAATTGTAGAGGGACATTTAGAGGTGGAATCAAAATTACTTTCATAAACCTGTGTATAGATTTTATAAATATTAAAATGTGTATGGGCCATGTACATTATTCTCTAGCCATTATAGATAAGGTTTACTTATATTTATGACTATATCATCTTTTTAAAAATCTGTTTTTTAAAGGACAGAACAATTGTATAGTCTCCTTGGCTATCAGAAATAGAGTATTCAGGAACAAGCACAAAGCCTCCAACACTTTAAGTTCTATTTGGAATTTCAGGGAGTTTATTCTTGCCCATTAAAGTATGAAGATAGATGTTTTAACACACAGTGTAACCCTTTGTGACATTGCATTAGCCCAGCAATTACTTACAGCATTAGAACCGTGCCACATTTGGATAAGTAATTTAAGACAATAATAAAATTAGAATTTTATATGAATAGCTGAGATTTAATCACAGAATCCAGACATCATTTTGATGGTCATACAAAATCACCTGTAAGTAATTTTGTCAAAAATTGCAAGGTTTATTCTTTTATAACACACTCAAACTATGAATTCATATCAATTAGAGCTCACACTGTCTCTGTCAATCATTTAGTGAAAAGTACTAATTTCACATGAAAACATAAGTAACAATGTGATATTTTCAATCATTACAAAATATCTCATAAGAGTAATATCTCTATAACCCATGTATTTTAGTAAAAAAAGTATAGAGAATATTTTAGGACAGAGAATAATTTTGTTTGGCAGTTTGTTTTATAAATTAAAGAGATATTTAATCAAAGTTCAGAAAAATATACATTTACATGTTTACAGTTATTTAATTGACAGAGAAAGCATTATGGTAAGTAGCCATGATTTTCAAAGATTTCACTAGTAAAGAAGGAACACTTCTTTTGAAAATACACCGAACCACCCATAAATAATAGATTATATATCTGCAGAGTTAAGATATTATGATAAGGTACAGGACCTAAGACAACACAATGGTAGAAATTAGACTTACTCACCGATTTGTGTGTGTGTGTGTGTGTGTGTGTGTGTGTGTGTGTGTGTGTGTACAAGCAAGTGCATACTTTTGTTCATGTGTGTGTTGACATGCAGATCAGAGGACAAAAAAACATGTTATTATTCAGATGCCATCCACTTTGTTCTTTGTGAGAAGAACTCTTTCTAGAACCTAGAACTGATCAAGAAAGCTAGTATGGTTAGCCAATGTGCATCAGAAACCTCATATGCATAGCTCCTTGGCACTAGAAAACAACTGTGCTATTCTGCTCAGCACTTTTGCATGGGTACTGGAAATCAAACTCAGGTCCTCTTGCTGACATAGGAATTACCTTGCAGACTGATCTATCTCCCCAGGATCCAACAATAAATTTTATGACAGTTTTCTATGACATATTATTCTATAAAAAAATCTTCTTTTCAATACACACACACTACATCAACATATCATCACATTCTTCAGCTTTGTACAACTTTGACTATTTTTGTAGTTTGTGGGACATATTTGTAAAACTTACAGAAGAACAACAAAAACAACATGTAAACTATTTGAGAATCTACAAGACAAGGCACTCAGAGGTACTGTTGCTAAACTCCTTTGTTGTACTGTTGTCATATTAGGACCATTAAGTGTATGCTGAAGTAAATTCTAGAAAAGAAAGATAATTTTAAAAAATGACTGATGCCCGAAGAAACTTGTTTTCATGCTGTTAACACAAGTTTATACTTTCTTGTTCACGAGTTTATAAGAATAGAGGCAGAATTAATCAATTTGGATAAGATAAAACCATTGCAATCTTTTACTCAGAATTATATTTCTCACTTTTTTCTTCTCATATTAAGAAGGCAATTACTTGTTGGTACTAACATAAAGACTGAGAAATGTAATTGTTTTATTCCTTAGTTCTATTATAAAATCCTACTTTGATCCCTGAATACAATAGATGATTTGCCAATTGGAAATTTAAGTCAAATACTTGATCTAGTTGCAAAATTCCTCTTCCCTATTTGCAAGATGGAAATGCTTACTTCATGTAAAAGTCATCCAGCAAGACCACCTAACAAGTAGACTGCCTAACAAACTAATTAGTTTAAGAGAATACACCCTAATGATGCATCCAGACAAACAAAAGACCAATTATCTCTATTCACATTTTCTAAACTAACTATCCTCATTAATGTTTACTTGTGAAATCCAAGATCACAGAATTTTAATGAAGTGTCAGATTGAGGTGATAGTCAATAACTATGTATATTCTTTTCAAAAAAAATTAAGGTAAACATATCTAATATTTTATGTATGGTATATTATGCCTATAATGCTAAATAGTGCCAACTATTTCATGAATGCTTTCATATGTTTTCCTGGATGTAAAAGGACAGTTGGTAAAGTCAAGGAAAATAAATGTTGCAAGTGTTGAATCAACAAAACAGTCCTGTTTATAATCTGTGATTTGGCTCTTCTTTACATCATATATCATAATAAGAGTTGGACTTACAAGGAGACTTTTTCTTGGTGATCTGGGCCATTATTGAAGTGGAAAATAAAATAATTTTTACTCAGGACCATCTTGGCCCTGGTATGCATTTTCCTTTCCACCCTGTCAGCTCTACCAACTCTGAATTTCTTGACTTTGAAGGCATTATGGCAGCACCATCTGTTTACTCACAGATTGTGAGTAAAATTGGTTTAAGATGAATTTATCTGTGAAGGGATTATTTTTTAGTTTCTGATTCCTACAACTGGTACACAGTGTTCAGTTGTTTCTGTGTCCTCAATATGCACTTGTTCCGATGTTTGAAGGAAGAATGAAAGAATACATGTGTTTTAAAGCAACATCATTTACATTACTTAATTTAACATATGAGCTCAGAGTCCATCCAACACCAGACTTTCACTAAGAATACATTTTACTTTTAATGCCAATGAAAGGAATAATAAAATCTGTCTTTAAAATTTCACTAGACAGTTTTTGATGTCTTATCACATCCTAGTAATTAGTTATCAGTATAGTTAATGGTTTATTCTTATCACCTTTGAACTTATAAAAATTGGGTTTAATACACTATAAGCTGTTTAATCGAAATTATAAAATATTCTTCCTACTAAATTAGTAACATCTTCTGTGGGGCTGGTTGGCCATGACATCCTTGAAATTACCACACTGTGCTTGCAACTCCTACATAGATATGAATCCTATGAAGTCTTATACCTCAAATAGACTTATAAAACTATAGTAAATACATCAGCAGAGATGAAGGGTAAGCATGAAAGAAATGTTAACTTTAAAGGTCTTGGTAATTCTATCTATGTTTTTGCTTTTAAGGAAAAGCCAGTAGTCCCCAGATAAACTGCTTGAGAGTCATGGTGATAGCTGGTAAGTAGTTATGTCATAAGAGAGAAGTATCCAAATTCTAATGAAAGTTGATAACTAGCTCAAATTGCTTAATAGCTGATATTTTTTAAGTAATTTACTTAATATTTCACAAAAGATAAACTTTTTGAGCTGTAAAATAGGATGACTAAGCAAAATATGATTTAACTTTGTTCTGAGTCATAATGAATAATGTTAGATGTAAAATGTTAGCTATTTTGTTTATGTGATTGATATGTGTAAAAAAGAAAGAGGTATGCATATTCAGTTGACAGTATCAAAATAATCTGCACGTCCTCCATATATCATTGACTTTGTAGATGACTGATGTGAGAATCTTTAATTTTTCAAATAACCATTTAATTGACTTGTATTCAGAGGTTTATCTCCAAAATATTTAATTTTCCTACTATTCATTCATTAGCAAGAAGTCAGTTGAAATGCATACAATAATGTAAAGTCTCTTTACGTCTTCCATTATTCCAATGATAGGAAAGAAAATCAACCAATTCTTCCACAAATAGGAAAATTTCTCATTACAAGATAACAAACACTCACATACTAATTAATATTTTCTTTCTGGCTTTCAAAACTCAGTACTGGTAGTAGTGAGAAAAAGATATTTTGTTAAATCCTCTTTGAGTTTAAGAGAAAAAAGTGCAACGGCTGTGAATTCAAGTAACATAAGCCTGCATGACAGAGTGACAGTTCATATTCTAAAATATGTCACACTTATATTTGAATCTAATATAATTTTTCCTCAACCAGCAGGATATCTTGAAACAGATGCTCTGAAGACAGGCATACATATCTATTCTGTTTATCTCATTTTGCTTGGCTTTCTTTTTTCCTTTTCCTTTAATGAATCTCACACCCTGTGAGTAGTCCTGTGATTCCTGACTGGTTCAGTAATTCCATGACTCATCAAATAAACTAAGTGGGAAATTGCTTGTACCATCAATCTATACCCTACCTAGATGATTCATATATCAGAAGTAAATTTAGTGTCCTAAAACCAAGCTGAAGCTCTCCTAAATGAAAATGCATTTTACGAAAAGAGTATTTATTAGGGTAGTTAACTTAATATTTTCATACGTTCTTACTTGCAATATATGAGGATTGTGTAAAATGTAAGTGAATGTCCTCCAAGCAAAAAGTTTGAATTAATCAATACTGTCATTTAAACATTAGAATGAGGAATTTTTTTTCCATTTCAAATTTAATTCAAAATTGTTTATTTGCTAAAATTTTATTTTATATTCTATTCTTTACTGTTTATTTTCTATGTATTTACAAATACTTTAGAATACTTTCTAAGACAAAGTATTGAACTATATTGTCCACAGAAAATACTTCCTTGTAAAAAATACAGAGAAGAGAATTAGAATGACCTGAGTAAATGTTTAGTCTTTTTAAGTGGTATTGGGTGAAAAGGAGAAGTTTAATTCCTCATCAAACTACCCAGTTAAAAATTTTGAAGAAAAATGTTATTATAAAATCATGATCTATTCTGATTTCCCAATGACATCCTAAGAACTAACACAGAAAATTATTTATTTTCCAACTATGAAGAGCAACATACATAGCTATTAAATGAGTTTTTTTTTTTTGAAAGCTCCGAGTAAGAACTAAAGCGAATTTGAACTGCTTGAATTATAATCATAATTAGATCCGTTTCAATTCTGTCTTATATCCTTATATCGAAGAAGGAAAGGATGAACTTGCATTAGCTATCATAAGACAATTGTTTCCTGTTTACTCATTTAACATATGGGCTTTTTTCACATATTATGGGATATGGAGGTCAGGGGAGGGAGGGGATTGGGATGCATTATACAAGAGAAGAAAAAAAAAAAGAACCCTGTATTCAGTGTTAAACCAAAATCCACAGGAAGCAAAGAGCAAATCCAGAGGATTAGGGTGTTTTCTCTCTAAGTTTTGTGTGAACAGAGCCTCACAGTCAGGTTTACAGTCAGAGTTTTCTAACAGCCTTTAATTTACTATTTACTTCCTCTCCACTTGGTAGTCTCCGAAGTGATATCAAGAATATGTTTCCTACCATGAAGAGATTAGAGCGTCTGTAAACATAGGTCTGTAGAACTCATGTTTAAAGACAGCTGCTCTTTATGATGTGAGTACCACCTGCATGTCCACTCACACATATGCCTAGTAAACTCTTATATGTTCTAAAGTTATTTACCAACTTTTACCCTCACCTGTCTTATTTGTATTCCCACTTACGAGTGCATTAAAGAAAATACAAGTGTCAAATATATCACAACTCTGCAACTTTCTAAACACACATACGATGTAAAATGAAATAATGCTAATCAATGTTTCTCAACCAAGTAAATACATGGAGAAAACACTGCAACTGATAACAGAGGTCATTGCTAGGCTGGGAAGTGGTGGTGCATGCCTTTAATCCCAGCACTCAGGAGGCAGAGACAGGTGGATCTCTGTGAGTTTGAAGCCAGCCTGGTCTATAGAGTGTGTTCTAGGACAGCCAGAGTTATTACAGAGAAACCTTGTCTCTGAAAAAAAGGACATTGCTAACTTAATGGTATAAAGGTGAGCTGATGTAATAAAAGGATACGTTGGGATGGCTCAGTAATTAAGAGCCACTCTTGTAGAAGACACAGTTTCAGTTCCCAGCACTCATGTGGAGCAGCTCACAACCAGCTGTAAGTCCAGATCCATGGGATTGACATCCTTTTCCAAACTCTCCAGACACTTGTATTCACACATGTACTTAGCTAAACACACAAGTGCGCACATGCAAACACACTTCACACACACACACACACACACACACACACACACACACACACACGCGTGCGCGCGCACGCATGCAACCACATGCAACCACACTCAACCACACACAGACACATCAATAAAAGTAAAATAAATCTTTTAAAATTATAATATTATGCCTGAAGAAAGGCAAAGAGGAGATCATCATTCCTATGGAAGAATTAAAATGCTGTATACAATATCTATTGTTTACATTTTGGCTATATAAACTTAATGACTCACTCCCAAAGATTTGTATTGCAACAAAGCAATAGTTATTTATAAAACGGTTGCCTGGAGAAAACAAGCCCATCTCTTAGAAGAGAAACAAGATGTTACATGATATTTTTACAAAATATGAGTAAAAATAGACTTCAATGAATAATATTGTATAAATATTAATTAATTAGTAGTTAGTCAAGTGACATACACAATTCTAAAGTAATATCAATAGAGTGAATTTATATTATATTATATACTGGTTTTTATATGAGGATTATTTTCTTAGTTTTTATATACAACTAAAACTATTTTGCAAATGCTTTCTTAATGAAAATACATCAAACCTCCTTGGAACAACACTCGTAAATCAACAAACTCTGTCCCACTTCTATTCTCATTTCTTAATTAGTTGACACCTGCTGTATGTTGAATAAATAAAGAAAACTGAATGTTTTCCAATAATAAATTCATGGATAATAATACCCAAGGAAAAGATCGAAGTAAACATACAAATTCTGCTAATGAATTCAAACCATCGCCAAATTGTCTACCTTTATCTTAGCTTGAGTGTATGTGGACAAACACAAACATTATCTATAATTTATATTTTAGCAAATGTTAAAATAGTTACCCTGCAGTAGAAGTCTGAATACTCTTGGAAAGGGTTAAATGAAGGCTACAATTCTTTCTCAGAGAGAGAAACACAACAAGGCCAACCCAATGTATATTAGCTAGACATCCAACATGATATCTTTCATGAGTGGCATGTAAAACACGCATACCAATAATCATTAAAAGAACATAGTATATCCAATATTGTGAATTTATCTTCTTTGTTGTATGTTCTATCCTATTTAATGAAACTTTCAAGTTTTAGTGGTTTAGAACTCTAGACTAACTAACACAGCCTCATATCCCAAATATCTAAACACACATACATGCTTCTTACTACAGTTTGTATTCTCCCTTTGTTTCTATTGCTAGTGTTGATGTTTTCACATTACCATTTCAGAATGCCTAGTTTGTATATCTCATGACAAAATGAATGCAATGTTATGTATCATATATATATATATATATATATATATATATATATATATATATATATATATATATATTTAGTATGGTGTAGATTTGAAAAACCTAACGGTAAAATAATGTACAAGACAGTACCAAGATACATGGTGCATGAATCTAAACATGGAGGACACCTGAATGGTGAAATAGCAGAGAAAACCTAGGTATACTTCTCCATCTATCAACATCCCTTAGTTGCCTGTAATTCTGTTATAGTGTTGAGGCCCATGAAGTCCCCTCTTTTGTGTTAGCATGACTATTGGATATTGTTTATTCAGATCTTGTTCAGACAAAAATGTATGTGAATTTTAACATATCAAGAATGAATATATATATATTTATATATTATATATGGATGTATATAAATATATATGTATATATATATTTATACACACACTCATATATATGTATACACACATACATATATATACATATACATATATGCTATTGATACATATATGCTATTGATATGACTTTCAAGGACTAAGACATCTGTCCAATAACATATCCTGCATTTTCTCAGTCAGCCAGGGATTCCATTAGTAATGCACTACAATTAATATATTTTGAAAATCTGTGGCTGGAGGCTGACATTTTCTAAAATGACCTTGATATGGCCTAGTACTTAATTACTGCATTTGAGAAATAATGACCTCATAATTGGGAACTCTGGTATTTGCACTGAATTCTAATAGTGCTGTATTGCTTTTACAAAGACTAAACATGAAAAAGTATTTAAATGTGTGCTGTTCTATAAAGTTAAATAAAGGAACAATTCCTACAAGGAAGTGTAAAAAAGAACAAAACACCATAGTAACAAATTTGTTCAATGCTTCATATAAGTATTTGGCAATGGTAATAATTTTATTTTCAAGTGCTACCATAAATTTCCAGGCTGTAATATATATGATTTATTCATAATAATCTGTTCACGGTAAATGTAATATATATAAATATTATTTTACAAATTCATTCTATTAGAGTTGTTAATTAACTAAAGGTATTTTAGTTAAATATTGCATGCAGAAAGCAATTTAATCAAGAAAATATAATTACTTTGATGGCTTATGAGAGGAATAACTGAATAAAGTATTTATTTTATTACATGTATTATTTATGTATGCACATGTCAGGGAGAGTAGTGTATTTGTAAACACAGAAGTAGTGAAAGTGAGTTTTATGCTCAAGACCACCATAGCCTACATGAAAGGACCCTGTCTAAATATATATACATAATTAATATATATTCACATTATTTGAACATTTATGGGAATACATGTTGTGAGTATATCTGTCTTATTTTGGAACTTTACTTTAAAATTCTGAGTTTTGCTTAAATATTATTATGCCCAAATATTCTTATTTATCCCTGTAAGTAGTATGTATCAGATCTATAACAGTGTGTAGAAATTTTTCAATGTCCATTAACAACATTTTAAACTTTGTTTATAAACATCAAGATTTTACACATGGTGTGCTCAAATAAATCTATGTCAACACTCTGTACAAATGCCAGAAGCTAATTATCTTTCACCCTTGGAACATCTGTGTTCCTGGTTTCCTTAATTTAAACCATACATTCTAAACTTCCTTGTTTTATGAGTTTGAGCTTCCTCTCTTTGTCATCTAGCTTCCTACTTATTGACAGTAATAAATCTGTAGGAAAGTAATGCCATCCTATACATTAAAAAATCATCTCTTTTTGGCTTCTTAGTGTACAAAGAGATGGTCTAAGTATTTAATAAATGTATTATTTAATTCTGAAACTGCATAGTAATTTGCAGGTATAAATTCACGCCAGATGTTGATGTTGATTCAGAGCAAATGCTTTAATTCTTTGTCTAATTAAATTACAGGTTCTTAGTACTGGAGCTCAGGAGTGTTCAGGCTTCCATACAATCTTTTCTTAAACATAGAACTAGAAGGCTTCAGCCTCTCCACAATCTAGAATGTTTAAGCCTGCTGACTGAGCCACCCTGACTAGCTCCCTCTGAACTCAGAGTCTTCCAACTGCTTCTGTGTCTCTATGAGTTCTCACTGCCCCATTCTGCCTGCTGTAACTGACTCTTCTGTAACTGGCTAAGTCTCCTTCTGAGCTCTGCCTCATGTGTCTGTTTCTACAGTCTGTTCTGTCTTAGGGATTAAAAGCATGGACCACCACAACCTTCAGAATACTGGGATTAAAGGTATGTTGACATTCCATTCAGACCACATAGACCTCTAAATGTAGACCCATGGAATATAGAACCTTCCTGGCTTTCACACAGGTCTATTCCTCTAAAGTAATTATTTAACATTATCATTTCTATTTTCCTGATTAAAGGAATAGGGAATAGTTTCATATGTACATGGCACACATTAGAAGCAAACATGGGAGCATCTGTTATCCATGCTAAGTTTTTTCCCCCCAATTGCTAATCACTCACCAATATGTATATATGATCAAAATTTTCCTTTTCTAAGATTTTACATGAAGAAGACTCATGTTGGTTTTACTTGACATAAATTGAGGTAAGAATTTAAAAAACATCCCTCCCCACCTTATGTTACCTGATCTCATATATTTCTACCAGTTTATTTTTATTTTACAATTATTCCCATAATTCTATTTTTAAAACCTGCACCTCTCACTCTTCATCTTTCTTTCATGAACAACTAAAGACACAAAAGAAGATTTGTAAGATTGCTTCTTATACAAAAGAGAGGAGGGTTTTTTTATTGAACATATTTTGCTATTCAAATAAACATGAGTAGATATTAAGGAAATTATAAATGTATTGGATTTTTTAATGTATTTTAATGAACTATTTTCTTACACTGACTATTTTCCAAAGGTGGGGAAATAGCTGAGTAACAGAAGGTCTCCAACCTAAGCAATATTTGGAACTCAGTGGCTTCACTGCTAAACAATATTAATACATCCTTTACTAACCTAATAGTCTTTTTTTCAGCTCTTTCCAAATATATAAGACGCAAGATCATTGTCAAACTCCTTTATGACATCATTACCCTTGTAGGCAAATCCAGAAGTCTTGTGCTCTTCCCAGTTCATGCTTCCTGATTATGGTAAAAGATGTGAGCTCTCAGCAACCTACTCCAGCCCCCGCGCCTGCTGCTTGCTGCCCTGCCTCCCCACCAAGAAGGATGCTCTGTACCTCTGGAAAAATAAGCTCCAATAATCTTTCTTCCATGAATTGCCTTGCTCATGGAGTTTTATCAAAGCAACAAAAAGACAGCTATCACACATGTACATACATAAACATGTGTGTAGGCATATGCATGTCCAGATCTTGGTATCTTGTAATGAACGGTTATGTATTGTATTAAATTATTGGTATAATTATGTATTGTATTAAAATATTTTAACACATTTTAATATATGGACTACAGAGACAAAGGGGGCATTCATTGTTTATATCAGGCTTAAAACTGAGTCAGTCAAACACAATAATATTTTAATCGAAAGTAGAATTTTTATATAACATATTCAAATTATGTTTTGCCTTCTTCCCCAACTCCTCCCTATTTTTGCCTGCCTCCCCACCCACCCACATCAACATCCTTTCTTGTCTTCTCTCATTAGGAAACAAATAGGCTTCTAAAAAACTAGAAAAAAAAGCAACAAAATAAGATAAAATGAAAACAAACAAACATAAATAGGAAAAAAAGGACAAACAAAAACAGAAACAAATATATATATATATATATATATATATAGAGAGAGAGAGAGAGAGAGAGAGAAAGAGAGAGAGACATTGAGTCACAAAAAAATAAATCCTCTGAAACATAAAATTGGAAACAATAATATGCAAGCAAAACATGTGTAGGATAAGAAAAAAGTCAAAAGCAAAGCAGCAACACTAATAACCTTCAAAATACCACTGAATTTCTTTCACATTGGCCCTCTACTTCTGAGCATAGAGCCTGGCATTAAGAGTAGCTTACATCCCAGTGAGATTCTATTGGAGAGAACAAAATTTTAATTTGTTAATGGTTATTAATTGGAGATACCTTTTGGGTTAGGTACTGGAGCTTGTGTTCCCCTTTCCTCTTGAGGGCCTATACTGCATCTTGCACAGACACCTACAGGCCTTGTGCATGCTGCTATAGTCTCTGTGAATTCATGTGGCTCGTTTTGTTTGTTTGTTTGTTTTGTTTTTTTGTTTTCCAAACAGGGTTTCTCTGTTGTAACTCTGTCTGTCTTGGAACCCACTCTGCCGACAGGCTAGCCTGGAACTCACGGAGATCTGCCTGCCTCTGCCTCCTGAGTTCTGGGATTAAAGGTGTGCACCACCACCTTCCGGCTTCATAGATGTTTTGTTCCTGCTGTTCTTGGAAGTCCTTGTTCCCTTCTTGTACTCCACCCTGTTGCTCTTAAGGTATTTCTGCCTCCTTTACCTCAGGGCTCCCTGAGACATGAAGGGACAGAATTGATGGAGATGTCTCATTTAGTGTAGACCTCTGGGACTAAAGAGCAAGTTGAAGTTGCTAAAGGGGGCCTCGATCTCCCCAGGTGGGCAAGCAGGTTGCCTTGCAAACTCCTTCTCTTCAAGCCCTGGAGGGACTGTAGCTATTCACAGTAACATAAGGAAATAAATCTGGGAAGCTTTTTGCCTGCGCTGTGGCAAATTAGGCACCTTCCTCTGTCTTTGCAAAGACCATGAGGCCAGGTGTCCCCACCCTGCCCTATGCTAATCAGGAGTCCCCACCTGGAGTACTGGTACCCACCTTTTCTGGAGAAAGTTATTTAAACAGGGAAAAGCCCATGAATAAAGGGAGCTTCGTGTCCACCAGATTCGACTCCGGAAGCCTTCTATGCATCTCGCTATTCTCAGGGCCAGGAGTGGAAAGCTCTCTCGAGAAACCACCCGATGACCCCCTTCCCTCGGGTCGGCGCCTTTCGGCCGCTCAAATCCCAGCCTTAGCGCTCCTGGCCAAAGAGTGAAGCTGGACCAGCATGCAGGAAATTCAGCGGCCATGGTAGACCGGGTGGGCGTGCGGGACCCGGGAGGGAAACCAACAATTTAGGACCACGTGTTTGAAGTTTTCTTACTCTTGTACAATAAAATTTCTAATGATTTCACTATGCATAAGAAGTAACTTCATTAAGCATCGTAAGTCAGTTTGCGACTCAGGACAAATGCAGTGTCAGAAATCCAATGCTTCATTAGTGACCCATGATGAAGCAGGTTCAGAGGTGTTCTGGAAGTTGTAACGTGGAAGCAAGCTTCCCTGGAAGGTCTCCGTGTTTCCTTCTCACTTCTCGCAGTGGTATTTACTTAGAAGGCTTGTCTGCCTATTGGAGGATGATCAGTTCCATCCCAGGCCTCTAATTGCCACACAGTAGAAATAGCACCCTATTAGTACACCTTTGCAAATGTGTGGTGTGAGTTTTCTTAAGTATCTTTTGATATATGGTTCAATGTACCTTAAGAAAAATCAAGGAACGAGTTAGAGAAGGTTCAGGAAATTGAGAAACAGAAAGGGTTAAAAGGTAGGGAAGCTATGAGAAAATACAAACAGTTTTGGATTCATTTTTATGAAGAAAGAATGGTAAAGAAAGAGTATGCAGTAATCGATGAGGCGACAATTGACTTTGAGTGTACAAAAATTAGCTCAAGTGGTGTCACTGTAAAACATTGTGTTCTATTATACAAGATATAAATAAAAAAATTCAAAAATCTGAGTAGTGTGAATAGCTACGCAGTTATCCTGATGTATTTCCACATTTCATATAAATTTTTGGTCTCTTGTCATTGGAACATATTACAATCTGAGACGAGGACCCTGTCTTTGTCCTCTAATTGCAGCTTTAAGCAATATGCATTTACACATCATTCTAAAACGTCTTACTATCATTTAACTATTACACTAATTTTTATCAGTTCAGTCAGCCATAAGAGGAACTCTGTATTTAACTGAAAACACTGTTTGAAAAATATGAAGAACTCACTTTTTTCAAGGATTTGCTGTTAACAGTTTTATTTTCTTCCTCCCTTTAGGATTCATTGTGAGCTTCACTGCATATTTTAATATTATTTCCTAAAATATGGTTTCCATGCAGAGCTACTCTGCTCACAGAGGAATTCTCTGACGTTTCTATTTTCCGTGTACTGACAATTAATTTTGCTGAAACTTGATCTAAATATGCATTCCCCACCTAGGTAACACTCAGCCACCAGGTGTAAAGTCTGTAAGGGGAAATTAGTCCTCGGGAACCTGGCTGTGTTGAACCACTTGGCAGCAACATCAAGCCTAAGGTTATCATTTCCCCATACATATTTTAGTGTTCCTTTTTGAATACAAAGATGGACATATTTTCATTGTTTAATATTTACTAGCATCCCATGGCTAATGCCAAGATGCTGAGAGACAAACACTGCATGCCAAATTATGGATTGTTTCAGGTTACCCTGAAGAAATAAATGAGGGAAAAGTAATTCAGCTTCTAGTCCCCTATCTCATCCGCTACACCCACTGTTTCTGCTTAGGGCCTTCTGTGTTATCAAAACTTGTCCTCAAAAAAGAGCAACTGTTCTCAATCATGTGTACTGTTTCTTCAAAATGTCACAGTATTTTCTCTCCCAAGAATACAGGCACTTTCATTTCCAGACTGATTTCCTGTTGTGAAATAAAATATATTTTAAAATCAAAATAATATTTAAGATGGAAAGGTAATTATAAAAATAAGTCCAAAGATATTCTGTTTTGTATTTTACATTTTATTGTTTATCAATTATGTATTAAGGAAATTCAATGTGATTATTTGAAGACTGCCCGATAGAATATGGTTTTATCTGCAATGAATCCTTTCTCCCAAAATACTCATTGTTTAATTTCCTTCTTTGTGTTTAATATTGGTTTCTGTTTATTTCTGCTTCGTGTGTCAATAACCTGATTATTCAAGTAGTATGCGCTTGTTAAAAAAATACTGTTTTCATGAGTATAAAAATGAAAGTGGTGGAAGTTTCAGAGTAAAAACCTTATTGATATTTAATGAATTAACTAGTCTATATCATGCTTCGACAAAGTCCTCACATCCTTCTCCCATTCGAAAGATATTTATCCTGTGCTGAAAAGTACATTTAACAAAATAAGCTTCTATATCATGGCTGAATATTCTAGAAAATAACTGTGAAAGCTAACTGTTACATATACCTTCAAGACTTTAGCCTTTGAATGGAGGACTAGATCCACTGGTAGTTACACTGGGTCCTTCGTGTATAATAATTTAAGATCAAGCAATAAGGACAGCAGCATGGATTTAAGCAATGTTCTGTAGTACAGCAGACGGCATTTTGCATTGATTGCATCTCTGGATTTTGAGCCTGCATCTTCTACAAGGTGGGATTTGAGAAAGATGTGCTGTGTCAAATATGCTCCTATAGCATGCAGTCACCTGCTGCAGGTGGATTTCTGTAAGTTTTCTTATGTGGATCCAGAACACTCCCTGACCCTGATGTCTGTGTAGAAGAGCATTATTTCTTATTGACAAAATGAAAGATATGACATGAAGTAAATATTTGCCTTGTTCTACCCCAAGATAGAATCCATGAAGAGCTTTTAAGCATCTTGACCACCAGAACTAGTGTTAGATATTTAGTTCTACCATGAATTTTCACAGTGACATGTTATCATCTCTATAATCTTTGTCCTGATTGCTTGGGTTACTTGGGGAAACATGTCTGAAGAAGTAAACAACCGAGAATCAGATGGAGAATGTCTAGGCTGTCTTCCTCTCTCTCACTATGAAAGGTGTCTATGTACTTGAAAAGTTTACCTAAATGTTGACGTTAAGACTAGACAGAAGTGTAGAGTTTGAATAAGGATTGGGGATAGTGACTTTTAAGTGTTATTAGGCATGATCTTTGATAGTTTTCTCTTGAGGAGAGGCTAAATCAGAAGTAAATATGGTTTTGTCTGATAGATCTGTCATGTGTATTTTATGTTGCCTTTTTCTAATTAAAAGAAGTTTAGAAAGGCTGAGTGTTGTACTTAGAATTTGGAGCTGAAATAAGATAGTACATCTGACATTATGACTATGTTATACTAAAGAACTCTTTTATTTAGGTTAGTTTGTGTCCTCAATTGAAAACTATATTATAAATCTTTACACTGAAACACATTGAGTGTCTTCTTGAAAATGGATTCCCAGGTCAAAATAAATACTTGAAAACAAGGTAACACCTATTCTATAGGTAGCAATTGCTAATAGCTTCCTGATTGATCCTTTTGTCTGCTTGCCCCTCTCAGTGCTGGGATTTTTGTCTGTTTAGGATTTACGTGTGCTATCACAATTTCTGTGACTTAATATGTGCATCAGTCCTGTTGAATTTGGAAAACGCCTTTTCCTTGTTGCCATACCAACTATGGCTTTCCAATCTTTCTGCCTCCTCTTCCACATAAATCCCTGTACCTTAAGGGAAGATTTGATAAAGATGTCACATTTAGAGCTATGAGCTTACTCTCTGAACACTGGTCAGTGGTGAATCTCTTTCTTAAATACTATCTACTGCAAGAAGTGTTTCCTATGAGTGATGTCATGATCTTTTGATATAGCAGTATGTCATTATTGCTATGCTCCTTTAGCAGAATATTAGTGAGGGAACATTTCCTAATTCTTTTTAGGAAGAACCTAATATCCTGATATGAAAACTATACAATGAGTCAACAGTAAAGAAAAGAAAATTACATATGAATATCCCTTATGAACACAGTTGTAAACTTCTCAATCAAATCCTTGCAATAGGAATTAAAGAGCACATCAAAAATATCAGCTTATCCACCATGATAAAATTAGCTTATTCCAGAGATAAAGTAATACCTCAACAAAGGTAAATCAATACATGTGATCTACCACATAAACAGATCTTAAAAAATCTTATGATCATCTCATTACATACAATAAAGCCTTGTGAAAAACCCAGAACCCTTCATGATGAATGTCTTGGAAAGACTATGGATACAAGGGACATACCTTAACACAATAAAGAGAATTTACAGTGAGTCCACAGCCAACATTAAACAAGAGAATAACTTAAAGCATTTCTACTAATATCACAAACAAGACAAAGATATCCACTCGCTCCATACCTATTCAGTACAGTACTTGAAGTCTTAGCTACAGTAAAACAAAATTGAAGGACATTAAGGGAACAAAAAGGAAAAGAGGGAGTCATAGTGCCCTTATATATTGATAATATGATTTTATACACAAAAGACACTCAATATGTCACCAGAAAAGGGCTATAGTTGAGGAACACCTTCAGAAACATAGTAGGATACAAAATTAACACAAAACTCAGTAGCCTTTGTATATATAAATGATAAACTTAGAAAGAAATCAGGGAAATAGTACTTCTGGCATATATATATATATATATATATACACATATATATATATATATATATATATATATATATAGTGTGTGTGTGTGTACATGTATATACATAATACATATGTATCTATAGCTATATCTTAATTCACTGAAGAAAGATATTAGGAGACAGTAGATGATGGAAAGAACTCCAAGCTGTTTTTTTCTTTGTCCTTTAAAGTTATGTTGGTTGGGAACATCCCATGCCTGTATCGTAATGCATAGCTGAAGCTTCACTGACACAAAGACTTCAAAGTTCATGGATCTTAATGTTTAATTATTATTGTTGCATAGAGAGACTGAGCATTGGAAAGGAGTCATGGAGATACAGGAGGAGTTGGATGGAGAAAATGTGAGGGACTGATATAAATACAGTATTCTTACATGAAATTCTCAAAAATTTCTAAAAAAAAAACTATTGTGAAGTTGAATTGCTACCTGAGCCATAAAAATCTAAAATGTTTACTTCCTATTGAGTCATATGAAAGTTCAGCCCTATGAACATTCTAGTGCCTTTACTTTATGCAACATTTTCTATGCAACAGTGGCTAATTTTGTGAGTATTATATTTATTTGGCCACACACCGGCCTGTTTTTTTTTTTTCTTTTTTAACAAAGACAAATTTTTATACAATATATTCTGATCATAGTTTCTCTGTTTTCCAATTCCTCCCAAATCTTCTCTACATTCCCACCCATCCAACTGCCAAAGTTCATTTTCTCCATTTTTAGGAAACAGATAAATTAAAAAATAAATAAAAAGAGACAACAACAACAATTTTAAAACAAAGAAAAAGCACAAGCAATACACACAGATACTGGTTAGTTACTCCCATTTTTTGTGTCACTACTGCACTAGCATATAGCAGGCAGGCCACCATTATAGATCACAGGGTTTGTATTTACCTTACTCCTCTTATAGCATGTATAGTATCTTCCAGTATACATATTATACAGTCGATTTCCATGTACCCCTCAAAAGGCCCTAAGTGTTAGCTGTCACTCCCCATATTCTTTCCCTTAACCCCTCTTCACTCCCTGCTCTCATTAAATGTACCTACTCCATACACATCCCATTTATCCAAATCTATTCTATTTCCTATTACTAGGGAAATACTCCCCTCATCCCTAATCCCTTGTACTATACATTACATCTGTAGTTATATGTACTGTAGCATGCATACTGAAATCTTAATATATTAAGAAACATAATAGGAAATACGTATAATATTTGTCATTTGAGTCTCAGTTACCTTACTCAAGTTTTGTTTCTTCCTAGCTCCATCCATTATCTGCAAATTTTATTGTTTCATTTTCTTAACAGATGAGTCATATCCCATTGTGTACATGTACCACATTTTCTTTATGCATTCATACATTCATGGACAATTAGGCTGTTTCCAATTTCTGGCTCTCATGACTAGAGCAGCAGTGAACGTTACTGAGCAAATATTTGAGATTGTTTTAGCTGTCCTGCATTTTTAGGTTTCCATATAAAAGACAAAAATTATCCTTTTAACTGCTGTGAATAATCGTATTGGAATTTTAATGAGTGTTTGTTGAGTCTGTAGATTGGGTTGGCAAGATGGTCATTTCCATGATAGTAAATTTTTCTTTTAGAAAAAAATGATAAAATTTCCTCAGTCATTTTTGTGTCACTCTCTCATGTCCAAGATAAACTTCAACGACAATGAGGAAATTCAGCACTTTCAAGTTTCTATTTATCAATAGCTCAGGTCTACAAGAGCATTTTTAACTTGATTTCCAAACCCACATTCATAAAACAATAATGACTGCAAGTCTTTTGGTAAGACAAAAATCAGTGATTTCTACTGAAGTATTCCTGAAAAACATCATCCTCCATAATGTGTTCAGTGTTATAGTTTTAAACCATAAGATATTAAAGTCAGCGTAATTAAACTGTATTATCAGGAAGCAGAGTCATTAATAATTCGATATTCATTTAGAAAGTTTAAAATACGATTAGATTTTTTTTACAGTTAATTAATAAGATTTAGATCTATTGTAAAAAATTCTATTGATAACTATAGTGTCTGTAACTGTTAAATATATCAATTAAGAGAGACTCAGGTGAACACAATGTATAATACTGTAAGACTTATAAACCAATCCAGAGAATGTATAGACAAATATATAAATAATATATAGCAAATACTACTTTGTCTCAATGATATGTAAATTTCCTTAATAATTTATTTTCAAGCAAATATGAATTATAGTTTATTTTATCAGCCATGGGTTTTTAAAAACCTGGGTCTTTTTATTATTATATGTGGAAAATATGTATGCACAATTTATAAATTAATTCAAGATGTTAAATTTGACTTTTCTAATAAAATGTTTTATATTAATAACCACTTTAAATATGATGAATGTCAAAACTAATCACTGATAATTATATACAAGAATCTTGTTAATTTGCTGAAGAATTGGTAAGATGGAAAATTACAGCTAATGGAAACTGCTACATGAATTAATTCAAAATTTAAGATATTGAAGATTTGTATTTTACAATGGAAAGCATATTTTTAACTAAGTAGACTTAATCTCTCATTTGAGGTCACTCTATTTGGTGACTTTGTCCAATATCTATGCATACTAATTAAGCATGTTACGTCTGTAATTATAGTATTGAAATGGACTTGTTGAGAGTTGAAATCCTCAAAATGTCAAAGTATCACACACTAATAGTGTATATATTCTCAGAGTCCTTCAAGACACTTTGAAGATTTGAGAATAATGAGGTGGTAAACAGTCTACAGGAGGCATCTGAATGATGGGAAATTTGTACCTTTATAGCTGGACATAAATTTTACTGAGTTTTTAGAGCTTTTTCAGATAAGTAGTTTGATCTAACTATACTGATAGTACATGATGAAGGTTATATTTTTCCTGATTCGCTGGTTTAAGAGCTGTCAATCTGAAATCTAGATTAGAAATACATTAGGAATGATGCAGTGAAATAAAGTATGGAGTAGCAAGTGTTTAATATAGTGTTAGTGTTATCACTTTCATATACCCCATAACAATTTACTTCCTTCTGTAAAATATCTTTGAAAATAAGAACCATTACCGTAGTGTTAATTACAGCTCACATAGATGCAACAAGGAGGAGCTCTCCACTTTGTTCTAAACTGATGAAAAATACAATCTAAACAGAATAATTGAGCTACCTATGCATTAGCTATTTAGAACAATACACAGATCATAATCATATACTCGAGAGAAAGAAAGGAATCATTTTCAATGCCTGTTTTGCCTACTGTTTACTCATCTCTTACAGCTCAGGATGAAGTAGAAAAGACTCAGGTACCAGGCTGGACTTGGGATCTGAATAGCAGTTTTGCTTAGTAAGGCAAGCTTCAGTCAGCTCTCTAAATTCTAGTATGACACAAATGATTTCCTCTTGAAATCTAAATTAATGTTGGTACATTATATGCTTCTACTGGTTATATTTGTGAATATATGTGTGTATGACAAAATATATATGCAGTAATATTGATGGAAAAGTAAGTCATTGATTTGAAGGAGAGCCAGAAGAGGTATATGGGAGAGTTTTGAGGGAGGAAGTGAAAGGAGAAATCTAATAAAATAGAAAATCAAAACAAGAACCTATACTTATAGAATAGGGTATTTCTCATCTCTCATCAGAGAAACTTTTTTTTCGAGGCAGGTTTCTCTGTTGTAACTCTGGCTATCCTGAGTCCAGGCTGGACTCAAACTCACACAGATCTGCCTCCCTGGTGCTGACATTAAAGGCGTGCACCACTATAACCCAGCTCAGAGTAACTTCTAATTGCATTAAATGGTAATTAACATGGAGAGTCACAAATGGTCTAAGTGGAGATAATAAAATAGTGATCAATGTTTAGTCCTAAACGGGACATCTATGATACCATGCTTTTACCCTCAGTTTCAGGAAAGAGAAAGGAAGGATAGAAAGAAAGAAAGGGAGAGAGAGAGAGAGAGAGAGAGAGAGAGAGAGAGAGAGAAACAAATCTTCAATGTTTTTGTAGGAGGCCTTGATAGGAAGAGAGAGAGAAAGGAAGAAATATACACACCCCTTTTTTGGCTGTCCAAAGATAGAAGAGCAGGGGCTGATAGTGAAAGAGACTAGCATCTCAGTTCAATATCCTTGAACACAATTCCTCCAACCGATGTTCTTCTAACTAGTTACTGAAAAAACAACCCACCAACGACCAACCAACTAACAATCATCCAACCAACCAAGCCTGGCTCTTGAGGCTTCAACCCTTATGTATTCTAAGAAAAAGCTCCTAGAAGTCCTAGTGGCACTCAGTCACAGGGACATGCTGCACATGGCAAAAGAGTTGCATGTAACCAAATTATAGCCACCAGCAATGGACAGTCCAAATCAATGCCATTATCATTTACAACACCTGGGATGGGAACAAAAGCAAGAGTCCAAATGCCATTTTGCATTTTTAAAGAAACCAACACAACAAACCTTCATCTGAGTGCCCTGCAACACAGCTACACATTTACATCACATGTTTTCTCCCAGAGTTCAGAGATCAATGAAGAATAGAGTGTAAAAGAGAACAGACATCTTTCAATTAACTATAAGAAGTAGTAGATAATTACAAGGAAACAATGTCTTCTAGTAATACCAGCAATGTTACACATTAAAGATATGCACTAACATACAATGACAGTATGCACAATATGGTCACAAGCTTAAGCTAGAAAAAAATTCCAGCATGGAGAAGGGAGGTGAGCACCAAGACCTACCCTAAGGAGCTCTTGACACCTGATAGCTGCTGGAAGAAGAAAAGGTTTTTTTAAATAGTATAGCTACTGGTGGGTCAGTATGCTCCAGCTGAAGACCACATATTCAAGAATACATGAACAACACAGACTGAATCAATGAGTTTTAAAAGGAAAGAAAAGAAGAAGAGAAAAGAAAAAGAAAAGAAAGGAAAAACAATGTTGGTTAGATAGAGAAAATGAGTTGAACCTGGGAGCAATTGAGAAAGACAGATGAGTATGTTCAAAACACATTTTATGAAGTTCTAAAAAAAATATTTCATCCTTGAGTTGACAAGCTAGAAAGAATTGTGTATTATAATTCTTTTTTTAAATCCAAAGCATATACATCAACAAAGACAAAAGTAAAACAAACTAACATCCCAGCATCTTCTAGAAAGTAACCTGCAAACAGAATTTCCACATTAAAAAAAAAATAGAACTGTGTGGTATTCAGCCAATCAAACACTCTGGAAATTAATGTGACAACATTTTTAATTAGAAGAACTACAATTTTTTCCTCAAAATATGATGAATGAATACAGTGACTAGAAGATTAGTTTTCTCTACACCTGCACCTAGCAATTACTGCTGTGATTTGAACAACTTTTCTTTTCTTTGTTCCTGAAAGCTACATTTTATATTGCATCCCACCTGCATTCAATACAGAATAAGTCTGAATAGCAATTATGTGGCTGTATTTAAAAGACAAATAAAGCCTATAATTATAACTTTAAAAAAATCACTAACATTTGAATTTGTGCTTGAATCTTAACAATGCATGGAATAGAAATGGAAGACAGAAAACCTTATTTGTAGAATGGAGTTATCTCTGGGAGAGAATAAAGGTTCTTGGGAGATAATACACTCTTTGAAGCATTTAATGGTTGATGCTATGACAACTGAACATGAGAATTTCCAATAGCCAAATCCAGTCTCTTATATCTAGGGAAATAAATTGCAAATTTATATTTCATTTAGAATTTGACAAGGAAATGAAACCAAACAAATTTTAGAAACATATGCTTGATTCTTTTAAATCACAGGCTAACATTATTTTAAATAATGAAGAAATCTATGTTGAGAAAAGTTAAATGTCTTTTTCAAGTTCATACTATTCATTATTTAAAAATGGAAAAGTGAACCCAAGGCTCTTTATTTTCAACTGAAGAATGCCTTGAATTAAAACATCAACTTTTAAGGTGTGCATTTATTTTAAATATTAATGATAAATAGAGAAAGTGCATGTGAATAGAATTCTCCACCAGGGAAAGTTAATGATGATATTAATTCTTATTTTCAAGCCACAGTTTTCTCGAGTTTGAGTCAAATTTATAAGCCCAATATTTCACTACATATTTCTCTGTCAATGATCCATAAAGGAACAAGTCTCTGCCCAGAACAAATAATCTAGGAAAGAATAACGAGCTACCTGTAAAGACAAGAGTTCTTACATAATCATTATACAGTAAAGTAACACTAAGTTTTAATGGAAATTATGTCACTATTTCCTAATAATTTGTCATATCTTAAAAGCATATAGCATTAGTTGATTCCTTCCATCAATGATACTTTAAGAAATATGAATATTTTAGTGTAGCTTGTAATATAGGAAAGTATGATATCTCTTATGTTCTGTTGAAGGTTGTGAAAAAAAAATGATGGTTTTTTAAAGAATAAAGTCCCACTTAACATTTAAATTCTCAACAAACATCAATTTATCTGGTACTTTTTCACTGAAGGAAGATATCCATTAGCATTCTCCTAGAGTCTGATTCACCTTTCTAGAGCACTTACTTCATCTTGCATCCTGGCTATTTATTATCATGTCTCTTCCCTGGTGGTTTTTAAACTCCTTGAGGGTAGCATGTACATTTATTTTTATATCACACCCTTATCACCTTCATGGTGTCATATACATAGGAAGTAGTTCCTGTCAAATTAATGAATGAAAGTCATTAAAATGTCTATGCATCAAAACACAAAGAATACAAAGATAAATCAACTTGTCATATGTGCAGTTCTATTATAGTATTATCCTTTCCTACAGCACTTAAGTTATATGTGGCAAATCATCATATAATCTGCCCATATTTGGGGGGAAAATTAATTCATGGCTCATTAATTCATCAAGCTCTGAATTTTTAAAAGAATGATACTGAACCCCTAAAGATTTCAAGACAGTTATACAGCCACAATTCTTGGTTCTATTGCAGCACTCTGTATATAGTAACTAGATCAGTGCACAATTCAGTTAATTGTCCATTTGATATACAAAGGCAAACCTACACTATTTATGTATGGATAAATCATTATAATTTATATTATTATATTCATAATATTTTTGAGAAAATTTTATTTTAACATCTTTAAACAACATAAAAATAAAACCACAAATACTTTTGTAGATCAATTAATCTATACCTATAGAAATGCAAAATAACTAATGTATGGGATTCATTGAAAACTATATGTCAAAGAAGAGTAGACGTTTCTAAATTGTGATAAATTTACAGAATGAAGTCTAGCTATTTTATAAGATAATTAATAACATAAAGATATATTTAAAGTGGTGTATTAGCTGTTGGTTACTACTGAGATATGAGTGTCACTATTACATTTTAAGGGTAATCATGATAAACTATTGTGCAATACATCTTGTAGGACTATTTTTTCTTCCCTTCTTTGAAAACTTTAATAGCACCCTGTGGTATTATGAAGTCTAATCATCAGGGATGAAATTTTAAAGCCATAATCAACTCTGGTCTCTCAGAATTCATCCAAAGTGCAGTGTCTTTAGCAATAGTAACCACTGGAGGGTTACCAAGAGCAACAGCAATTGCATATTTTTGGAAAATCTCTTGGATGTTCCTGATCTACTTCTTAGAGGAAGCATTCTCACATTTGGTATTGGGTTTTTTCTTAGTCTTTGGCTTGTTGAGGGAGTATTGTCAACCCTGTACTATATAATTTTATTAAACTACATGTATTTACATACACATACATTTATATGTATAAATTTACATGTACTGTATGTAAATTTACATTTTTCTTCTTAGATTTTGTTTGATACCACATGTCTGTACAAAACATGAAGAAGTGCAGCACCAATAAATATGTTAATATGGAAGAGGAAGTCTCACAGGGCCATCCTCCTAATCAAAGAACTAGATCCATTAAGAAACCTGAGGGTAGGAGAAACAGTATTCCTCATGGAAAAAGCTCACTGTTGGTTATCAGACACCAACCAAGTGGTTGTCCGTAAAATCATACGCATACAAATAACACTAAATGAACTGGTCAGATTATATTTACATAATTATAAAATAATATATATTATTGATATAATTATTTTATATAAAAATATTAATTATAATACTGTTAAATATATTTAATATATACATACATAAAAATATATGAAATAATAACAATTAAAGAAAACATGATTTATATGCATTCAATGAATCATTGGCCAAAGGAATCCCATGGAGTCCCAAGCAACTCAGGCTGTTGCTAAGACAAAAACTGCTCTCCATAAACTCACATGGGGACCCATTACCAAGGATAATACCAACACTACTCATTGAACATGGAGAAGTTGAGCTGGTGCCTACAAGGAGCCCTAACTCCTACTATCTATTCTCTTTGGTCCTACAAGGTACTCTGCAGGCTACCAAAAGAGAAACATGGACACCAACCCAGCCTTTTATGTACAATCTATCCTGCCTAAAAAATATGCTAGAGCAATGTTGGCACAGAACATGTAGGAGTAGCCAATAATTGTCTGATTTCATTCAAGGAATCCACAAATGACACTGTTTGAGTAACCAAGAACCAGAGACTAGATAGCCCAGAGATCTAGGATAAAACCAAAGACTGTTGGTCTTAAAAAAATGAATAAAATGATTGCTAATGATATTCTGCTGTAGTCATAAATCAATGCCTTATCCAGTCATCATCAGAGACACTTTCTCTGGCAACTGATGGGAACAGATGTAGAGACCACAGGCAGACATTACACAGAAAGATAGTCTAAATCGGAGGTCTCCATCAAATCCCTCCCCTCAGAGATCAGGGAATCTCATGGAGGCAGAAAGACTGTAAGAGCCAGAGGGGATTGAATACAGCAGGAGAACAATGCTCTATGAATCACCTAAAAAAAAGCACATGTGAGTTCAGAGAGAATGAAACAGCAAGCAAGCACAGGGCCTACATGGATCTGTACAAGGTCCTCTGTGTATATTTTACAGGTATTAACTTAGTATTTTTAGGGAATTCTGAGTGTGAGAATGAGCCAGTCTCTCACTCTTGTGCATTTTCTTGGGACTCTGTTCCCCCAGTTACATTGCACAGTCCAACTACTATATGATAGTTTTTGCATCTTATTTTGTCATATTTGGTTGTTACCTCGAGAAACCATTCTTTTCTAATGAAAGACAGAAAAAGAGAGGGTCTGGAGGGGAGATAAATGGGGAGGAACTGGGGGGGGAGCAGAGGGAAGAGAAACTATAATCAGGATATGTTGTATGAGAATCTATTTTCTCTCTTTTCTTTTCTTCGTTTTTTTTTTTCCCAAGATAGAGTTCCTTTCTTGTAAGTCTGGCTGTCCTCGAACCCACTCTGTAGAGAGAATCTATTTTCATTGAAAGAATAAGAAAAACAATTTCAAAATGGATCAAGGAGTACATGGGAGAAGTTGTCATCAGGAAAGGGAAACATGAGGTAATTTTTATATCAAAAACTATGCATATACACATGTGTGCATATATGTGTATACACAAGTACACACACACTACATGTATTCATTGGTAGCAGAAATACCCAATTCAGAGCATTATCTAGAGAACACCTTGAGTTCTGCTCACTAGCACATTGAACTAAATAAAATATATATATATATAAAATGTTATTTAAAAAAATTATGTTAAAAATTTTAAATACAGCCTTGATAGAGTACAAAAGATTGAATTGATTATTTAGGCAAAAACAATTAATCATTTTATTTTAGGCATACTATTTGGGTGTAAATATTGTATTCATATGTGTTTATTTTTGAAAATATTGTTTAAATTTATACAACAAATATATAGTAAACTGCCACTTAATTCACTTTCCTGAATACTGTCAATTTCCAAGTTATCACTAGAAAAGTTGTGATGTACTATAATTCAGAAGGTATAAATGGTGTCTGGAGAAAAGTTATTGGTTAAGAGCATTTAATGCTCTTACAGACGCCTTGGTTCAGTTCCATAACACACATTGTGGTATAAATCACCTACAACTTCAGTTACAAGAGATCTAATGCCCTCCTTTAATCTCCATGGATATCAGGCATGGTATATGTGTGTGTGTGTGTGTGTGTGTGTGTGTGTGTGTGTGTGTGTGTGTGTGTGTTTTATAAAGTGTTCTTGTTCTGGTGTGAGTCACGCTGTCATTACAATGATCATGATATAATTAGAAAGGCAATTGTTTTCTCTTTAATGTCATTCCATTTGATTATCACTGTGAGGTCTATTTAGCAAAAAGGTAAATATGTATCATTTATCTGCCCTTTACTGAGATGCTTATGAGCATGGGAGTCTTCAACTGTGCAAGGAGGGGTTAATGTGAGAAGAAATCACTGCTGCCAAAATATCAAGATGAAAAAATCTACATGAATATCTGATGAAGTGGTGATGTGTGTTTGTACATATGTGGTTTGGGAAAGAATACGTGGTTACCATGTAGAAATGCTTATTTCCATGCTTACTGTTGGTACTTCGAGACTCAAAAGCCTCCAAGAACATGAAAGTAATGGAAATTTTTGAATTTCCAAACACGCTGCTCAAAAATGAAGGAGTATTTTAAATAAATGGCTCATTGTAACTCAGATAGAAAATTGCTCTGCATGTTAGATATTACAAAAGTCCAAAGTGAATGTGTTGATGTAATTTTGGGGCAAGTTCATTAGAACCACTATATTTGTAGGGTTTATGTCTTTGAAATTATACCTATGCTTAAGTATCATTCCATAATCTACATATTGCTTTTATTTTATTTTCTGTTTTAATAACCAGTTCAGGTGATGGAGGATGTCAGTGATTCTTAAAATTTCATTCAGTATTATTTTGGCATCAAGAGGTGACAATCTTTTATTTTATTCAAAATGATTGACACTTTAAAGTGCTTAAGCTACCAGTAATAGCTTATAATGTGTAATGTGTTTTCTTTTTTTTCATATTTCCCAATAAAGAAGTCAATGTCATAATGTTTTATCTTACTAGGGGATGGATTAATTATGAACAATCCTGATATGAAAGAATCTCTATTCCTGTCTGACTTCCTGGTAAAAGTGAGTCAAATAAGCTAAAGAATAATAGACCTCTGAAGCATGATCCGAATATTTTATTATATTTGTAGTATCTTGAGTGTGGATTCTATAGAATAGATTATCACACAGTTGAGACTCTGACTTGTCAAAAGTAATGGTAAAAATAAACAGGTCATGAACTTGGATTAAATCAGACCAAGTGAGTCATTTTGGACAAGTGATTATCTTGTCTAAAGATAATTTCACAGACAGAGAAAAATCACTTAGCCATAAACTCATCCTTCATGATAATGAAAGAACCTTAGTAATCAGCTATCATGTTTGCATGACAGGAACAACATCATGAATACTTGGAAATTTAACTTGTTCTCTAATGGTTGGGGTAAACAGAAAAATTACAAGAAAATAACTAGTGATCTCTATGTAAAAATTCACAAAGAAAATATTTAAATGTAAATGAAATGAAGTATCTAAATTTGCTATATTATATATGTAGTTATAGGAATAAAGAAGATATGTCTGATATATACACTGCAGTGGTCTTTCCAGCTTACATTTTATGAATGAAGGTCAAAAGATGGCAGCCAGAAAACAGCTGTCAGATAAGAGATCCTTTGGAAAGGAGGTCAGTAGACAATTAACTGTTTATTCAAACACACGAGTCTTTCTTATGGAGTCCACCAATTGTCCCTAGCTATTACAGGTAAATAAAATGTCATGATCCTTTGCTCTAACAAAAGATAAATCTAAAATGTGATTAAAGCTCTGCTGGTCTCTGCCAAGTAACTTCTGCTTTCATTTTGACTTTAAGCTAACTTGTTGTGTTTCTCATCTCTAACTGGTGAAGGATTTGTAGTGTGTAGTATATGAAATATTTGAATATGTAATATGTATTTAGTAAATGAACTAATTGAAACTATCCAAAAAAATAACAACATAGAGAAATCTTCCCATAAGCTCTGCTTCTCCTCAGAGCTCTTGGAATCTCAACCAGTAGCTACTGTTGTAAAATTGTTTTGACAATAGTAGGTACTTTCACATATTTCAAAGATATTATTATATGCAGATGGTATCATTCTCTGAGAACAAAAACTGTATATTTTTTGCTTCATTATAAAATATAACCAAGAAATAATTTCTTAAAATATACTGTTGAAGAATAGGCACAAAGGTTTTGAGAAATAAAGCAGACATTGTGCCAGCCTCATGACCCCTGTCACATTGAGGGTGGAAGAAAGAAAAGTTAACATGAGACTTGAAAATCATGGTAACAAACACATAAGATGAAAAGAAAGCAGTCATGGAATCTGACACTAGAAATGATGACATTTCATACAACCCTGGCTCTGTTGGGGATGATTTCACAATAGAATTCCATGTGACAACAACAGCTGTCAGATGCCTCCAATTCTGTCACAGTTGTGAGTTTAATTTCTAGACATCCCTATTTCAGTGTTTCCATTCGCTTCATAACATGGTAGAAAGTTACACTTAGAAATATAGAATCTCTGTAGCCTTGGCACACAATAACTTATACTGTAGGAAGTGCATTTGGAAGAATAACAGAAATGCTGGCCCCTTTGAAAAGAATATGAGTTTGGAATTGAGAGAGTAACATGAAGTGTTTCAGGTTAAAAAAAAATTGTAGCCTTGTTTTAACAGCAGGTTGAACCACCTAACTTATTCAAAACCTGTCCATATACATTGTTTTCTGATGTCTGCCAATTAGTTAGCCAATGTCAGACATTATAACTCTGTAAATAACTGATAAGATTTTTAAAAATCTGTGCATTTAAGGATGACAAGACTACAAATGCTTCTTAAAAATGTGTCTTACTACAATCATAAGAGTGTCTCCTTATGTATACTAGGAGAGAAAATTTTACCATAGTAATCAGACTTCCTGTTTCTTTGGTGGATAAAATAAAGAAATGTCTTCTGAAAGAAAAGGAATAATGCTTCCTCTTTTTATATGCATCAACTTTCTTATACCTTCTAACATTTGCCAGTTGTGTGCATGTTGAATTGTTAACTGTACTCACTTGCAAGTTCTATCAGCCCCCTTGGGTAGTTTGGCAAATGCTTCACAGGGCACTTTGGTTTTAAGCTTTGACCATTGGCACCTTATCGAATTTCTCTGACATCATGAATTAGGGCTATTCTCTCCACAAGGTGAGGATTTTCACTATTGTTTATTGAGTGTTTTTTTAGTATTTTTTAAATTTTTTTATTTCTATATTTATCTTATCTTTCAATATTATAGTAAAACACTTCTTGCTACTTAATATTTATCTGTATCATTATGATTTTGATTTTTAAAATTTCATTGAACTGGAAGAAATAATCTTTTGATAAATTCCTTTTTTTAATTTGTTGTATCTTAACATCTTTAAAGTAAATATCAACTTATTGTAATATATGATTACACTCATTATCTTTTTATTCCAATCCTAGTGAGGTTTCTCTCCTTTGAACTAGTTAGTTTTATGATTTGGGGAGTTTCTGTTTGGCAATCAATGAATTGTTTACTGTAAACAATTGTTTAAGTAAAAAGGAAAAATTTTAAAAATTATTACATTTATTTATTTGCATGTGTGTGGGGAGGGTGGTGGTTATACACATTGTCACAATGATGTGTGGAGGTCAGAGGACAACTGGATAGAATCTATTCTCTCCTTTTACCATGTAGACTTCCGGATCCAAATCATGTTACTTAATGAAGATGAGACAGTGAATTTTGAAATATCAAACAAGATATTTAAAAACGGTTTTATTATTTGGAAAAGTAAACTCCTATGGCTCAATATCTTCCATTTCAGACTAATTCACCAATGCCTTGCAAACTTACTGTAGTTTAAGAGATAAAGATGGGAACTATGTTTTGTCTCTTACTCTTGAAATGTTTTCAAACTAACACTTGGTTTATATTTATTTTCAATATAACTATGGTATTGTAAGTAAAATGAAGTACTTATAGGTTCCAAAGTAATTTTATTTTTTCTTCATAAATGAGAACTATTTGACCTCATGACAAATAGAATTATACCAAACATAATGTATTAATGTGACATGAGAAAAAAATTAAACAACATTATAAGAAGATTTATTTTGCAAAAATATGTTTACAAACAATATCTGGATACCATAATTAATAATAATTTTGGAGCAGATCATATTGAATACAATCCTAGGATAGTTAATGAAAGCATTCAAATTAGACCTTATTGGTAATATGTAGATAGAAGTCAGGGAATATTTTCCATATTACCAGTAAAATTCATTTCACATTCTGTTCATATATTGAATGATAGAAGAATGCTAAATATTTTTTGAAACACATAAAAGCATAGGATTTGAGTCCAATCATTTCTTCCTCATATAAAATGAAATCTTACACATTCTAAAAGCAATCCAGATGAATTTATTAAAGACAAGGTCTTTTATTTCTGTGAAAGACTTGTTACAAAATCATTATCAGTGAAAGGTTAAATAATAGAGATTCATTTGGTTTTGATCTAGTGAACAGAAAATCACTTATAATATTTGGAGCTTTTATGCAGTGAAAAATTGTGCTAAATCCTGAAATTAATCTATTGTCTTTCATGCATTGGACAGGAATATGACACCTTTATGTATTTCTCATTTTATTAGTTACTCTTTTATGAACAGTTCAGTCTGAATAAAATTACTATAAATTCTGAATGGAGGAATTTCACACTGTGAAGGTCTGAGAAATCCTGTATTAAACAACCAAAAAGATCATAGCAATCAAATACTTTCTCTATCATAAATGCACTCTGTCTAAAATTTGTATATATTGTCTCATCTCTTCCTTTGTGCATACATTTATTAACAAACTTACCTATAAGGGTCACTTTATTATAATAGCGTTTTCTGTGTTCAAATTGAATATACAAATGCAAATAGCCATTTTCAGAGATTTCTCTATTAACTTGTTAGTGTCAGATTATTACTCAATAAAATTTTTTATTCATTGTTATTAATTTTAGCATTAGTGAACAATACAAAGTTCCTATGAAAAGTGTTATATATTAATACAAACCTAACTATAGTTTCATTAAGATTTAGATATCAACAGAACCAAGTAACCAGATAAGCCTCATTGCATCCTGTCCTGAGAAAAGCTAACACTTTAAATGCTATGAGGTGAAAATAGTAAATATGATTGTGAGCATAGATGTGAACATTGACTTATTAATTATTCTCCTGGTTTAATGGGAAAGGACAGTTTATCTTTTGCTAATTCAATCCTGGGGTCCTATAGTATTTCAGTCTCTGTACAATCTAATCTGCATTAGAATGTTTTAGCCTCTGAGACTTACCACTAACTGAGCTCATTCTGACTAGCTATCTTCTGAACTACCTCTTTTCACTCTGAGCTGTACTGTGAACTCCAAACTGCAAATCATAAAATGTCTGCTCCTTACTCTCTGCTTTCTCTTTGCTTTTTCTGGACTGGCCCTTCTCTTCTTTGCTTGTGACTGAACTGACTCTCCACCTCTTTGAGCTCTGTCTCTTGTCTGCTTCCCCTATGCCTCCACATTCAGCTTCTACTCTCTCAACCTTTCTTCTGAATTGGGATTAAAGACCTGTACTGCCACTTCCTTCTGAGTTGGGATTTAAGGGCATGTACTAAATTGTCTTAACCAGAGAAATCCTTTTCATATAGCATTAGCACAAACAGAGGACAGGATTAGTCTGATCAACATTCTCTCTGCATTCCAACCTTATCTCACAGACTGCTGAGTGTGGTCCCTTCATACAGGCCTTTGGATATGATCCTTTGCTAGAGCAGCCATGCTGCTGGATTAAAGATTAAATATTCCTTTACAATGACTGAGTTCTTATTTATGGATACTCATCACTCATAAAAGCCCTTTCAAGGAAATAATGTACTCCAGATAGCTTTCACTGTTCTAGGTATATACAGGGGAAGTCCTTTCCTTGAACCCTGAGTCATGATGCTTTCACATGTTGATGTAAAAAACTTGGCCTCAAATCTTGATGTATCATCATGCAACTCTACAAATTACTCTTGTGTGATCGACTATGAATATTTACTCTGTGAAATCTCAGATGTCCTATGAACTCTGACCCAGCGACTGGGATTATAATTTTAATCCTGGTCATGTGTTATTTATAACCTGGTTATAAACACTGGTCAATACATGATTTTTATTTTCCCTATGAAAAATGGTGAACATGTGGTCTCAAGACATAAAATATGATCTGATGCTGGTTACTCAAAACATATTATGGTATTTGTTAATTTAGCAATATGAACAATAGTTTCTTCATTGGAGCATATTTACTGTACATATTTACTGGAAGCTGGGTTGCATGAGGACATGTGAAGGTATTTTTGATATGTGATGGACTGGGAACATATTTCTACCATAACCCACAAACCTCTTCTTTCTCTTCTTTCACATTTGTCCCTTTGTTGTGAAGAAAGTATTGCTTCTATTTTCACGTCATTGAGTACATATGTAAGTCTATGTGTCTAAACATTTTCATTTGTTACAGAGACAGGGGAAAGTAAAATTTGTGAAAAAAATATGAAAATGCAACCCATCATTCACGAAGCTGCCCATCAGGGAACCATTTGTAGAAGTAGCATGAATGTTTCTTCATTTCTTTTAACTTGGTACATGTGACAGGATCTATCTGCAGTAGATGTGACATTATGTAATCTTGTCCTTCATATGCTATCCGAGGGCTTTTCCATCTTGGTTTTCAATTTGGTGAAGGCCAATCATTGTGTTTCTATTGGTCAGTTTTGAGACAGAGTTAAAAGAACTCTGTCCAGTGTAACACCAAGAAAAAAAATGCAGTATGTCTAATAGAAATGTTGGGCCATGACTACAGCTAGCAAGCATGGGAAACTAGACATTTCCTAGCCTTTTACAATTTTTAAGGCTTTCTGGTAAACTTCTGCATGGTAATTAAACACAGCTTGCAAATGGACATTTAGTTCATCCTTGAAGAAACATACTAAGTTTGACGTTATTTAATACTGATATATAAATTCATATTAAAGGTATTTTCCATTTCTCCTTGAAGTGTATAAATAATGGGGCAGAGCCAGCACATGATTTAAAACCTGCTACCCAAAACAGTTCTGCCTGCAGCACAAAAGCCAGGATTTTAAAAATGAAAGAAAAGAAAAACTGTTGTGGCATTCTTGTGCACTGTGTGTTCTCAAAATGTAAACCATGGACTTCCTTTATGAAACCTAGTCCAAATAAAACACGGAAATAATCTTAGGACAATGGCAGCTAATATGTATTCTTAATTATATTTCATATAAAGTATTTTGTTTTGACTTGGAGAGTAGTTTAAGCCTGCCACTTTAACAATGGGTTCTGGTACCCAACTGCTTTAATTCACAAGGGAAGTTCAGATGGGATGGTTACCTACCATATACCATCTTTAACATGTACTTTGTTGATTTGCTGATAAGCCTGTACTCCAAACTATTTCATTTACTAAAAGGAAGTATCATTGAATGCAGAGGAATGTTTAACCATTTAATCCAGCAACATGGATGCCCTGTAAAAAGATCACATTGAAAGGCCTGTATGATGGCTAGGAAGGCCAAATTCAAGGGCCTGTATGAAGGGATCACATCCAGGGGTCTACATGAAGGGATCACATTCAGAGGCCAATATGGTCTGTATGGAATGTAGGAAAAATGTTAGTACACATGTGCAATTTCAGTATTGAGAATATAGTGGTGGTACATGTCCTTTACGCCAGCACTTGGGAGACAGGAAGCAGAGCTCAGTAGGAGTCAGTGTCAGACAGGAAGTGATGTCTGAGATGAGTCAGAGTGAAGGGCAGGCAAAGTGACGAATTAGAGGAAGCATAGGCAGAGTGGTCAGAGAGTGGTCTTGCCCAACTCTAGGACTGAAAAGCAGGCTCTCAGCTTAGAGTCAAGCAGACAGTTACAGAAGCAGGCAGGCTAGAGGAAAGACACAGAAGACAAGACACAGAGGCAGAGAAGTAAGCAGTCTAAGGAGTCTGAGGAAAAGACACAGAGGCAGTTCAGCAAAAGAAGTCAGTATCAGATGGGAAGAGTGAATCAGTTTGAAGTTGAGAAAAGCACTTCAGGCAGAGAAGTTGAAGGAGTCATCCAGAGTCTCCCAGAGTCAGAGTTTGGTCAGAAGCTGTCAGTCATCTCAGAAGGTCAGTTTGAACGAGGCAGCTTGGAGAGAGAACGGTGAGTGACTTGAACCAGAAGAGTTTGAGTTCAGTACAGCTCTGGGTTCACAGGGCTGTCAGAGTAGCTCAGTCAGCAATAAGTCTTGGAGGCTTAAAAGTTCTAAATTGGATGAAAGCTAAGGCTGAAACCTTCCATTTCTAGGCTTAAGACTGTACAGAGGCCAAAGTGCTCCTGAACTCCAAGACTAGGACCTGGGGTTGAATTATCCAAAGAACAGAAAGCCTTTTGCCCTAAACCTACCTCTACAATTGAGGTTCAATTACATTGGAAACATTCTACTTCAATTCATTAAACTAGGTTACGGCATGGACAAATTTAGAAAACCAAGCATGGGTTGTATGATATTGACCCCTTGGGGAAAACAATAAATGTCAAGGTTCAGTGAGCTTGGTATCTAAGGAAATATCAGCATTCAGTTTAATGCAGCATTATTTGGGAATGTAATTTACTGTCGAATGCATGAGCTATAGTATATTTTGTCATTATTTCTGTGTACTAAAATTTATTTTTATTAACAAAAGTGTTATCTTATATTTAAGATTAAGAAAGTCAAAGAAAATTAAGTAAAAAAGCTTAAAAAATATTTCAAATATATTGTGAAACTGCATTCTTAAATGTGCTTATGTACACAGCATCTTAATGTCAGTTGTTTAATAATTTATGGAAGTGAGAAAGTTATGAAGTTCATTAAAGAACACCTTTTACCTCATTTCCATGGGATCATTTCGCTTCTGAAATTCACTTTAATGTTCAATTACTATGGTGTTATCAGTGCTTTCCTATAAAAGTATGTGGACAAATGAATTAATGCTCAAATGAAGGAGTAAAATTAAGCATTTAAAAACATTTAGTGAGTTTTGGATTTTGTTTTATAGTTTATCAAGAAAACTACTCATGACAGATCTGGTTTCTAGAAAATGGTATCTGCCAGTTTAAAGTATGCTTCCAAACAGTTCCTTAATCCTATCAATGTTATACTTTTCATTTTGGGGTTTTATTTTATTTTATTATTTAATTTTTTCTTCTCTCATACAATACATCCCAACTCCAGCTTCCCCTTTTTCTCTTCCTCCCAGCTCCCCTCTCTGTAGCTCCACTCCACCCCCCACCCCCATCCCCAATCCCCGCAGCTGTTCAGAACAGAACAGATCTCTGAGAGATATCAAACAGGGCATAGTAAGATGGAAGAAGGCCAGGCACTAGCCCCTACATCAAGGCTGGACTGGAAGAGTCAGTTCAGCATGAGGATAGGGCCCAAGGGCAGGTAAAAAGGTCAGTGATCACCCCCATACATATTCCAAATTTAAGGAGTTCTACAGGAACACCAAACCAGACAACTATAAGATATATGTAGGGAACCTAGCCCAGACCCATGTAGGCTCCATGTCTGCTGCTTTATTCTCTGTGAGCCCCTAAGAGTCCTGGTCAGTTGGTTATAGGCTGTGTTCTCCTGCTGTCCTCAATCCCTCTGGCCTTCCTAGGGGTTCCTCAAGCTCCAACAATGTTTGGCCATGGGACTCTGCATCTGCTCCCATCAGCTTTCTAAAGGAAGCCTGTCTGATGACAATTGGGCTAGACATTAATCTATGAGCATAGCAGAAAATCATTAGGAGTCTCCAGACTACCCAGTATCTGGTTCCTGGCCAGTCCTTTAGTGTCAGGCATGGGCTCTCTCTCTTGGCATTGGGTTATACCTTTCCATTGGCACAGGAGATTCTGAAGAAGAGTAGTTTATAGGTCAAAGATTTTTTTTTGGGGGGGGGCTGGGTTGGTGTCCCATTCCCATCACTAGAAGCCTTGCCTGGTTATAGGAGATAGATTTCTACAAACTATAATTGGATGAAAAATACAGATTGTAAGGTAATTTATGAAATGAAAAATGAGGTATATTGATGCTTTTGAGCACAACAAACAAAACAAAAATTCTCCAGACCCTTCAATGCTGAGTCTGAGATAGGATATGCTAAAATATCTTTAGGAAAATGTGTATTTACATGTCCGGAAATGGTGGTATCTTAAGTGGTATCTGTCTTCAGCTCTCAGTCATTTAAAAGTGCAGAATTCAATTGACTTTGTACCTACAAAACCATGGATGCTAAAACCATCTCTTTTCTGGATTTTGTGTATTATTTTAGCACATGAAAACTGGCACAATTACTTAGCACTTGATAATTGCATGGCTACAGAATTCTATGTCTGCCATTGCAGAGGCAGTAAAAATTCCCAGAAAAATACATAGCTCACAATGAATCACAAAGATCCAAGATACATAACAGAAATAATTACTTCATATGACTTTTTAATATTTGTGATAGTAAAATATTTACAATAATGTCATGTTTCCCTGAAAAAAATACCAAACATTAAGTGCTAAGGCGGCACAGAAAATTTAACAAATACTTCATGGAAAAACTGTTCCCTCACCACATAACAGAGAAGGAAATTATTTTCTACGTTCGAAGGAAAAAGAAAGTGACTGTAAATAATTTAGATCCGTAGGCAGAATAGATCATCGATGTGATTATACTAGAAAAGGAGCAAATCTAAACATAACGGTGTCCTTATAATACAAATGGAAGCAGACAGCTCCTTGAATATGAAAATATGAACACATGTAAAATGCAGAGATTGTGTGAGGAATATACAGGTCTGGCAAATATGCTCAAAGCAGCTACATTTTTCATTTATTCATCTTAGGTTTTCATTTTATGTGTAAGAAAAAAGATCTTGATCCTAGAATTCCAAACTACACGAACATTTTATTAGCTTCTCACCTGCTTGACTGCTCACCCACAAAATGAGTAATGACAGAAACATTATTTTTTTTCTGTATGTATTTAGTATTTAACATAGTTGGACATTCACACATCATAATTTTCCATTTTCTTGTGCACTAGTAAGTGAGAAGCTTAAATATCAGGAACTTGACCAGTAAGTAAGTCTTTAGTTCTTTTAAAATGCATTTGTCCCCCTACAGCTCCTTCAGTTCACTTATGCCAATACTGCTGAATGAAACTGTTCTCCCAGACTCCCTGTGTAGTCACTGTAACTACCAATACTGTGAAAAGTACTCTGCAGATTCCTCTAAAAATGTTTAGACAAGTGTAATGGTATTTACAAAGATCTAGAAAGCAAGGCAATAAAACAGAATGAATTGTCAACTACTGGGAAAAATACCTACTGCAGTCTTTTCTACCCAAGAAATGTTTATTAAAATCACGATTTGGCTAGCCCTACATCAGGTGTCAGCAAATCTTCTTGAGATCAATTTGGCTTCTTATACAAAAGACAAAAATCAAAAGTTGCTATACTGTTCTGGTCCTGGACCACCTATGCAAAAAGACATAAGGTTATCTGAAGCATGGTTTAAGTAAAATTTACCAAGAGTGCCAAAAACAAACAAGAAAGGGACTTTATTGAAAATACTATGATTAACTGTTAAAAATTAATTGCATATTTCCAATGACTAAAATTATGCACTGGGACTCCAGAGAGACATAAATTTTATAAATTAACTACATAATACACCTTGGATGTGAACTTGAGCATATCTATAATTGAGATATAATTTGTGATCTCTGGGAACACAGAAGAAGGAGGAATATAAAATTTAGATTCATACAAAGTTCATGAAAGAAGTTATATTTATGTATCTAGAGGTTAAAAGACAGTTTAAGGGGATAAGATATAACCAGGATCTGACTTCTGGGAGATAGTTGATTATGATTGACAGTTAATGAAGATTTAAAGCATGAGTAATATAAAATAATGAATTGAATATGGATTACAGAGTCCATACTATAAAACACATAAATACTCGATAGTATATAAATATATTTTAAACTAGATTAAATTAACACAAGTGGCTATTTGACTTTTTATCCAGACTATTAAAATATATTTGTGTGTGTGTGTGTGTGTGTGTGTGAGAGAGAGAGAGAGAGAGAGAGAGAGAGAGAGAGAGAAATAGAGAGAGAGAGAGAAAGGGAGAGAAAGAGGGGGCAGAGAGGGGGTAAAGAAGGTAGACAGGACTGTAAAGGCAAGCAGGATTAGGTCTTCAGTGTGCACAGAACACAATATGAAACAATATGGATTCAACCATCAATGTCAGGGAGACATCAGCCTCATTGTGACTCAGAAGTCACAAGGTTCCTGCATGAGTAAGAAGCAGCCTTGCTAGAAACAAAGACAGGCTCTCCTGGCAGAGCGTAAAAGAACAATTTTTCAAACAGCCACAAGTATGTCAGAACAGAAGGGACATCTGGTCACTGTGTGTTTTATCAGAGTTGTGCATAAGGGGAATAATAATAGCAAAAGTATCACCTGTACGGGTGACAAATGCATAATTACAATATAAGTAAAAGGCACATTCACATAAAGATAACATTAAAACACCATCTCTAGATACCCTAGTTAATGTCACCTTTGGATAATATTTCTAAATTATATGTTTGCACAATAATATCTTATAAAGATAGTGCTACATTATAGTATAATGTTGTAGAAAATGAATAATTCCTGTAATAATGAGAGCCATGACTCTTAGCCTACTCAAGAGAAAAGATCAATTCGTACTTTTTAGAATGGAGGAATGTTAAATCATATATTTTTCCCTCATGGAATTATATATAAATTATATATAAAATTATATATAAAACCACTGAAAGCATATCAAGGATAAATGCATTTTTGCATATAATTTACCTCATTTTCTCTATCTACTTATAAAGTATTTTGTAAATAAAATTGTTTTTGTAGAATATACTTGGAATATAACGATGAATTAGGTTTTCCCAATTTGCTTCATTGAAAAAGATTTTAAAATATCTTGGTGTCACTTTGGTTTTTAAATGTGAATATACTGAAGCAGTATGTACATGGTATCAACAACAATCATTTTAACAGTGAAAAGAACAATTACATAGGCAAAATAGCTGATTTCAAGGATTGTTGTCTTCTTCATAGTCCTCCATTTTCTCCTATAAATATTGTTTCTCCAATCACTCTGTCTGTCTCTGTCTCTGTCTCTGTCTCTGTCTCTCTCTCCTCCCCTTAGAGGTTGAAGTAATGGAACTATGATTTCCAAGGTTTCAATATCCCAGAAAGGGGAAAATGTGGATACACTAATTGAGTATCTGCAACATCAATATTCTGAGCGCAGAAGCAATAGTGGAGTTCAAACCTCTCTAGTTAACAGAGAGGAAATACTGAAGAACTGGAAAAATATGGTTAGAATTGTATATAAGCTATCGGGACTGGAAGGGGGTAATGGAAACTTTAAGAGAAAAACACTAAAAAAAATCAGAAAAGTTAATTATCAAACCCAGATACATTATCATTTTCCCTTTGTGGCAAATTCTGATGATACATTATTTATGAGGTTCAAAAAACCTACATGAATATTCCATTAAACAGATTAGATGTTTCACCAATTGCTAAAGGAAAAAGATTGAATTTGTATTTCAAGGTTTACAAAGCAAACAAAGATAAATAATGCATAGGTAATAGTCTAGTCTGGATGTTACATCAGACCAGCAGTTCATCAGAAAATCATAACCATTTCGAAAAAGACAAGAGATAGTCACTATTGGGTAGAATGTGAAGAAAATTAGACAACACACTATAGATAGATGGCAATTATGTAAAACAGTATATAGATGGCTCAAAAATAAAAAAGTAGTATTGCCATTGAGTCCAGCAATTCCACATATATAGACTCAGATTAAACAGATATCTATTCTCATGTATTATTTGCAATATCATTCATAAAAGTTAAGATATGGTGGCAAACCAAAAGGTTAAAAATGTTTATACTAGAGTAGTAATCATAAATGAAATAAAGAGATAATGCCATTTTAGAAGACAGATTAACTTTAAAAGCATTATACTAAATGAAAGAAATCAACAAAGGAGAGCAAATATTCTGAGTCTATTTGTAAGTAGAACTTAGAGAACAGAATGAGGCATTGAGAGGTATTGAAAATTATGAAATTCTGGTAAAACGTGTATCCGATCAGTTATAAGGTGGGTGAGTTCTGAAGATCAAGTGTACATCACCATAACTACATTCAATAATTCTGCATTGCATACTTGACATCTGTCAAAAGAACAAATTCAAATGTTCTCACCACACAAATAGTGAGCCTGTAAAGTTTTAAATGGGTAAATCAACATGACTGTTAATCATTTTCTTAGCTATAGCTTGCTTTCTATAGGTTGAATTGTACAAGAATGTAGTCTGAAAATATAGAGTGGAAAATAACTTTATACTGGATACTGTTATAACATCAATTTATTATTAATAGTGGTAATTTCCTCATTACATCTAATTTATAAACTAAGCTTTGCTATAAACTTTACAGGTAGAAACATTATATACATATGTGTGTGCATGTATAAACATATGGTTCAGAATCGTGTGTTGTTTCAGACATTAAATTGGGTCCTGAAACAGATTTCCTATGGATAAATGGATGTTTGCTATTGATAAATATATCAAAGCCTCTCATTTTCTTAAATGTATATAACTAATTTATTTTTCTCAGTAAAGCAGAGAAATGAAATAAAGCATGGAAATAAAAACATGCTGATGAGTTTATGAAAAGTTCAGCCTTTCTGCTGTGAGCCACCTATGTCATATATGGACCCAAAACCTCATTCACTATGAAGAATTGTGGCACTGTTCACAGAAGACAAAATCATAGAATCAGCCCAGAAGTCCATCAGCAGAAATGTGAAATGTATAAAATGAATTTTACTCAGCCATGAGGAAGAATGTAACTGTCATTTTCAGAAAAATAATTAACCGGAATACATGACATTCAGCAGTAAAATATGTCAGACTCAAATAGACAATTATTACACGGTTTCTTTCATAAATAGAAGCTAAAAAATAATAAAATGTCATGAATGAAAAAAGGAGAAATGGCTGGTGATACAGAAGGAGAACAGAAAACGGGAAATACGAGTAAAGAATGTAGGAGGTGATGATGATCACAGTACACTTTGTGCAAAGGTGGAAATGTAAGGAAATCTCTTACTTCACATTATTCATATGCACTAATAAAAATAATCTTGTTTCTGAGAATTTAATGCATACTCATTACACTGGGTAATAGCTAGCATTCTGCAGTTTCTGGGTCTACACAACATGACAGGAAGTTATGGCTGCCTTGGTGTCACATCCCTGTTGAACATTGTACCTGGGTCCCAGTCTTAGAGACTAAAAGAAGAGAAAGGTGATCAAAATCCTCAGCTCTCTGCTCAAGAACAGCAAAACAAACAAACAAACAAACAAACATGAGCTTCAAGAAATTGGTCCTGTGTCCTTCATCCCAGGAGAGTGGTGGATGCTTGATTGTAATCATAGAACTCTGTGCTGAGATTTGATGTTAGAGGACTATAGAAATGTTTCCTCAGTTGAAGTTTTCAGTTACTAAGATGGAAATGATCCTCAAGGTGGGATGACAGCAAGAGCTGCAGTGGATGGAGGGACAGAATCTATATTGTAGCTTTCCTCTGGCTGGCTGCCCTCTCAATGAATCAGTGATGCTTCAGGAAAGCAAAGACACGTTTATGAAGTGAATTTAGTTTATCTTTTAAAAACTGACAATGGAAAAGCCTTGCTGTTATATGAACAAAACTCTCAAACCTTTAGAACAAAAAGGAAAAAAAAGTCATCAGACTTATTTAAATGTAACAGAGATTAACTGGGGAAGAAAATATCACGAATACAAAGAACGTGGGAAAGCCTTCAAAAATGAGTTGCATTTTATTAGACACAGAGTGACAGGACAAATAAACTGTGTGCCATGATTGTTGAAAAACTTTTGCACAATTCACAAAGCTCACACTGTGGTCCACTAGAGTCTTCACACTGTTTTTATACATATACTTATAAATCAAGTCATTTTGGGAGAATAACTGCTTGAAACTCTTAATTAACATATATGATCTCATATATCTGTGAAACTGCATAGAAGTAATATGGAAAAATCTATAATCAACATCTTTATAAACATTCTAGCTTTTATACTGGGGGAAATCCCACCAGTGTATTGCATGTGACAAATCATCTAAGTGTTCTCATTCATGTTGAATGTGGAAAAGCCTCCATCAGGAAGTCTTATCCCATTTGACAACAACTATCTCATAAGAGAGGGAATGTCCATAAATGTAGCAATTGTGGTAAAACATTTTCCAAAAAATAAGTCTTAATACACATCAGACAATCTTTATCAAACATGTATTTTGTGAATATGAAAGGGGTTTAAGTTTTTAAAAAATTAACTAGCAGATAATTCATAGCAAGAAGTCCAATTTGAATAAATATTGAACACTAAATTCCTACAAAACAATTTATATCAATCACATTCAAGAAATGATAATAAATTTTATCAGAAAAAGTAACAGTGAATTAAATATAATATGGCATGGAATGTGGAATGCAGATATAAACTGAGAAGCCATAGAAACTATATTGTCTGCTTTTTAACAACTATATAAATTAAAAATACTATCTTATCCACCTATATTGAATTATCTCTACTAATTCTTCATAGCACATTGCAATGATTCTTATAAACTCCTCATACAGGGAGCTGTGGCAGGGTGATCACCAGAGTCCAAGGAGTTAGTCTGAATAAAATGAAAATAAAAAGTTCTCTTAGAAAATAAAATCTTGCTTATTTTTCTCCCATTCCTAACTTATGTATAATTTATAAAGTAAAAGTGTAGCTTAATATGCAGTTAGAATTTCAACAATTCCTTCAAATTGCAAGCATGTTAAGGGTCAAGACAGTGTTTACTGAATCTGTCTTGTTATTTATAGAAGTGAATATTTCATAAAGAAATGTTTTACTATGTATGTAAACACCCAAAGTCTAGATAGGTACTAACTTAGAAAAAAAAATAGTTGTGTTCTATGTCACAGAAGTTTTAAATGGAAAATAAATGCCTTACTTAGTAAAAGAAACATTTTACTTTACCAAAAAGAAATAGTTCAACTAGAATTGGTAATTCTAAAACTGAAATGAAGTATTCAATAAGTAGTTTTAATAACTGAAGACAAGAGTTCAGAGGTCAGAAGCAATTAGGTTGTGAGATAAGCAGGAAATGATTAAATAAATCACCGAAAAGTAATTATCGTTGTAAAAATAGCAGATATGTGGCTACAGTCACAAAGCCTGAGTCATAAATGGGGCTAATGAAGCTATTTTGAAAGAGATAATGACAACAAATATTCTAAATTCAGATTAATATATAAATTGGTGGAGCCACTAAAAACACCAAATCAAACAAACAAAAAATACCGATGGATGAGAATCCTCAAAAAACTGAATATAAGTCCACCATATGATCTAGCTATACTATTGCTTAGCACACGTCCAGAGGACTCAGCATCCTACTTGCAGTATTTGCTCTGCAATGTTCATTGCTGCCCTACACGCAATAGCTAGGAGATGGAAACAAGCAAAATGTCCCTTGACAGAATGGATAATCAAAATGCAGTTCCTATACACAAGGGAATATTATTCACCAGTAAAGAAAAATGATGTCATGAAATTTTCGGTTAAATGGATGGATTAAGAAAAGATTATATTAAGTGAGGTGACCCGGACCTAGAAAGACAAGTACTGTGTATTCTTTCACATCTGCAATTCCTGGCTTCAAATCTTCAGAAGGGTATATACAACATGGAGTAACTTAGAAACCAGGGATGTCTAAAGGGATCATGAAGGTGAGACTTGAGTAAGAATGTCAGAATAAAGTTGAAATGAAAGAAAAAAATTAAAAACTGAGGAGAAGGCTGGAGTCTCCAACTGGAGACTGGCAGGTGGGGAGTTCAACACGGAAGTAGGAGAGATGAGGAACAAATGACAGCAAGCTTGTTTGTTAAATCCTGAAGGAATTTTATTATTTTATATTTACTTACTAAAATTATATGCAACACATATAAGGGGTTGTACCTACGTTATAAAGGAAGTTACACCACTGGGGCTGATAATATTCACCACAAGAACCATCAACTAACAAAACCCAATACCAGGCAAGAAAAGTCACTTCTACCATATTTGGTCAGAGTAGTCTAACTAATTATTACAACAATATAGTCTATGGTTGCCCAATAGATATGGTCGCCCATTGCTGACAGCACCACACACTTTGGACACGGGACTCTGATGATTCGAGTTTGGGCTAACCTAAGAGTTACCTTTCCAAGGTCTAGCTCACACAGAAAATAGTAGGCAAGCTGCCAAAGGAAGGAAACAATCAATGATAGCCCCCAGCTGTGAAACTCATGCAATCCCAAAATGAACAGCATGGCAAGATATATGTAAAGGTGTAATAAATGGCAGTCATGTGGTTGTGGTAACCAATAGCTCTCTAATCAGAGTTGAGGCACACTCAAGAGGAATACCATGCCTGGTACTAGAAATCTAGCCAACTTCCTGAGGCTAGATAGGTCATGGATCTTAGGAATTTACTACTGCCACTTTGCTAGATCAGCATAATTTCTAATCGTTCTAAAACTTATCTCTACTCCACAAATAAGTGTAGCTACCACCCCTTATCGAAGAAGCTTCTTTAACAGCAAATGAAGACCATCACAGAAAAATACAGCTGAATACCAAGACATGGCTGCATAAATGGAATCTGAACAATGGCAATATCAATAGGCACACCAATACAGAAGTGAAAAGTAAATCTCATGAGGTCACCCCTCTGTACAAGGAACTACAGGGGAATGATTAAAAATAAGGGTTAGCTCTTCCAAGGATAAGCCCCTTAATTGGTAGTTCAATACAAGGTGGTTAGCCATGAAACAATATACAGACAAATAGCAAAAGAAAAAACAATGGACTAGCAGTTTTTATTTATGTATTTTTGCATTCATAGATGTATACATCAGGAAAGGAGTCAGAGGAAGGAACTACCTGGATGTGCTGAGAGAAGAAAGGGAAGGGGAAAATGATATAAATTTGTTTCCATTTAAAAGATTAAACCAAGAAAGCCTAATTCCAAGATTCAAGAGGCTGTGCTTGATTTAGATCAAAGGCCCTATAATAATCCAACAGGAAATGGATAAGGTCGTAAGTACAGGCAGTGGAGAGTGAGGATGGATCTCAAGAGCTGGTAGCTCTGGAAGAACAAAACGTGATACAGAAAGTATACCGAGGTATCTTGGTATTGTCAATTGTCTTTTGTAAAAGGAAGAAATAGCTCCTGCTTTTAAACCAACAACCCTTCAACACAAAAAGATTAATTGAACATAAACATAGAAATTTGATCCTGATGCTATAGGAATATCATACAAAACATTAATTTCAGGTAAATAATGCATTCATAAGCAACCTCTTATAATGACTTGTACACTCATAACCAGTATAATATTCCTTATACACAAACAAAAATAAAACCTTAAGAAGATCTGGGCATAATCTTTGTGGTTTCCAGGCACACAGACTTCCTTATCTAAACTTTAGAGAATATAAAAGAATATCATTGATAATGCAGACTAATATATTCTGAATATGAAATCATTGCATGGTCATTGTAGTAAATTAAATTCAATATACTTATATGACTTTTGTATGTATGGCTTTGAAGTTAAGTTAAAATTACAAACTAATTTTTAAAGTAGAGGGCATTAAGCTGTAGTTAATGATGCCAGAAGGAAGATTTAACTGGTGTTTGACGACTTTTATGACAAATATCTGCTGCTGAGTTTATTACTTTACTAATCTTCCCCCATTAAAAATGTGGCTAGAGACATTTAATATTACTTTCAGAGATGTGAATTACAGGGAGTCACTTTTATGTTGTAAAGGAAACAGCCATTTTGTTGAATCTTTTTCATCTTTACAATTGCCTATTAGTTTTTACTCAACATTTCTTTAGTTTTATTACCAAATTCAACGTAAGGCATCAATAGCATTTCAAGTTTCTTGATTTTCAGTTTCTTTGATAAATGTAATGTTATTAAAATTTAAATAATATGGCAATATGTGAAGGTATTTAATTAAGTATAACACAAATAATCATAAAAATTCAGTAAGAGCATCAAAAATAGTATATAATTAAACTATAAATTTACCATGAATTGTTGCCATTTGAGTAACAATGTATTCTCATCTATGAGTATGTGGTATTTACTAGTCTCATATAAATAACTGATAAATGAACTACTAGTTTTTGGAAGAGATGTGAAGAATTAGTACCAATTCTTCAAACTTTACATAGAATTTGTCAAGTTAGGCATTACTTAGGATATACTCTATGGAAGGTATCCTACCACAAGCATGTAGGAGTAAAGCTGCTGGGGGTGCTCAGCAAGGAGATAAGGAGGCATTTTTCATAGGTGCAAGGCATGCCAGACCTCAGCAGACAGAACTACCATTATGGTAGTGCCATCCTGACAGTGGAACCCTGAGCATCTGAGCATTGTCTCAGCATTCCTCTGGTGCAGATCATAAGCAATCGAACATCCCCCACAGAAATCGTACACTTCCAGGCAATACAAAACACCAAGATCCAGGGAGACCCTCACCCAACAGTGCACAAAACAATTTTAAAAATAACTAAAAATGAACTTCCACAACGTTTCCCCTTTTCTGTATAAAAAATGTTTTACTTTACAATACAATTTAACATAACACCAGCAAAACTATTTACAGGAGGAACAATCACAAGGACAGGACCAAATGAAACCAAATATCTATCAAGCTTTATACAATGTCATTGGACAGCAGAAAAACATTATCAATGTCTAATTACCTGGGGTTCACTCATGACCTTCTGGGCTCCTCCAAAGGGCTTGGATCACTTCTGCAGTACACACAGCTTGTCCTCCAAGTTCCAGCTGGCTTCATTCCACTGCTGCTGCTCTTGGTGATCATCCCATGGTACTGCTTCTCAAATAATGGAGGTAGAATCAGCTTCATGATCAGGAAAAATGATTGAAACCTTGCTTCTTTCCTGCTCCCAGCTGAATGTTTTGATTTTACCATAAAATGTCTTTCTCTAAAGGCCTCTATTCTATGATTCTCTCTTTTGAGTCCTCTTTCTTCTAACAATTTTCTCTTCATAGAGGCTTATTTTCCTTTCTCTTTCCCCTCTTCCTTCTGGAGCCTTAAATTAATCCTTTAATCTCTATCCTCTGGTAGCTTCCCTGAGTGTGGTTTAACAGACTCTGTGAGGTCTGGAGATTCTTTCTCTTCTTCCTTGTCTCCACATTGGATTAGCTCCTGTGATGTCCTGCCCCACATTGGTGTCCCTCTTGTAGTTGTTAAGTTGGTATAGTGTTAAATTGTGTTGTAAAGGCAAAACGATTTTTAATACATAAAAGGGGAAATGTTGTGCAAGTTTATTTTTAGTTGTATTTAAAATAATTGTTTTATGCACTCTTGAGTGAGGGTCTCTCTAGGTCCTGGTATTTTGCATTATTTGCAGGTATTGAATTTTTAAGGGGGGAGGGTTTGATTGCTTATGATCTGCACCTGAGAAGTGATAAATAAAAACACCTGAGCTTTGAGGCTCAGAATTCCACTGTGAGTATGGCACTGGCCATGATGCCGGTTCCCTCTGCTGAGGTCTGGCAGGGTTTGCAGTTAAGAAATATGCCACCTTGTCCTCCTTAGTGAGTGACACACACAGAAGCCTTACTACTACATGAGTAACCTTATAAAAGAGAATCAAAGAAAGATTTGATACAAGGTACACATAGAAAAGATGTGGAAAGAGCAGACAGATAGAATGAGGTTTAAAGACACTGGCCTTGAAAATCTGAGCAATAGAGCATCTGCAAAACAATGAATGCATCATAGCAGAGAACCTGTAAGTGGAAGAGAACAGACTGTCCTCTGAAGCCTGCAATGACATACACCCTCTTGAGCACCTATGTTTAAGTTCCATGAAGCTGATTTGTGGAATAATGACCTTTTGGAATGTGAAAGAAAAGTATCTGTTGTTCAAAGCCATAAGGTAAGAGCTACATTGCTTAGTCGTTCCTTCTTTTTTATTCTGTTAATTAATAAAGCTGTATATAACTGTTGTTATCATGATGTTGTGACGTGATGTGCAATTTCAGAATGCCAAAACCTAGTTAATTAGCCTATGATTTTCCTCACATGCAACAGCAATTCACTCTCTGGTACTTTATCATAGTAACTACAGGAAAGTAGTTCATAGTAGTTTATAGACCTACTGTGGTTTTCTGTTTTAGTGAAACCAATTTCTCATGGTTTTTTTTTTTTTTAATTTCCAAAGAGACTTACTAATTTTATAAAGTTCGAATAATTACTTGAAATACAACAGATTATGACACCCAATTCACTCATTTTTATTTGTGCATAGTCAGTTTTAGTATTTCCCTTATTTTATTTCTGACTTTATTTTTCTATTCGAGAGCTCTGATCATTATTTTACTAGTCTAATTAGCTTAAAATTCATCAGTATTATTGATCATCCATTGTTTTTCTCTACAATTACTACTCTTATTTTTTTCCCGTAATATGACTTTCCTATTCTTATTTTATTTTATTTTTTAAATAGGATTTCTCAGTTGTAACTCTGGCTGTCCTGGAACTCATTCCATAGGCCAGCCTGGCCTCAAACTCACAAAGGTCCAGCAGCCCCTACCTTCTATGTGCTGAGATTAAAGGCATGTGCCACCACTGCACAGCATAATTTTCTATTCTTTTCAAAAATTTGGATGAACTATATCCTCCCTAAGTAGCATTCCAGCTCAAATTCCTTTTATATTGTGTTTTTATTTTCATTTCATAACATAGCACAGCCCCTGTCATTTCATCCTGCATCCCATGTCTAAACGTTGTCACACTCACTGGTTACCTTTAGCAGTGTGTTTATTGTATATACATTCATGGAACCAAATGAAAATAAAAGTTCTTATATACTAACATGATTTAAGATATGGACATCTTCTTTAATCTTGTCCCTCTCTAACTAACCTTTTAAAAATGAGTGTCCCCAAGACAGTGTCTGGGCCCCTTCTCTCAATATGCTTTTGTGGGCCTTACCGCTCTCTGAATTTCAGTGCTAAATTGTCCATACTCTAACACAGTGGCCTTCTCTAGAAAGAATAGGACCCTTATGATTCTGGGGCAATATTCCGTTTGTGCGAATAAATTTTCTTTAGGATCTTTCTCATTTATCTTCAAATCTTAGATGAAATGCTAATTACATGAGAAATTTTGCTCAATATAGGCCAGGTTAATTTGATTTACTATTCTCTCATGAGTTTTCTGCTTGGATCTTTCAGAGAATTTTCAGACCCCATGATGTTAAAAAAAAAAAAGTTATTAGTGTAGGAGAGCTATTGAAACACATTACCACTGCCTGTGTGACTTAAATTAATTTATTATTCACAGTTTGGAAGGTTAGAACTTTAAGGTCACAGAGACCATATAGGGCCTTCTTTCTTCATTCCGAGTGTCAGATGAGATCTGTTTCAGGCCTCTTTTGTTGACATAGAGAAGACTCTTTTCACCCTGTTTGCTAATGTCATTTCCCCCATGTCTTGGGTCAGAATCTTTTCTCTTAGGGATACCAGAGTTTGAATTTAGTTTACCTTAAGGAAATATTTTAACTTAATTACACCTTTAAAGGCTTTATTACTAAATATGGTCGAATTCAGGTTGTTTGGGACTTTGACATGAGAGTTTGTTGGGGAACTAAGAGGTACAAGTCATTCTGCAACACAGGCTCATAGAAGACTTTCCCATGAAAATCTAAGATCTATAAGTAGCTGTCTAGTTCAATGTGTAATCTGTGTTCATGAGTCACAATATTTAGGGTGATCTTGACAATATTTGACAGTAAAACCAATATATTCTTCTTGTAATTATTCTGAAGATGGACCCTTTTGAATGATTAAATGATCACCCCAAGGTATATTGCTACAAAATTCCTAGGTAAAGTTTTCAGTGTCATTCATATGTAAGTGTTTCTTCAAAAATGTTACCACTTCTAGTTAGGCCCAGTCATGCAAATTTATAATCCTAGTACTTAGGAAACAGCTTGGAGTCTTATGCCTCGTTTGCATCATGAATTTGAGGCTAAATTGGTACCAGCAACAGTTCTCAGCACCAATTCCAGCAAGAGTTCAGCAACCCATGAGGGAGAAGCAGAGTAGTTTAAATAATTAGAATAAAACCATAACTCTTATGGATGAGACAAACGTCTCTCTTTATTCCTCCTGCTGTTTCTTCTTCCTTCTCTATTCTCCTCTTTTCCTCTTCTCTCTCTCCTATTCCCACTGGATGTTTTCCATATATATACTTTTTAACAAAGCCCCATCATGGGGAAAGATCACATTACAATCACGTCTTAATCATAAATTTAAACTTTACATAACAATTATAGGTTTTACATTTACATATTACATAAATTTTAAAAACAAGTTATCTCAAAATCTACACCTGAACACCTAGTTCTCCAAATGTATATATATTTTCCCACAGTACATCTATATCCTAGAAGCAATATTCGTTTTTTTAAATTATAGATTAACAGAGTTTAAGCAAGCCAACTAATTTCACAGCCAGCTTCTATTGTAATTGAGTTGCTAGGGAACGAGTACACGTCATAGTATCCTAATGTACACAATTCTTATTTAGTTAACACAGTGAAACAAATTTATTATAACTAGAAAACTTTAAGTCAGGGGTCTTTTTACTTTTCTTAAGTAAAAAGGAAAGTCTGCTGCACAGCTCTATATTCCCGAGGCACACTCAAACTCATCAGTAAATTTTTGATTATAGAGACCAGGAAAGAGTTTTCTTTGTGATCGAGGAAGTTCAAGCTTAACAATAGGCACTGAACCTCATTTGTTACTACTACTACTTGATCTTGGGTCTGTTCTTCACAGGTGAAAATCATGAGACCTAGCAATTAAGCTTTCTTTGTTCTAGCTTTCCTAAACTTGACCAAACAAGTCCCTAGCAAAAATGGTTTTTTCTTAAGTTACTGATTCTAAGGCAGCTGGCAAAACATCCTAACTTAATCCTGTAACTATATGTTAAAAATATCTACTGTTTTTAACTATACATGATTTTTAGCTATTCTTTCTGGAGTTTCAATAAAGTCACCAATTCAATTGAGTGGCACTACCTTGCCCAAGTGGCATTGCTTGAGGGAAAATCATCACCATTATTATGTTGCCAGCAACACTGTTCAGTGAGGGGTTAGAGACCCCCATAGCACTTTCATACCACAAGAGAGATAGGGAGACCATGGTAGCAACAAGCGTGATAAGGCCCAGCTGTAGCAAAGGCCATTCAGGAGACAATCCCCCCGGGAGGCCAAGGTAAAAACCTAACCATCACCTTGCTAAACAGTAGGCTGACTCTTGAAGCTCCAGTGTTGGCTGTTGTTCCCCTGCACCACTTCCAGCAGATTGGAGCTTAATAATAATAAGTTGGAGGCTAATCTGGGATCTTAATGGTGGGAACATGCTTCTGAGAAATGTAAACATTATTACAAAAATAAATAAATAAATAATAACCAAGTAAACATCCAAATCAATCAAACCAACCAGCAATCGGAAAAGTTATCATTTCCTAAGGTACCTGGCAAATTTCACCCTTCTATAGGCCAACGTCTTTGCCTGCCATGAATCTCTTAGCCTTGGTAACTTCAATGTAGTGCTTTATTACAATTGAACTGTATTTATTTTTCAATCTTCAGGTTAGCTGTAACACTTTCTACTTAAGAATCCAGTGAGAGCTAAACCAGCTTAATTACAGAAAATGTCACCACTTAGTACTTATGAATAAGAGCTCTTGACCCTACATGTTCAAACACTAATTTTTTCACATGACAGTCATGGGATTAGAGATAACATGTTTAGTCTCTGTGTGACTTACTTTCTTCCTCTTTGAAATGGATAAAACAGTGAGATATTTGTAAGCATTCAAAGATTCAAGAGATTAATCTTATACCTGCCACATAGCAACTATTAAATGTGTCTTATTCCCATGTATGTGTTGGCCAGTAAAAGGAATCACAAACCAATAGGGAAAAGGAAAGAACAGAGAAGAGATGCAAGAAAAATACATGGATAATACTTATAGGACTTAGAGAGCATGGAAGATAGACCAGAACTGGAGGTAGGTGTTCGCCCTCAAAGGTCCACAGCTAATCACCAACCTCAATGTCAGCTAGGTTTCTCTTTCCTCAGCCTCCAAAAGTGGCACCACCTGCTGGGTGCCACACAAACAAGTGTTTTCTCAGAAGGGCTGTTTATAACTGCCCCAAGATGGTAAATTTTATGTAGTTCAGCTACAATACCCAGTTATTTAATAAAACATTGCTCATGTTTGATATCTATCGTCAATGCAATTTCAGAAAAGTAGATCAGAGGAGGGTTCATTCTGAAGACTCCAGTATCAAATCCTTTCTGAGTTGTCAGCCTGTTGGTATATTGTGAAGATCCATGATTTAAGATTTGCCAATTCTCAAAACCGTATGAATCAATCACTTAAACATAATATACACACATATATAAATATTTTACTTGATTGTGCAGAGCATATATATTATAATAGCTATTTATATGTGTGTGTGTGAATTAGAAACAATTTAAAAAGTATGAAAGTGGATATAATCTGTGCAACATTGAAGCAATGGAATTCTATAGCATAAGCACTGTCAAAGCATAGTTCATACAATTCTCAAAATAATATATAAAAGTAATACACACAAAAGAAAAAAGTATCTCGAATGCATTGTGCTTCATATAAATTTCAAATAATACACAAAATAGATTAGATTACTGAATCAGGGCAATGTTTACATTTGAATAGAGATAATACGGCAGGGGCTTTCAAGTTCCTAGCACTTGATCTGGGTGGCTTTTACAATGACGAATTAACTTTTAAATGTTCATTGAATTAAGGCCTTACAAGTTGCTCATTCTCCATCTTTATCTCTGTTGAGCATATTGGGATCTCATTAATCACACTGTCATAATAGTTTGAATTTCTCTGACGAGTAATAGATCTGTAGAACATAGAAAAACATCGTTGTTGTCTGCAGAGCTGGGGACTTAGAAAGGAATTGTGCTGAAAACTGGATATGGGACTCACAGACAGCCTCAAGTAAATAATTCACAACTATAAGATAGTGAGTGAACTCCAGAAAGTTATTTGTTGACATGTGTTTGCATTTGAAGGGAAAGTAAGGTCAACGTTCTTAGAGACATGTTTGCATCCTAATCTCAGAAGACTCAAGAGTTTATCTGGCACTTGCAGAGATTCATTTGCATTCCAAAAGATTAGTGTGAAATCCTTGAATTCCCTTCACACTATCTCCAATGAAAGTTTTGTCTCTCCTTTCAGGATGAAGAGGTGACTGCTGCCACTTTTCCTGTGCAGGAGCAGATAAAAATCGACTTTCTCCATTGCTCATGTGTGAAAGTCCTGGTTACTCAGGAAATAGTTCCATCTGGACTTTGTTGCATCACAACATGAATACGTGCTAGGCTAGGATATCTAGCACAGTGTTCTTATTATGCAAACAATAACTAGTATCCTACTTGCAAAACAAGTCATATGAATGTTCTCAATGACACTTAAAAGTGAAGAATAGAAACAAGACAACATGGTCTCTTCCTAATACGTGTATGAACTGTTTAGAATCTTAATTTTTTGTTCGTGTGCTGATTGTTTTAATGGGCTTCATTTCATTTCCCAGTATTGGTTTCAGTTGTGGGTAAATCTTTAACAACAGGAAAGATTTCAGAGAAATAAATGAATCAGTGAAATGATTCCTAATGACACTCTGTTTTGCTCATAGATTGGTGCCTAGCCCAATTGTCAAAAGAGAAGCTTCCTCTGACAGCTAAGGAGCATATCCAGAGACACGTGGCCAGACATTAGGCACAGAAAGAGCCCAAATTGGAGATCTCCATTCTGTCCCTCCCCCTTGGAGCTCAGGGAACACTCACAGAAGAGCTGGAGGAAGAATTACAGGAAACAGAGGGGTCACCAAGAGAACATGGCCCACACAATCGACTAAGCAGGGCTTACAGGAGCTCACAGAGACTGAAGCATCAATCATGGAGGCTGTATGAGTTTGTCTAGGTCCTTTGCATGCTATGGCTGTTAGGTTGGTGTTTTTGTGGGGCTCCCAACAGTGGTAGTGTGTATGTGTGTGTGTGTGGGGGGGTATCTCTGACTCTTTTGCCTGCTCTTATGACCCTTTCCTTCTGCTAGGTTGCCTTCTCCAGCCTGATATGAGAATTTGTGCCTACTCTTATTTTATCTTGTTATGCTGTGTCCCATTGCTATCCTAGGGAGGCCTGCTCTTTTCTGAAGGGAAACAGAGGGGGAGTGGAACTGTGGGGAGAGGGTTGCAGGGTGCTAGGAGGAGTGGAGGGAGGGGAAACTGCAGTCGGAATGTATTGTATGAGATAAGAATAAATAAATAAAACAGAGAGATAAAGAAAAAGGTGAAAAGATAATAAGAGATGGGAAAATAAAGGAAGAAACTTCATGTGAATAAATTGAAGCAGTCTATATTTATTAAATATAAATGCCAGTAACAAAAGATAGTGGTATTCTTGTTCATGAATACGAGAAAAAATATGGTTTCAAAGTTTTAAGATATTATTTCAAAGTTCTGTTGTTGTTAAAAGGTCAATGATCTTCTAGGCATATAGAGAATAGTTGACTTTGTTTTCTGTTCAGATGAGAATACAAAAAGGCAATGAATCAGGCTGTATCTGAGCATCACTATGCAGCTTGTTTTCTCTTACTGTTTCACTCTTTAAATTTAGAACCAATTAGAATAGATTAAATAAATAACATTAAACCATGATCTTAAATCTGTTTTAAGTCTCTTACTTGTGGCAGAAAGCTTGAAAATGCTTTAAAATATATAGAACTGCCTTTGTTGTGTGAAATTCACTGTACTGTTACGATTCAGCATTTCTGAGGAAGGAAAAACGCCCTGCTGCTATATAGGACAGAGGCTGCAAACAGACTGAAGTGATGGTAATTCCCTACAGAGGAAACATTTCAATAGTAAACTTTAACAGCATGACTGAGAAAGAGTGAACCAGTCCATTAAGTTTGTTTTATTACTGTAAAATCTTTTGCTCCAAACAGAAGTAGCTGCTACCATTCCCCACAGAGCTGCCATTTTATTTAAGTCATTCCTTTGTCCTTACTGGGCAGATTCATGAACTTCACTTTGATTACATGGACTTACTTAGAGTCGGAATCAGCTGGGTCGCTGACATCCTTCAAGTAAAGTATTTGATAATCTTTATCCTGTTGTGAAACGCACAGTCTTTTCCTTTGAACTACCCTGGACAAAGGATGACATTACTCCATTTTAGAATTTGGAAAATTTCAAATGCTAATATACCTATTTTTTTAAAACTGGGCTAGATGTTATTTTTAATTCATTTGAGTATGCAAGTAATAATAATTTCATATAATGAATCTGAGATGTAGCACAAAAAATACCTTTATCTTGTTCTTTTTCCCTTTCAAATTTCATGAAGCATTTTTAAAGATTTTTTTAACAGTCGTTATGTTTTCAGTTCCCTCAGTTTCATAACTGTTCACTCAATACAGCAAAGAGTCTTGGGGTCTGAATGCCATAGATTGAAGCTTGTCTTGAACCCATGCCTTTTCCGCCATGATGAACTGTATCTCTCAAACTGTGAGCCAAAATATAAATGTCTCCTCACATATGATGCCACTTGCCAGATATTCAGTCATAGAGAGAAGTAAAGTGACCAATACAGGTTATTGGTACTAGATGTGTGGCCACCACTATGAGTAATTTCATTGTATCTTCTGAAAATGTTGCTAGAAAAATATTAGAGAATATGGAGCTTCAGGCTATGGAAACTCTAGTACACTATAATCATAGTTATATTCTTATGTCCTGAAAATGGGGGGCAAAACTGAATTTAGATGTAGTAAGCTAATTGTTTGGCAGAGAAAGTTTCAAGACAAAAATGGCATCCTGGCTGTGTCATGGGTATTGTCCAATGCTTCAGTCATGTTTGCAAAGATATGAAAGTAGAGTAAAAAGATCTGAACAGTGTGCATGTTTGTGAAGAAGTGAGCATGGGTACAGTCAAAGCTGTGGATAAGATGGAGAAGGTGGATAAGGACAGAGGAGCTGTAATTGTTCAAGAGATTAGCCATACAATTAAGGGGAAATTGCCCTTTGCACTAGGACAATAGGGAGAGTGTCTTGAGGACAAGACCCCATCTCTGTCGGACTCCTGGCAATAAAACTAAAACCCATTTGGAAAACAATTACGTGAAAAGAAAATACATCCACAGTGTGCCCTAGCTGCATAATGTATGCCTAAGGAGACATTTTGCCTAGTTCATGCATGCAAATACTTGCCCAACTGCAGCAATGGTTCATTAGAAGCAGGGTATGACTTAAATTAGCAGAAGGTGTTGTCCTCATCCATGTAGTGTCAGTTTTTCAGGAACACATGATGAAAGCATCACAATGTCATGATGCTAGAAAGGTTCCAGAAAGCCACTGAGGACAGACAGTGGGTGCTGGGTCACAATCTTTCTGTGGAGCATGTGAGTGATCTGCTCATGAAGTTGTGTAGGTGAAGCCTGTGTGGCAGTAGATAATTGGAATATGGGACATCTGCTGAGAAAAGATGCAGGTACCAAGCAGAGCCAATTCCCAAAGAAGGCTATATGTGTCACAGGCAGTGAGGCTGCAGTATAGACATCCTGGAGCCATTTAGTGACATGGAGCTTTGGTGTGTTGTCTATACAATACTCTGGCTTTGACCTAGCCTTTCTTTTCTTCCCTCTTGTTTATGCCACTGTATACCGGGTCTGTGCAATTTTTTTTTTTTTTTACTGAACAGGAATTTATAATTAAGTGGTTATTTTTAGGTGAGTTTTGAAATGTTGCAATTTTAATATTATGGGGAGATTTGCATTTGACCAAGTGTCTTTGGATCATGAACCTATAGGAGCCAAGTGCAGAAAGCTGTAATTTTGATGTACAATTTTCCCTAGACATTTATGTGTTTAAACACTTGATGCTAGATAGTGTCACTGTTTTGAGAGGCCATGGAATCTTTAGGAGGTAAAGCTGCACTGGAATAACAGACACATTGATGGGCAGGACTTATGGGTTGTAAGCCAACCTTGGTTCTTGCTTAAGTTCCCTCTTCTACCTGCCTGCCAACGCGATGTGGTGAGAATGCTCACATTCTCACTGCCATAGTCCACCTCCATGGACTGAATCACCCCATACCATGAGCAAACAGAATTACTTGTTCCTTAGTTAGCTTCCTGACAAATATTTAGCCACAGTGACAAAGAAAAGTAACTAAAATAGAAACGAACACCTAAGACCACAAAGCTATTGACACAATATGATTCCAATCAGAGTGTAGTTCCAGAATCTGTATTTCTTCATTTTATAACCTATGATCCAGTATAATGTTTATTCATTTATCTACCCTTTGCAAAATATACAATTTTGTGTGTGTGTGTGTGTGTGTGTGTGTGTATAAATCATAAGACATCTATATATGAGATATATATTATAAACTATACCAATCAGAATTTCTAGATCAATCACTTCATCTCGAATGTCCAATATGATTGTGACTCACCCTGAATTTGCTTCCTGCTATAAGAGTACAAGTCCTATGAAGCAAGCAACGCAACGTCACTTTAAATATTATAAAATAACAGTAATGGACATGAAAATGCAGGAAAAGAAACATAAAATCTGTACAATTACATCCAAAAATTGAGTACTAAACCAAAGTCAACTACGACAACAAACTTTTCTGAAACTGTTATTTTTGCTGTTGTCAGGCATACAAATTTGCTATTTTTTCCCATGGACGTGCTGCCTTTGGCAAGACAGGTGCACTTTTGTAACGCAGTCCAAGGAATGAACATCTGACTGACTCATTGTTCTTTATTATTCTTCAGTCTCAGCTGTTCCATATAATTACCAATATGGAAAGGTTTGAATTAAAGGATGCCCTTTCTGATGGGTTCCTTTCAGTAATTCCCAACTCCATTTAGAGAATGCATTCTTGTCATTCACCCATGCAGATGTCTATGATGAAGGTCTAAACTCTAAAGTCATTGACACTCTTTCTGCAAAAATAAAAGGTCTATGAAGTCTTTTCAAGATGGAAGCTATTATGTCTGTCTTCATTGACAATTCCGTGTAGTAACGTAGGAGAAATTTATTCTGCTGTCATTTTTAGTTTTTGCTAAGGAGAGCTGAACAATAGTCATAAAATAAAGACACAGCCTTTAGACCTTTAGCATCCCATTCTAAACAATTTAATAAGCATCTAGCTCACTATTCTCAGTAATTTCATTTTCATGATATAAGAGACATAAAAATGATTTTTGCTGCTCGTGCATAGGATGTCTTCCAAATAGAAATGTGCAGCATCATGCTTTCAAACTGTGTCTTTAGCTAAGAAAGAACATTTTAAACATGGAATCTTGTATTTTAAAAATGACACTACCTTTTTCAGAACTAGTACATGAGATCTAAGGCTTATGTGAATAAAGCAAAGTCTTGATAGCTAGAGAGGTCAGAGGGACAGGAGTTACTAGGTTGCGCTGAATTAGGTTCACTGAGTAGAAGAAGAGTTATTAGTTTGCTCTGAGTTAAGAACATTGAGTTATTAAGCTGTCTAATTTAGGTTTTCCATGTGGGAGAGATGTCTTTATGAAATACCCTGATCAAGGAACTAATGCAGAGATCAGAGAAACAAAGTGATAAAGTATATTGCTTCCAGATAGTCATGAAAATAGTGAAGTCAATGAATTATGAGATGCAGTGAAAAATACAAAATATTTGCAGAAGCAGAATAGACAAAGGGATTAGTATTAGACATATTGAATTCAAGTTCAAATGTGACTTAGTGTTAAACTGGTAATAGTCTTCCACGTAAGTAGCATTCTTTGTTTATAAAAATTCTTTTGTTAAGTATTACTCACAAAGATCATATGATAGATGTTTTCTAAATTATTTATGGACCAAGATTTTGGAATTAGTGGAATTATCAAGGATAATAAATTGACTTAATATAAACAAGAATCTTTTATAGCACCAGAATAAATACATATTTTAAAGAAAATATTGTTTATATGTTAAGTATTACGTTGGACCCATAATTTAAATTAACAAAAAAATCTTTCATTCAGCATATTTAAGATGATTCATAAAGTGAAATCAAACTGAGTATGTGTGAAAACACAAGTAAGCCCTGATTTAGGAAATTAAAAATAAAGAATAGAGCCCAATTATAAGGTACACATCTGCAGTCACAGGAACTTAGAAAGAGCTGAAGCTGGAGGCTACACATGGCAGGTATGCATCCAGCTAGGCCTACATAGTGATGCTACATTTCAGAAAGAAAGAGGAAAGGAAAGGAGAGAAGAGGGGAAGGGAGGGGAGGAGAGTGGAGGGGAGGAGAGGGGAGGGGAGGGGAGATAACTAGTAATCCATATAAGAAAGACAGTGGGGAAGTTGGACGGATAAATTCAAGGAGATGCATGGAGAAGGAGGGAAGAATGAAAAAGGGAGGGAAAGACCAAGGATCAGGAAAGTAAAATCATAGCAAATTAGGGGTAGTTAATCTAAAATAATTTCACATTTATTTACATTTTATTTATATATTATATACACATTTTTTACATATTTTTACATATTTATTTGCACATTACATACATTGCATACATACATACATGAATGCATGTCTTTATGTTCCTAAATATAGAAAGGCAAATTACAATGAAGCAGAGGATAGAGACCATGACATAAACAATGGAATACTTTTACATATCCCTTATTTGCTTTGATTTTTGAACTATGCAATTATGTTATTGGAGAACTAATTATAAATTAGAATTCACAATTAGAAATTTAAATTTTTAAACAATCGATGATGTTTAAAAGGTAAGTGAACTGAGGGAAAGGAAGAGCTAAATATTTTATTGTCACAGATATTGGTGAGATTAGCCAATATGTAAGCATTTTTGACGAGTTTTACCTTACTGAAATCAAAATGAGATTTTCATTCATAGATTTCCTAAATTGCTTGACTATTTGGTTCTTTCCAAATAACATATATTCAGAGATAACAGAATTATTGTTCAATGAATGCACTTGGAGATAACGTGAAATTCTAAGTAACCCATGATATTAAAAAGAAAATAATTCTTAGTAGTTTGTCAGGCACTGGTAATTATTGCCTTAAACACTTCATAACCTGGTGGACATACAAGGCATGTGTTTCTAACAATGTGATTACAAAAGCTTTCATAAAAAGGACAGGTAAAATTATCACCATTGTGAGAAATGCTCTACAATAGATTAAGATGAAATGCTGCTCTATCTGGGTGAGCTTGAAATCACTGCATGCCAAAGTAGCTCCATCAGTCCTTTGAATGACCTACATTTTTAATTTGGCATGCAACCATTTCAAGCTATGTAGTGCAACTAATGAGGCGGCTATGACTGTGTGAAGCAATAATCAACACTTCTTTATTGTGGAGAGTTTATTAAGTCTATGCATGAGGTGAATGAAGACAGCTTTACTTTAAGAAAAGAGACATGTGGTTTTACTGTGTTCCTGAATAAAAATAAATATTCCAAACGTGTATGATGCCTGGGAAAAAAACCAGGATCATTAGTTATTTTTGAACAAATAAGTAGCTCTAAAAAAGTCATTCTATGCAGTGATTACAGAGACAGAGACAGTCTTAGTGTTTCTTGGAATGCTACTGCAACTATTATGGAAACAATGGCCTGGTGGGAAACTAATGATCTTAAAAGGCAGCAGTGACTGCTCTGAATTTCGACTGGGCATAAATGTGCACTTCTCAAATGTGCACTAGGTTTTCAATTTCTAGCCAACTGAATCTTGAAAATGGGGCATATTCCTTATGAAGATATTTTAATGGATGAGAATACAGCTAAATATATGTGACCCTCACAAATAATAAAATTACTCAGGTACCATATATATATCAGGTTCATCTAAGTATAGTAGACAACAGAGTAAAAAAGAAGGAAAAAGCAAAACCAATAACAAAACACTGGTCAATCTCATTTTAATATACTATTTCCTTTACTCTTTAGAATATGAGCAAAATCCCCCCCCACATACATGCAAATACATACACACAGACACACACACACACACACACACACACACACACACACCAGTTTCTTCAAAACAACTTCTGCAATGAGTGCAAACTTTTGGATTCAGTTTCAATAAGGATCAAATAAATGTTTCCTTCTGCTACTTGATTTCAATTTTGGTATCTATACACAGATGTTATGAGATGAAGTCTAGATAAGGAAAGCATATGCGTCATTCATTCAGTATTTACCCAGATAACCACACGTCCGTTCATTAAAGTCATCAGCTAGTGAGTTGTCTTTAGGGAAGTCACTACTTGGAATAAATATAAGAATGTTCATGCTAATAAGCAATCCTGACTTTCAAAGCTCTAAGGAGAGTCAGGCACCTAACAAGTCAGGATTGAAAGAAAGAGTCTTGAAGTGTATTTATTGAGCAAAGTGTTGGAGGTTGACTCAATCAGCAAGGAGAAGGCAGGTTAAGTCTTTCTAAAGCCATGTGCCAGAGCAAAGGGAATATAATGAACCAGAGATGCATAGGGAACTATCTTTTCCTCATTCTCAGGATCCTGGCCTGCAGCTGAAGGAGACAGATTAATGAAAGTATGTTTCTGTAGTAGTGCCCTGCTGCTTCTCACTCAAGAAGGCAAGGAGGCATGTTCCTATGTGCAAACTTGGCCAGACCTCAGCAGAGGGAACTACCCAGTATGGCCAATGCCCTACTTGACGGTGGAACCCCAAGCATCTCAGCTCAGGTATTTTTATTGTTTCAGAACTCCTCAGGTGTTCTACTGATAGCACGTGCAGATCATTACCAATCAAACATCCCCCACATAAATCCAATAGCTACAGACAACACAAAACACCAAAAGTCTAGGCAGCCCCTCACCCAACAGTTCATAAAAACATTTTAAACATAACTAAAGATAAACTTCCCCAACACATTTCAATCTGGATGTTTTAGGAATAATGTGAAGAAACAGAGGTGCTCAATGTAAAAAAGTATTAAAAGCAATGGAAATATCCCACAAAGATCCTAGAACATTTCGAAATACTTGGATCCTCCATCATTCTTAAATATGGACACAACTGCTGCTCTCAGTCATTAGAATCATATTCCACATCTGATTTGCTAGGTTGAATGATTGTTCAGGGGAAATAAAATCATGAATAAAACCCTTGTGCGATAAAAACAAGTTTTGCACCCTGTGTGATCAATACGAAGTCTAGATAATCAAATTTGAGAGAGTTAAATCACACCACAAGTGGAAGGTAATTTTTTTTTCTTATTTCATTTGGTGTGAAGAAATTGAATTTCAGATGTTTTATAGAAACTAAGTCAGTCACTAAACAGCAGTTTCAATGGTGCACATTAATTAACTGAACAACTTGAATACGTAGATTTATATAAGGGTCACTCTTGGTGATTCTTGGGTCACTCTCTCCTGTGAACTATCTAAAACTCTTAATGCCTTGTAATAGAAATTTAAAGATAACCCTTATAAATGCAAAAAACAGCTCTCATTTCAAAGGGATAAGAGATAGTATATTTCAGAGCCAATTAACACATTCTAAAGGTTTTTCAGCTGTTTATCAGGATGTTAGATCTGACACAGTACTGGACAAAGAATGGCTGTTCAATGGGCTAAATATTCACCCAGGATAAATTGTAAATTAATTCCATTCTGAAACTGTCACATCTCAATTTCACCATATTCACTGAAGCTTTAATCAGTCTGTCAGCCTTTGTACACAGCTTCTTTCCAGGAATTGCCTTTCACATCCTAGTTCTGAAATCTATATTCTTTTATTTTCCTGTACTTATTTTCTGTATTTTCATATAAAAACAACTTTTTAAAACATGGTTACTTTGTTTTTATTGTAGCAATTTATAAAAATCTAATGTTGAGGGAGGTAACTCAGACCAAGAAAGACAAACATGCTATATTCACTTATAAGTGGATATTAGCTGTTAAATAAAGGATAATCACACTACAATCCACAGACCCAGAGAGACTAAGTAAAAAGGAGGACTCTAGGGAGGGTGCACGGATCTCCCTGGGAAGAGGAAATAGAATAGATTTTGCAGGTAGAGACAGGAGCTAGAGGGATCAGGTGTGTGTTTGGGGAAGAGGGAGGGGGAGATGGAAAGAGACAGACACTTGGGTCTCCCAGGGAAGAAAAAAATAGAATAAATTTTGCTGGTGACCTGGGGGAGGGTGGGAATGGGAACAGGAGGGATCAGGCATATTGGGATGGAGGGAAATAATATGAACCTAGAACAATTCTTATGACATCAATAAACCATTCTCTAATTGGATTTGAGACTGTCTCCTCAAAAGAGGTACTAGAAACAGAGTCAAAAGTGCATGGGTAAGTTGTCATAGGCCTGGGAAATGGGATGGACACACTACTGTTTACTTAATTGGACATTACATCAAATATCCTTCTAAGCATCAGTGTGTACACCAAAGACAAATGTTACCCTCAGCATTAATCAGAGAAGCTTCTTAAGGATTAACATGGAACAAGGAAAAGAAACGATCTAAGGCCTAGAAATAAGGTAAAGGAATTGACAAAATGCTATCCTCTGGTAATGAAACAGACAAAGCAATTGTAAGGTCACAGCAGCTTTGGATGTCTGCACTGCATCTGTCTAAGACTGTCAACAGTTACTATGAATCCAAAGTTCTACTCCTCTCTGAGGAACGGGCTACTTAAGGTTCCTGATGAATGGGGAGCTGGTATCTTCAGATGTGTACCTACTGGAGAGTCTACCAGTCTCTATCAGAGAGTTTCATACTCTCATTCACACAGACAGCCCTGGTTGTACCGTGAATCAGAAATCAAAACCCATGAACATGGGGAAAAGGGCTGTATGGGGGAGACAGTATTTACAGGGGTGGGAGGGAGACAAGAGAGGATAGGTGTAAGAGTAATTAGAATACATTGTAATAAGAATACATTTAGGAAATTGTCAAATAACAAATTATTATTTAGAAATTTGTAAATAACAAAAGCAAAAATACTAAGATGCCAGTATTAATGTATTTCAGTATTTGTATGTCAATTGCATAGTAATAGAGCAATAATTTGTCAAATTGATATAAATGGAAATATTAGTTTAAAAATATATAGTTATAGTTTTTCATATGGCTACCAGAAAATTTTAAATTGTATATGGGACTCATAATTGTACCTTAGATTATTTCTGTTTATATTACTAATATGAGGTCCATAGGAAGAATGAGTTTAGGAGATTGATTGTCATGGTTTACTGGTTTTAACTGGGACCTAAATTTGATATTACTTCTCATTATAAAAAGGTCAAGTAAGTCAAACAAAAGGGACAACATTTTACATATGAGGTTCATGAAATTATTTCATTTAGAATACTGGCTAATATGAAGCAGTTTCTGTCAAAGCAAGCCTCTGCTTTTTAATTCTAGAATTTGACAAACTGAATAGTTCTCATGATTGACATACAAAGTCCTCATTATGAATCAGCAGGGGGGAAAAGTCACAAAAACTAGTTTTCAGAGAAATATTTTGGTGTGCTATTTCTATTGATTTTTTGATAGCTTCCAAGTGTTATTCTAACCAAGTGCTTTCTTTTCATCCTCAGCCCTGTCTGTGGTAGTGACCTTTAAGGGATGGGTGGTGTTTCTTTCTCTTGTGGGGGCTGCGTGGTCATTGAGTCTTCATTTTTCCATCAATGTATTTTATGTGGAACATTTCTGGCCAAACTTCAAAGGGTGCACGTTTTAATAGCTTAGTAGTGAGACCAATTTTATTTTTGCTTTAAAATTTATGTTCTTACGATTTGTATAAAGACCAGAGTTTCTATAAGTTTCTCTTTAAAGTGGAGAAGTGTACCATCTTTAAAGTAGCCTGATGTCTCATTAACTGCTTAAAATATACTTTCTGCAAGAGGACATCGTCATCTTTAGAGAATGGATTTCAGCATCTAGATAAAAGTTATTAAGATTTCCTTTCTGCTTTAATTTCTGTAAAGTGAAGGCCAACGTATCTTTTATTCTTCAAATAAAACCATCTTTTAAAACAGGGCTTGGTATAGTGTAAATGTCTAGGTATTTGTTAAATGACCTTAATGCTTCATTCATTTCTCATGATGGTCCATGGGTTATGAGCAGGCTTGCTGCGATGCTGAAATACCATTTCTCCACCTTGACCATTCTTTGAGCACATAAAGACTGTATATTTGGCATGAATTTCAGTTAATATATACATTCCTTTAAAATTTTGTTTCTAAATCACAACATTTTTCTGAGATCCAAAGAGATAGGAAATAAATTCTAGATATAAAACTTCCTCAGTAATGGGAGCTGGCTTGTTATTATTTGTTCTATATTTTTTGTGATTGGTAGGTGGCATTTCATTCATTTTGAGTATTCAAATACAAAACTGTGTAAATCTTATGTAACTTACTTTGAAAACTACTTAGGGGTATTAAACATTTTTTTCTGGAATGATGACAGTAGGTTTTATATTGTCTGCTTTTCCGTATTCATACTTTTACGTTCTTTCTCAGAGGCTGAATACACCAATAATGGCCAGGTCTTGTATACACATAAAACTGACCCACAGCCTTATAGGCAGTCAGCACAGGTAGCCAAGCAATCCATCTCTGTAGTCAATGATTCAGAACAATCTGAAGATGGTCAATGATTAATAGCTCCTCTAATCTTTGCCTCTAATTCTAGTTTAAGTGTAGCTAGACAAAGCTAAGCAAATATACTATCTAAACCAATCATAAAAGAATAGAAGATATTTACAGTTTCTTACCTTCAGATACCTCAAGAAAACCTCCAGCAAGAGCACAGATGAAGCTGAAGAACAGCATGGGTTCTTTCCCATGCTGTACCAAATGACTCTCAAGTATTATCACCTCTCTGGCTGCCTTTGGGGTACTGATAAATAATGTTGTGATTGCTGATACCCGTCTTGCAATCTGCCTTTGTACTCTTCTATCTTTTTCTATTTCTGTAGTTCAAAAAGTTAATCTGTGTTTTCAATATCCCATGACAAACTCAAAATTGAAATCAGTTTATTTTGTTTCTTCAAATTTAGGATTATTAGAGGGATTTCTTTGACTAATTTACTCTTTCATATTTCCATTCCATTCAATAATTTTAAAGTAATACTAAGTTTCTTAATATGACTATTATCGCTGAATCAATGATCAATTTTTTATACTAGGAATTGTCATATTGTTATGAATAAAAATCTTAGTGGTGTTAAGTATTTTCTTCAGTGGGTTACTAGTTCAAACAATTTTTTAAAGAAATATTATCATATGTTCATAATAAAACTTTTGAAAACACTTTCCAAACAGAATTTAACAATATAGATGTCATATTAAATACTGAATTACATTATTTTCAGAAGATCCATAAAATCAGTGAGTTTGCAAAAAAAAAGTGTTTCTGCTTCATATCTAATGTAGACTTACAACCTTGGGTGAAAGGGAATGCAGATAGTGAGGATGTAAGATTTATTTCTACTTAACACTTTTCTTGACATTAAATTAAATAGGATTTTATCTTACCTTTTTAAAATAGCAAATGATAATAGATCACAGAAGATAATGTACTTAACTAAAAATATTTTCCTTTTGCACAAAGCTTCAACACTATTCTATTTTACTACATCCACCTTCCTTTGTACCAGCACTGAACATTAGTGAAGTTGCTCCTATATTGTAGATTAAGATTAAACCACAAAGGTCAATCAATGGCTTTCTCTTGTGATTTATAATGAACTTATAATATTTAGAAATCCTATGTGTTTATTTGATAGAATGTCAAGAAATATGTGAAAGAAATATGTGGAAAGAAATATTCAAAATTAAAAAAAAATGGGGCATGTGAATTTTAATAGGCATATACAACACTTCAAAGGAAATATGTTAGAATGCAGATAAGTAGTAAACAATCCTTTGGAAGAATCTAAGTTTTCATTTCTAAATCCTCTCAGTTGATATCAATGCTAGTTGGCATTTTAAATATTAAGGCCATTGAAACATTCTAGCTCTATACAGAGGGTAGCATTCATTTATCCCTTATAGAGATCAGATATGTTTTCTTGAAGGGCAGAACACTAGATTTATTCTCTTCTGGATGTGAGGTAATATGTCTCACTGGCCACTGTGATGATTGTAAAAACATCAGGAGGAACCAATGTTTGATTTGTGGTGCTAGAATTGATCTCAGTGTCTCATGCATGGTAGCCAATCTTTCTACACTGAGCTGTTCCCTCAGTCTCTAGGAGTGCAATAATTTTAAAGTGCTCATCATTGCCTAGTCTGCAGTAAGTACATGATGATCCTTAGTTATCATTGTGACAAGCTCCTGCACTAAATCCTGACAATGATGTTAAAATGTTTTGGACATTTTCTGCATTTTACATGACTCATTCAAAATAGAAGTAATTCCTAACTTCCAATTTCTTGATATGTAAATTTAATCTTTGAATAGTTAGGTAAAATTTTCCAAACCCTTCAAGTAAAGATTTCAAAAGAAAGAATTCAAATCTATGCAATCACTTATTCAAATGTTGGCAATCACAAGTGAAAACACTAGCTCTTGGCCTAATCTTCCTTGTGTCAAAGGTCTTATACAGTATTAAACTTTCAAAAAGTATTAAGGGAATTGAACTATGTATTCCTTAAGATCAGAGATATAAAATCACTACTGCCATACATCTTCTCACTTTGCATAAATCTGTGGTCCACAATACATGAGGTTTTCTTAATAATATTGACAAAAGTATCTCACAGAAGGCTTGGTTTCCAAATGTGAAGTAGCTACATTTTATTATCTACATAGCTATTGACATCCAGATAGAAACACTTCAGAAATAATAAATATTGTTCCTCTTTGATAAATAGGAATAATCTGATTACATAGAGTCGAAGTTAACCAAGAGCTTAAAAGACTTACTTATTCTCCAATCCTATACTGAATTCCTTTAACTCTACCCCCTTCCAAACAGTAATAATGATAGATGTCTGTTCTAATATCTTTCAAACTTTCATTGATAGCCAATCTCTTGAAAACTTATAACCTCTGCATTCAGATAAAAAGCAAACTGCTAATAATTAATGGCAATACAGATAAGAAATATCATAGCAATACTGAAGTCTGCTTATTTATTTGGAGGACTCACACTGACAAAGTCGGGAGTTAGGCAGTTGGACAATAGAACCAAGAAGACAAACTCCAAGATGTAGGGCAGGGTATGAGATCTCAGAGACTATGGGGATTTGCCTTACAAAGAAACAAAACTATACAGCCAAATATGCAGGGCAGCAGCAACAGCCTAAAGAAACTCAGGAGAACAGTGAACTTCATAAAAGAACAAGGTCCCAGGACACAGAAATACTGAAACTACTGGGCAGCTATTTGGCTCAGCCCCAGGCTTTCTAATTGATTTCTTATGAATACAGCAGCTAATCATGGCATACCTTTCCTGCTTCCTGCAGGTGGGAGGAGATAATTGCTATCATCTGTTGTGGATTCGAGATGCCTAGCTGGGGAAAGCAGAAGGTCCTGGCTAGAAAATGAGGCCTATCTGAAATGAAGAGGGATAAACTGAGCAATTCCTGAGCTTAATAAAAAATATATAATTAACAAAGAAAAACACATTTCATAACTTCATCCTGATCAACTGTTTCATTTATACAATTTAACTTAGAGTAAGATTTTTGGCTCAAATAGTAAATTCAGCTTCATTACCAATACCTCATTTTAGCTAAAGTACTTCCATCAATGCTCATCTGCCAGAGTAGAAGTATATACTAATTAAGAATAAAACTCTTCAGTTAAGGAATCCAGGTTGCCATGAGATTATTCTCTAATGTGGTAATTCCTTTAAACTTAAGACTTTTGGCAGTATCGCCATATTTTAAATCATAATGTCCAATAAAAATTACACATATATGAAATCATCAAAGAATCAATTCAGTTAAAGTTATTTTTTAAAGGCAGCACACTCTGTGGTTTTTGTTCCAGATATGCCCAGAGTGGAATATGGTGGGATGATTTCAAAGGCTTCCCAGGGATTTGGGAAGAATCGGTGACATGATCTTCCTTCAAAAGGATTTCTCATAAATCACAGTAGCAAATCTGGTCACAAACAATGCAGAATGCTGTTCTCATTACATTTACCCTCTAACACTGAGTGATGAACATAAAATGCCGCTATGTTTATTAATGACTGAGGATTCTGAGAGACTTTACAGATCATTCTTCCTACCTGTTCTCCTGAGGGGTTGCCTTTGTTTTGTTTTCTGAAGCTGTCATCTAGCAGCTATTTGAAGGACTCCTATGCTAGAGAGAAAATCATAATTAACTGCCTCAAACAACACACTTTTTAATTGCTTTTTAATTTTTTTTTAAGATTCCTCTTTTCTTATATGTATTAGTGTTTGTCTGGATGTTTACGTCCATGAACCATGGGGAGATCCATGGAGACCTGAAGATAGCTTCAGATTCCCCTGGTACTTGAGTTACAGAGGGTTGTGATCTGCCAAGAGTGCTGGAAATTTGAACAGGGTCTTCTGGAATAGCAGTCAGTGCTCTTAACCACTGAACCACCTCTCTAGCCCCTTTCATTGTTTTTAAAGCTATCTATGTCTTTTTCTCCCCCAATGGTAGCCTTGCTTACAGGAACTTTATCTAAACTCACTACATTTTCTAGAATGAAGGCTCCATGCTTTTTACACCTGTACTACCAATAATCTATGAAGTGAAAAGAATATGAGGCCGCAGTGCGATAATCCATGAGTGCTTCAGTGCCCATACTATCAGTGTATACTTTTGCTGGCAATTATCAGCCTATTTTTTCTTTTTACAATGTTTTCCTACTTTTCTCTTAAATAGCTTTTAAAAAACAAGTCAGTATCAAAAGTATTCTGGTTTCTGAGATTATGACCAGAATGAAGGGTGACTAATACAAGGAGTTTCTCAGGCTTTCTGGATTGACATCTGCTACTGGCTGGTGCAGAGAAGGTTCTGTCAGCATTTTCACTAAGGAAGCAATTTTCTTCCAACAGAACTGCTAATACCTACAGCAACACTATCCAGTGACTAAGCCATACACTACAAGGAAGAAAACCATATTTTTCTTTCATGGAAATACAGGACACTAAGGAAACACCATGCATCTCCTGTATACTTGTACAGGAAAGAACATATCTTTCTACTATAGACATTATACCAGAATAATCAAGAAACTGGGGATAAATGCTGAAAATTGCAAGGAAATAGTGTCTCCAAATTCTAGATCTACATAGGATTACAGATAAGCTAGTTGAAAATAGAGGCTTTTCTGACTTTTCATGAAATTTAGAATCCTACCGAAATTATAAAATAGAATGTAATACAGACATTTGGTGATGACCGCCACACCACCCTGCCCAGAGTCTCTGTGATAAGGCTGATGAAATTCAAAGTCTACTTGAACTACCCAGCTCCTCCAAGCACATCAGGCAAAACTGAACTCCAGTCTTTTAATCCCCACCTATTCTTCAATGGATTATTTATACACGGTCAAAGTCCTTCTGGGAAAGCTAATTTATTAAAGCACCAATCAAGACACTACGGCAGTTAGACAGGTTTAGTTTAATCCACTGTACGTATTTCAGTGATAAAATTTAGCTCAATGTAGCCTCCATATACAGATAGTGAACACAATTTAATATGTAAAGTATTATAATGGTGCAACTAAGACACAGTCATTCAGGGAAGTTGACTTTTAGCCAATCATAGCCACTTTATGTTCTTATTACATCCCACTAAGGTAAATTATGACTAAGAAGTAGCAGCAATATATACATTTTTGCAGTCATCCAGGATTGTAGTTAACATTGTCTAAGACACTGTAGTCCTCTAATTTTCAAAATTTCTATAACTCCAATTTCTGTGAATATAACAGGAGACATAGTAGTCTAGATGAATGCATTGGCCAAGGAAAACTTGACAGTTAGTTGGTTGAAGTTTAAATGGGTTTGCAAGTCCACACTGATTTTTAAGTGTAGAATGAAGCCAGTTCTTGGTTCATTGTACTTTATCAGTTGTATCAATTGTTGTAAATTGTGGATAAAAGCTCTGGGGACCAGGTTTTACAACTCAAGCTCCTACTTTCTTCACTCATAGAGGTAGGAAGAAGAAAAGGAAGGGAAGGAGAGCCAGAAAGAGGAAAGGAAGACTCCAAATCATGTGAACTTCCTAATATTGCATTCATGTTATCATTTCTAGCTCCAAATTATGATAATGATTGAATGTTGAGCAATAAAATTGTCAATAAATGATCATCATGACTAGCTATTATTAAGTTCAATTAGATTTAAAAGATTATATTCAAATAAAGAGAGAGAAATTCTGTTGCCATGATTAACATAAGAGGTAATCTCAACAGATCAGAACATAAGTTCCAGTTGTGTTAGATACTTGTGTCTCCTTCTTGGTGAGACTAATGATCCCTCCCTTCCAGAGGCTACTGGCCAATCAGGAAACAACAGGAAACCCTTGGCTCTTGACTTTGGCTTGTAGGCCACCATTAATGATGGTTCTACTCCTTCCCTCCAACTGACTTGCCTTTGAGATATCTCCTCCAGAATCTCAAAAGGTTACACTTCTCAGACATCAAACCCACTAAACACAAACACACTCATTTAGTTTAATACCCAAGCTTGGACCAGAACTCCTTAGTTAACTTATCATCCCCAATCCTGATTATAGCTTTTATAGTACCTGGAAAATGGAAAGGAGACCCCCTACGTCTCTGTTGTTTCTGACCTCTACTCTAAACCCATGTGTCTATGTGTTTCTGCCTTCTTCACACTTCAATTTCTTCACTTCTCTGTGATCCTCTTCACCCTGACTGGTCTCCCTTTGGAGGCCACCATGCCCCTCAGGGTCAGCAGCAGTAACTGCACCAACAACAGCAGCAGCAACAACAGTCTATTATCAACCTGCTCCCCCTGAAGGATCCCTCCTCCCAGCTGAAACCTATTGCTGGCCTTTTCAGATTCTCTCCCATCTGCCACTTTTCTTGCCTCCATTGATAGCCTCTTGTTGCCTCCTGTTTGTCTATGCAGAGCCAGGACCAGCTAGACCAGCCTTCCCTGACCCTAGATTCTGCAGTCCCCCAGATGCCTATACACCTACATCTTCTGCTGTCAACTTTCCCCTTTCTACTAAGATAATGTTTTTAAAAAAATGTTCCCCCATTCAAGGTCACAGATACTCAAAACTCTTGCTGAAATATAAACTTTCTTTCTCTCAGGAAATTCCCAATGTCTACTCAGGTTAACAATGCAATCTTATTTAGCCTCCTAACTAACACAGATATACTTAATAGACAATGATTCTCAAACTCCTCAGAGATCAGCTGAATATGGCTTTCAAAATGCTTAAGCTTTCCAAAAAACAAAAAAACAAACAAACAAAAAAAAAAACCCAGAAAATTCTCTGATCCAAACCTTTAAAATCTCCAAGGAAATGGAACAACACGGAAGGCAAATCACTGGGCAAAACTGCCTCATGCCACACATGACAGCAGAGCCCTGCACAATCTGTAAACATTTTAGATGGATTTCTATACTCTGCCTCGTCAAATAAGGCCCATTTTCCAAGGTCTTCTCCATAGGAAAAAAATCTCTCAGACCTCGACAGCCAAAGACATACACTACTCAGTATGACAGCTGAAGACCAAATCTGTATGACAGGGACGACTGCTTCTGCCTCCAATAGATTACGTGAGTCTAAGTTAACGGGTTCTAGTTGAGTCTCTGTCATTTTAATTGACACAAAGACCATTTAAATTATACTTTTTACTCAAATGTATACTTTCAGCTCTCTGATGATGTTGATGGCAACTGTCATTGTATTAAAAACAACAAAAACACATAGCTACCTGGACAGTCTGATTCATACGTACATTTTACTTTGCTGACAGTCTTCGCACAGAGTTCCAGAAGGTTATGAAGAACAGAGAAATTGGTTATGAAGATCAAAAGTATGGGTTTAATTTATAAATATATAAAATATATATAAAATAAAATATATAAAAATATAGGTCTGTTGGTTATAAAGATCTAAGGACAAAAGCTTAAATAAGTTATGAGGGTCTAACAAAATAATTAAGGTATGTAAAGGTCTGAGGAAATAAAAAATTAAGTAAGTCATGAGGGTATGATTAAAGGATTTAAGGTATGTGAACTTAAGTTTTAAAGGTCTCAGGGTATTCTTTCCCTCTTGCTACTGGTCCACCCCCCCCCCAATGCCTCCCTCTTTTCATTTGTTTGTCTGCCTTTAAAGCTTCCTTCTAGCCATCGTCCCTTTCACTAATTAAAGATGAGTTCTTCTCAATACAGCTGGATTCCCACTCCCAGAACCTTTTTGCCTTGCTATGGACAGATCCTGACACTCAAAAGTCCTGACAACTAACCTGGATTGTTCTCCCCAAAGGACTCAGGGAGAGCTACCACCTCTCTGGCCAGACATTCACCATGAACCTGACTCCCCTCTTTTCCCTCCTATCTGCTCCAGTACATATATAATCTCCTTTATACTCCTTCCCTCTCCAACAGCCAATCTGACACCACCTTACTCTTCACTCTAAAAAGACCAGGTCACACCTTCCAAAGTTCATCTCTCCTCTCTCCAAGTCACCTACCTAGGATTCTCTCTACCCCAACCCATAAACACCTCACTCTGGACCGTTTGGCCCAAATCTGCTTCTAAACAAAATCTAAACTTCATTCCTTCTCACACATGGCCAACTTTTGGCTCATGAGTCCCTAGCTACTCACTTCTGAAACATTCCCTATGCCAAGCCACTTCAGGATCTCCTCATGAGCCCCTTCCTCACATCCACAAACAAGTCCTTAAACTCAAAGAACACTCTCTGCCTCAGTCCTCATAATCAACTCAGTCTCTCTCTCAACCTCACACTTACAAAGGACTCCAGTCCCTCCTGTTGTCTCGGGTTTTATCTTCCTGAACTTCTCTTAGTGAAAACTCACCATTCACATTCCTTACTTGTCTGCCCCTCAACCCATTCACACTTATTTCTTTGCCTCAACATTCCCCAAACTATCCTTATAACTGTACCAAAACTTTTAAAGACCCCCTCCCCTAACCCTCTCATATAGAAGAGAGTACTCTAGCTACCTCTGCCTAAGTACTTCCATCAAACAACAGCCTGTTTCTCCACCTGCCTATTTCACCTCTTCCAGAGGGTGAAATCTCTTCCCCTTTTCCTGGTCTTGGAATTCCTTTTCCCAACTATCAGGACAAAATGTCAAGGGCATACCCAAAATAATGTTTTCCCCCTAAACTCCTTAACTTTACCTCTGCTCCTTTACCTGTCTCAACATAGATTTTTACCTCTGTCTCAACAGATTTCCAATCAACTACAGGATGCTCCATCAACTCACCAGCCCCAGCTGTTTCCTCAGAATCTCCATCCTGGTCCCGACCTCACAGACCGCTCAAACTTGGCCTACACTTTCCTACAGACTGCAAGTGAAACAGCCTGCTCCTCCGGCAACCTCCTTGGGTCCAGCCCCAAATGACGTCCCAATGCCCGCAGGAAGTAGTTAAATGAAGCGCCGCCCCCTTCCCTAAAATTTCACCTATAAATTACAAAAGGTGGGCATGATAGTACATCTCCCACATAGCCCCTGGTTAGCAATGGGTCACAAAAACACCGTCAGACATAAGTTCCAGCTCTCCCACCACAGGCCTGTGTTGGAGAAATCCCTCCACAGCACCCCTACCTGTGTCTAAAGAGTCCACATTTCTTCTTTGTTCTCCTCCCAGCCAATCAGATGCAGCCACCCTAACCATTCTCTGCTCCTTTTCCCTTCCTGCCTAGGATCCTATATAATTCACTATTTGCCTCAGGACCTTGTCAGTCTCTATCCTACCCAGAGGCAGTGCTTTGTCTATCCAGGCGGGGGGAGGGGGAATGTCCTTTAGCCTCTCCCTTAACCTTTATCCTCCCAGATCTCTTATTCTCTGTTCCTTTCCCCTCCCTCCTTTTTTGTCCCTCTGTGGCAAATATATCCCCTTTGTGCTAAGAATCTGGTGTCGTGATGTGTTCCATGCTGACTCGAAGGTCCTTTCAATAATTGAATAATTAAAAGAAACAATTAAACTTTTAGAGTTGAAATGCCTAGAACAGGACTATTCACTAAATGAGCTAACCATAAGTATAAAATGAATAAACCAAAACTTCAAGAATATGCAAAATTATCAAAGAATGAAAAGAAATAATTGAAGAAAATGGGTTACGGTAGTAGAAAGTCGACTGATGGCAAGAGCCCCCTGCATGCAAGAACAGGATAAAGAAAGGGCAGCAGCTAGTAAAGGACATGGGGTTTTATGCAGGAACAGTATGTTTTTGTAACCTACAGTAAGAGGCACTAATTATTCTATATTCCAAATCACTAACAGAATGGGTCTTGAATATATTCCACATGAGGAGAAGTATGCAAGCAAGGTCATTAGGGGCGTGAGTCGACTTGATTTAATCATCCACAAAGCACACATACAACAACATACTGTATCAAATTTCATAAACATATCTGGATTTATTTTTGAATTCTAAGTAAAAGTTTCAGAGAATTTTGCTGTTGAGGAATTTTGCTTTGTGTAATGCAAAGATCATTCATTAGTTCTATCCATGTTGTCCAATTTAATTTAAGCTTTCCAAGAAGTCTGGTAAGAATGAATACTTAATTTTTAGCTTATGAATTAAAATTCATATGTACTGTGAAGCTCCTTACAAGTTTACTAAATTAGAAACAAGACCAATTCAAACCTGTCTCTACCTTAGAACCATTTGCTATTCTAATGTTTTAACAACACTGGTAAACTTAATAGTAACATAACGTTTTTGTGTTTTTGTAAGTGAATAATATACTAACATCTGTAATCTTTAATCTCCATATGTTTCTTAATCTTACTGTATATTATTTTATTACATTCATTTATTTAGTGTGTTTGCGTGCATGTGCTGAGGTCAGAGGGCAACTCTTAGGCGTAGATTCTCTCCACCTGCTGTGTGGATGCCAGGGATCTAACTCAGGTTGTCATGCTCGGCAGCAAGCACCTTTGTCTACTGAGCCAGCTCATAGGCTCAAACTCACTCTATCTTGCTAGTGCATTTGCAACCACTATAAACCAAAATGTTTTTCGTCTTTCTAACACTCTTCCCTTTAAAATGTGTTACAAAACACTTCATCATAACATGACACATCTATTTATTGCGGGTTCTCTTTTCTTTTGTAGTGACAGAATTGGACTTGTATACAGTTCATAAATATAAATCTGAAAATTTTGGGAATTTGTCAGCAGAAGCATTGGAAGGTTTTTTGGCATGACTCACGTTTTGAAGGATCTGACCATACAACATAAATTAATTTATTTTATTTCATAAGTTGAAAAACCCAGTGGTTCATGTACAGACAAGCCTGGAGAATAGATGTGACTTGTCTAGGCAAGGAAATGAATCCCTAGCCTCCCGTGATTCATGTCCAATTTTCTCCTTGGTGTTTTTGAATGATTTTTTTTTAACTTTAAAATTGTTATGCCTTTCCAACTGAATTCATGACCTCTGTAGAGTCAATTCTTGTAGCTTTGTCAATTATAGATCAAGTCCATATCACTAAATCTGATGCATTCCTGTACTTGCATGTTCTACAAAAGGGCTTGGCACTCTATCGCAACCTTGCATGCCATGGGAATCAGCGAGCACTGTTGACACACAAGGGAACTTCAAGTCCAGCCACGCTAAGATTACCTGGGTGACTGCGGATTTAATCTTGGAATACACTGAATGGAGCTAGTTTGCCTACTGGCATGAACAAGTCTGGAAGACCAAAGCCAAGGTACTCATGGTGAGGACTAAAGAATAGGGAGATGAACAATCAAAGCATAATTAATAAATGGTAATTGATGAAGTGACTTCCCTTTGTTGTCATAATTCGATCAGTAATCTCAAAGTTTTCTTTACTATCCTTCAGTATCTATACATGCTTATATGGGAAATAAGTATTTTAAGGAATATTCAATAACAATAGAATTTCACTGTGACAAGTAATAGCCTGTATATATTGCAGTGGACTGAATATATGGGCCCTTCTTGTACTATTTCCAATATGATGGTATTTGGAAGTGGGGTTTTTCAGATGGTGTTGATTAAAAGAATGGAAGCCACACAAATGATTTCAGTGTCTTCATAAAATCTTAGAGAGATGATGTAACCTCCTTCCATGTGAGCATAACATAAGTTAGAAGTCTATAATGTAGAAACAGGTTGTCCTTTAAGACCAGCCATGCTGACACCTTGATTGTGTAACTTCAGACTCTTGAATTGTGGAAAATTATTTCACCGAGTTTTAACCCACCCAGTCTATAGTCTCTTGTTTAAAAGCCCAGCTCATTTGGACTTTCTCACATTTAATTTAATCTACACAGCAATCAAGAAGCCAGGATTACTAGGTTTCCTTCAAAACAGAATAGGGACTTCCCTAAGGTGACACAATTGACACAAGGAATAGAATTTGAGCCTCCAGATTAATGACTTCAAAGTTTTTACTGTGAATTAATTCATATTACTGCTCAGGAAAATATCATTCAATTATATGCTATAAATTTCTAATAAGCAATGTGCTTTATGAAGTTATAGCAGCATGTATCAACCTTCAGGAAAATGATGCTGTGAATGTTTTATGTAAACAATAAAAAAGCCTGTTTGGTATAAATCAGAGATGACTAATTAAAAGGAAGATAAATGAAAATTAGTGTGATAACTTTGAATTTGACGCTGCACTCATTAACCATTACTATACACACAACAGGTAACATTTATACTTTCAGAGTGACAAAAGGACTGCATTTGACAATTTCCAACATGTTTTTGAAAGAGCTTTTATTGTGCTGAGTAAATGATCCATTATCTTTGTGATCACTCTTGTTTCATGTTCATATTATTTTATTTTCAAGGTTTTGCAAAAATTTCATACAAACAGATGGTTGATTTTGAAAGTTTTGCCTCATGGAGTAAATGTATCTGTGTCCAGATGGACACCAGGCTTCAGTGCCAATATTGTACCTTTACCATATGGACAAGAGATTTATGGCAAGAAAAACTATGTTCAGTTTTATACCTCAACAAAGAATGTTGGATTAATTGCTACCCATAATTGAATTTTATAACCAGAAAAACAGTGACGGACAGATTATTTAAATAAAATACCAAAAGCATCCACATCAAGATATCCATATAATTAGAATATTTTTCTCAATATATTACAAATTTCTATTTGACAGACATACTTTTAGTGAGACGTAATGAAGTATAGCTTAGTTAGAGTTAGTCATGCATCAAGGAATATGGTCTTCTAGGTTTCAACAAAATAGTGTACTGATGTTGAAATCATCACTCAAGTAAAGAAGGAACGTCCTATCATCAAAATGGTTTGTTCAAGCCATTTGCTATTGTGAACTATTTCATTCAAATTTTAAACCAACAATTTATGTGAAAAGTCTCACTTAATATTGAACCATTGAACTGTTATTTTTTTGAATGTTCAATTAGCTTGATTTTATTTATTAAAACAAATTTAGAATTTCTATGTGTGTTTTCAGGCTGAATACTTATCTATAGTATTAATTTTTTTGCAAGTAATTATATTGACTTAATGAAGCACTAGATCCAGATTTATTATTAGAATGTTTTGATTTTTTTTTTTGTTTACAAAGGTTTTGTAGAGTGGCATTATTTTTCTTTAATAATTTTCGCAGGCATCTTCAGTTCAGTCATCTCACTTTTCTCTATAAGAAGCTTTTCACCTACGTGTACAGTTTATTCAATACATTACTTTCAAGTAGTCTAACTTTAATCATTGATTACAAGAAAACTTGTCATTTCATCAAAGTTGTAAAACATGAAAAAATGAAATAGTTTCTGTCATCCTTAACCAAATATAAAATATAAAATTTTCGCTGGTGTCATTTTGTCTTACCTCTTCTGGTTTGCTTTGATTTTTTTTTTTCATCTTTAGTTTGGCTTTAGAGTTTTGTTGTTTGCTTGTTTATTTTTTGGCAATTCAAAATGAATACTGATGGAATATTTGAATTTCAATTACTAATTGTGGGGTTATTTTTTTACTTGTTAAAGTTCAACTTTTATTTCAGCATAATTATTTATTGTTGACATATTAATCATTTCATTATTATTGAATTAGTTTATTTGTCATAAAATTATTTGTTCTGAAATAAATTTTGTCTGATATTAAAATCCATTTCAGTTCTACTTTCATAATATCTGAGTTCTATAGGCATATTTTTTCATTTACTGAAAATAATATTTTCTTTGATAACATGTCTTGATTACATTTTTTCCTCTCTCTACCCCTCCAGTTCCTTCCCACCTACCCTCTCATTATATCCACTCTCTTTCTGCCTCCTATTAGAAAACAAACAGATTTCTAAGGTATAATAATATAATAAAATAAAATAAGGTAAAATTGAAGCTAACACATCAGACTAGGACAAAACAAACAAAATGAATGAAAAAAAATCCCAAGATAAAAGCATAAGAAACAGAAATAGAGAAAGAGACTCATTTGTTTACACAGACAGAAATTTCATAAAACTACTAAATTGGAAGCCATAACATAAATGCAAAAATTCTGTGAGGTGAAATATAAATATATATATATATATATATATATATATATATATATATATATATATATATATATATATATATATATCACAAAAATTCAAAATTAAGTAAAATGTTAAAAAAGAAGAGCTCCTTGACATGATGTTATATGACAAGGAACCTTCAAAGATGTCCATTGAGTCCACTGAGTCTATTGACCCTCTATTTATGGGTATGCAGCTTATCCATAGAGTAATTTGTTATTCCAGTGAGATTCCATTGAATGAAACTAAATTTTCATTTGCACATGGTTATCAATTGCAAGCCCTGTGCATGATGCCTCAGTCTCTGTGGGTTCTTATCTGATTTAGAGGGGCCTTGTTTGCTTTGCTGTCCTCCATCTCCTCTGGATTTACCCTCTTTCTACCACTCTTGCACAGGATTGCCTAAAAAATGAGAGGAGGGATTTGATGGGGACATTCTATCTATGTTTATGTTCCAAGATCTCTCATTCTCTGCATATGTGCAGATGATATAATAGTATATATAAATGACCTTAAAATTCCACCTGGTAACTTTTACAGCTGATGAACACTTCCAACAAAGTAGCTGGCTTCAAAATGAACTCACAAAAATCAGTAGCCTTCCTATATGCAAATGACAAATGGATTAAGAGATAGATCAGAGAAACAACACTAACAATAATCTCAAGTAATATAAATTCTTTTTGTGTAACTGTAACCAAGTGAGTTAAATACTTATATGATAAGTTTATGATATTGAAAAGAGAAATTGAAGATTTTAGAAGATGGAAAGATCTCCCATGCTCATGGATTGGTAAGAGTAACAAAAGCAATCTACAGATTCAATGCAATCCCCATCAAAAATCCCAACACAATTCTTCACATATATTGAAATGGAAATTTTCAGCTTTATATGGAAACACACATACACACACACAACCCAGCATAGCTTAACCAATCCTGAATAATATCACCAGTGCTGACATGTAAACTACAGAGCTATGGTAATAAAACAGTATGATTCTGGAACATAAACAGACATATTGATCAATGGAATTGAAGACCCAGATGTATGAATACCTGTTTTTTTTTTGTTTTTTTTTTTAAAAAAAAGAAGCCAGAAAGACACACTGAAAAACAGACAATGTCTTCAAGAAATGCTGCTGGTAAATCTGAAATGACTGTATGCAGATCAAAATACTGACATACTTATCAGCCTGTACAAAACTCAATTCTCTATGGATCAAAAACCTCAACATGAAGCTAGACATGCTGAATCTGGTGGAAGAAAAACTGAGGGATATCCTTGAACTCATTGACACAGGAAAAGATTTTCATTCCTACAGGCACCAAGAACAATTAATAAATCAGACCTCACAAAACTGAGAAACTTCCACATCACAAAGGACACCCTTACTCTGAAAAGCAACAGCCTACATGATGGAAATTAATTTTTACCAACTACACATCAAATAGACAGCTAATACTCGGAATATATAAAGAACTCCAAAAAATTAGATAACACTAAAAATAACCCAATTAAAAATGGGTACAGAATTTTCAAAAGACGAAACTCAAATGCCAGAGAAACACTTAAAGAAATGTTCAGCATCCTTAGTCATCAGGGAAATGCAAATCAAAGCCACTTTTATGTTTCATCTTACATCTGTCAGAATGGATAAGATCAATAGTTCATGTGACAGCTCATGCTGGTGAGGATGTGGAGTAAGGGGGGCACTGATATACTGTTTGTGGGAAAAAAATTATACAGCTACTGTGGAAATCAGTGTATTGGTTCCTCAGATAGGTGGGAGTAATTTTACCTCTAGTTCTAGCTTTATATACCATTCTTGGGCATATACACAAAGGATTCTTCATCCATACTACTGAAACAATTTCTTAAATATTTTCTTTGCTTCTTTATTCATAATAGCCTGAAATTGGAAATAATCTGGCTATCCCTCAACAGATGACTGGGTAAAGAAAAATGTAGTATGTTTACACAATGAATATGCCTCAGCTGTTAAGAAAATTAAATTATTAAATTTGCAGGTTAATGGATGGACTATATAAATTCATCCTGAGATAACCCCAATCCAGAAAGAAAAACAAGAAAATAAGATATTTATTTGTTTATATGAAGTTATTATCTGTTAAGTCAATGGTAATCAAGCTACAATCCATAGAAACAGAAATGTTAGGTATACCCTAAGGGGGCAGTTGTGGGGCCAGATAGATCTACCTAAGTAGAGGATATAGAATTGACAGTTATAGATGGATGGGAGAGGCTGGAATGGAAGAATGAAGAGGAGTGGCAGAGGGAAGAGGAGAGAGACAGCTGAAATTAAGAATCATTTAAAAGTAGTATCTAATACAATAGAAGCTTTGTAATATATATATATATATATATATATATATATATATATATATATATATATATATGAAGGTGATCTAAATGAAATTGCCAGATTATAGGGGAGACAGAGCCCTAATGGGAAACGTCTTGTTAACATATAAAGCTTCCAGTACTGGGATTGAATTGCATTTAATTGAGTTGTTGTCCTAAATGTACTACAATGGGAACTCTTCAACAACCCAGGCTGTTTCCAAGATTATAGGTTGTCCTCCACAAAGTGAAGGTAAGGCTCCATTGCCAAAGACAAATCCATACAACTCATTGAACATGGAGACTTCAGGTTGGTGCCTACCGTCACCAGCCGTATGTGCTAGTGTCTTTGTTACAGGAAGGTACTTTGCAGGGTACTAAAAGGGAAATATAAACACCAAGCTAACCACAAACCTTTGATCTACATATATGTCAGGCCTACAAGATGTGCTAGGGCAATGTGGTACAAATCTTTGAGCTTTCCAAAGTTTACTTAAAATTTTCTACTTGATTCTAGACAGTTCTTTTTAGAAGGAGAAGTTGTAACCACTACCAAGACTTTAGCTGAACGAAACATTCAAATATTTCTAACATCCAAAAGAAGGTGACACAGATACCACCTGGAGATCTTTGGAATGATAAATATGGAATACAGATAAGTAATTCAAAATCTAGAAAATCTATCTCCCTATGCTTTATATAATGTGGTAGTTTAGTATAATTTGAAACATTGCCAGTAATTCTATGATCCATAATGAGGTAAAATTCAAAGTGCATACAGCCACCAAAAATATTGAAAAATCTCAGGAACTCATAGAATGTTAGTTCTCCCTTTGCAAGTCTGATGAAGTGTAGCAATGATAAAGTTTCTAATAAGAGTTAATTCTTGACTTTGGGACATGGAATTGCTAAAAACCTAGGTCCCTCTTATGGAATGATACAGTCTTTCCCTCAAACCTAACTACCACATCAGTAAAATGTCTGAGTATATATCATTCTATTATTTTTTTCTCTAAACCCCAAAGTTCTGTAACATGCAATGAATATTCAGATCACCGAGAAAATAGAAAACAAAACAAAACAATGCTTTTGATAAAAGCAATGTGTTCAAAGGCAGAAGCAGGATCTCCATGTAATACATAGCTATGAATATGTTCAGAACAATGAAGATTAGCACACCATTAGGAGAAGGAGAAGCTATGTGGCAAAGGTGAAGGCTTCATATCATTGCTTGCACTGTCACTGGAATATATGAAAAATGATAATTTTCAACTAGTCAGAATTTGGACAACTTAAGTATGTTTACTTGATTATTAAATGAAACAATTAAGTTTTTTTTTTTCTGCCTTGGTGCTCTTAGTAACACCTTCCCAGATTTAATATCTAGAATTTTATTAAAACACTTCTTGTGTCTGCACATATTTAAATGCATGCTTTAGTTCGGATGACATTCCCAATACAATATGTGCCAAAATCCACACAACTGTATTCTCATCTTTTTCTGGCTCCCAGATTTCTGGCTCTCAGTTCAAGAGTTATCAAGAGTGATTTTTGTATGTTTAATGAAATTTGTTGTGAATTAGCTTAAGCAAAGTTTTCAATAAATCATTTTTCTTCTGCTCTGAGATAAGAACTTTTGACTAGCTAAAATTAGATTTAAAAACCACTTGGAATATTTTTGTTTCTCAATGTCCAATGAATTTTATGTATTATTATGTAATATATATACATATACTGTGTGCTGACAAATAGTGTGTGTGTGTGTGTATATATACATATATGTATATATATATACATATATAAAATTTATTATTTATATAGGGCTTTGGGGGAGTGTTGTGTGCACTTGTGCTTTGTTAGAACTTAATGAAAAAAATGCCTGGTCTTTGCTATGTTGAATTCAAAAAGCCTTTATTTAAATGCTAAGTAGAATACAATTATAGAGTCTCAGTGTAAATATTTAAATTGAAATGTTCAGGCTCTAGTGCCTTTCATCAACCTGCTTATTATTTATTTTGTAGAATAAATTGACCCAGAAGTCCAGATGAATGCATACTATCAAGACACTTGTTCTTTGTGCTAAAAATAATTGCACTAAAACACATTTCTTCAAGAGTTGCCACTCTTTTCAGATTTATAAATTGCTATATTTACAGACAGAAGAAAGAAAGGAAATAAGATAGAATACAAACCAAAGATGAATCCCTAGGTCCTCAATCTGGCACAGACAAAGGATGTTTGCAGTTGTTTGGAGGATAGTCTATCCATTCACTACTGCAAAACAAAATTGGTTCTTTAGGAAAAATGAATTGTGCTCAGAGGCTTGACAATCCTATTTAATACAATGAAAAGTTGTTTATTAAATCCATCTGGGTCTTCTCAAAGAAACCGAGACAAATAGTGTGAAGAATTAAATAGTTCTTTGTTGTACACAGAGAAAAAAAAGAGGATGCTTGCTGGTCATTGTCAGGGTGGCATCTGATTTTCAGAACTACCTGTAAGTGAAGTACAATGGCCACCAGCAGTAAATAGTCCACAGAAACCAGAGATGCAGGAGGTGATATTAGGAATGTAGTGTGGCATGTTCTGTGGAGGCAAACGGTTTAAATCAGCAGAGCATTTGGACCTATCAAATATTAATTTGGTGCCTCAATCTAAAATGTTTATAAAATAAATATATCAACTCTAAAATTTTGCAGTGCATGAGAAAAGAAAAATGTAATATATATTCAAGGTAACATACGGACTTTGAGAATTCTAATTTAGCTTTTTTTTTTTAAAGTCTGCTAAAACAAAACAAAACAGAACTCTACTCTCTAGATTAGTCTGTTCTGAGACTTTGAGAACATTGGACAAATGGTCAATAAATAAGAGTTTAATCAGTTTGAAAGTAACCAAAAACACAAGATACCTCCTGTAGAGATTCCAAGCATCATTAAGATAGAAACAAAATTTGGTCTCTTCCAAAACACACATGATTATATGATTATGTTGTAACTTATTAGGTAATATTGAGAGTCATATGATAAAAGTTTTATAATCTTTTAGTCTTGGTTAAAGTAAGTTCACAATTAGATCTTCTCACTCAAGTATTTGAGTCTAGTAGTAAACACAATAATTTTCTAAATAGGAATAATTTTCTCAATACTATAAAAATTTCATTCCTATTGCTCTAATGAAACACTATAACCAAGATACCTGAGAGAAGGAAGGGATTGTTTGGGCTTATGGATCTAGGAGAATAAGACTCCATTATCATCAAGGCAGAGGAGAGTGGGAAACAAGTATTCAAATGCCCTAAACTATGGGAATACTCATTCAGTCCACCAACTACAGCTCAGACAATACTGGAAACAATAGAGAAAGTGAATTGTAACAGATTAAATAATATTTATACAAAGCAGGGGAATAAATACCATAGTAAAAAAAAAAAGTACCCTATAGAAGAGAATAAAATCTTTCTGGATAATTGGCTGATTGAAGATTAATACATAGAATCAATAAAGAACTCAAAACCTAAGCACTTGGTTTAAAGACACACACACACACACACACACACACAAAATACAATTGATGACTGGGCAGATGGTTTAAATAGGCAGATCCCGAAAGATAAATATAACTAAGCAGACCGTCGTGATGCTCAATAGGTAAATGCACTTGCTGCCAAGCCAGAATGCCTGGGATTAATCCCTGGAGTGCAATTGGTGGAAGAAGGGGGAGAAAATACCTCTGAAAGTTGTCCATTGTACACCACAAGTGGGTCATGACATACATGTGCACGCGTGTGTGCACACACGTGCACACACACACACACACACACACACACACAAACACACTGAATAAAAAGTTATTAATCGAACATTAATATATAACATTTAGTGTATTTAATTTCTCATTTGTCAAAATGTGATTTGAAACACAAAAGTGAAATAGGTAAAAAATGTATTCTGTGGCCTAAATGGTGAATATATGATACACTGATTGCTATAGTTTTTCAAGTTTCACATCTTAAAGGCATTCGATAGATTTCAAACAGATTTTCTTTACAGGCTGAGATGCAGGGACCAGGCTTTGTTACTTTCCTTGGGTGTCCAACTTTCCAAGCACCATGTGCTGAATAGGATGCCTGTTTTGTTTTGCTTTGTTTTGTTTGTTTGAGACAGGGTTTCTATGGGTAGTCTTGGTTATCCTAGAACTGTAGACCAGGCTGGCCTTGAACTCAGAGATCTCTCTATAGTGCTGGGATTAAAGGAGTGCAGGACGACCACCCAGATAAGATTCTTTTTTACTCAAAAGGTGTTTTTGGCATATTGTTAGAAAAAAAGCCTATAGTTGTGCAGGTTGGTTTTTTTTTTTTTTCTTCGATTCTTTAGTTTATTCCATGAATCTACATGGTTATTTTGGGGCCAGACCATTATGCTTTTACACTTTGTAGTATAAATTGAAAGAAGCTATTATGAACCTTCAATTTTGCTGTTTCTGCAGAGGATTGTTTCTGTTATTAGGGGTTCTCTGTGATTTCGTTTGTATTTAAGGACTTTATTTATATATCTTTGTAGAACGAATGCAGTTAGAATTTTGGTTGGGATTATAACTTCATAAGACATTTTCAATAACATTGCCATGTTCACAATATGTTGTTTTCAACCTTATTGTAAAGTTGACTGAGGGTTTGTCAGAGCCTCTATTGTCTTCTTTCCTATTTTCTTCAGTGCTTTTATTATGAGGTGATGCTGAAGTTAATAAAAGGCCTCTTCTTCATCTAATAAGATCATATTATTTCTGGCCCTGAGTCTATTTATGTGTCCCATTACATTTATCAGTTTGTATACATTGGATTACCCCTGCCATTTAATGTAAGGTATATATGATTTTTTAAATTATGTTATTGACTTTTTTGCATGCATTTTTATTGATAATTGCCATGTACATATTACTGATAGAGATTGGAGGTAAAGAAATCATTCTAGTGTTGGTTAGAATATAAATAGTGCAGGACCCATGGAAAATAGTTCACTTTTATCAAAGATCTGAAAGCAGAACTACTATGATTGAGCTAGAGCATTCCTAGGTATATTCTTAAAGGAACCCAAGTCAAGATGCAACAGATGTAACCACACAAACACGTTTGCTGAGGCCCCATTCACAAAGCCAAGGACGGAGCTAGCCTAGATGTTCACCAATCAATGACGACTACTTTGAACTTGGTATAATCCACAATACAGTTCAATGATTAAAAAGAATAAATATGCCATTTTCAGGAAATGAATGGAAATGGATCTCATCGTGGTAAAGAAAATAAACCAGCTTCACTTTCCCTCATATTTGGAATCTAATCTAAACAAACAAACAAACAAACAAACAAAGAATGAATGCAGCCTAAAGAATGGGAAAAGATCTTCAGCAACTCCACTTCTGATAGAGGGCTAATATCCAAAATAAATAAAGAACTCAAGAAACTAAACACCAAGAAAACAAATAATCCAATTAAAACAATGGGTATTGATCTAAATAAAGAATTCTCAAAAGAAGACCCTCAAAGGACTGAGAAACATCTAATCACCTTAGACATTATGGAAATGCAAATCAAAACTACTTTGATGTTTCATTTTACACCCATCAGGATGGCTAAGATCAATAACACAAGTAACAGCTCATGCTGGTGAGGATGTGGATCAAGAGAAACACTCCTTCATTGCTGGTGGGAATGCAAACATATACAGCCACTGTGGAAATCAATAAGGTGGTTCTTTAGGAAATCAGGAATCCACCGACCTCAGGACCCAGCTATACCACTCCTGGGCATATACCCAAATGACCCTCCATCCTACTGGATGGTGAGTCTGTCCAGTGGTGAGTCTGGGACGCCATCCCAGCCCCCAAACTTCTGACCTATGGCCTATCTTCTCTGCAAGATCCTCTTTGACAAGAAAGATCCTTTGGTAGAACCCCATGCCAAAAGATGAAATCCTGCCTGAAACTGCAGGGCAGGACAGGAACTAGAGACTGGATAACCCAGAGATGACTTCTAGTAATGTCATGCTCTGCTTATAGATTCGTACCTGGTCCAGTCCTCATCAGAGTGGTCCCCTCCGGCAGCAGCTGAGAGCAGCATATGGAGAGGCCCAGGACCAAACATCATGCAAAGATCAGAGAAGCCCACGGGAGAGATAGCGAAGAACAGAGAGGTGAAAGATAAGAGGAGAGCAAACCCCACAGTGTCAACTGACTTGGACTCTTAGGAGACCACAGTCACTGAAAGTACAGACACAGAACCTGCAGTTTCCCCTAAATATATGTTATGGCTATCTGGATTGGTGTTCTTGAAAACTCCTACAGGCTGGAGTAGGGGAGTCTCTGACCCTTTTACGTGCCCTTGGGACCCTTTTGATCCTGCAGGGTTGCCTGGCTCACCCTTGATGTAAGGATTAATGCCCCTACCTTGTTTCATCATGCTCTCTTTGAGCAGTAACCCTTGGAGGACTGTTCTTTTCTGGGAAGAAGCAGGAGGGGATTGTTTGTGGATGATGACGGAGGGTAGATCTGAGGGAGAGGGGAGATAGGGAAACTGGGAGGAGTGGAAGGAGGGGAGGGGGGACAGGATGTATTGCACAAGTTGTATGAGAGAAAAGAAGCTAAAAGCATAACAGTTTTTTAAAGGTGATTTTTTTCAAATGTAAAACAAGCAATATGCATTCATGAGGATTTTAGATGGGCAAAAGGAGGGATAAATAAAAATAGAGTAAGAAATAGGTTATCAGAACAAGGGAAACCCCAAACAAGCAAAGGAAAAAGTGACCAGGAAATGAAGTATCGGCAAAATGGTGGAAAACTGGAGGAACAAAGAGAAAAAGCACTCAAGAATGGGGGAACAAGCCGAGCTTTTTTTTAATTCTCCAGTGATAACCATCAGTGTGTTCCTAGTAAAGACACACAATGTTCTTTGCCAGCTCTGCAGGCCTGTAACTTTCAGAGCTTCAAAGAAAATTGTCTCTAAGCATTCAATTTAAAAGACACATAAGGAAGCTTGTAGTTCAACTTCAAATATAAACCAAAAGGGCAACTCGTCATTTTAAAAAATACAAAGTCTCTTCCATCGGAGGGCAGTAGGCAAATCCACTTAGGTCACTGTACCCCTCTTCCTCAAAGGCTGTTTGTTCTCCCTGAGTTTAAATTTCTGATCCTGTGCCTGGGAAAACAGTGTACAGCTAGTGAAAAGGCATTATGATTAAAAAAAAAAATTAGGAAACGTGAACACTGCTTTAAATCCTTACAAGAAACCATACATATTCATTTTATAGAAATGTTTTAATCAGTTTGCAGATGAAATGGAAAACTGCACTGTCCTTCTAAAATAGCAGCTTATTGAACTGTTACACAATAGCGCTTTCAAAGATAACATTGTGCAGTGTAAGACTGCCAGCAGCCATTAACCTTGTATATTGCATACATGGAATTGAAGGCCAGTATAAATTAAGGGTATTTGCGAATACAACTACTGAGCAGCAATTACAGGCAGGCTGTGTGAGCTACTAGTAAAATAAGGAATATAAATACTGTCCATGGTTCTGTGGCATTTAAAAGAAAATTGTTTTACCACAGAATGATATCTTCATTGCTGTTTATTCAGAGCTACTGTGGAAATTAAAAATAAACGTTTCATCATCGTTAGAATTATCCCAGGACATAACCTGATATAATGGAATATCTGTACTCTTAATAAATAAAAATCAACCAGGTTAAACATACTTTAGGACACACTCATTATACTTTTTACCAAATGGCTTTCTTTGAAGATTGATTTATTTTCAAATTATGTGTACTGGCTTTTTTTTACCTGCCTGCATAGCTGTGTACCACATGAGGGTAGTGTCCATGGAGGCCAGAAGAGTATGCTGAATCTACTAGAACTGTCCTTACAGACTGTCTTGTGCCATCCTGGTTCTGGGAAGAGCAGCAAGTGCATTTAGCCTCTGAGCCATTTATCCAGCCTCTTGAGAAATTGTTTTTGGTGTGTTAATATGTTAAGATCCTTCTACTGTAATCATTCTCCAGTTGATTCTCATGTTGAACACTCACATGTTAAAGGAGCATATAAACATATTCTTAGCATATAATATTACAATTATCTCCTTATCATAAATTAATCATATAAAATTCACAGATATTAATCAATATTCCTCAATTCTCTTTGGCAAGTTCCTTGCAACAACATTTACATTCTTTTGAGATTTAAACCACTCAATTAACTTATATTTTTTAACATCATATAACATTCTGTATCTGGCTTATTTCACTTTTTAATAACATTCCAAAGTTCATCTATATTATATCATATATCAGAATCTGTTTCCCATTTTTAGAAGCAAATAATATTTTAGTGCATATCCATTCATAGCTCCATTGGCCATTTGAGTTTTTCCTACATTCCTGCAACTGGAAACAATGCTGCTATGAACATGAGTGCACACATATCTCTTTAAGACAGTTTCAGCCTTTTGGTTTTATAGCTAGAAATAGAATTGCTGCATTATAGGTTACTTGACCCTAAAATGTCCACCACAGGCTTTTAGTTTGAGAACCCATTTCCCAATACATGGAGCAATGTTTGGAGACTGCAGATGTTTTAGAAGGTAAGGCCAGGCTGTCAGAAGTAGTCACTTGGTATGGTATTCTATGGTTATAGTTGGATTCCTATTTTCTTCTGCTGCACTTTATTTCCTGGTCTTCCGTGAGGTGATGAACCTTCACCTCACACCCTGTCACACCTCACATTCTGAAAATGTATAGAATTCCTCTCATTGTCTTGATTGAGACAGTCTGTGCTTCTCAGGTTTTAAAATCAGTGTTCTCATCAGCTCTGGGAATCTGAGAAGTCACCTCTGTAAATACTACGTTTATGACAATTTCTTACCCCAAAATGATCGCTGTTGCTGAGGTCTGCCCCAACTGTGGGGGTGTCAGTATGTAGAGGGTAATTTTAGAAAGTGATGAATAGTCATGGTTGTCAGACTTTATGTGTATAGCTTCTGACATTCCTAGGAGACACAATCTCACAGATTGTGCTCCTGTCTCCTACAAGCTTTCCCCCCGACTCTTCCACAATGATGCTTAAGCCTTGCTTTATAGCAATTAATGAAAAAAACAAGTAATCAATTTGAAAACGAGAATGGAGAGATATGTGGGAGGGTTTAGAAGGAGGAATGAGAATGGAGGAAATGGTGCAATTATATGATAATCTCAAAAAAAAGAATCTTAAAATCAGAGTTGATAAGGCTTTTGTGGCTGAAACGATGGGTGTAGTAATACACAGCCTACAGTTTGAGACAGCAGGGGATGGATGGGCCTTTCTGAGATCCTTGGGTCTCTTTGACTTTGTCTTCTTCACACACCAATTTACTTCTTTTCACTGATATTTGTGTCGTTCTGTGGCCTCATCAACCAAACAACTACGACTTTGAGCTATGATGAAATATTTTTGGTTATAGACAGTGCCATGTTATTCTAGTAAATGACAGGCTAATGTGGAAAGGTTTCTCCCTTTGCTAATCCTTTTTACACTTCCTCTCCCATTTTCTCTATGCACCTTCTAAATCACCTTTCCTTGTGAATCCTCCTCAGTTCAATAATTTTCTTTGAGATAGTATTAAAAGTACACTTTTTTCCTACCCAGAAACAGCTTTATATTACCTTTCATGTACAGGATAATTTTATTTCTTCTCCCAGAAAGATATTTCTATGGCTCTTTAAATATCAATTTTTTGGTATTTGTTTGCTTTTAATGTATGACACAATTCTACAGATTTTATAAGCAGCCATTGTTTATGCTGTATAAAATTCATTAACTAATATAGAATTTTTAAATTAACCACTGTAATATGAGGCACAGAGCTTTGCTGTCTTTTTCTATGGTTAGCATTTCCACCTGCGCCCTAAGGGACTTGCTACCTGTCAGACCACTCCACTGAATGCCAGAGACATCAGTCACTCCGGGGAAGACATGTGCTCATGGCTTTCACCCAGCCACTGCTGCTGACATAAATTTTATGATGTGTTCATTGCATTAAAACATGGCAGGTATTTTAGTCTCAAGTAGAGAGAGTCCTTCAGAGACAATAAACACTATATCAAATATTTACCAGGCATTCACACACATACTGTATGTGGCTTATGATGACCTCACCCAAAGCCACACTATGGTATCTACAGGTCACCACAGCCATCTATCTATCATCTATCTATCTGCCTATCTATCTATCATCATTTGCCATCTATCTATCATCTGTCTATCTATCTACCATCTATCCATCTATTTATCATCTATCTATATATCTATATATCTACTATCTATCTATCTGTCATCTAGTAATTATCTATCTACCATCTATCTATCATCTGTCTACCTATCTACTATCTATCTATCTACCATCTATCTATCTATATATATCTATATATCTACTATCTATCTATCTATCTGTCATCTAGTAATTATCTATTTACCATCTATCTATCATCTGTCTATCTATCTACTATCTATCTATCTACCATCTATCTACCATCTATCTATCTATATATATCTATATATCTACTATCTATCTATCTGTCATCTAGTAATTATCTATTTACCATCTATCTATCATCTGTCTATCTACTATCTATCTATCTATCTATCTACCATCTATCTATCTATCTATATATCTACTATCTATCTATCTGTCATCTAGTAATTATCTATTTACCATCTATCTATCATCTATGTATCTCTATCATCTATCCATTTATCTGTCTTCTATCTGTCATCTATTTTCATTATTACCTGTCTTTTACATTAAAAATTATGTATCATTATTATGTCAGAATAAAGACAAGTGGATTGAATCTATGTTAAAATAATTTCTTGAAAATAACCAAAAGAATTGTCTAATTTTAAAACAAATGAGACTATTTCATGAATCCTCAAGTTTAATGGGTGGAGACATGCCATGCATACTGTGTTTAATAGAAATATGTGACCTGTCCTTCTTTCCTTCTAGTGTCAAACTCTATCTACTCTTTAAGGAATAATGTATGCATTCTTAATTACAGGATGGAAATTCTGGGTTTTCCAAATAAAGATTATATTTAATTTGCTTCAGTAAAACTATCCTTTTTTGAGTTCAAATAAATGCTTATATGTAAACACTTACATACATATATGAAATGAAGTATCCATATTTAAAAGATAGCTGAACATAATTCATATATGGATTATAGTATAACATAGTTTTGGGATTCTAAATATGAATGAAGATATATGTATTATAGTATATTAAAATATGACCAGTATGAGAATGTGCATTTAGAATATAATTTATACACACATGCATACACATAAATACACACATATATTTTCAACATATATATGTCTCTCTCTATATATTTGAAATGTTACTGAAATGTACAACTTATATTTGGAATATACTTTATTTTAGGATTGCTGTGTATCTAAAGCTTCATTTTATGTGTACAATGTTAATAAAAAAGTAATTTGTAAATTGTACATATATATAGTAGAAATTTTAAATTGCTATGCACATACATATCTGTGATTACTATGTAAATCGTGGCCAGACCTGCATATTTCAGAAAAATGGTGAATCCTATACTGTTTAGCACTGTTCATGAAAATTGGTAAGTTTAATATCTGTTATTTTGGATTAAAAGATGTTAAAATGTCTTCAGGCAACAGAGTAAACAGGCAAATTCATGAAAATGAATCCTCTCATCTCATGACATTGTTTTTCTTGTTAAAAAGTAACTTTTAAGGCAACTTGTACTGCTTATTGTATTGCTTTCTTGTCGAGAAAGAAATTACATAAAACCATGATGTGTTTTGTTTTGTTTCTAAAGACTAGAGTGAGGAGATAAAAATCTACGTAACATGAAAAATTATCTTTTCTGTCCAGATGCTTTTAAACCTCATTATGTTTCCATGACATAAAAACATAATTTATAAGAAAGAAACATGAAATTTCGTTCTCTCATTTCCTGCTCATGTGAATGTAAAAGCACTCACAATGTAAAAGGAAAAAAAGAAATTAATGAAGCAAAAGATCAGAAGAAGTTTTTTTTTATATAATTTGTAAATTACGTTCTCCAAAAAGAGCCTAAATGCTAGTGAAATTTGATGAAATTTAGTTCATTTGATTCAAAATAAATGCTGGTTTTTTAATATCATTGACTAATACAAAGTAAACCTAATTTCTCTCTGTGATTATGTGTTGGAAACTACAAAGTAAATCTTACTCCATCAGTGTTCCCTTGGGGAATATTTATGATAGTTATAGCAAGCACTGAAACTGAAACTCAAATATTAAACAATTATATTCCTTTTTTTTTTTGAGTGCTGAACATGTTAAAGATTTAAGTACAATGTCATATAAAAGAAACAAATAGGAAACAGCAATGTTCTGACACTGTCTGAGACCATCAAACCACAGAAAAGGCTTATAATCTACTTTTCATTACTGAGTTGGTCTTAGTCAGTGTCTTTAAGACTTAGTAATTTTTTTTTAATTGGGATTATCAGAGTTTGGTGCATATGTGTTTAGGATTGTCATATCTTCTTGGATAATTGTTCTTTTGATTAGAATGTATTGACCTTTCTTTGTCTCTTATGATTAGTTTTAGTTTGTTTTTTGTTTTGTTGGCTATTAGAACGGTGACAACCACTTCCTACCTGTTCTTCCAGCCAAAAGTGGAATTTCTGAAAACAAATCTAGTCATATATTATAACAACAATATTTTAGTACATTTTTTATTTTATGCAACATTAATCCTCAGTAAATCTTTGAACATAGATGCATTTTGTTAAAAATCAAGGTGATAAGTAATTAAGATATGAGTTTAAGAATACAAGACTTTCTTAACATGTGCAAATTCCTGTGTTCAATACTCCACAGGGCAAAAATGAAAACACCTAACTAGCTACATATATAAATAAATGAAAGAAGAATGCATTTCCAATACAGGAGTAAGGGGAGTATTAATGGCAGTTAAAATTCTGATGAGCTAAAAATATTCATTCTGAGATAAAAATACCAGGAATATTATGGCCATACAATTTTATTTTTAATTGGGTTGTCATATATCTAACTAAAAAAATGTTACAAATGTCTTGAAAATTTTAGGGGAAGCACTCTAAAGCTACCTACTCATGTGTAAATTTGTATATTATAAAACATTCAGGAAACTCACTGCTTGGGATTTTCTTAACTCATACTTCCTCTTAATTTGAATGTCTCTGGGTCTCAAACTATTCTGTGTTACTTAGGAAAAATCTCTGCCCATAATCAACTCTCTTAACTGTTGGGGAATTTTATAGGAAGAGACTCTGAGTTCTTTGGAATTTCACTCATTCAACTACTTCTTCCCTGAAGGACAGCCATACAGAGCTGCACAATCTTGTCATGGGAGCTAACACTAGGCATTTGTTTTCTAGTATGCCTATTTATTACTAAAGGAATAGTAACAGACATCAGTTTACATGCCGACTCCACCATTGAATACACTTTTTGAGTATATTTCACCTAATATAAAGGTAGATGAGAGGGTGGGGGTATAGAAAGAGAAGAGTGACAGGCTGTTGAATAGATTAGGCTACAAGTGAGGAGGCAGCATCCTTCCTGCTAGTTAACCATCATTGTACTAGAAGTTGCTATGTAGGCAGAGGGGAGAGAATTGTAATGAATAGTCTTACTCAGTTGGGTACACTGGATGCAACAGTACTGACTGGCCAGGAAAATGAGCCCATGGTAGAAACAGAAATAAAAAATCGGTTGGGGAAATAACCAATCAACATCTGATAGAATTTGATAGTTGTTCTACGGAGAAAATTCAAATCTGGTAGCTGAGCTTTGTTAGAACTTCCTTGGGATGTGTGAAGGGACAGGGAGATGGCTCAGTCAGTACGATGACTGCTAGTTAGGCAGGAGGACTTGAGTTTGGATTCTCAGATCCCATATCAAACATATCTCATAGCAGCATGTCACATATTCCTGAAGCTAAGTGGCAATGGAAACAGAGAGCACTTGCAGCTCGTTGGCTAGCCCTCTAAGCCAAATCAGTGAGCTTTAGTTTTCTAGGCAACTTGTTCTGCAATAAGCAATATTGATTGGATGAATTTGATGGAAAAATAAAAGAAACTCTTAGGACCACCACTCCCCTTACAAAAAAAAAAAAAAAAAAAAATCGTGAGAGTGATTGTTGAAGGGTATCTGATTGTGACTTTGAGCCTCCATGCCCACCTGTAGACTTACATGTGCACATCCCCTCAAGCAAGTCTATACCAGAGAGAGAGAGAGAGAGAGAGTGTAAACAGACCCAGCTGGCACGAGAGGTGGCCAGCCCTACTGGAGAAGTTCCTGCTACTGTTTCGCTAGATGGGGACATGTTCCCGTCAAATGGCCTTCTACATAACTGAGTTTACACACACAGACTAGAGCTGCTGCTGCTAGATTAGATCAGAGAAGCGTATCTTTGTAGTGGTCAGTAGAGGCACTACCGAGATTCACAAATGGTCAAAGTACTGACAATAAATAACCGTTGTGGAATATCTAGCCATAAATAGGGCATTGATATTACCCACTCTGTGGCATAGGAGACATCATGGAAGAAGGGGAAGCCAAAGGAAGGGACTGGCATGAAGTGCTCACTCCAAGGCCTGACAAAGCTATTGCATATTCAAGCTCACATACTTTTTTAATAAAGAAAGAGAAAGGGCTTCAGTGGAAGTTCCTTTTATAGCTGGATATATACTTTCTGCTCACAGAAAGCATATATTACTTAATGAAGATCTCCATGTCAAGGATGAAATAAAACGTATCAGTTGTTAGTAAGGGAGGCCCCATAGTCATCCCCTGGACAATACAGATATCAATATTCTGAGATCAAATTTTGAGAGACATTCCATACTTTGTTTGCAGGACACAGATACATTAGGATGGAACTGATCTAGAAGTTTTCTCACCATAGGCTAACTCTTATAGTGCTGGACAATGCTAGGCAGTTTTCTGGGAGAGCTAAGTCAGCAGTGCTTTTACCCAGCTATGAGATTTTTCAAGCCACAGTACTAAACTGTAAGGCCAGATGTGCCTATTGATTCAATAGTTGTGGACGCCCGCCTCGCCTGCAAGGAAGACGCCGCACACAGGATTCTTCTGGTTCACGCTTTATTGAGGACTGTAGCTTGATTGAGTGTTGACAGCGAAAGACCCTGAATGTGTGAGGCACCCTGCTTATATTGGCAACATGACCATCAACGATTGGATGCATGTCCAGAACCTCATTAGCATAGGGGGAGGCGGCAAACAACGTGACCATCAACGATTGGATGCATGTCCAGAACCTCATTAGCATAGGCGGCAAGGATTACTCAACTTGCACCTGCGCTGTTACTTGTTTACTAAGAACCCGGAAACAGGAAACCGGCACCATCTTATAATGGCGTTTCAACTCGGCTCCCAACAAATAGTAACATGGGTGTCATGAGAATAGCAACCACTTTAAGACTGGGGTTTAGAACTGTCTTGTGTTGCTTTGAATAAGAATGGCCCCTGCAAGCTCTTATATTTCAATGTTGGTTGTTAGGGAGTAGCACTAGGAAAGAGGGAATAGGAGGTGTGGCCTTATTGGAATAAGTGTGGCCTTCTTGGAGTAAGTATGTCATTGGTGGTGGGCTGTGGGGTTTCAAAAGCCAAGGCAGTTTCAGTGACTCTCCTTTGTTGTTTACTGTGGATCCAGAAATCTCAGCTGTTTCTCCAGCACTATGTCAGCCGGCATATCACTATACTCCCTGCCCTGATGAAAATGGGCCAAACCTTTAAAACTGTAAGCAAATCCCAATTAAGTGCTTTCCTTTAATAGGGTTACTGTAGTCATGTCTTTTGAACACAGTATAGATATTGCAATCATACACTTACAGAATCTAGTATATGTGCAGCTTCCATCCAAAGGAGACTTAGCAACAACCCATCATCCCTGAGGTGCTATAGGCAAATGATGCCTGAGAGGAGAAGCCATATTCCTCAGCTGCATAGCCTCTGGTAAATGATCACCCCTCCACCTACGTTCCTGCAAACATCCTAATTAAATGTAATACTTAAGGACACACACATATGTATAAAGCTACAATTAATAACAGAGGCTATGAATTTAAAGAGAATCAGGAGAGGTATATGGGAGAGCTCGAAGGGAAGAACGGGAAAGGGGAAATAATATAATTACATTATATCTCAAAAATAAAATAAATTAATTTTAAACCCTAATTCCCACAATAGCTGAATGAAAGACCAGGGTTTGGGAAAAAGAAAGGGCTATGTGGGAGTAGAAGGGGTTAAGAAAGAATAAGGTGTTAAAAAAAAGATCAACATGATCTATGTACAAAGAATAAAAATATGATAAATGTAATATTTCCATATTAACAAGAGCAACAAAAAGAATTAGTATAGATTCTGAAGACTATTGTCAGAGCCCATACTTTAAAACGCTGAGTTTTGCAATTAACTTATGCAAAACGCGGTGAGTTTTTGTGAATTAGATTCTTCCTTCTTGTGCATACTTCTGTGTTTCCTTTGTGGAGAGAAAGAGAGTGAGGAGGAAAGTAGAGGGAGAGAGGGATCGAGAGAAAGAGAGAGAGAGAGAGAGGAGGAGGAGGAGAAGAGAGAGACAGAGACAGAGAGAGAATATTAGATATCTAAGAAATAGACTGCTATCCATATATTTCTAAGCTACCTGAATTTGGTGTCATTTCACAAGCCATCAACGCTAACTATTCAAGTGCAGTGGCTTGCATTATTACCGGCCAGCTTTTCTCTGGCCCTTTATGTGGCTCTGAGAGGTCTGTGAGGTTGGCCTGTGAGGGCTCATTTGCTACCCAGTGATGACAATTACCTGTCTCCTCCTATTTCATTGCTTTTTAATCTCTAAATTTCAAATTCTGTCAACTAAATTTAGAGATATTGTAATCCAGGCTAACAAACCCAGGGAATGGATTTGTTATGCCAGTATGCCAGTAAACTACGCCCACTAGAGGGAAAGTAAATAAAACTGTGCAACATGCAAATTAGTCTGGTGTCAGTCGCCAAGGGAAGGAAGCTGGGTCACTGGGTCATGGGCCAGGTCCCCAGGATTGGGTTAGAATTAAATGATGGGCTCATGGTGTTCAAAGAACTCACTGTAAAATCAGCTAGAATGCCTATATGTGTCACCACTGGTAACCTTTTTGCCACCTGTCACAGAGGCCTACTTTGCTAATATTTCTGAGCTTTCTAATTACTCCATGAGACATATCATAGTTTACCCAACATTGCACCAAAACATAGCGGGTTTTTCTTTCCTCTCTTTGTAAAGTGCCATTGTTGATAGACTTTAGCCTCTCAGCAGGATGCGCTCAGCAACCTGCTTCTTTCTTTCTTGTGAAGAACAGTAGAATGGAGTCCAATTTAGGTCACATCACATTTTTCACAAGGTATTTCGTGCTCTGTGTCCCCTGGTTTCTCTTCTACACCCAGCATCCCATGAGCAGGTGGAGACAAGCATCTTTGCCTGCAGCTGTTGAGTTTCCCAGCCTCTGTGAGAGCAGGGGCATACAGCCCAGCTTACTTTCTGCTTTCTTGACTGGACTCCACTGCTGTGAAGAGACCACCTGCTGCTGCCCTTCCCCTGAAGTACAACAAGTAAAACAAGACAGTATTTCTGGTCTGCTCATACTGGTCTTCAGATATCTTTCAAGGGTTAATGCCTACATTCTGTCTTTTTTTTTTTTTTTTTTTTTTTTTTTTTTACTTTAAGGTCTCTTTTAAATTCAAATCTGCTGCAAATTGGAGACAATTGTTATTCTCATGCCAGAGGTGAGGGAAGGAAGCTGGAAAGATTAGCAGACACCCTCAAGGGCATGCAGTTAATAACCCCGGAGCAATTTTGTGTCCGTAGTCAGGTATTTGCATCAAACATATCTGTTCTTGTTTCCCTTGTCTCAAATTGCTTTCTGTAGTTACATTTCCTTCTCCAGAAGAAAGTACAAGGCGCTGTGTCTCCTCAGGCACAGAGCTCAATAAAATACATATGACACAAGATCGATAATCTTCGGTACTCTTTCTGAATTACCATTCTTAGAATACTATCATTCAACTGGAGAAGTCATCCCTAAAGTTTAAAGAAACACAGAATTTAAGTTGAAGTTCCTTAAATGACTTTGATTAGAGAAAAACCACAAAACCAGTGCGAGAGGCCATTTTTCAACTCTCTCAAGTTGAATACACAATATATCCTCAATTATTGAATTCATAGATGTCTAAGAGATCAAACAGCTTGGTAAGAAGTTCTTTATGTCTGTTCATTCACCTGTGTTTCTTCATTCAGCCATTAAACATTTCTCTATTGTCTACTGGATACATGCATGACTAAGTCCTGCACAGTAGTGCACTGTCATGGCAAAGGACTGAACGAATAAAAAAAACCTTCAGTCCACTTTGAAAAGCTATCTTGAAATTTGAGTGCACAACTGAAATACAAATACTGCTATATCCAATGTATTGCATGGGTTACTTCACAGATCTGTCTTCATTTTAATTGTCAAATTGCATTAATTTATTCATTCATTCATTCATTTATGTGTGTGCTTGTATGTGTATGTACGTAAATCTGTGTGGACACGTCAGGTTGTCAGGCTTGGGGGCATACACACACCATCATGTCACCCATCTCTATTTTAAAGATCAAAAGCTATGCAGGAAAATTAACTGAAGCAATCAACACTTATTGCTTAGTTGGAAAGAATAAAAATGAATTCAAATCAAAATATACAAGAAGCAATATGAAATCATCTTATTGCTTACACTTTTCACAGGGCTTTTTTTTTTTTTCTCGCACTCTTTACTTCTACATCTTTACTTGAACTTAATTGCCTGTACAATCCAAAAACCTAAATTATCTCCGCAAATAAATTGGCAAGAGTCACGAAACCAGAACAAATGAATATGAACCAAAGCTTTATTGGCTTTCTTTGGTATCTCAGACATTTAGCGAGCTGGCTAAATAAATGATGGGCTACATGACAAATAAAAACCACATAATCTCTTCCCCGGCATACACAGTGTATGCATGAGGCAGAATGCTGTCGCTGAGAGCTTTATAGACAGTACAAGGAAAGGTTGTATCAATGCGCAGGATTATGGTCGACAAGAAAGACAGGCAAGTAGCATTATTCTGGGAGTTTGTGTCCCATTATCAGATAACGGTACTCGTGTTCTGACAGGATCAACAACTGTGTAGTTACCACACGGAAACTACCATAAATATAGCTATGCCTCATTAATCAGAAAGCACATCTGGAGTGTTTACTCATTCCGTGAATAATGATTTAGCAGCTGTGAGTGTGAGAATAAGTCTTATGTGAGATTTGGAAAATAGGAATAATACTTATATCATCTTGACAGAATCTCCAAGTTGTATGATTTATTTTATTCCTTCTAGGAATAAATACAAATTATCTCTCCTGAAGAAAACAAATAATGGTTTTTCTGCCTTAAGCAATGCCTGTTGCTGTTAATACCTTGGCAGCACACCTTTGGTTCATCAATAAAACAACCATAAAATAAACTTCTTTTTTTGCAGAGTATTGGAAAGATTTTAATTTGCTTTAAAGTTTATATAAGTTGATTTTTTTTTAATAAAAAGTTTCTCTATGACTGAAGGTTTCTGTGACCTCTCTTGTCCAGTGTCTGTGTTCTGCGTTTATCTACACAGTAATGATTGCTTGGGTTCAAATCCTGGTCCTGTCACTCATAACTCCATTGTTCTTGGTTCCTTGGGAAATTTTTTATTTTTTTAGCTTCATGCAGAGTTCCTCTCACTCCAGAATTCTTCTATTTTGTAGGTTAAAGCTGTTCATTTTCTCTCGTCTCTTTATAAAATACAACTGTATTCATGTGACTATACTGTCCATTCTTCTTGTTCTCTCATCTAGATTTCTTGAGCAATCCATGGCTCTTGCATCTTCTTCCACAGCCCCTACCACTCTCAGTCCAGTCTGCCATCTGCCACCTGCCTGACACGAAATCTTTTCTTTATATTCTTACTCAGCCATACTTCCACAGTAATGTTAACATATTCTTCTAGCTTTTTTAACTTGACTTCATTGTGCTTTTGTCTTTTGATTTATCTCGATATCTTATTGTCCTATATTGTCACACACATCTCTGAAGAGAAGACTGTTAGACCTGGATGATTCTTTTTGAGGGAAAGGGCTTCTTACCATGGAAGAGCCACAGGCCCTTAGGACTCAAAAGGGCCCCACCCCCACCTTGGTCCTTGGGAAAGACTGCAGGAGTCCCTTCCCTGAATCAAACAACTGATTGATAGGGGCCAGGATGATGGATGTATCCAACAAATGGGGCTTAGATACTCCCACTCTGAGGGCAATCAATCAGAGAGAAGAAGCTGTGCAGGTGTGGCCCCTATCTTATCTGGCCAGATGGCCTAGGGGCCATAAACTAAATGTCTTTACTTTGATGGCTAACCTGATAGCTTAAGAATGTGAACAGTTAGCCCCTTGAGCACCAGCCAATCAAAACTAAACGTTTGTAAACTGCATTTCTGTTCCTCAATTAGAGCCAGGCTATCTCACCTATTTTGAAACTTCCTCTTACTGTCTATAAAAAGGCCAGCAAGCCTTTGTTCAGGGTCAGCTATTTCACCTGGTTCCTGACCCCAGCATGCTAGTTTGCTCTGCAAAATAAAGGCTCCCTGCTTTTGCATCAGAACTGAGCTCCTGTTGGTACTTGTGGAGGGGGATTTTGCACTCTGGGTTCAACAAAGACATTGGAATAAGGTGCTAATCAGAGGTCTTTCCTATTAAAAGAAGAGAGAATATAACAGATAGCAGATGTGGAAGATTCATAGGTTATGGGGACTACCAACGCCATGTCAATTAGACATGGTATTTTAAGGAGATTGTTACTCATTGGGATGAAGCAGGTTGAAATACAAAGTTCTGACTTTTGAAAACTACAGGTCTGTCTTGAAAGGATGATACAGTTGGTTTAGAATATTTTTTTGTCTTCTTATATTTGAACAAACCCTGCAAATAAAAGTGGTGGTGACCTCGACCATTTCCTGTAGATTTCTTTCTTTACAGAAGAGCAAGCTGAGCATCTCATTTCCATACCTGCCAGAAGGCCTTTTGAGGGATTTCTAAATCATTCTTTACTCCACGTAGACAAAAATATGTATCTCCTGTCTAGAAACTAGTGAGCCACAAGCTCTATCTCTTGCAAGACTGTCCCCTGAGCTCTACATTTGGACATGCAAACACCACTTCTAATGCAGAAAAGATACCAGATATTGTACCTTTGAAATTATTTGAATCCTCAGCATAAGGCCTAACTAAAACTTTCTAAATTTTGATCATTCCTGTTATAGTATTATTTTTTAATACAATGGTGATATATTAATAATGAGCCATGACAACTCTCAGGGATCCAATACTCAGATGGCTTAGGCAAAGAGCTCACTCCATCCCTCCTCACACCTCATGGTTCTGCTCCATTCATCTCTGCTCATCTGCCCCTCCCTCTCTGCCCCAGCCCCTCTAAGTGCATTATTCATTCAAAACTCCCACTCTCTCTACCCAGGCCTTCATAACACAAATGAATGGAACCTAACACTCCTCAAGGTCTGACAGGGGGTGAGTCAGAGTCTTTTTTGATAACCAGGCTGCAGAACATTGAAGGTGATAGAGAACTTTCATCTGCATTAAGGTAAACAAATGGCCTTGGTGGTTACTCCATTGTTTTTAGCACAGAGGTGTTACCAGGTAGGAAACAATTCCTTTACATGCTGCAAGGCACCAGGAAGCACCCTACCTCCTAAACAACATAGAGTATGATTCCATAATTATAAGATATCCCACAACACATTCCAATATTAAGTCAACCTGTGAAGTCTCTGATTTCAATGATAACTTCCATGACCCCATTGTTTCAGATGCACATGTTTACGTCCCACCACACATGGACATGATTCCATTGACAATTCTTTTAAGCCTTTAATTATATCCATCTGGCCAATTCCAAAAACAGTTCATTTAGTCATTGACTACAGTGTGGCTGCTCCTGTACTGAGTAATGCGCTTAGATGAAATAGGGATTTGTAAACTTAAAATTGTAGCGATTGACAAAAAAACCAAAATCTTCTACTTCATATATTTCCTACAGTTTTTCAGTTGATTTTACTTTTGATTGTCAAAGACACAAATGACAACAGTGAGCACCATTTTTGGTGTCTCTCAAGCATAATTAACTCCAACTTAGGATGGTCAACAGATACTTGGAAGAAAATTGCATAATTACTTTTCTGGGGATTATGGGAATTTTATAAATAAATAATTTTCTAGTTCAGCTATAATCTAGTTAAGTGATCAATATCTAAATTTTGTGGAAATCTGTTCTCACATAACAGGTCAGTTCTTTCTTTGCAGGATACACAGGACATTTGTATTTTAAGAAAACATTCGTATTTTAAGAAATAAAGTAGAAAGGAAGTGACAAAAGAAAAAGCATAATATTTGCCAAATAACTTTCTGTGAAAAGCTACATTAATGAAATGGGTGCTTTAAAATACTCTACTGTCAACTGTATTTTTAAAAAATGATTTATTTTTTCCAATAGTCCTTATTCAGTAACACATCATGATTTATAGAGCATCCAATGCTTCTTAAGGTCTAGGAATGGTTATATACCTGGCCGGCATAATTTACCTTGAGATTCATGTTTTAAAAACTAAAAGGGCTTGTAATGGAGAATCTATTATGATACTTGCAAGAATCTCATATTACAGTAATGGAATGGCTGACAAATAATATATAATAGAAAGTTCTGCAGGACCATAATAATCATTTTTGTTGATCAAGGTATGTTTCATTTGACAAAATATCTCATAACAAGCTGTATGAGTTTGTATACATAAACCTTTGCCCTTAATCTTGTCTGGACATTGGCTACAAAACATTGTATTTCTATTAGCTCTAAGTATACCTCTGAATGTGCATGTTTCTCTTCTACAATTGGGCACATGTCATTAGAAGAGTGAACCCATATTCAATTAATATGCTACAAACAAAAATTAGAAAGTTCTGGAATATAAAGATTTCCCTAAGAGTAAATAAATTACAAAATATTTGTGTGCTATAGTACCATGAACAATGAGATATTTTATATTTTGTAGATCATATACTACTGAGCATGATTGAGAATTTAGCAAACACTTTTTGTTTCTAAATCTTAGAAAAAACAAACTTCCTTCTAAATAAGAGAACAAAATCACCCTTAAAGAAAAGCAGATATGGCTTAAAATATCTGAGTTTTCATAAAATATTTTCTTCATCTTTCCTTTAAGGGAAGCATTATTTTCAAATGATGATTAGACCACATATATGGCATTTATGTTTTTGTATATAATAAGACACTCTATAATATGTACAAATGTGTGTTCTATATAATAGATCATATAATATAATCATATGTGTACACAGATTCCTTTTTGCCCATGAGTTAAATGTAATGACTTTATAATTAATAATTTGATTGTGAGAATTGTATGTATCAATTACAACAAATGATCTCTGGTTTTAACTTTAATATACATATCATAAAATGCCAAAGTAAACATAACTTAAAATAGTACCTTAATAAAATTTTATCTCAGTGGATTACAAAAACTGGATTAAAATAAGATGAGAGTCCGCATGTTATGTTGGAAAAATAAATACTTAAATAATTGTTCAAAATCAAATTAAATATATAGAGCTAGAGGGATGTCTTGTTTGATAAACTACTTCTTGTTCAAGGGTGAGGATTACCTTTGATCTCCAGAATTTATGAATTAGAGCGTACAATGAAAGAATAAGTTTGCAATCCCATACTGGTGAGCAGAGGCAGGTGGTATTCTCAAGGTTACTGGCCTGCCAGCCTAGCAGTTAGCAGTTTCAAGGCCAGTGAGAGATATTTTCTCATGAAGCAAGGTAGTTACTGACTAAGAAATGACAGCTTAGAGCTGACATCTGGCCTCTACATGCACACATTTGCACATGCAAATTGCATATGCATGTGCACATCACACACGGTTACACAGCATGACCATAAATACGAAAATACAAGCACAAACTGGATATGTAGCTATTTGAAGTGCTTGCTTACTGAACATAATTTACTTCTTTTTTTCTAAATTAGTTAACACAAGTACTTTCTTAGGATAAGTAATACCACGTGCAAAATGGCAAATGCTGGGAAATGATAGAAGAGGGCATTTACTTGGTTTGTTTTATATCATCTATACTTACGTCTATATATATGATTATGAGAAATATAAACAAACTTATAATATATGTATGTATCTATCAATAACTAGAAATTATGTCTAGCTTTAATTTTAGCATACATATTATAAAATGCCTAGGTAATTGTAACTTAAAATATTGCTTTAATAAAGTGTTATCTGAAATAATTTGTTGTAATTTATTACTGAGCAAAACGCAATTAAGTTAATGATACAATTCAAACCAAGCTACACAGACAGCTCATATATATATGTCCTTTTTCTCCATCCAAACATACTCCACTAGAATGATGCATTTATTTAAACTTATGAACACAAATAGAAAAATGTCTGCAACCCAAATTCAATAGTTTACAATGGGACTTGTGCTTGGCTTTGTATACTCTATATATTCCAACAACATGAGTGAATAGATTATATAGTTAAATATGGTTTCTCCAATGCTCTAAAACCCCCTAGAAACTGTTGTCATTTTTATTGCCTTTTTGCTTACTGCAGATGATGTCATTGTTTCATCATAATAGACATGGAATTTTAGGATTTGTGTCTTTTGCTTAGCAATATGCATTTATTATTTCCATATCTTTTCACAGCTTCATGAATCAGTTTTTATTTGAAATTTTTTTAATTTTTGAAAGTTTTATTAATTCTCACCCCTCTGTCTATCATTCAATTCCTCTCATGTACCCAAGCCTTGTCTTCTCTGAAATTCAGGGCCTCTTCTTCTTTATTACTGTTACATTCACGAATATGTGCAAATGAACATGCACACATGGACATGTAGGAACACACACACACACACACACACACACACACAGAGCTACACACGCAACTTCCACTTATTATTGCTTGTTTTTGTTTTAAGACTAAATACTTTTCTATTGTCTTGATGGAACACAATTTATTTAATCCATTTATACACTGAAGCACATCTTTTAGCTTCCTACACATATTCATAATTATGAATAAAGTTGCTATAATTATTTATGTGTGTTAGGCCAGACTGAAGGAGACCCCCAGGAAATCACCAGGACTTGAGATTGATGCAAAAGCAGGAGGTTTATTTCCAACGGTTGGGATCTGCTCCCACAGATTCCTCAAGCGAGGCAGGTGGGAGTTACCATCAGCACACTCCGAGCATGCTTTATATATGCTTTTCAAAGGCAGAGCTCAGCAACAGAGTACCAGGCGCATTCTATTGGCTACACGGTCATGTGGGTACGGACCCTCAAACTGATTGGTGCTGGCACACAGCAAGGTTGCAGGCTCCTAGAAAATGCAAGCTCAGGGTTTTAGTCAACGTGGGTTGGGGAAACTCCTAGCCCAAGGCTGTCAGTCAGCGGTCCATATCTTGTTCCTGTCCCAGAAACTGTCTTTTTTATCTTAGTTCCGGAAACTGTTCTGAGTTACCTTGCCCCTGACTTGGGCCTACAGAGTTTTGGTGCTCTCAGAAGCCTGACTAAAGTTTGGCTGCTTTGTTCTTGTCCTTACAGTGCTGTTTTCATTATGTTTATAATTTTTGAACAAAGAGTGAAAAGTATGATTACTAAATCACATAATCAGTATAAACATTGTTTCTAAAGCAATTTCAAATTGTCTTTCAAAGTCACAATCCCATCTTGAAGTCCCCTCAGCAATGAATGAACAATCACAGTGCTCAATATTAATCACTTACTTGTATCATTGCTATGACAAGAATAGCTGACAGGAAGCAATTTAAGGAAGGAAAGGCTAACCCTGGCTTCCAGTTTGAGAGGAGACAGTCTATTATGTCCGGAATGCATGGTGAAAGGATTAACACAGTCTAGAAGCATGGATGAATGTTTCCACACAGCTCCCTTTCTCCTTTTTATTCAATCTGAGACCCCAGCTTATGGAATTCAGCTGCTCAGACTTAGCATGGGTCCTTAGAAGATCAAGAAATTCTCAGTCTATGGCATGTCTTCTGACTCTCTTGACAATGTTATGTTTGCAAGGACAGAATTCTCATGCGTATTTTACCAACCTATTCTTTCAGAGATCATGCCTCTGATGTCATATCTAAAAATGTTACCACTAAAAAGTAGACCATGTGATATTTCTCTAGGGTTATCATCTGGTAGTTGTGAGCTTTGTACTTTCCACATATATATTTATTAATAAATATCTATACTTTACAAAATGTTTACTTCTTATTTGAAATGTACTAAAAAGCAGAATTCTTAGTTGATGGTTCTATGAAACTTGGACCATGTATCCAAAGTTGCTACCATTTTTATGAAACAAAGAAAGGAAAACACTCCATCACATTATCATACAATAAAATTAATTCTGCTTACAGGGGAGAGAAAAATTGGAGAGAAATAGAATAAAGTATCATCAACCATACAATATTGTACTTACCTTGGGGCTGGAGAAATGTCATTTTATTTGTTTACTTTTGTGTCTTTGTTTATTGAAAACATGCCTTATTTTTTCCCCAAAGACACCATATGCCCTGCATTTCATGAGTGTACTATTCACTAGAAAAGCTGTGCATTTCTTTTGTGTGGACACTACTATTACCTTTTTATTTTAAAGTTGAGATTTATTCTGAAAGATGAATAGTCTCCCCAAAGACAGAGAGACTTCAAGAGAACATTCACTGTTCTGACTGTGAATGTCAACTACAATAAGCAAAACTGACCAATAAGCATGATCTCTAAGCTGTTGGCTTCCTAGGCCATCTGTTGTGTATGGCATGGTGCCCTCACAGAAAGGTCACTGTCATTTAAAGTAATATAGTCAGGATAAGAAGAGTTGAACTGTCTCTGCAGAAGCAAGGCATGAACTAAACTGATCGGTATGTTTGGTTTTCATTTCATTTTCTGTTGTTTTTTAAATTTCCTTTTGTATCTCGTTTGCCGAAGGAGAATAGGGGCAAACTAAGTAAATTTTCAAAAATATTGGGAGAGGGAATACTCAGAATAAAATTAACTCTTATGTCCTCATTAAAACTGGCAATGTGTGAAATTACAAGCATTGTTTTATCAATGTAATGACCATTCTTAGACGTTTAATCCACATTTACTAACTCATACTCCTTATTAAAGAAACTCAACCTTAAGGAAACAGATGAATTAGAGACTCAGAAAGCCCAAGACATGCTTCACAGAATGCTTTGCAATTAGATACCAGGCAGTGGAAGAACACATTTGCAGTGTGCATGTGATGTAAAAGAATCAACCTGCACAAAGTTCGTTCATGAAATCCCTGGAAACACATCTCCACCCAGTCTACCATTAATAAAGCAATAGGAGTGAACTCATCCAGGAACCAGAGGCAATATTGTTTGGGATTAACACTTTTCCTCAAAAGAGTTTAAGCACCTGTATAAGCAGCAATGAAACCACAAACCTTAGTAAGCCATTTAATTGAATTGAATTTTTTCTTTCTTCCTTCCTTCCTCCCTCCTTCTTCTTTCTTTCTTTCTTTCTTTCTTTCTTTTCTTTCTTCTTTCTTTCTTTCTTTCTTTCTTTCTTTCTTTCTTTCTTTCTTTCTTTCTTTCATTCTTTCTTTCTTCCTTCCTTCCTTCCTTCCTTCCAATGTTTCTCCTTTCTTTTCTTTCTCTCTGCTTCTTTCCTTCCCTCCCTCCCCTTCCCTTTCTCTCACTCTCCTCCCTTTCCACTTTCTCTCACCTCTGTCTCTTTCTCCCATCAGGATTTATTTGCATTTTCCAAAACCCAACACATGAAAATCAAATACATTTGAGCCATAATAATTTAAGTGTGTCCCTTGTCATTAAAAGGGTTAGTATAATAAATTCTTACATGACAAATATTTTTCCCCATGGCCTTTGTGCACAGATATATAAGGTTTTAAAACAAAGTATCCACCAACATGGACAAGTCTTGCATGCAAATGTTGTCTTTTATAGGAAACTATATGTTGGATTTTACACCAATAATGTACAAAATAATCACAAGAGAATTTAATGTTTCATATTAATTTTCTCATAATGTATATTTTTTCACATAAGCTCTATTTGCTTCAAGGAAATTGTCTTGGATGATATCTTTTTTAAAGATCCCCTGAGATAGGATTGTATTGCTTTTTTCCCTTAGCTGATACCCTTACATAAAATAAATATATAAAACATTGTATTCAAAGTCACATGTTGGCATTGTATAATATATTCATTTCTAATATCTATTTGTTTTTGTCAATATCATCATTATAAACTGGCAGATTATAGTTCATATATCTATTCCTTCATTTAACTTAAAAAGTCTATTACCAATGACTTTGAAATTGCTCTAAGTATATTCCTACCATTATGTGGACGCTGACAAGGAGCTGATGTGAAAGGCTGCTGATATCCAAGGGGTTAGGAGTATAAAAGTAGCTAAGGCTTATGTGACTTATTTCTTTCTAAAAATAAGAAATTAGAGAGTATCATAAACATATTCATTGATTTACTGATTTTTCCCACAGAGAATTAAGGAACCATTTCTCTAACAAGTCTTACTTGCTTTATGATGTACATGATAAGGTAATAAATGAAATGAACTCGGAAATATATTTAAGAGTTTTTAAAACTAAGGACAGATTATGATGAAATCTTGCCATGGAAGGTAGTGTGGATTTTCTACAAGGAAAGAGAATAATCTCAATATGTTATAGAGAACAACTTGAGTTGTTTCAGTAAGAACTCATGAATTCATGATTCTCATTTTTCTGTTCTGCCTTTTCTGTAACAATGATCAGTTTCTGGATAGCAGGTTAAACTAATTCAGTTTCCAAGTCAATTCACCAGAATTTAAAGTAGTGACAAATACAAGATTAACATATACCATATAATATACCATATAATATAGCTATATTAAAAGCTAATCAGGCATGTAGAGGCATTTGACTGGTGAATGGTATACAATAGTTGCAATGAACACATGGATGGTTTCTCCAATGATCAAGTTAATGTCAGTAAAATCACAGAAGATCCTTAAAAATCATGAAAAAATCCATCATTTTGAACATGTGAGCTACAGATGTCTTTTCAGTTGTAGGATACAACTTGACATCCTTCTCTGACTAAGCAGTGTGTACTATAAGCAAACAAGAATATAGGTCCAAATTACTTCTAGCTTAAAATCTATACATATTATGCACCTGTAAATATTAGCTTCTACATTCTCTTTCTGATTTTCAATTCTCAGTTTTTATGCCTTTCATCCTCAAACTCAGATTTCTTGTAAGGCTTTTTTGAAAGCTACACTTTGGAGGTAATTTCTATTAAGATATTTCAGAAGCTTGATGCAAACACACAAAGATGTAGTCTGAATTAAAAACCTAGTCAATATACCTATACAGAGATACCTGTTTTCTGACAAGAAAGAAGCACAAAAGGGCAGGAAAATGACTTCTTGAGAATATGTCCCACTGATTTGCATGCTTCATTGACCATTCTCTGCATTGCTGTGGATACACCACTGCCTCACTTACTATAGAGATGAACAGCATCTGTCTGCCCCATAGCTCACTGTGACCTATGGAGTAACACTGGGAGAGTAGCAGAGCACTGTCTATTTGAGAGAATTTAGTCAAGGGAGCAGGGTGGGCGCTGAAGCTGCTATGTTCCTCCTTCACTCTTCATATCCCACTCGCATATGATGATGAATGTGTTTATGTTAACTGTGGGGAGAGTCTCTCTCAAAAACACAATACACACTAATTGAATCTCTGTGGACTTACAGGGGAAACCGTGTTTGTTTACTCACCATCTGTCTCTTTTCCTCTGAAATCCTGGTCCCCAAATCTGGTGATCAGCATGTTCCCATGATATACCTTAATATTCCAGGAAGTCCCACATGCCCCAAGATCTACATTATTTTGCAAAGAAATCTCCATTTTCCAGGACTTGTAAATTATTAGAAACATACAACAACATACTAGAGGATCATCACCACCATGAAAAACAAAAACAAAAACAAATGCTTCACTTATTTTTATTTAACTCCTCTAAATTTTGAGTGAATTTAAGACAGGCTTCTTGTTTTCCTCTGTCTATATCTATTTCTTCCCTAATTATCATATTAGGGGATCTTGTCTCTTTCCTTTTGACATATCAATATTGTAATGCTCGATAGTAAGTTTTTCAATCCCAAAACAAATTCCTTTCTTCTTGAAATATAGTATTAAAATATAATCTATGTATTTTGTTGACATATTGAAATCATCTATAAGGATGAAACTGCCCTGGTTTCCTGGTGTCTGTAGGAGTGGAGGCCTCTAGTTTCAGCATAATGAAATAAGAAAATTTATTTTCAACTATGAAAAGCCAGTTAACCAACACAAGCCACTATTTCCCTGTTATCTGAACACTTAATAAACCTTACCAGTTTTTGCTTCATCGCGGTTGGGCTGAGATTGTACACCAGTCTCACTCTTTAGTTGTATGAAACTTGTATAGAATTTTCCATGCATGTATAGCATCATTAATACAACTTTTTGCCGTGATGCATGTATGTAAAAATACAAGGCAAGTCTGATTGCTCACACCAAATTTTAATTTGAATAAATATAAAAATCAACTTAATAGGATTAAGAAATATGTAGAATATATGAAGTAAAATTATTAGTCATAAAAGTGTTCAAAAGGAGCCACTAGGGATGCAAATATTAATAACTAAAATAAATAATTCAGTAGCTGGTGTAAATAGTCAAGTATATTCAGAGTCAGGAGAAAATAGAGAGTGAAGCAATAAGATGAAGAAATGCATTCCGAACAATATAAACAACAAATAGTGGGTGGAAATGTAAAATAAAACTTGAGAGAAGAGATTAAAGTGTCACCTTTGTGATATGTGTCTAGTAAATACGAAAAATAATGAACCATGACAGAATAAAACTGAGAATTCATAACCAAATACCAGCTTAAAAATGTCAAGAGCCTAAGAATTAACAAAACAAAGTACAGAATATCCAAGCACAAATATGAACTCACAAAAATGCATGAAACATCTTGCACAATTTGTGCAACTTGTTAATTTGGTGATTCAAGGAGCAATGCACCTTTATTTTCAAAATAAAGTTTATTTTGAAAGTAAAGAAATAAAGCATGGATATAGTTCTCACCAGAAAATATAGATGAGTTTTCTACTCAAGGAACCAATTAGAATAACAGAAAAGCACAGAATCAAAAAGATGAGAGAATGAAATTACAAGTACAAAAGCACTCATGAAGAAGCGGATGACAAATAAAACAGTAGACAATTTTCAAAGACTGGCTAAATTAACTTCTGGTAACATTTTAATAAAACCTCGAGCAGATGCAAATAAGGTAGAGGGTGGGAAAGATAAGAATATCTAAGTGCAAACATACATTTCATAAAATATTATTGCTAAACTTCTGAAAAACTGGAAAGTGGTAATGTAATAAATACTTAAAAATTAGTTCCTAACATGGATGCTGTCACAGCATACTTCATTTTTAAAAAGCCCCTTCTAACTCATATTTTAGATGGCAGAAGGCATGTGCCCCTTTCAAATATGTGATTGACTTTTTATTGATTAAGATTATTTAAACTAAGTACAATGAAAAAATGAAGCAGATTTACCTATTTCAGAGAATTAAATCAATCAGGATAACTTTAAAAACTAATAGAAAAAAAAAAAACTCAGGTTCACAAATACACCTGATATAATTTGGGGAGTAAGATTCAGTTGTGTTCATGGCACAATGCCTCAGACATCATACAACAGTATCAAGTAGAACCCCATTGTTATCCCTTAACTACAAAATTAAACCATCACCCCACCGCTATGCTTACATCTTGTTTTGGTTTCTGTACTGAATAGTTTTATGTCAACTTTACACAAGCTAAATTTATTTGAGAGAAGGTAATCTCAATTGAGAAAATGCCTCCATAAGATTGAGCTGCAAGCAAACCTGTGAGGTATTTTCTTAATTAGTGATTGATAGGGGGCAGTCCATTGTGGCTGTGGTGATCTTGGGTTCTATAAGAAAGGAGGCTGATCAGGTTATGAGAAGCAAACCAGTAAGCAGCACTCCTCTATGGCCTCTGCATCAGCTTCTTCTTCCAGGTTCCTGTCCTGCTTGAGTTCTTCTCCTGATCCTTTGATGCCAAACTATGATGTGGAAGCATAAACCAAATGAACCCTTTCCTCACAAAGTTTCTTTGCTTACATTTTATTAATAGTAACTAACTAAAACAGTTAGGGCTTTTTTTTTATTTTATGGAGGATTCTGTATTTTATTAAATGGAGGACTTGTGACTTTATGTCCTGCACCTAAATGCAAAAATAAAGGACATAGCATTTCTGCAAATAGTTCATCACACCTTTCAAATACTCAAAAAAGGGATTCGTAACTCACAGAAATATCATAGACACGATGGAATCTAACCTGACATGTGTAAAAAAACACACTCTTTTCAATTCTGAGGATCATATTCATCAGGAAGAATATGTATGACATATATACTTCTCTGTCATATTTTATGTGTCTTAGGGAACATTTTTCTTAGTTTTAATCATATTGACAACAAGGAGACACAGAACAAGCACAGAGAAATCCCCTCATCACCCTGAGTTCAAAGTGCAACACTAACAATTTCCCAGGTATTATTTTTCAGAAGTAATAAGATATAGATCCAGTTGCAAATGTTATCTCTATAGTCCTATTTGAAGTATTTTTTCCTCACAAAAAAAAGCTCTTGTGTTCGTTCATTCAAACTATATAGACAAAGTCAGAATATTCAGTGAGCTTTTTAATTAAAGTGACTATAAATGATATATAATAACCGAGCACTTGACATACAGTAATCACACGATTATCATTGCTTCTCCAGAGATTTTTACAATAGATGCTAAAATGTCCCAGGAAGTCACTTTGTAACACTACATACAATCAGGACTAACTCAGAATAAAAGAGATCACCACAACAATTACTGCATGTTGGGAGATCACCACAACAATTACTGCATGTTGGGAGAAGTAGACTTTTAGCATCCATCTATCTATCTATCTATCTATCTATCTATCTATCTATCTATCTATCTGTCTATCTATCTATCTACCTATTTATCTAGACATCTGTAATCGTCTTATTTTTTTCTTCTGTGCAACATAATTGTGATTTATAATAAACATCTATTAGAAAACTTCACAAAAGATAGTTTAGTATCTTTGAGTTCATTTATAAAACTACAAAATTTAGTGATTTTGTTAGCAGTGACCTAGCAAACATTTACCACAATTCTGAAACAAGGATCCCACCCTTCCCCTGAATACATGCAAGTATTCTCACACATCCTGAGGAAAGAAAGTGATAGTCACAGTAAGTGATTGTGATATCTCTGAGATATAAATACTCTACTGAATAGAAGTCTAAATTAGTCCCCAATTCCAAGAACAATTTTCATATCACATAATTATTTTGTTTACTTAAAAACATGCTAATGTATCCTATGATTTCATTCGGCTGGCATCTTCTGAAGTGGACTTTTTCAGTTACCCTCTCATCAATATTAAAATTTTATAAATGCATATTCATTGTTTTTTACTACACCAGCATAATTTTTTCAACTATTCCTTTATTCAGGCAATTCACTCTTTAACATATTCACAGCCTCCTCCATGTTATTTACTGTAACAGAGTTTTCACCTCCTATTGCTTTCTTCCAGTCTTGTTCTGTTCTTCTCTCATCTCTTCCTCTTAGAAATTCACCTCTAGCCTCCACTCCCAAATTGAAAGTCTTCAATTTGCTTTCGATTCTCTTACAAATCTCCATATTTAAACATTAACACCATGTCTTTACAACCATCCCTTTCTTCTGCTCTGCATAGATTTTCCCCAAGCACCCAGAACTGTTTATTAGACATTTTTGCCAGTTGCCAGAAGGAAGGCTGGACAGAAGAGAAACAGCCACCACAAATCTGCAGAGACAGACCCTCCCCTGTTGTGAAAGTTTATTTAGGTATAAAACGTTTTATGCACTATTGGATGAAGGGCTAGCCTAGGTTTGGAGTTCTGTATTGTTTGCAGGTGTTGGATTTCTGTGGGGGTTGTTTAATTGCTAATGATCTGCATTTGAGGAGTTCTGAATCACTAAAACATCTGAGATCAGATGCTCGGTGTTCCACTGTGAATATGGCACTGGCCATGACGGTGGTTCCCTCTGCTGAGGTCTGGCATGGTTTACACCTATGAAAATGCCTCCTTGTCTCCTTGCTGAGCCTCCACAGCAGCAGGCTACTACACTCCCATGCAGGGGAAATGCATATCCTCATCCCTGTAGATCACCCTGGTTACTATTGCCCTTTCCTGGACCCCAAGGAATTTGTCATAACGGTGATGGAGGTGGACTGCAAGTAGTAGAGTCCAACATACTGAGATGGAGAGTTGGACAAGCACTGGGGACAAGTCGAGGGAAAGTGGACATGGGGCAGGAGACTGACCAGAAAGTTAGGAGAAGAAGAAGTGAAGGAAATCCTGAAATAGAGACAAGGTGTCTAGGTTTCCTTTTCTGGACAAGGGCCTGCAGAGGCATACAGTCCAGAGGCAGTGGTTTGAGCCCTGATGTCTGTTGCTGATGTCTTTCTCACTACCTGCCTTGGGATGTTTCTCAGCCATGGTCTCCAGGGTGCTATCTCTACCTCCTTGCCATCAGGAGACATGGAATTGAGGACCCACTTTATTCATGATAGTCAGAAACTGGAAACAATCTAGATGTCCTTCTATGAAAGAATGGATAAAGAAAATGTGGTACATTACACAATTGAGTATTATTCAGCCATTAAAATAACAGCATCATTAAATTTGTAGACAAATGGACAGAACTAGAAAAAGTAGTCCTGAGTAAGGTAACCCAGAAAGATAAGCCTGGTATGTGTTACTTATAAGTGGATAATAGCTCTTAAGTAAAGGATAATCAAACCACATTTCACAGACCCAGAGAGACCATGTAACAGGGGTGGGGCTCTAGGGTGATGCATCGATCTCCTTGGGAAGGAGAAATTTAATAGAATTTGCAGGTAGTCTGGGAAGGTAAATGGGGATGAGAACAGGAAGAATTGGGTTGGGAAGAGATGAAGACAGGGAGTACAAGGAGACACAATGGGAATTTGGGGGCATTTCAGGGAAGATCTGGAAACAGTGCAATGGAAACTCCCTGTAATCTACAAGGTGACTCTAGTGAGGATTCCTAGGATCAGATACAGAGTCTGAGCTGGCCCCCATTTGTACAAAGACTTCCAGTGGTTGGGACACCAACCCAGCTACAAAACCTTCAACTTATAATCTATTCAGCCTTCAAGAAGTGCTGAGGCACTGGTGGAACAGACCCTGTGGGTGTGGCCAACTGATGACTGGTTTAATTTGAGACCCACCCTATGAGAAGGAGCCCATACCCAGCACTGACTGGATGGCCAAGAACCAGAGGCTGGATAACCCAGAGACCTAGGGTAGAACCAAAGAGGACTGACAAAAAGTCAATAAAATTATTCCTAATGCTAATGATATTCCGTTGTACAGAATATCACAGGTCAGTGCCTAACCCAGTCACCATCAGAAAGGTTTCTTTGGGCAACTGATGGAAAAAGATGCAGAGACTCACAACCAAACATTGGGAGGAGCTTGGGGAACCACTTGGAAGAGGGGGAGGAAGGAATGTAGGAGCTAGAGGGGTGGAGGACAGTGGGAGAAGACAGCCCACAGAATCAACAAAGCAGGGCTCATAGGGGCTCAGAGAGAAGCAGCACTCACTAAACCTGCATGGGTCTGTGATAGGTCCTCTGCATGTATGTCATGGTTGTTTAGCGAGGTGATTCTGTGAGACTCCTAACAGAGCAAGTGTCTTTGGCTCTTTTGCCTTCTTTGGGATGCTTTCCCCTCTTCTGTGATGCCTCATGTGTTTTCTTCACACTGATATTTGACTGCATCTTTATGTTAATTTGTCTGTTAATTGGTCCTGTGTCAATTTTTACTATTTTTGTTTTGCTTATTTTTTGAGGTTATAATATAATTACACCACTTTCCCTTAACTCTCACATATAACTCTACTTCTTTCTTTCAATTTCATGGCCTCATTTTGCTTTAAATATTGTTTTACATATACGCACAGAGAAAGAGAGAAAGAGAGAGAAGGAAAGAGAGAGAGGGAAAAAGAGAGGGAGAGAGAGAGGGAGAGAGAGAGGGAGAGAGAAGAGGGGAGAGAGAGAGACTCTTAAATACATAAATAAATTGTCTGTCTGTATATTGTTAATTTTGTGTATGTTTTCTGGGCTAACCATTTAGTATTGGGCATCTAATTTGGACGCTCTTCTCTGGGAAAGACTATTTCTCCTACTCTCCCACTCTCAGGATTCATTAATTGCTTTAGGGTTGAGTTCTCATGAGTTTTCCATCATCCACATTAGCATGTCTATTGCAGTCACTCTTGTTTAGATGGGTTGATGAGACTTCATTAGTGTAGCTTTTTATTTTATTTTATTTTATTTTTTGAGACATGGTTTCTTTGTTGTTCTCTGCTGTAACTCTGGCTGTCCTAGAACTCACTTTGTAGACCAGACTGGCATTGAACTTAGCAGAGATCTGCCTGCCTCTGCCTCCCATGTGATGGGATTAAAGGTATGTACTACCACTGCCCAACCATTAGTGTAGCTTCTTACATTTGTAGGAGACACAAATTCACAGGCAAATCTCTGTTCTTACAATCATCTCATCTCCTCTTCTGCAGTAATGCCTGAGAATTATGCACAGGAGTTGTGTTGTATATGTATCAATTGGGACTGAGTTCCACAATTTTGCATCTTAATTGTTTGTTGTTTCTCTGTAATGGTCTCTGACCACTGCACAGAGAAGTTTCCTTGATAAAGGGTATGGACTACACTTATCTCTGGCTGTAAGGATAAGTACTTAGAATGTAGTTAGAGATTCTGCTAGTTTAGTAAAATGAAAGTTGTGGAATCACTTTCAAGATACCTGACTTTAGTAGGTCTGGGTAGTTAAGTAGGTTTTTAATACAAGGCATGATTTACCTCTAGGGACTTTTTCCTTGTGAGTCCTCCTTCACTTCTTCAGTTTTCTTGTTTCAGTTCCAAATCAACATCCACGCTTTCTAATTAGCAATCCTTACAACATATTTCTCTCTTACTGAGAATTAACGGCGTACTTCTTCTATGGCAATTCCCCTCTGCGGGACTCCTATTTCATCATTTACCACTGTATATCTGCTATTTAGATTTTTATATCTAATTTAATCTGGATAATTTCACTTGTAAGCTTTATATTTTAACAAATGATCTTCATCATCAAACTCGAGCCATACTGTTTTAAAACTAATGGTAAAATTTATATAATCAACAATCTTGCAAGAGACTGATGCACCTCAACTTCAAATGAAGGTGTTATATTAAAAAGTAAAGGTAAACTTCAGAAAAGAACAGTTTATTGAAGGTAAACCTTAAATCACACACACACACACACACACACACACACACACACACACACACACACACTAATTAGGAGGCTTGCTCACATATAAGAGAACTCTGGCCACAGACCCAGGTTCATTTCCCAACACCCACATGGCAGATAAAGACAATTGGTAACTTCAGTTCCAGGGCACCCAGCACCCTCTTCTTGATTCCCCAGGTGATATATTTATGTGGCACACATACATACATAAAGGCAAACGCTCACACACATATGAATTTCAAAGCTAAAAAAAAAAGCTATTATAAAACTTACTGGTATTACAGAAAGAGCTTTATGTGCACAGGAAGCAAAAGGAGCAGATCCTGTGGTGAAATAGATAACAGTAAGAATCAGAAATTTCAATAACCTTCCATTCATAACAGGCTATTTTCCAGAGGATCAAGAAGCAAGTAAAAGATATCGTTAGAAATATACACTAGTGTTTTTTTTCTTTTTTTTTTTTTTGTCAAATTTATAAAGAGAATGAAATTGTAATAAAAATAATTCTATGGTCATTAAAAATATTTTTTCACAAATCTAAAACTTAAAAGGACAGTGAATATCACTAACTCATGCTGTCTGGGGATCATAACTAAAACACAGATATAAGAAGAAAGAAAGCTACACATCTCCAATAATAAGTAGAAACACACTAGGCAAAATATGAGTAAACCATACCTAAAGGTATATATAATATACACAAGTATATTTAAAATGGCCAAATATTTACCGGTAATGCAAGATTGCTTATACAGTAACAAACAATGTGGCTATAATGTGACATATCCGTAGAATAAAAGGAAAATCACACAAATATCTTCACAAATCAAGAAAGTACAACTGACAAAATTCAGCACACTTCATGATAAGAAAATTTAACACGCTCCGAATAGAAGGGAGATTCAATTTGATAAAAACCACAAATGGAATTCTACAGCTAGTGTCAAACTTAGTGGAGAAAGACTAAATGTGTTTTATTCTTATGATCAGGAACAAATATGATTTTATCACATTTCTATTCAGCATTGTACTGTAACCTGGACAGTGCAATAGATAAGAAAATAAAATAAAAGACATTAAAAAAAAAATCAAAGAGGATGCAGACAAAAAAAAGCAAACCAGAAACCACATAAAAAGATTGTCTGTCTTTCAGGTAGTAAGATGTGCATAGAACACCATGAAAGATCTCTCCAGAGCTTATTGGAACTGATGCAAGAATATATATATATATAAATAAATTTTCTTTATCCATTCCTCTGTGGTTGGACCTCAGCTGACTCCCCAACATAACTGTGTTGGGAATAGTGCTGTAATAAGCACTTATATGTAGGTATCTCTGCAATGTATTGACTTGGAGTCCTTTGTTTAAATATCCAGGACTGCTATACCTGTGTCTTTCAGTAGTTCTACTTTCAAAGTTTTGCGAGACCTTTTTACACTATTTTCAATGGTGGCTGGTATTGTTTACAATCATTACCAGGAGGATCTCATTGTGGTTCAAAATTGCATTTCTCTAATGGCTAGCAGGAAGTTTCTTATGTTTATTTGAAATTTTCATTTCATATTTTGTGGACTGTGTATTTGTTTTTACCGATTGGGCTGTTTGATGTCTTTTTGTTTAGCTTTTGATATATCAAATTGTGAAGTGTCTTATAATATACTTTTAAGTTTTCTGTTATATTTAAGTCTTTATAATTCATCTAATGATACCTTTACCAAGGGTATTGCAAAAGATAGATCCTCAGAGATAGAGGTAGATCTAGGTACTAAGCAAATTAAACAGCAGATAATCAGAGATCAAATAATGGCCAAGTCCAGGTCTCAAGTTTGAGAGCTAGTATTTATAATATCAGCATCATCTAGACACTTAATAGAAATATCACCTCCTGGGATATGTTCTTGCTAGGAAATTCCACTGAGTGTGCTAGAAAAACCTTTACTACATGTGATTCCAAGGCACAATAAAATGTAAAAACTACTGGCTAAGGAGAACAGTGTAATAATGGGAAATTATTCAATTATTTAATACTTTGCTGTTATCAGTGGTTATCATTAGTGGGGAAATGGAAAGAAGATACAGAGTGAAAGTTTCAGTTAGGAGAAAACTGTCAAACATTTTTATGTCTATTGCAAAGCATACTGACTATACTTAATTATTAATTTTAATTAACCCTTTTGTTGTTAAAATAACAACTTCTAAAGTTGTAACAAAATGTCAAATACTTAAAGTATTCTGAATGTTAATTAGTTTAATTTAATCATTCTATATTGAAAAACTTAGGACTATTTTGCATAACACAAATCATACAACTAAACTTGTATTACACAATTATAGAAGAAATTATGACATTTGAAGTCATTACAATTGAAATAAATGACTACTGACATAAAGTCAAGATAATAACCATATTTTCAGAGAAATAAAATTATTTACAAGTAGACATTGCTACAGAAGATTAAAAATATATAATGTGAGGTTTAAAAGCTGATCAAACATCCTTTGTCTTTCTGCAAGGTCAGACTTAATAGTTCTTAACTTCTGGAGATTCTGTGAATACTTCTAAACAGTACTCTACACCCAGAACCCAAGAGAGAGAGAGAGAGAGAGAGAGAGAGAGAGAGAGAACACAAGAGAAAGAGAGCACAGCTTTGAATGTCCCTGCTATGCTGAGACAGACTTGCAGGCTAGGTATCTGCTACATCCAACAATCCCAAGTGAATGTGGCATTTTGCTATCTGTCATATAAAGAAAAAGCATCATCATATCATTTAACTGAGCCTGGATCAAAGTCCTGACATACAAAGATAGATTACATTGGCATTAAAATAAAATAATAAAAAAATACTACGATATTCAGTTGCAGTCTCTGTATTTTATTTATTTTTTAATTTCATAAATTTTCTTATTAAAAAAATCTTGTAAATAAAATAAATGCCACACAACAAATTCTCTAAGTCTCTACCTTTTAATGAACTTCTACACAGTTTTAACTGTTCAATTAACTATAATGAGTAGGAAGATTTGGAATGATGAAGCAGTTTCACCCATCCTATGACTAACATTTCAATTGATTAAGATCAAACATTCTTTAAAGATGCACATACACACACACAGACTCACACACACAGAAATCCCATAAAAACACAAAATCAGAAACCATAGTACATAAGCAAAATAACTATAAGATAAAATAAAATGCCCATAAAAGGCATTATGAAACAAAATTTCTCATAAAATACCATTGATCTCTTTTTGTGTTGTCTATCTACTGTTGGGCGTTGGATCTGCCCTTCAGTGTGATTTGCAAACCCAGTGAGATTCCGTTGGAGGAAATTAATTTTTCCTTTACAAGTGGTTGTCAATTATAGATAGCATCTTGGGTAGGCATGGTGGCTTGTACATACATTCCCTCTCAGCACTAGAAGTCCATCTGTCTTAGACCTGTGCAGACCCTGTGCATGCTGTCCCAGTCTCTGTGAGTCCATATATGTATCTGTCTTTCTGAGTTTCTTTGATGTCCTCCATCAGCACTGGCTCTTACACCCTTTTTGCCTCCTTTTCCACAAAGTTCCCTGAGGCTCTGTATTTTAAATGGACTTAAGTTAGTACCAGCATCATTAAAAACCAAGACTTTCAAGTATTTTTGATGAGAGTGGATGAAGCTTATGCTTGAAGCCCTAGAAACCTTGTTACGTTGTTATTAGCTCCTGTTGTAGGGCAAATATTACATTAGCTGATTTCAGAATAAAGAACAACCAGGTACTTTGTCTACTTATGAGTAGGGATAGACAGTAAAACATTTTCTGGAAAAATGATGCTATTTTTTTTATTCATTGTTTTCTGTCATTTTAATGTTGAAAAAGAAACAGAGAAATGTGTTTGGATAACTGGCCACAATGTTGTCAGTTGCTCCTGGAACTCGGTGTGTAATATTATTATTCACACTTAACTATGATAGCATCATCTAAACTTTGACATTGTGCTGTAAATATTTTTCTTGTCCTACTACCTGGCCAGTGAACTTTCATATAAAATGTGAGTAAATTGTCCCTAGGAAAGCTACTGTATGCGGATATACAAACACAAACGGCACTGAGAAGTAAAGAGAATGAGGCTCCAATAAGCAGCAAGAATTCTCTACCAATTACAGAGAAGAGTAATTCTGTAGGGGAATGAAACCTACAAGTACTATGCACAGCCATTGGTTTCTTATAAAACAAATAAAAGGACTCTTGTGAAACAGGTTATCTAATATAATCTTGAACAGTGGGGTGTGTGCTGTGTGTGTTTGTTTCTGTAATTTAATCTTACCTAAAATACAGACACATAGACTAATCAGATAAGATCCTTCTAGCAATAAATTATCACTTATCATCTTATATAATAAAATATAAGTAATTTAGTAGCATAGATTTTAAACTGGACTCTGGCTTCACCAGTGATAACAGGGTTCCTAGCAACCGTCCCTAGGGAGGGGGGAGGTTGGCAGGTTTGAGTGATACACTGCCAGTGGTGGGTGGCTGCCAGGCTAATGAATGCATTCCCCAAGCCTCTCCTTAATCCCTTGATAATATTTTCCATTTTATAAAATCAATTATTGATAGAGTGATAGTTCATCTAAGCAAAATGAATAAATATAAACTGCATTTTACTCATTGTACTAACACTGTTCATTCCAACAGTATAAGTGGACATTTCAAAACCCAAATCCAAACCAAGAGAAGCACTTATACATTATTCAATTGTTTAATCTAAGATCCCGAGAGGGTTACCTACAACAAATGAATTCCAGTTTGCATTATGACAGAGCTTTCTTTCCAAACTACCAAGCAAAGGATAATTAGTCCTGGAATATAATTCACAATATCCACCATCCAATTCTGATGCCAAATACCTTCCTATACCATCCCTTGTAGCAAATAGATCTGTTCCTGTTTGTTATTCAAATCAGTCATCTGAAAATGTTCTGTGATACTTTCAGGTGTCAGTGTCTGTACCAGGAGTCAGTCCAAAGTTGTTGTTGCCATTTATTTTAATGATTTCTGGGACAAAACCAACAGCCTAATTTGTAATGCAGAACTCTGGTGCCATTATTCACCCCTTAGGCAACAGAGACTATTGGTTTCTTGAGCTTTCTTTACCCTGGACTTGAATAAGAAGTATATTTTTATTGCTTTGCAATGGATTGTCTCCTGTTATGACCAATGTTCAGATCTCTTGTTCTTTTGTCATTCATTTCTCCTCAGATACTTCGTCAAAGTATCACTGCATGTTACACAACCTCCAAATTCCTCTTTAAGGACACCGTCCTGAAGTATGTCTCTAGACACCTAGTCTGCAAATTTGGCAGGGTAAAAATTGGGAAAGAATAACTATAATTAAAATGGGAGATTTCTGCATGGGCTGATAAGAATTCTAGCTGCTTAATAATATGAGCAATCTCATTGAATCTCACAAAGTAACTTCAGCATATAAAACACTAAGACACAAAATTGATGCCCAAATATTTTACTCTTAAAAAATGCATGCCACCGTAATTAGTAATACCAAATGATTGAACAGAAAAACATTGATCCCACCAAAGGAGACTAAACTTTTTCTTCCTTGGAGGTATATTTATTTAAAATTTGAAATTTAAAAAAAAATCAGGAAGATTAAGTAATTAGCCACCTAACTAGTTATCCAATACAAAGTGGCCATCCCTGAAATAATAGGCATCCAAGCCATGTTAAATGGATTCAGTAGTTTGTATCTATATATTTATGCACAGGCATGCACATGCACACACATACACACACACACACACACACACACAACAATAATATTCAATGAAAAAGAGGTTATCAGTGTGAGAGGAGGACATGATAGAGGCAGGAGGGAGAATATGGCATGGGAAGGATAATGCAATTACATTTTATTAAAATAATTTAATTTAAAAATGAAAGAGGAAACTGAAATAGTAGTATTTGCTCAATAAAAACTAAAACATAAATCTATATAATTTCACAAAATAACCATTTTATTAGTTTCTGGTTAAAAATTACTGCTCATAGTATCTTATTTGTTTTCATATTTAAAGGCCATAATAAAGGAATTAACACATAAAATTATCATAGGATGTTAGTAAACATAGTCAATTTTTACTAGAAACATAACACCCAAAAAGATAAGTATGGAAGATCATCCCAATTTGTTTATGTAGAAAAATATTCTACACAGTTTGCCTTTATCTGGCATTAATTAGATTTTATTAGTGATAAATAAATGCAAATATAGATACAAAATAATGTTCGGTTATTACAAATAGTCAAGATTTGTTATAAATTTGGCTATAAATGTAACACTTAGACGTAGAGCTTTTATAAAGACTCAAAAAAATCCAACATATATAAACATAATACCCATCTCTACATATTTATAAGCAGGTTCATTAACTAGCTTGTGCAAATGGAAGAGCCTATGGATATCAACTTAATGAAAACTAATTAGTATTTTTTCTCAAATGTAAAAGAAGTCCTTTTAATGTTGTTACATGGGAATCCTCATTGCTGAAGATGATACCTACACAACTCATTCAATGTGGAGAGAGAGCTGATGTCCCATGTCCTAGTGTCTCTGGTACAGGAGGATAGTGCTCATGCTAACAAAAGAGAAATATAAACACCAACCCAGCTACAAACCCTTTGATCTACAGTGGTGTCCTGCCTGCAAGATATGTTGGGGCAATGGTGACACAAACCTAATCTAAGTAATCAAACAACATCTGATTTGACTTAAGGCCTACTCCACAAGATGGAACCCATACCCAACACTGTTTGGGTGATCAAGAACCAGAGACTAGATAGCCTAGGTGACTTAGAGTGAAACCAAATAATACCAAACTAAAAAAAAAAAAAAAAAAAATTAGTGATAAAATGACTCCTACTGACATTCTGTTCTATTCATAGATCAGTGACTTGTCCAGCCATTGCCAGAGAAGTTTCCTTCTGCAGCAGATGGGAACAAATACAGAGACCCACAACCAGTCATTATACAGACTATGAGAGACCTTTGGACATTCATCCCTAAATGGGTTGTCATCGAATACTTCTTGAATCTCTGGGAACCCCTCAGAAGAGGAGACAAGAGTGTAAGAGCCAGAGGTAATGGAGAATACCAAGGAAGAAAGGCCCTCTAAATCAACATCAACTCACAGAGACTGAAGCAGCACACACAAGTCTGCACCAGGCCATATGTATATTATGGCTTGCAGTTTAGTATTTTTATGGGATTCCTCAGTGTGCAAATGAGTGTGTCTTTGATCTTTGTGCTTTTTCTTACCCAATTTTCTTCTGTTGGTTTTTCTTGTCCAACTGCGATGTGATAGATTTTGCTTTATCTTATTATATATATTTTTTTTATATTTCATTATTATCTCTTAAAAGCCTGTCGTTTTTCCAAAGAGAGACAGAAAGGGAGTGGATCTGGGTGGGAAAGAGGTGGGAAGAAACTGGGAAGAATGAAGTGTCAACGTGTCAATCTTCATTGACCTATGCAGGTCTTGTCTGGGAGCTCTGGGATTTGAATACCTCAAAGAATGAGGCAAACTACAGTCTAATGCTATACACAACTTTAATTTCAGTGTACTTTTATACAGGAATATAACAAAGAAATCAGTGATTCAATTTGAGACCAGAAAAACATGATCAGAAAAACATGATCTGAACAGCATGCAAATAAATGCCAGTAAACACATACTAAATATTAACAGGGCAGCTCTTTCCCAGAACTTTTTCAGGTATGACTTGATATGGCTCGAAAAGGAATATTTTAAATGTCAAAATCAGTAACCACTATGAATTATGGTTATTTGTTTTCCAGTGAACTGGTAGCTAAACATGTATATCCTACTTCATATAGTTACATGGTCATTTGTGTTATGTCTCGGTATCTGCCATGTCAGAAACATCAGTGCAGCTGACAAATGAATCAAGCGAATGGAAAAAATGCAAATCTATTAATGATGAAGTTGATTGCAGAATCTGCTTTTAGATCTGTAGCTTAATGTGCTTTCTAGTCCTTTGTTGTATAATTAGATAAATTTACTACTGGTCCAAAACCCAGCTGACATCTGCAAAGTATCCTTGAGTGATCAGTCCTAAATACAGCCACTCTTGGCAGAGATGTCTAAAGATAGTGATAGAGAAAGCAGAAACTAAGTCAGCCCTGCTTTGAAGTTCCAATAAAAAACAGAATGAATTCGTTTCAGTTGTGTTGCTTGGCAAAGGAAAGTCAAGCTTACAATGGCTAAGTAAAACCACACCATAGCAATTTGGTGGTTACTGTTCTACGACCTCCTGCCTCTGTTTACTGTGCTGTCCTGATGTACTAAGGAAATCATTTTATGTTCCAAGATGACTGAGGAAACACATTTCCATTTGCATTAAGCCTGCAAGAAAGGAAGAAAGAAAAGGAGGAAGGAAGGAAGGAAGGAAGGAAGGAAGGAAGGAAGGAAGGAAGGAAGGAAGGAAGGAAGGAAGGAAGGGAGGGAAAGAACCAGCCTATGTTTCCTTAGAGGGAGACTCTCTAAAGCACCAATGAGGTGCAGATCTCATCAGCAAAAATTGTCAGAACTCACAGCTCACTGGATTGAAAACTGATAAATGCCATGTTTTCATATTCAGGATTAATTTTATATTTCATTACCAAAAATAAGGAGAAGATTGTATGATAATCCTTTGTCATGGTAGGAAAAGGACTGATTAATTGAACTGAGAAGAAAGGCCAAAAGTGTCAGTCTAGAAATATAAAGCATGGTAAATCAATATTCTACCAAATACCTGCATTGTCACTACTTGGAACTGTTAGATCAAAGACAATAGATATCTCCTAAGTTATCTCACTCATCAGAGTATACACTATTTTGTGAGACCACCAGAAGGGACACTAAGAGAGATAAAGAACTAGGAACGCTAAGTAATTCTGATCATTGTTTGTAACCAGTCCTTGGGTTCATAATTTAGGGAGAGAAATTAAGATAAATTAAGAAATTAAGACACAGTATATCCTAAGAAAGAAAAATTCCATTTGAATATCTGACTTTATAAATTTCTCCAAAACTTCAGCTGTAAAAACATGACCTACACTTTAAGAATCAGATATAATAAATGAATGAAAATAATCCGAAAACACAGATTGGTTTGATTTAATACTGATCTTCAGGAGAAACCATTTTACTGTTTGTCTATATTTCAGAGAATTCTGAAACACTGATGTCTGAATTAATGAGATTTCCCCCTGAATTCCAGTTTTTGCAAGGACTCAGAAAGTTTCATCATCAGTAATGTACTTTTATTTATTTTTGATAAAATGCCTGAAATAAGTACTGTGTCATTATAAAGTAATTCTAACCAGAGAAGTGTATTGGGTACGCTTTAATAGTCCTTGGTAATGTGACTTTGCAGCACTTTCATAAGCACCAATGCAGAGACACTTACACATTATGTGATTAACTTAGCATGTTTTAAACATTTCTGGCTTTAGGGAACTAGCAATAAATCAGCATGTTTGCAAATGAGTGTGAGGAAGAATAATCTCCATCTCAGGAACAGAATTCTTAAGGTTGCTTAGTGCGACACCCTGGCTCTGAGATATCTTTTGAGTTCAACTTCAACATATGAATCACTTTTAATCAGAGAAAAGAAGCATGATAATCAGATGCAAAGCAGCACAGGGTTTGTAGTGAATTTGTTCTAATGAGAACTTAAACTTCTGCTTATGTCAGATAATTTAGCTCTCAACGCTATAACTGACTATTAAGCCAGAGAAAAATCTAAGCAAATCTATAATAAATTCCTACCGGAAGCTGTAAAAAAAAAAAACAACCCACCCTGTAACCTTTGAGTATCCTTAACGTTTAAAAAGGTCACCTTTTCTCTAGAGCTACAAGCACTCTTACATCACGGGCCTCATCAATTCTCAGTCTGTGTAGAGCCCTTCAATTAATATCCGGGATCATGTCAGAAACACTAACATAAACTCACTTGATCTAGCCATGTTCATTTGTTGAGCCTTCAAGGTTAAATCAGTCTAATTAAAGGTGGTGGAGAATTTTAAATGACTTTTGCATACATTCTTCTATCCTTCAGATATTATTCAAAAGACCTGAATGCTAACACTGTCTCCAGGCTCAGTTTTAATGGCATAATCCTTACAAAGTATAAGAGGGTGAAAATAACTCCTGAAAAAAAAAGAAAGAAAGAAAAGAAAACACAAAATGAGGCAAGATATCCAATACTGTGAGAAATGATTATTTGTTTTCTTGAGCAGAAAAGATAAGCCTCCAGTTGCCTTTGTCTGACCCTGTTGGGGGTCACAGATCATTAATATAGGTTTTGCCTTTTCCTGCTTTTGCTCTTGGCTTTAAAAATAATACTTCAAATCAGTTGTGGTCATAGAGAAAACATGAAAGGTGACTTTTAAAACATTATAGCATATCTATAATATACTTAATTAAATTCTGATGATAGAAAAGACCAGGTCTAACACCAAATGCCAGAAAATGGCATGATGTAGAGAATCAGTTTTGACGAACCCTGATGAATTAAAATTGTCACATCATTTGCTTATTTATTCTCACTATAAAAAAATGATACACTTAGGCATATAATTTAAACAGAAGTCTTGAGTGTTTGGGTGGTTGGTGGGATAATATTGAACAAATATCAGACATTGGTGATGTTTGGAAGATAAAAGTGAGATAAAGTCAAAAATCACCTATAGCCCTCCTCTTACAATGTAGACAGAAATGATCTAGTCCAATATTTATAATATGTGAAAATGTAATGATCCACGGCCACCTTCAAGGGCAGATAGGCCATGAAGATAAGCTCATGCAGAGCAAAGTATGGGACAGAGAATATCACAATGGAGGTTAAGAATGTGTTTGAGTTTGATAGGATAGACTCTCTTGGATCCACACACATCGAGCCTTTTTAACCCTCTCACAGGTTCTGTTTCATGGAGCTCCTGATGCGTACTCGGGAGGCAGGATGAGTATCAGGTGAGTAGAAGACAGTTTTGATCAGTGATGCTGAATTGAGGAAGAGGGAAAGTGACTCACTCCAGCCAAGGCACACAGTGCTGCAGAAATAATCTTTCGGATTGTTACCATGAAGGATGAAGGATGAAGCCTGAAGATTCTATGCAAAGAGAAACAAACTTGTTTCATCCTAAGGTAGAATAGGAGTCACTAAAGGTATAGAAAAAGGAAACGGCAATCCTTGTCCTATGAGTAAAGAAGTAAAAACATCCTTGCCCAGACCAGGAGAGAACTCCTGCCACTAAAGTATCTGGGTGTGTGCCATTCCAGAGACACAGGAATTCTGAGGCTGCTTGTGTCTGAGTCTTTCTCAGGACAATAGAGGACATATCCTCCCTACCACAGGTTAGCAGACATTTAGAAGATAATATTTAGGAGGAAGGAAGGAGAAAATCATGGATACAGATTCTCTGAAAAAATGAATGAAGTCATAAAGCTTAGTTTTGAAATGAACAAGAAGAGTTAGTCAATGTGTTAATCCCTGTGCTGGGTAGTTTTATGTCAACTTGACAAATGCTCATAAGGAAACTTTAATTAAGAAAATGCCTCCATAAGATTAGCTGGAGGCATGACCGTAGGACATTATTTTTTTAAATTAGTGATTAATGGGAGAAGGCCCAGCTTATTGTGGGTGGTGCCATCCCTGGGCTGCTGGTCCTGCATTCTGTAAGAAAGCAGGTTGAGCAAGCTATGAGGAGCAAGCCAGAAAGCAGCACCTCTATGTGGCCTCTACATCAGCTCCTGCCTCTAGATTCCTGTCCTGTTTGAATTCTTCTACTGAATTCCTTCAATGATGGACTATGGCATGTGAGTGTAAGACAAATGAACACTTTCCTTCCTAATTACTTTGCTCACAGTGTTTCATCACAGAAATAGATACCTTAAGACAATATCAAACAATTTATCAAGCCAATGATATTTCAAAGCAACTAGAATGACGATAGCATGAAAATTTAGGTTAACTGTTCACTAAATAAAATCAATACTTCCAAGGTGAATCTATAGATTTGGGTCTTTATGATTCCCATATGAAGTCATGTAACTTTAGCCAACCAATATTTGACAAAGATGCCAAGAACATGACCTAGAGAAAAGAAAACATCTTAGCAAATTGTGTCTGGGAAAAATGGATGCCCAGATGCGGAAGAATGAAGTTAGACAAGTATCTAACATCTTGCACAAAAACATACTCCAAATAAATCAAAGAAAAACCTCACCCTGAAACCTGAAACATTTAAATTTCTAGACAAAAACATAGGCAGAACCCTACATGAAAGAGGTATAGGAAAATACATTCTGAATAGAACTCATTCACCCAAGAATTAAGACCAACAACTAACAAGTAGGGGTTCATGAAACTAAAAAGCTTCTGTGGTGCTGAAGAAACAATAGATTGAAGAGGAAACCCACAAAGTGAAAGAGAATCTTTACCTGCTGTATGTATGAGAAAAGATTAATATCTAATGAAACATAAACAAAACAAATGACCTATTTGAAAATCGAGCCTGGGTTCTGAACCATTGTTCTTAAAACAAAAAATTACAGGGGTTGGAGTAAGACATATCTTAAAAAGTATCCATGTTCACTGCCTCTGCAAGTAGGATAATGCAGACCAAAACAACTTTGTAATTTCATCTTACCCCAGACAGAATGTCAAAAACCACAAGAGCGAAAAGGTAAAATAATATGGGTAGGGGAGTGGGGGCAATAGAGAGAGGAATAACAGGATACATGTTATCTAATCAGGATTTTCTTATTATGGGAAAAGGAGGGTTCTGATTAAGGAGGAAGGAAGGCAAAATACAGGAGATAGAAGAATAAAATAGCACTAAAAGTGTCTGAAAGAGTCATCATGAAAAATGCTAGTGGACTTGGTTGTCTCTGAGAGAAAGCAAGTCTCTATTACTAAGGACACCATGCATTTTACACACATGGCTAAGAAGTCCCTGAGCTGGAATTAGCCAGATGGTACCACACAAGCTTCCAAAGGTAGAACACAAACAAGCTTTGTCCAGCTGTGATGCCTGTGAACCACAATAACAAGCATCACGGTGTTAAACCCTAAGGGTTTATACCTTAGCACCAATCGAAACAGCTCTCTAATTATACTTATGACCTGATCACAAGAGGGAAATCATGCCTAGTACTAGAAGTCTATCCAAATACCCAGGGCTAATAGAGTCATGGATGTTGGAGAACTTACTACCACCACATTACTAAGCCAGCATAATCCCCAACTACATTATAAATATTTGTCCTTATACACACAGATAAATTTTATCCTCACCTCTCCTCAAGAAAAATTTTCTTTGCAACAGAGATAGACCATTACAGGAAGCCACAATCAATTAAATGGCAGAATTGTGGAGCCTATTCCTAAGAGATAGATCTACAAAATAACTCCAGTATCTAGGTCTCAGGGATCACTGAGGAAGAGGTGGTGAAGAGTTTAAGAGCTCCCAAATCAGGAAAATTGTTGTGAGATTGTGTCACCTAGTATGTGCATGCCTGGAACTACACCCATACAACAACTCACAGTGTGAGTGCCTAAACAAGAGCTGAACAAGAACAGTAACAAAAGGCAAAAGGCATACTAACATGGACAATGGGTGAGGGAAAGTTCAAAGGGCCTCAGGCCTACACAAATAATTTCAGGCAACTAAGGAATGCTGAGAGTGGGAAGAACATGCTAATTAGTTATCCAACACAAACTAGTCAACCCTGAAAAAAAAAGTGTACATATAAGTAGCATTATACAGACTATGAGAATTATATTTAGCCATATATACATATATATGTATATAAACATACATGTGTGCATACAACAATTAATGAGAAAAAGGTCACAGATATGAAAAATAGCAAATGGAGAATGGGACTGGTTTAAGACAGGAAATGGCATGAAGAGATGATGTAATTATAATATCAAAAGAAAAGAAAAGGAAAAAGAAGAAAATGCAACAAAGACATGCCCAGAGGTAAATCTGACGAAAGTGATTCCTCAAGGTTGCCTCTTCTCAGGTGATTCTAGTTCGTAGCAAGTTGACAAAACCTAATTAGACCAGGCTGAAACACTCCTATCAGAGCTGTAAAATGGATGTAAAATGGGTATAGATGGCAAAATTTAGAGAAACACTAGGAAAAAAAAATGATGTAATTGATAATATATATTCCTTTATACAAGAAAAACTACTTGACTCTCGTCCAGATCACAAAGAAACGTCACAAAAATAATGCTCTGTGCAATCCAAAAAAATTTCAAAACATGTCAAAATAATCAATGCATACCTTGATTTTGACAGTGCTAAATTAGACATCAAAACTAGTAAAAGATCTAGAAAATCCAAGGTATCTTTAAAATAAACAATATATTTCTAGAGAGTTTGATTCATCTATGCGTCAAAACAAATAATTAAAAATGTTTTTAAGTTAGATGAAAATTTTATATAACATATTTATAAAAGCAGGATACAGTTCAAATACTCCTTATAAGAAAGTACACAGCATTAATTGTGCTTGAATTAAGAAAGAAGTATGGCTTTAAATCAATATTTTAAATTTCTACTTTCTCAAATTTTGTCTGGAAAACAAACACAATTGAAAGCAAGCAGCAGAAGAATACAGTAGAAAGGAAATCAATGCCTTTGGAAAAATACTAGCAAAGAATATTAGAAAACCAAAAGGTGATAATTTGAGAAATAAAACCATCTTGTTCAGAACCATAACAATTAATTAAGAGTCAAGAACAGAAACTAGTGTTTGGAAGGATTCTATTCTCACCAAAGTAATTTAAGTTGCAATAAAAATAAATACAAAAAAATATGATTCAAATTTTGACAACTTAGTTGTAATGTACAAATTTCTTGAAAGACATCTATTACCAAACTTACATGATAATAAATGAATCATTGAATATGTCCTATCTCTTTGTAGAATGAAAATTGTAGGTGAAAAATACTCCTACACTTACATAGTAGCCCAGAAAAATCTCCTTTGATCAGCTCAATGAACATCCAAAATTGCAAATCTGACCCCTGAACTTCATAGTCACTGTTAGTAGGAGGTATTCGTGAGTCATAAGATGGTTATTAGCGTATTGCTACACCCCCGAAAACTCATTGACATGGTTGCCTAAACAAGACCTGAACAAGGATGACACCAAGAGACCTGCTAATGTGGAAATGGAAAACTACAGGCAACTAAGGAATGCTGGGAGCTCTTCCCCAGAGCAGAGCACACCAATTGGCTATCCAATACCAAAGTGTCAGCACTGAAAACAACATACAAGAAACATTATATAGACTTAGCAGGTTTTCTATATTTTTTCTATATTCAGGAGTGTGTGTGTGTGTGTTTGTGTGTATTGTACATATGTATACAAACATTAAAATGAGATCATGAACTTGGTAAGAGTGATATACATAGGAGGGGCTAAAGGAGGCTAAGGGGAAGGAGAAATCATGTAACTATATTATAATTTCCATTAAAAATATTTAAGAATTAGAACTTCTAGTTTGGGACATTAGTTTCAAAGATGATTCAAGACTTTGACTGAAGGTAGAGATGTTAGGATAAATTGGTGAGTGAGAAAAAGCACAGGTTGTTTCATTTTTCAGCCAAAGCCATGAATAAAATAAAATCCACTAGAGGCAAGCGTTTCATCAGCAACTGTGAAGCCCTGCAGGTATTTTCAATATAAGCCAGATTTGAAAAACCTGAGGCTAACAGGTAGATACTGTTCTTGAGTTTACAGCTAAATAATCTTCATAAACACACGACTAACATGCAACTCTATGTATTAGTTATCAATGACAATATCCAGCAACCTCCCTAAGGGATATTCCCATATTGAGAAGCAAATCATGTCTTCTTTGTACAATTAACTTCTTAGTATTCCAGAAGACTCTTTAAAGTGTAAGATTCTTTATATGGAAGTAATGAGTGAATGTCCTAGGCTCAGGAACAATTTCCATCTATCTCATTATGGTTTCTCATCTTAGCTTGAGAATTAAATTGAAGCGAAACAGATCAACAGGAGAAAACAGGACAAATTTATATAGTGTAGGCTTTATATGACATAGGAGCCTTTATAAAGACATAAAGACATAAAAGGCAGAGAGAATTTAATGCTTGCAGGCCAAATTAGACAAAACATAGTAAATTGAAGAAATGTAACTAAATTATGTGGTAAAGTTAGAAGAGAAGAGTCATTTTAACAAAGTCTGTGTAGAATTTTCTCAGGCTCAACTCTACAATGACAAGAACGTATTTTCTTTCTTGGACAGAGAATACACTTAAAATGGAAATGTGAGCACTTACTTTAAAAAAAATTAGGAAGTTGAGAGAGATTGTTTTATGAATGCTATTTTAAAAATGATTTTATTCAAAATAGTCAATATGCCCAAGGGGCACATTTTAGAGTAGCATGTTCTTAATATCTTCAATGTCAAAGGATTTCATATCAGGTTATAATTAAAACATGAGCAACGGTGGCAAGACAGTTTCACAGAGAGGAAAAATAAATGATCCTGAGGGTAAAATGACAAAGTAAAAAGAAAAAAATATGCTACTTAGCATTCCTTTTATTGTGAACAAAGTTTATTGAAGAATGGAAAATAAATATAGGGACCCTGGTCACAGGGTCTTGTTGGATAGATTCCCCTGTGGCTGGAGATCCCACTTGATGGAGTCCCACATGTAGAAATCTCTATCAATGCCATATCACTTGTGACGGGACTAGCTCTCTGGTCCAATCAATTGGGTATAGAGCAACCCTGGCTTCTGAATGTCTCGTGTTGCTTCTCTGGCATCCACACCTTGAAGGTCCCCTACATGAGTGCAGAGTAAATTGAGTTTGATGCTCCCTGGCTGGCAACTGTGGATTATTATTCTTGTCAACCTCCTCGAAGACCTTTTATTTCTTCTAGGATGATTTGTTTTTTATACCCATAGAGTTTCTTCTGGGACATCAGACAACAGTCTTAGTAGACAGTATCCAAAATATCCAGACAGCCATTTCTAGCTTATGCTCCGGCCCCAGCTACAAGGATGGAGGCCCACTGTGGAAAGACCCATCAGGGAGGGCTGTCTTCTCAGGCATGCTGTTATCTTCCTGCTTTCCACTGCTCTTTGAGATGATTAAGTAAGAAGTCATAGCATTTTGTAGCAGTGAAAGAAGAGAATGGCTGGCTGAGTGGCTCATCTTCTGGGCCTTTGTTCTACCTGCTGGCTGTCCTCTGATAGTCATAAGGACAGATATACCATGGTATGAAGAGAAGGCTTGACTGACCCTTTCCTTGGGGGCAGTGAGAAAGAGGATAAATGTAAGATCATCAAGGGATGGGAAAGCCCCCCCTTCCTGAGGGACAGAGAGAACTTGAGTCATACACCTAAACTTCCTCAACAAGCCTTCCTCCAGTACCCTCCCATTCAAATAAAAGTAGCAATCTATTGTTTCATTACATTTTCAATATAGTAAAAAAATCATGTAAGGATTGCTTGTAAAATCTAGGTCAGTCATTGCTACTATGATTGAAGGGTAGAGACAGAGAGAGACTATCTGAATCCAAGAAATGGGTAAGTCACTGTGGCTTGGTGTAAGCCACTGCAACACCACGATTTCCTTAACCATCAGCCAAAGCTTGGAGCTATATATTAAAAAGGAGCTTCAAATGTTAGACAGATCTTCTGGAAAGTGACTCAGAATGTTCTATGTCCCAATGAGAACTTGCTTCTAAAGCTCCAATTAGATGACTCCTTCAATAATTAAGACCCTGTAGCCATTCAATAAAGGACCACTCCTCATGTCCATATGTCCAACTGTATGATAGACCCAAGAAATCTATGCTGCTCCAACTTGGTAAGAGCCACAGTGCCAGTTAAGCTTTGACTAGCCTTGAGTGTAATGTCAGGCCAAAGATAATGATCTCTTTTTTCTTAGACATACCATTCTGTTAATTTGTGCAAACAAAAGAAAAACCATCATAAGCATACATGCAAGAGAAGAAATTGACTAACAGACAATAGGAGATAAAAAGAATACCTGTGGGAGAAGTTGCTAGCACAACAGTCATGAGTTGAAGGGTGAATTTCAGATCCCACTAGTTCTTCTACGTCATATGTGCTGCTTGGAACAGAGGAGGGAGTGGAAGCCACTGTTCTCTGAAGCCTCAGCTTTCTTGGGTTCTAGCTTAAGGAGAAGCTACAAACCTTTTCCTGATAATTTCATCAGATTCTTGCACGTCACTCTGTCTTTCCTGGTCCTGTGAGTCTAGTATATGTGTGGAGAGTTGGATATAATATCCACAGTCTTATTTATCCTTTCAATATCAAGCTTTCATTATACACTAAACAGCAAAAAAGCAATTAATTAGAAATGAGGCATATCTACACATTGTGAGGGATAAGCCATAAAAAAGATAAAATAAATGAAAAAAGCATTCACTGTCACAAGTTGTCTTTTGATCGAGACACAGTTGGCATAGCAAGGGCATGTTAATACACCATACTTGCTTGCAAAAGACATTAATGATGTAATAAAATTATGAAGTAGAATTATGTATCTGGTTAAGACATGATTATCAAAATTAAGAGCTCCATCATCTCAATAATAAAAAATAACTGAAATTTTAAAACTGAGTAGGACTTTTGAAAAGAAATTTTGTTAAAGATGAAACATAAGAGTTCCCTGGTAGATTTTTTTGGGATTGCTTACATATACTATCATACCATCTTCAAATAAAGATAATTTGACTTCTCTCTTTCAATTTGTATACACGTGATTTCCTAGTGTTGTCTTATTGCACTAGCTAGAACTTCGGCATTATATTGAATAGATATGAAGAGAGTGGACAACCTTGTCTTGTTCTTGATTTTAGTGGAATTTCTTCGAGTTTCTCTCCATTTAACTTGATGTTTGCTGTGGGTTTGCTATAAATTGCCTTTATTGTGTTTAGATATGTCCTTTGTATCACTAATCTCTCATAGACTTTTAGCATGAAGGGGTGTTGGATTTTGTCAAAACCTTTCTCAGCATCTAGTGAGATGATCATGAGTTTTTTTCATTCAATTTGTTTATGTGGTAGATTACACTGACTAATTTTTATATGTTGAACCATCCCTGCATCTCTGGGAGGAAGCCTATTTGATCATGGAGGATGATCTTGGATTTGGTTTGTGAGTATTTTATTGAATATTTTTGCATCTATGTTCATGGGGGAAATTGGTCTATAATTATCTTTCTTTGTTAAATCTTTCTGTTGTTTGGGTATCAGGATGACTGTGACCTCATAAAATGGGGTTGTCAGTGTTCCTTCTGTTTCTATTGTGTAAAATAATTTGAGGAGTATTGATTGGTATTAACTCTTCTTTGAATGTTTGATAGAATTCTGCACTAAAACCATCTGGCCCTGGGCTTTGTTTGGTTTGGAGACTTTTAATGACTGCTTCTATTTCCTTGGGGATTATAGGTCAGTTTAAATTGTTTATCTGATTTTGATTTAACTTTGTTGGGTAGTATTTATCAAGACAATAATCCATTTCTTTTAGACTTTCCAGTTTTGTGGAGTATGGGTTTTTAAAGTATGACCTAATGATACTTTGGATTTCCTTGGTGTCTGTAGTTATATCCCTATTTTCCTTTCTGATTTTGTTGATTTGGATATTCTCTGTTTTTTAATTAATTTAGATAAGTGTTTGTCTATCTTGTTGATTTTCTCCAAGAACCAACTTTTTGTTCCATTGATTCTTTTTATTGTTTTCTTTGTTTCTATTTTATTGATTTCAGCTCTCAGTTGATTATTTCTTGATGTCTATTTCTCTTGGGTATGGCTACTTCTTTTTGTTCTAGAGCTTTCAGATGTTCTGTTCATTTGATACTATGTGATGTCTCCACTCTTTTATGGAAGGTACCTTATGCATGAATTTTCCTCTTAGCACTGCTTTCATTGTGATTCATAAGGTCGGATATGTTGTGGATTCATTTCATTGAATTCTAGGAAGTCTTTAATTTCTTTGTTTATTCTGTCTTGACCCAGATGTCATTTGGAAGAGATATGTTCCATTTCCATGAACAAATGGCCTTCTACTATTGCTGTTGTTATCGAGCTCCATCTTTAATCCATGGAGGTCTTATAGGACAAAAGGGGTTATTTAATTTTCTTGCATCTGTTGAGGTTTTCTTTGTGGCAGTCAATTTTGAAAAAAGATACCATGAGTTGGTGAGAAAAGGGTATATTCTTCTGCATGTGGATTAAATATTCTGTAGACATCTGTTAGGACCTTTTGGTGTATAACATCTGTTAGCTCCTGTATTTCTCTGTTTAGTCTTTGTCTGGAGGACCTGTCCGTTAGTGAGACTGGAGATTTGAAGTCTCCCATTATTAGTGTGTGGGGTGTCAATGTGTGTTTTAAAAGACAGGCTTGTGATCTTGCTGAGAGTAATGGTTTTGGTTTGAGTGGCATACATACAAAATATTTAGCTTATTTTATGCTTTCTACTGATAAATATCCAATTATATCTTAATATAGCTAATGACAATAAAGTAGAAGGTAGAGGAAAAAACATTACAAGACTTAGTATGATAGTATTTTCCAAATCAATAATCCTATAGTCAATAAATAAGAAATGGCTGAGCAGGCCCTTCCTGCCATGCCTGAACAGCTTTAGTTGTATCCCTGGGATTATATGGTAGAAGGCAACAATCAATTCCAGTTAATTGTCTCTGATCCACAGGAAAGCACCAGGCTGTGACCAATGTGTTTTGCATGTACACACCTGTGCATGTACACACATACAAAACATCCAGAAACATTTACATAAAAACTTTTAAAAGCTCATGAACATGGAAATTGATGAATCTTAATTTTCATTATATTCAATCGATATCACCTACAAATGACATTCTGAGCTTTCTGGTATTTAAAGAAAGGCTTGAAAACTTCAGCAATATACAGACTAGTAGGCACAGATGTTCATACAGCTCTGGTAATGAGATAAATAAAAGTAAATAAAGAATTTTTTCTGGAAGAAATTACAACATATGTTAGGATGTGAGAAAACTAATTATTCCAGTATCAATTTATTTTAATGAGTCAACTCAAGGTTTGATTTGAAACTATGTCTAATTTTATCAACATCATTGAAAAACATAAGGATGAAATTGCCTCTGAAATAAAAGAACTTATTAATTTTATGAAGGTTCTTGCTGAAGTGAAATGAATACTATAGTATAACTAATTTCCCCAAGAACACCGACTTCCTTTGAGAATATGAGCAAATATGTGGGCTACACTATATTTCTACAAATACGCAAATAGGTCTGGAGATGTTGACTGATTGTGGTAATGCTGTCAGCAAACCCTTAGGTATAAGAGCAGTTCTGAGATTTGAGAGAATAGCACAACCATTGTTTTCTTCATAATTTGAATCTAAAGCATGTACTTAATGTCAGAAAGCTGAAATTTATTTATCTGAAGATGATCCTTAAAATCCTTTATGCCACTAATGTCTGCAATTCTCAAATACTATGACACAGTCATCATGAGAATAAACCAAATATTGGGAAGAGTTAGTTCAGTAAATGACATAGTGCACAATAAAACTGTAAATGTAAAAAAGACTGAAAACCTTCCCATTTCCTGGAGAGAATAAAACAATGTTTTACAACATTTTGTAGAAAAAGAAAGACAATTTAGAGCAAGAATGCCATTTGTAACAGGGAGGTGCTTGTGTTTCACATGGGTGGAGGTGGGATTCCCAGAATTCCCTGGATATGCTCAGAGTCATTATCCACTAGGAGGGTATTAGAGGAAATAAATGAGCCATTGAAAGGTTCAATCTCACAGAAAAAGAGTACTATGTAGAGACCAAACACTATAGAAAATATACGTGTAAGTCAGCTATGAATAGATAACTTTGTTATTAATGTGAATTGAACAAGAGTTTATCAAGACATAAGATAGAATCTCTTCACGTTTGGAACTGTTCATGTAAACCACCCTACTAAATCTTACTTAATTGCACAGATCAGCAACACAGATTTTGGGGAAAATAAAATCTATGGGGAAACATAGATCAGTGAAAGACCATTTCGGTGTGTGAAAATATGTTTGATATAAAATGAAATATAAATTAGAGACTCTTTGAAAGTAAGAGTACGCTAACAACATAACAATACAGCCAGGTGTTATCTTCTCAATTGGTAGCTATTGCCAGAAGAGTGTTGAATATTGTACAGATATTTTTAGACTTAAAGGCCATTTTACTTCTAAATTTTAAAAAGTGGGTCCACTATTACTTATGTAAATTATAATCAAATAAGAAAGTGAATAAAATATAATTTATTAAACATAAAGAAAAGTAACATCCAGTTACTTTCTACTCTCCAATGAAAATGGAATTAACAATAACAATATACCATGAAGAAAAAAAAGAGAAATCTCCCCTCTTCGTGAACTATATTCCCATCTGCTTGGTCAACGAATAAATTGCTATTACATGAAAAAAATTAATTATTGGGTTTACCAGTGACTTCAACAAAATCTGGAAGTTCTCATTCTATTCTTGTAAATAACTTCAAAATAGAAATGTTCTTCTTTGCTTATTTCCCCATAAAACACAGATAATTTACATTTCAGATTAGTGTTTTTGCTAAAGTTGCAAATTTCCTAAGCCAAGTTAACAAAAAAGTATTCTTGTATTAACTGTCGGATACTTTTGTGAATTTGTTAAATTTGTAATAGAATATTTTTTACCATCTCACTCAAACTCAAAATAATTGTCCTTTCTACTAAGGAAATCCGGCAGCTGACTCCTGCAGACACTTGTCTCTTAGCTCAAAGTTATCAGCTAATTCCCCAGAGATCTAATTTCAGACTTTGGGCAAATGTGACATCCTAATATCATGAATAAAAAGTAACCAAACTGAAATTTGGTGTCCTGATTTTCAATTTATATGTATTTAATTAGATAGTTTGCTAAAATCCCTGTAGAAGGCAAACTCTTATTTAGTAAAGATGTTTTAATACAAATGGTTTCAAATAGTGACAACTCCCCTGGCACTCAGAGTGTGGCAGTCAGGTAGATGGATAAAACCAGGAAGGCAGACTGGATAAACAAGGCAGTCATATCTAATTTTAATATTTTTCAAGACTTTTATTGCAGGAACTTTTGTTCCTCCTCACAGGGAACAATATTTCATGATCTAGGGCATATTCACATCATAAATCTAGGTTGTAGGCTAATGGTAGTCAGCTCCTGAGGGCTTAGGTTTGATTGAGATAAACAAAATGAATGATACCAAAATTTTGGTAATATTTCCTGTGATGAACTTGTAGCTGTAGATTTTTGTGTTGATTTATTCGTTATTTTCTTGGGTTCATGGCAAAGGACATATTAATTTGCTAATTCAATCCCTGGTCCTAGAGGTTTCAGCCTCCATACAATCTAATCTTCAAACTAAACCTATAACATTTCACCCTTCAAGACTTACAGCTGACTGACCTCCTTCTGACTAGCTGTCTTCTGAACTCCAAACTGTAAGTTGTAAACTGCCTGCTTCTGACTCTCTGCTTTCTCTCTTAGCTTATTCTGGACTGTCTCTGCTCTTTGTGGCTTCTCCTTCTGGACTGCACTGTGAGCTGACTGCACTCAAACTGCCTGACTAAACTAACTTTCTGCTTTGCTTTTTGTCTACTTCCACCTCTGCTTCAACCTTGTTCCTCTCTCTGCTTCTGCTTCTTCCTTGTTTCTCTCTCTTAGCTCTGCTATCTGCTAAGTGAGCTCTTCCTCCCTCTGAACAAACTCCTATGAATTGAAAGCCTCTATTTGTATCCTGAGAATTGGGATTAAAGGTGTGTACCACCATTTCCTCCTGAGCTGGGGTTTAAAATGTGGCTACATTGGGATTAAAAGTGTGTACTAACATATTTTCTTACCCTAGAGCAGCCATGCTGCCAGATCAGAGATCAAATGTCTATCACACAGGCCTTCCAAAGTAATCTTTTGCTAGAGCAGCCATGCTGCTCTATTAAATAATTAAGTGCTCACTATGTAAGCTAAAGATGGAAAATAAAATGTAAATAATGCTAAGTAGCAGTTTATTTCATAAAAATAACTTTGTGCATGTCTGCATAAGTGTATGGTGAGGTGAGCCAAGTTTACATGGGTAGTAGTTTACGTAGTAGACCACTGACATAAGTTAGGTCTAACTTATATTTAGGTTCATATTATATATTAATACATAGATTAATATTTAGATATATTTTAAACAGATAGAGGAAAATGCAAATGGATACAAATTAAAGAGCTGTATGATCTAATAAATTTTAAGCTGCAAAAATCAAACTGTGAAGGAAGATTTTAATTAACCTAATCTAAGTTAGGTAAATGAGAGTCTTGAGAATTAGATTTGCTCAAAAGCTGAATGAAGCATATGTTGCATTTTTAGAAAATAAGTTTTCTACTCAAGACTGGCAAAAAGCACCTCCAGAGCTCTCCAAATCTGTTTGTTTCTTCCCATATCATGAGTGTTAGCAGTTTCTCCTTTGGAACTATATACCATATTAAAAATGAAAAGTTGCGCATTGTTTCAAAATGAGGAACTATATCAAATGAGAAAAAATGAAAAGATTTAGAGCCAGTAAGATATGAGATAAACAGACAGAAAAAAATAAAGCTTTCTACAAATATTTAAGGAGTGAGTAGGGTTTCACTGGCACATGTCCATTATTTTTTGAACAAGAAGAAACAAGAAAATATACTTCTAAATCCATTGGTTAAGTTGGTTAGAATTTAAGTAGGATATTTTTCACAGAAAAATCAATTAACAAATATGTGATAGTGGTTAGGAACTATGGAATCACTAATCATTTTAACAAACCACCCAATCCTTTAATATAAATTAATACATGTGTCAAACAGGTGTACATTTTGTTGTATTTTCATTTTACTCTGACATTTGAAAGTACTCTATGCAACCTATTTTCAGTAGCTGATAACAACAAAGATCCAAAATTGTACAAGATGCAGAGAATAGGAGACTACAGCCCCAAATGAAGCATTTATATCACACTCTTCCTTCCAAGGGAGCTTTGGGATCCTTTAGGGATCATTGAGGCTTAGGGATCCTTGAGGAAGAGGGGCATGAAAGATCATAAGAACCAGAGGCAGTGACTGACCACAAAAAAATGGTGTCTTCTGGACACAGCAGAGAAGGTACACATTCAAATTCACTGTGGGCACAGCATTAGGCACAATACCTAAACAAACTCAAGGGAGACCAAATTCCAGTATGAAGACAAAAGGTGGGCATGAAGTCCCAGTCCCAGTCAATGAGCTATTGACTGCTAATATGTGCCAAAAGAAGGGGAGTCGGCTTTCTTTAATAGAGTAGCCCCTAGTAAGTCAACTTTGCTCCAGGAAAGGCAATATGTCAAAGACTATATGGGCGGTACAAATTTGATTTCATGGATGAAAGAAAGAAACGTAGGATACAATGCTGGGTGGGTGGGTGTCTAGGGAAGGAAATGAATCTAGGAGTTGGAGTGAGGGCTGGGTCCGATCAGGACAAATGGTGAGAAATTCTCAAAAAAACAAAAAATAAAGTTAAAAAGTGGCTCTTTGTGAGCCTGAGACAATTCAGTAATAGTTTTCCACCATGATCCCTGCCTCAGCTCCTGCCTCCAGTCCCTGCTTGTTTTCCTGCCTCGATTCCTCTAGGTGATGGACTATTATATCTGGAAGCCTAAGCCAAATGAACTCTTGTCTCACTGTATTTGTCTGGCTTCTTTAGAGTAATAGAACTTTTAGAATGAATCTCTACGTATCTATAATTTCTCTATTTATTATTTATCTGTCATCTCTCTATCATCAATCTATCTATATCTATCTATCTATCATCTATCTTTCTCTTTATCTATACAGAAAAAAGGACTTATTAGAATGATTTACAGGCTAAGGTCTAGCTAATCCAGCAATGGCTGGTTATGAAAGGGAAGTCCGAGAATCCAGCTGTTGCTAATTCCACTAAAATGGAAGATTCATCTGGTCTTCAATATATGGTGGAACCTCAAAGAAGTAAGCACTAATGTCAGTGATGGAATGGACTTCCCAGCCATCTGAGAGCAAACAGTCAAAAACAAAAGCTTTCTTCTTCCATGTGTTATATATGCTTCCATCAGAAGTTGTGGTCCTGATTAGATGTGGGATTTTCTAGCTCAAAAGATCTGTGTATCTTACTACCTCAAAGATTCAGATTAGAAGTGGATCTTCCTACTCCAAATTAAGTAAAAATTCTTCACAGGTATGCTTTCTGTTTTTGACTTTTAGTTATTTCCAGATGTAGCCAAGTTAGAGTTAGGGTTAGCGTTAGCCATCACACTCACCAAGTCGCTTTTGGTCATGTGTTTTATCGCAGGAATACAAAAGCCAACTAGACCAATATTTCTGTGGTGTTTCCCACCCAATACCCCTCACTTTTACTAAAATAAAGACTCTGAAGTCCCCACCCTCATGTAGGTTAGTAGCTTGATATGTTATAATTACATTTGTGTTACCTAAAATATGAATCTGTTGACTCCTTTTTACAGATTTCAATATAACATACGTTGATATGTCATTGAAAAGTAAATCTTTTAAAACTTCCTTTATTTGTTACCTGGTGAGATTGATTTAAATTTTTAAATTATTTACGGTTTTGGAAAGATAAAATAAAATTACATTTTAAGAAGAGTATTTTTATCATATTTATTTAAGAAGGAATAAAATGTCCTGATTTTTATATCATAATATTTCTCACCTACAAAAACTATCGTGGAAACATCAACTGTTACATCACATGTACAAAATATGCAATAATTAGAAAAAGATATGTTGGATTAGATGTTTGATTCATACAAATGAGGCATATTTTGAAAATTAAAGATGACTGCTGAAGAAACCAGGTAAATCTATGGGAAAAAGAATTGTGATTGAGTTCAGTGAGCACTAAGAAAATCCCTTGGGTTCAACATCAATGAAAGGAAGAAGCAGCATTGGATGAGGTAGCTGAGGAAGCTTGTCACAGCGGCCTGGTAGCCTTTCCCGCCACAAAAATTGTCATGCAAGTGTGACTCATCAATGATCTGGGATGAGCTGAAGTGTAAGTCTTTATAAGCTTTTCCATAAATCTGCAAAGGTGGGGATGACTTTGAACAAAATAGCTCTTAGTTGAAGAACTCTGTGAAGTAGGATGGCTGAAGAAGGGGATGAAGGCATAGCTCTTACAAAAGCTCCAGCACCAGTCCTCCATCGAGAGGTGAATCTGGGCTGAGCTTCACGTCATCTGGGAGATGTAACACTTGAGGTGATCTGAAGGAATGGATCCACAGAATACTGTTTTTGCTTTATTGTAATTTGTTTAGTCGTGAATGAATAATGAAACTTTCCCTTGTTTGTGCTTTGTTTTGTGTTTTTCTCTTAAACTAAGCTGCTTCTTTTAAAAAACTTTGTAAGAGGTGAGAGTAGAAACTAAATGAGGAAAGTTTATTTACAGGCTCTGAAACTTTTGTGCCAAAAATATCCTGATTTTTTTTTTTTTTATAATACTGTGTTTTTAATGGCATTTTAGTGACCTGTAGGTGATTGTTGACAAAGGATATATCACAAATATATTATATCATCTACTAATGATCTGTGACAGTTGTCATTAAATATAGCTTTTGATAATACTATTACTCAATAACCTAAATTACATTGATGATCCACATTTATCAGATTTATATTGGTAATGAATACAAGTCTCACTCAAAACCTTCCTGTCAGGATTAATGTTACAATTGTAACTTTCAGATGGAACCATAGGATGCTGAACTTTGGAAGAAAAAAAAACGTATCCACAGGACCTGTCCAAGCCCTGTTCTCTAATCCTAGCAGTTCCAGTTCTGGGATTTTACTTTCTTATGTAAGAAGCTTATGAATGATTCATTTAAGGCAGCTGCAGACACATTCTGGAGTTAAAATTTAACTAAGTTCTTATACAAAGTCATGTGTCAAAGCATTTTCTAGTTTATTTCTGGAACCAGACCAGTTAGAAATAAACAAAATATGAATATATCATATCGTTCTAAATACATTTTTCACATATTATGATCACAGTTTCCCCTCTCCCATCTCCTCTCAAATCTTCCCTACCTCTCCACCCATGCTAACCTTCTTTCTCTCTGTTTAGAAAACAAACAGGTAGATTAAAACAAAAACAAACAAACTAATCAAAACAAAAAGTAAAACACAAAAGAAACACACACAAACACATACACATATACACAACACATAAGAACCACAAAATTGGAAACTATAATATCAAAGCATAAGACCCAGTAAGATTAAAAAAAATTTCCAAACAAAACAATATGAGCCAAAATTCTACCAAAACACTATTGAGCATTGAGTTCATGTTTGTTTGTTTGAGGGGGACAACTGTCTATGGCTGGCCATGGGGCATACTCTTAAGTGCTTTCCATACCTAACCAAACATCAATAATCAGTAACTCTGAATATTATTATCTTTATTTTTGCTGTAAGAGGACCCACACAAATATGCTCCAGGCTATGTCTTTTTCACTTAGCAGTGAACTCTCTATGTGGGACCACTATTCAGTTGAGCCCTGGCTCTTAGCCACTGGAGGACACTGACTACTGACATCTCAGTGCTTTTAAGGTTCACATAAAGCTTGTTCTGTGAAAATCATGATGTGAAGGTGATCTTTTTTATATATAGTGAAATTTGATCACTGTCAGGTTAGTACTTGGGGAAAAAGGCAATTCCAATATTTGTGCCACATCTCCTCAAAGTCTAGTTTGCCCTTGCTCTTAAGAGGACCTACTGATAAGAACTTGAACAGTCAGAGGCTAATGGTCAATTCTGCCTTTACTAGGAACCCCTGGGTTCAATGGTTCAACATTCTTCGCTACTAGATGTATTCAAGGATTAAGTTAAATGACCTATGACTGATAATGGCACAAATTCCCAGCAGCAACTCAGTTATTTCAAGTTTCTAGTCACCGGAACATGGGCTTTCTCACCGCATGTCCCACATTAAATCTCAACTCCCAGCTATTTCTTTAAGCATCTCTGTCTTTCCCATCCTTCACCTTGAGTGAACACAGCAAACTGAAATGGGTTCACTACACTCTCCTCTCATCTCCAGATGGCTGATGTGCACCAGGTGAGAAATTGAGTGTGTCAATGAATGCATGCTGCTCAACAGCTGACCTTGTCCCTGAAGAAGGACACAAAGACAGTCGTGTTAAAAAGTTTACATAATCTTCATGCTCTTTTTTTCCTGATTGTAAGACATTCTTCTCTGCTTTGTTCACAGTTTTAATTTGTGAATCCCCATAAAACTAGAAACAGCACTAAGTTATGAGGAAAACAACTAAAGCAAATACTTATTTAAGATTAGTAAAAAAAAAAAAAAAATGAATATAACGGAACGTTTACTTTTATGGCTAATTGAATTAATATCTTAACAGACTAGTATGATCTCATTAGCCTTTTAGAAACTCTCTTTATCAATGCTGTTTGCAAAGAGTAAATCCAAAGTCATTTACGTATGCGGTTTATTCTGTATTGTGCAATCACCATGTATTTGCATTAATTAAAGCACCTTAGAGAGAATAACTAAGGTACCTAACTATACTATACAATAATAACATAAGGAAGGTTAGGCATGTTTATTCTGGAAAAGAGGAAATGGATGGAGACAGAGAACTCTGTGAACATGTGGCTACCGCTCCCCTCATTTCAATCCATATTCAGGTTTTTATCTTCTACAACATTCACTTTCTGCTTTGTATTAATCTTTCATTTTGATGTTCATATCAAACACAAGAAATACATTTAATTTTAAAACAGGTTATGGATCAATAGATATTTCTAAGAAGACCCAAATAATCAACTGCTATATATAAATACTCTTCATCACACATCAACAAAATGCAAGTCTAAGTTATACTATCCTACTCTGGGTAGAATGAAATGTATATGAATTGGAACACCAATCAGTCAAACAACAGACAATTCTGTCATTTGTGGTAGCATGAACATTATGTTAAGTAGGCCATGCATGTAAACATAAAACCTCATAGATATATAATAAAAATGTTGACTTCATAGAGGTGGGAATGGGAAGGTGCCCACTAGAAATTATGAAGGGAAATGTAAATAACCTGATAAGAGTTATTCAAACAGAATTAGAAAGAAAGAATAATTTCTGGAGCACCACAGTGAAGTAGGATACAGTTATGTCACAAAATTATATATATGTAATTATAGATAATTATATATATGCATGTGTGTCTATATGTGTGTGTGTGTGTGTGTGTATGTATATATAAAGAGATAGAAGAGAAGAATTAAGACTTCCCAACACAAAGAAATGAAAGATATTTAAAGAGATAGATCAGGTAGTTACTGGTTTGATCACTGAACATTCTATACGCATGTTGAATTATCACACTCTGCTCTGCAGATATGTATAATTATCAAATATCAATTAAAACACAAATTTAAAAATTCTACAGACCTTCTCCAGTGAATTGCTGATTGTGAACATGGGTGGCCATGGCATAAAGTGTGAAGATCAAAGTAATAAACAGGAAGATACCCTGTTTTGAATCCATTCTAAAGGAATTTCTCCAGGAAATCTTCATTTTCTATTATTCAGGAAAAGGTGTAAAGCAAGACAAACAATAAAACATTCACACACTCCACTGCTGTCTTTCAGGACCAAGGAGGGAATTGGTGGCAGACACAGTAGAAAGCAAATCCTGAATCTTGTTTCTCTATAGGACAAAAATCATAAGACAGACTGTCAGACATCACAAGCCTGTTGTTCCAGCAGGAAGATTCCCATGGTGGTTCTCAGAAAATGTCCTGTTTCCAGAACATAATAAACCTGTTACTAGGGTATGATCTTGTTGCTCATAAACTATCAAAGGGACAAGAAATTGTTCAACTACTTCTGAGGCAGAGATAAGATCCTTGGGAAAAGTCTCACCTTAGACACCATGAAGAGAAACATCGATGCCAGCAAAAAAGCCCCTACCTCTGTCTCTGAGTCTAAAGTTCAATTCAATTCTTTTTCTACATGGTAAAATAAAGATTTTTTTTTATTAACAATCTTCTATAGTTGTAAATGTTATTATTGACTGAAATCTCTATGGAAGGTAATTCATTATAGAACAATTCAGATGATACCACTTCATTAACTCCTAAAAATATTATCCTTGCTGCTAAAGCAATTTTGTTGTTTAACTTATAATCAACTAAATTTTATTTAATTGATCAATCTTGATGAAGTTTTCACTCCTACACTAAATCTGATTATAAAAATAAAGAACCTTCTGCTACTACATTTAAAATTGTATTTGAGTTTTCCAGTCATCTATTTAATTATTCCATTTAACATCTTAATTCTTTCAGAATGAGTTTTGAAGCAATTACAAATGCTCAAGCTCTACTTGGTGACAGACTCAATGAAATGTCAAGAGCACACTTGTTGAAATCTCTTATTAATTTCTTCCTAAGCAAAGACATCTCAAAGTCAGCTCCTATAAGTTGAACTTAGTGCTCTGTATTTATTTACAATGTCTGCATTTTTTTTCATGTGGAATGAGTATGTTTATGACAAGTGGTTTTCTACAATAACCAAGAGAACATCTTTCTTAAGAAAGATAACAACCTGAGATTTCAGATCTGTACCCAAACAATGATGATGCGTGGTCAACAAAAAGGCAGGCCCAGTCTCTATCAGTATGTATAATATGATTACTCATGGCCAATTATATCTGTCAGTGTGGAAAGAGGGAAATGGAATATAGTTTTTAGAAAAGGGATTCTTATCACCTTAAGAGATAAAATACTATAACATATGTGCACAAAGTGTATTAATCATTCATAAAGAAAATTAAATTGTCTTCATAGGAAAATTGGTGGAATTAGAGATTGTCAAAACAAACTCAAAAACAACTAACACATATCCGCATTAATATGTGGAATCTAGAGAGGAAAGAAGGCATGCAAGCATGGGGAGCCTCGTATTGTGGTACATGCCTCTAGTCCCAGCAAAAATCCCAGAGGGATTGCCATCTTGAGGTCAGTCTGGGCTAGCTAGTGAGTTCCAGAGTATTGTCATCTTCACTGTGAGAGATTGTTTTGAAATTTAAAAGGAAAGGGAGAAAAGTGTCCATTGTATGTATCAACATTTATATTATTTAGACCTTAATATCATTTTTGCAATATACAAATACTTATATTTTTATCTCTAAGAGAATTATACTTAGAATACAAAAATACATTAAAGTTACACTTAAAAAAACATTGATTTTCCTACCATTTAATGCAGAAAACATGCAAATTTTAAAATTCCTGTATGACTGAAAGCAATGATAGATTTTCCTGGAAATACTAGTTGCTTATTAAAATAAAATAAGGAATGTGCATTTATTATGGAAATAGTTAAATCATACCATTGAGCTCAAAAGAAAATATTGATTCAATTCATACAAAACAACATGGTACAGATGACATAATGCTAACCTCTAATTGTTTACAGATTTTGAAAGCTGTTGGAGAAACCACCAGGCACAATGGTATTTTTAGCTACGTTACTATCCTACAGGGGCTGTGTTAATTAAAAGAAAAAAAATCCAAAAAGTCCTGAGGTCATAAGGTTACTGAATATAAACTCCAGTGCTAAGACTTGTTGGCCATGAAAACCCTTGACACCCCACAAATTACAGAATCTATAGCTACTATTGGTTACATAGCAGAAGTAGAATGTAAGACCCTATTGTGGAAGGCACTGCATGCGCATGCTTTGACTGTAGGACATGGAGAAATTAAGCTGGGTCTGAACTGGGAAGTCCCATGCTGCTGGATAGCTTTTGAAGTGTCAGAAGTGAGGCATGTAGGCTGATGGTGAAAAACTCATTCCTGCTTGGAAATGGATCTTGTGTGATAAAATACCAACATTTCAGACAGGATATGCCTACTTGTGCAATAGTGGTTCAGACATCATGGGTGAGACCACCATTCCTACAAGACTCTTAAATCTTTTAAGTGTAGTAAGCATAGGATAACAAGTGAAAGCATAGTAAGGGCTCTACACAAAAATAAAAATCTAGCCTGCGTCACTTAAGAAAAAAAAAACTAAAAGAAGGGGCTAAGGGTGTAAAGGAAGGGCTGGTAAACGATCGCCACAAATGATACTAAAGCTGAACTTTAGCAAGATTTTTGTTGTGGTGATCAGAGATTGACAACTACTATTTTGTCTTCTTCTTTGGACATACACATGGTCATTATTTTGAATACACATGATTTAGGAGCATGAATTTTCTTCTGAAAGCCTCAGATATCGGCTGTGGAGAACAGACTACACTCAGAACTTGGGCGCTGCATGTTCATCCTGAGCAGCTAAGTCTTCATGTGCAGCTTGATAAATAACTTGGTATAAGCAGTAGCACCATTTAAAGCAGCATCTAAATGTCATCTTAAAAAACTTTTAATACCTGAACTACTTTCACTGGTTGAAGTCACCGAGTTCAAGGATTGGTCAGCATTACATACTGCCAGAATAATAAAAATGAGTGATAAAATTTTAAATAAAGTTTCCTCCAAAAATAAAGTCAGGGGAGTTACTGTATAAGTTACAAATGTCCTAGGAAAATACTCACTTTTCCAAAATATTTTAAAGTGTGTATATATTAAAAATATCATTTAACATTTCTGTTTAACTAGTTCATAATGTAAATCAAAGTATCCACATTTGTAGTTGAAACTGATAAGTGAGATACTAGATATTTCAGTTTGTGTCTCACAGTGAGTGACTGTACTTCCTTAGTCTCTCAGGCTAAGAGACTAAGATAAATTTTAGAGTAAATTATCTAGAATGTCGTTTCCAAACCTACTTGAAAGGAGATAAATCATGTTCACTTGATAATAGCCTATAAACTACAGCACTGTACCAAAGGCAGCAACAATTATGAAATGAACAAACGGTAACAGAGCAGAAAGAATATGAAGCAGGTGAGAAACAGAGCCCTTTGAGGCAGAGCATGCTGTTGACAGCTGCAGGCGTCTTCAGTTCAGAGCCCTGTTTTAATAACCAGTGTTAATAAAGGAGAAACAAAGTCATCAGTGAAGTAGCCTGTACATTAATTTAGGAGCATGTGGAGATAAAATATTAATTTTAACAGATTTTAATTATAAGTCTAAATATTCCAAAATGTGTTGAGTATGAAAAAATTTAATTTGTATAAAATATTTACTTAGTATTTGTAGTTTTTAGAGAAAAAAATAGCATAGTGGAAATCTTTTTTTTTGTTGTTGTTGTTTTGAGACAGGGTTTCTCTGTTGTAACTCTGGCTATCCCAGAACTCACTCTGTAGACCAGCCTGGCCTTGAACTCATAGAGGTCCACCTGCCTCTGCCTCCTAAGTTCTGGGATTAAAGGTGTGTGCCACCATGCCTGGCTCATAATTGTAATCTTAAATTCAATTATTTCTGGTAATTTTCATATCGACAAGCTATTCTTTCTTAATTTAATATCTATACAGGTTATCAAAATCCTGAACAGGGGAAATAAAAGGTGTGGTGATATGGTATGTACTTGATATTTCAGATATAGTTAGAAATCTTAAATATGTATCAATTATTCACAATGTAAAACAGAGTGATCAAGTTCCACAAACACCAATCTAATTTGCCTGTGGTGAATGTCTAGGGTCTGGAAGTCACTATATTTTTTAAAACTTACTTTAGACTACATCAATTAATAATTTTATCTTTTAAGTTATTTAAAATCCGTATAATACATGGTCCTTACTTTTGTCCTCTTTATTCATTCTATAAATTATATTTCCTCTTGGGGGAAAAAGGTCTTATTAGCAGTAGAAATCAAAATGAAGTCTCTTAATTGGAAGCATTTTAATATGAAAAAAAAGACACAATTAGTTCACCTTATCCAGGGTTGTTCTTCCTAAAATGTAAAATATTTAAACATTATGCATGTTTTGCTTTACTATCAGGAAGTAATTAGCATAGTTGAAATAGAAAATCATTTCTGTCTTCATTCTTAATAGCCTTATTCTCTATTCAAATATTTTGTATTTATTGTGGTCTTTGAAATAATATTTGACAATTTCTTTTCAATTAAAAAATAGTTTTAGGTATTTTCAGAACTTTCCAAATATATAGAATAATCGTAAATTACTTACTTTTTCCAGTATATCTAAATATTAAATAAAGTCATAATTTCAGTTTAAAATAATGAATTCTTTACACATGGCAATAAATAGCTTGATATATCAGATGAGAACTTGTGTTCCTTCTGCTCATATATTTAGTATATACTCATAAATAGTGCCTACTTTTGCCTCAGTATTTACCTTGGAGATTTAAAACCTTTTCTGAGGCAAAACCTATCAATGGATATTCATAGTAGTTCTGTTCGTAATTGACAAAATCTGAAATGATTCAAGATTTTGTTCAATAAGTAGAAGGATACATCAGTTGAGATGCATTCAAATCATGGAAAATTATTCAGCATAGTAATAGACTGATTCTTTTGAGTTGATCTTGTAGACAGCCACTTCACTGAAGCTGTTTATCAGCTACAGGATTTCCCTTCTAGAATTTTTGGGGTAGCTCATATATGCTATTATATCATTTGCAAATGGTACTTTGACTTTTTTCCCTTTGTAATTTGTATCCCTTGATCACCTTCTGCTGTCTTATTGCTTTAGCTAGAACTTCAAGTACTATATTGAATGAGTATGGAGAGAGTGAACAACCTTTTCTTGCTCCTGACTTTAGTGGAATTGATTTAAGTTTCTCTCCATTTAATTTGACGTTGGCTGTAGGCTTGCTGTAAACTACCTTAATTATGTATAGGTATGTCTGCTGTAGCTGTAGCTGTTGAGTCAAGTTGAAAGCCGTTTATTCTTTGGTTAATTCAATCACTGTTCCCAGTCCTGGAGCCCTGGAGCATTTCTGCCTCTATATAATCTAAAATCATTAAGCTTAGAACTGGAAGTTTTCAGCCTCAGCTTCTGTACAATCTAGAACATTTAAACTGTTACTCCAGACCGAGAAGGCTTTAGCCTCAGCCTCTGAGACCTGCTGCTTTCTGGGCTTTCTCTGACTAGCTCCTTCTGAACATTGATTCTTCTGGTTCAATTCACTTGCTGTTCTGGCTCAAACTCTTTTCCAAGCTGACTGGTTTCATCTGAACTGGCTGACTGTTTCTGACTGAACTCTTCTGACTCTTGGAGACTGTGGCTGATTCTCTGACTGCCTCAGACTGAACTGCTCTGTTCGGCTTCAAATTGACTTACTCTTCTGAACTGATACTGACTTCTACCTAGCTACTTATATATCTGGCTCAGACTCTTCTCTATGCCTCTGTCTTCTCCCTCTCTGAACTCATATTCCTCCATACTGCCTCAATCAGCTTCTCTGCTTCTCTACCTTATCCTCAGACTGCTTCATTGTCTTGATGTCTTGTTCTTTCTTTGCATTTCTGAACTCTGTCTCTTTGAGCTGAGAGCCTGTTTTTATATTGTGAGAGTTGGGCATGTCCTCACTCTGTTAACTCTTCCTCTGATTCATTACTTTGCCTGTCCTTCACCCTGATTCATCTCAGAAGTCACTCCCTGTGTGACATTGACTCCTGAGCTCTGATTCCAGTGTCTGCTTCCACACTCTGTTTCTGTCTTAGTGATAAAGGTGTGTGCTAGCACTGTCTTCTAAATACTGGAATCAAAGGTGTATACCAACATTCTTTCTATCCTAGAGCAGCCATACTGCTGGATTAAATGATTAAACATTCCTCAACAGGAGGGATAGAGGACACCAGGAGAACAAGCCCCATGGAGTCAACTGACCAGCACCCTTAGGGGTTCACAGAGACTAAAGCATAGACCAAGAGTTTATCCAATACAAACTGGCAAACCCTAGAAACATATATACATACAGGCAACACTGAACTGACTCAGCAAGTTGTATTTACATATGTGTTTATATGTATGAGTAATAACAATGGCTAAAGAAGAATTGGCCCTGAATTTGGGAGGGAAAATAGAGAGGCATAGAGGAGTGGGGGGAAAAGAAAGAAAGGAGAATTGATGTACTTATATTTTCATTAAATAATTTTTAAGAGTCAGGAAAGAACTGTTACTAAAAATTTAGGCAATCCACAGCAGGGCTACTATATGATACCAAGGAAATTGTACTTTGTAGCTGTAGATTTAAGCGTTGATTTATTATTATTTATTCTCATGGATTCATGGCAGAGGACAGTTTATTCTTTGTTAGTTCAATCCCCAGTCCTAGAGGATTTGAACCTCTGTATAATATAATCTTAAGTCTATACCAGAAGGCTTCAGATTCTGTACAATTTAATCTGTGACTCTAAATTTAGAACTTTTCAGCCTCCCAGAATTACTGCTGACTGAACTCACTCTGACTATCTGTTTTTTGAACCACTCTTTTCACTCTGATCTGCATTTTGAACTCAGAATTAGAAATCTTAAACTATCTACTTCTGACTCTCTGCTTTCTCTCTCAGTTTAATCTGGACTGGCTCTGCTCTTCTCAGCTTCCACTCTGCTTCTACCCTGCTGCTCTCTGAGCTGTGCTCTGCTTCTACTCTCTGACCTCTGCTTCTGTTCTCTGAGCTCTGCCACTCTCTGAACTAACTCTCACTCCTGCAAACTGAGAGCTTCCTTTTATATCCTGAAAGTTGGGGTGAAAGGCTTGTACTACTATTGCCTTCTGAGTTGGGATTAAAGGTGTGTACTACATTGCCTTAACCACAGAAATCCCTTTCACCTAGCATTAGCACAGAGGTCTGGATTAAACTGACTAACATTCTTTCTGCATTCCTTCTGGGTTACACAGGCCTCTGAATGTCACCCCTTCACACAGGCCATAGGATGTGATCCCTTCCTAGCTATCACACAAGCCTTTCAATGGGATCATTTACTAAAGCAACCTTGATGCTGGATTAAAGGATTAAATGCTCCTCACAGAACATTCCTCCTGTGTTTCTCAGTCTCAGTAGTAAAAAGAATTTAAAATGCACTCTTAAAAAAGCATGAGGACAATTTATTAAAAGAAAAATCTCAGGGAAGGCCAGCTGTAAATCTCAGAACTACCTGAAGGTTAGGAAGAAAATGGACAAGAAAAGTCAATTAATTTGCCATATGTCATCAGGGAGGTCAGGCACATGTCAGAGAGGGGAGGTTTACAAAATGAATAAAGAAGCCCAAAATGCTAGAAAATTTAAAAATATACTTAGGTTCTGGGCAGCAGCTGAAAGAAAAAAATAGATGAAAAGAAAAAGGAATAGTTATGCCTTTTTAAGTCCAGAATCAGAAAGGTAGATAGAGACAGGCTAACTTCATAGCTGCTTGTAGGGCCTGACCCAAGTGGAAGTAAGTCTGGGAAGAAAAATATATTCTCTTAGAAAACTATATTTTCTTAGAAAAGTATATTATCTTAGAGATAAAAGCTTCTTCTCCCTGGTGGGACCTAAAATACAAGGTAGTACACACGGAAAACACTGTAGAAAATATTGCCAAGGAAAGATACAAATGATACAAAATATCTTTTCCTAAGATACAAATGATGAAGGTTCCAATTACTGGTGGTTTTAGAACATGAACTACCAATCTGTATTTACCAAAATACCCACTGTCTTCTTATTTACCTAAACATAAAGAATATAGTTCATCTTACTACACTCACCCTAAGATGATTATTAAATTCAACTGATTATCAAATTAATTTTTGGAACAAAGTTTAATATGATGACTACTCCCTAAGGATAATGAATTCTAATTACAAGGATATTTGGTAGGAAAATGAAATGAATCCGTATGATTAAAATCTAATTGCAATGATATCAAAATCTTCACTATCACTACTGATCTATATTAGCATAATCAATTTTGAAAATATAACAGACTCATTCTTTTATTTAAAATTGTGTTTCCACACATCAGTGGAACTTAATTCAAGCAAAACCTATCTTGATTAAGAATTGGAAAATATCTTAAAATTTCCCAGAATAGTCTAATATTTCTGAATGAATTACAATATTATAAGAATATTAGCTGTCAATTTAGTTACTAAATAAGAAAAGAGACATCTAATTGTTTTTTCCTAAAGATATGAAACTTTTTCCCAGACAGGAAATTTTTAGTATTTTTTTAATAGCAAAAAACTCTAAATTTTCTACCTTTAATAAAATGAACGTTGCTGAGTCAGATATTTCTCACTGAGAAAATTTCTTCTAATTTCTGCAATAGCAACTTCCCATGAAAATAATACAAAGTTGTGGGTAATATTTTCAATGGGAAAAATACTAACATTTTTCTCAGGAATATTTTCATAATTAACTTATGCTCAAGTAAAGTTTATAAGGGACACATGTACAAGAAAAAAATGATCTGCATTCTTCCAATTTACTGGAAATTTCATTCTTGAAGTTCTAGATCCATTCCATTAATATTATATCTTTCCTCCTATTCTGTTCTTCAACTGAGGAGTAGTTTGGACTTACCAATTACTTAATACTTTAATAAAGATAATTTAATTTTTGTTCAATCACCATCGCAAAAATGGTTCCTTGCTTCGAAACTCTAACCTACAAAATTACTTTTTTCCACTCTGTGTCTGCTTCAGTGTCTAAAATAATATGTTAATTTCACTAGAGATAAAGCCAGTGGATATTTATTGAGCATAAAAACAAAATTGAATAAACCAATAACTTGAACATTTCCCTGAGAGCTTGAGGAAACAAAAAAAAAAAAAAGGGTCAGATATCACACAGGCTCTTGCAGTCTCATTTGTTTCTGTCTCCTATTTTACTGCTTACTTGGTCTTCAACCTCAAGAAGGTATGTGAGATTGAGGTTCTGCATGCTTTTATAAAGGAAATGGTTGTGAAAAAAAAATGAAACAAGTCTGTCAAAAACTTGTAGAAGCACCAGAATTCAGTAAGGGAAAGATAAAAGAGGTAGAAGGAGATAATACACACTTCAGGAGACTTAAAAGTTGGACAACTCATCAGGATGAAGTTGACATTCAGCGCAATTCTTTGTATCCATGGGGGACAGATGCTTCAGTTGGCCCATTGTACTTAAGTACTCATTTACAGTAACTGGAAGGAAACAAGAAAATAGTAGAAAGAAAGTAGTGGATTTCCTCTCATACTAACTCAGACCTGTGCTCTGTGTAATTACAGACCCGAATGGTACATTTTTAGGCTGGGATATCCCGTATCATTCAACATACAGACCAACCCTCATATCTAAGAGAACCCTTGCTATGCTGGTCCTCTCTCCTAAGAAGAAAATTAGAAGAGGAAGGTTATTGAGATAAGCTGTGTTGGCCAACACAGCTGTTTATTTCAAGAATGCAAATGTATAACTCAGTCTCTGGTCCAACATCCATTGGCAGACTGTTCTTTGTCAAATTTTAATGAGTCTACTGTTCACTTTGATGGAACTTGGATATTCAACTTCCATTCCTTAATGCATTTGGATGTTATAATACATTTAATCACTTTAATAACCCAGTGACTACACAGATACACATACACATGCAAAACATCTGATTATTCTTCTTCACCCATATTTATTTAATTTCCTCATCCCCTACTTTAATTGTTAAATTCTTTACCATATTTCACAAAAATCCTATTGAATCAAACAAAATATGCACTCTTGATATGTCTACTCAGTAATATTCCATCTTGTATTACTCTGTGGCTATGAGATCTTACTATCTTTTGTGTATTTGAATATTACCTTTCTTTACTCCAGAGCTAAGAATTAGCTTCCAATCTTACATCATCATATTTGCACATTATATGAACAATGGTAATAAACAAAAGAAATATACTCAAGAATATACACCCATGCCAATGCACACATATAATACTTGCATATGTTGGCATAGAGAAGTAAATATCTCTGTACATCCTATTCACACACATAGGAATTCTGTGTTCTGTGAGATAGAAAGTAAAACATTCTGAATGTTAGTACATATCTTATATATTGAAAGCTCTGTTAATGGATGAATTCTTTAGTCAGTGAGGTCAGGTTCTTACTAACTAGATGGTTTTCATCAGTATCAATTAACAAATTGTGTACAGACTCTTTAATAAGTTTAGACTAGAGAATTAGGAATCCAGCAAATATCTTATTTATACTGCTTAGTCAAGATTCAGAGCAAAAGGCTGTTTATTCTTTGGCTAATCCCTGATCCTTAGAGAGTTTTAGCCTCTGTGCAATCTAATCTGGTAACCTATCTAGAATGTTTCAATATTAGAGACTTACTACTGACTGACTCACTTTGACTAGCTCCTTCTGAACTCAGAGCTGTACTGAACTCAACTGACTATTTGACTGATTCAACTCACTTGCTGTTCTGGCTCAAACTCTTCTCCAAGCTGCTGGTTCAAACTGTCCCTCTGAGACAGCTGAATGTTTCTTATTTAACTCTTCTGACTCTGGCTGACTGTAGCTGACTCTGGCTGACTCCCTCAACTTCTCTGACTGAACTGCTCTGTTAGGCTTCGAACTGACTCTTACTGTTCACTGATATTTACTCTTCCTTCTGCTGAACTGCTTCTATGTCTTAGCCTCAGACTGCCTCTGTGTCTTTCTGAAACTCCTATGTCTCTCTAAACTCAGAGCCTGCTCTTATATCCTGAGAGTTGGGCATGTCCTCAGTGTGCTTCACTCTGCTGGGTCTTCACTCTGATTCAATCTCAGAGTTGGGATTAAAGTTCTGTGCTTATTGAGTAACCATGAACTGAGAGCCATAACCTACTTCTGAACTGACTGCTTCACTCTAGAGCCCTAGTTTTAGGATTAAAGATGTGTGCTACTTTGCCTTAACCATAGAAATTCCTTTAACTTAGAATTAGCACAGACAGAGGACAGGGCTAGTCTGACTAACAGTTTTTCTGCATTCCATCTGGATCACACAGGCCTCTGAATATGACCCCTTCAGACAGGCCCTGATTTGATCCCTTGCTAGGTATCACACAGAACTTTCAATGTGATGTTTTCCCAGAGTAGTCATGTTGCTAGATCAAATGATTAAATATTCCCCCTACAATACTGTTTAGAGAGTCCAGAATAAATTTAATGTCAAGTTTGTTCTATGAATGGTCATCTGTCTACTCTATACAACAGAAATTGCAGTTTTCTATCTCAAGCCATTTTCCTACCAATTACTCTATTTGTAAAATTGCTTTGGAAGCTGAACTTTTTTCCTAGCTGTTGTGATTTAAAATTGTAAAGGCAGTTGGAAATATTCTGTAATCAGTTGTTGTAAAATCTATCATGCTTTATAGGAGGTAATGCTTCTAAATTTGATATTTAAAAAGCAGATGACTATAAAAACTTGGGTATAGAAAGTTTATTGAGTCAAATGTTCTTGATCAAGTTCTTCATGATATAGTCTACAAGTTACATGACTATCAAAAGAGGTCTTATTGTCATCTGTGGAAACAGTAACTTGCTCTTTAGGTAAAGTTTTCTTCCCTCAGTAAACACTTCGATAAACAAAGAAGTAATTCTCCATATCTTTATCTTCCATGTTGTACTGAATTACTCAGTAACTTCTGTGCACTACAACAACCAGGAAGATAACTAGAAGTTATGCTCTTAATGAAATGTAAATTTAAATAATTATTCACAGTTTTAATTGAAAAAGGAGTTCTCATCCTGGAAAAATTTTCAAAAAATTTTCAAATGAAAATTTTCACTGTGAAAATGAATCATAGCTACATATACCTGGGTTCATTATGATCGACTGAATCCATGCCAGCTTGTGTTCAAAGTATGGTGTCACAGGACTCCACATGAATCAGGGGTACTTGAACATAGACAGGAAAGGTATTTGTGTTGGAAATATTATACAATGAAAAGGCTTCTTACACATTATCCTACACACATTGTTCATTACAGAGTAAATTTTTTGTAAATAAAATTATTGTATCAATTAAATTACATGTCTACAGATATTTTGTATTTCTTCTATTAGTCTGCAGCAACAGCTGGAACAATTCCTATTAACTTTCTTCTGTGTACAACCACTCTACCAAAAATTCAATTATCTGTTTTCAACATTTTATGCTAATTACAACAACTTATATTAAAGAGCTCTATAGTGAATACTTTTAGAAAAAAACCCATATTTGTATTCTATCAATATTTCTAAAAATTGGACTGCTTTTAATTAGAATATACCATTGTGAAAGTGTGTGTGTGTGTGTGTGTGTGTGTGTGTGTATTTGTGTACTTAGGATTGAACTCAGAGTCTTATACATAATAGCATCCTTAAATACAGAAAAACCTTGCAGCATAGTTCCAACATAAAGTTAGAGGTTTTGGGAGAGATATTGTAAGTAAATTTTAAATTAAAACAAAATATCACATGGAACTTTTTCTTAGGATTTCATTTTCTCATTCTCTCTGCAATTACCTTCTGAATGACTTCCATAGTTTTGGCACTATAATCTTGGCATTTTAGAAACAAAGTTTACCAAAAAAGCATTTTTTTTTTTGTTCTTATAAACCTACACTGTAACAAGAGGGAAAAAAAACCAAAATCAAATGTATAAATTAGTAAAGTGAGTTTATTATAGAAGACTAAAAATGCAAATGGCTCTTCTGGAGACCAATCTGTTGGTAATTAGATAAATAAGATGCATCAGCATACACTTAATAGGGAATGCAATGGCTTAGTTGTCCATTGCTCACATATTCTGCTAATAAAAAATGATGAGATTTACAGTGGGATAAAATGCAGCAGTCAGAGACCACAAGCTAAAGGCAGATGCAGCCACATTGTACTACTGTAAATGTTGTTGACTCACTTTGTAAACAATGGAAATTATGTCACAATGCTATTTAATACCTACAGAACTTTAATACATGTTTAAACTGAATCATATTCTTCTCATTAGAATATTCATATTTAGCTACACATATGCCGTAATGGCATATACAAAGAATAAAACATAGAAATGACACAAGATTCAGAGACAAAAAATAAATAGTAAATCACAAGTAATAGTAGTTTTATAAAAGGGGACTCCCACGCTGCAAGTGATTTCCCGTGGGTGAACAAATATTTCTAAATTTTAAAACATGAGATTTAAAAAAAGTTATAAGGAAAAAAATGAATTTATTATATAATAAGACAGCTTGCTAAAACTCAATCCAAATAGGTGAAGAGAAGCATCATTCTCATCAGGAAACGGAATGTAAAATATGATAGATTTCTGCAAAAATTGTGGAGTTTACTACTATTCAGAATGGAGGAAAATGTAGGAAATCAGAAATCTTATAAATCAGCTATTATAGCTTCCACAATAGGCTTCATATTCCATGTATCGCTCCTCCTATAAACTAAGTACCTAAATAAAATTTCTCAGAGATAAACCAGGTTATTCTCACTTACCTATGACTGAACCAGTTCTCCTACATATGACTCAACCAAATCTGCTTGGATCTACTTTGATCCAAGGAGATGAGGCCAAAAGAAGGGTGAGGTCATGTCTACAAAATAGTATGGCTCTGCCTTAATCACTGTGGAAGGAGAGTTTACCAGATTATGATGTTCCTAATAGCCAGAAGTTCTAGATTATTGATCCTTTAGGGTTTGTCTGTATAATATATCCAAGATAACTTATGCATTCCTAAGGAGAATGCTTTATGTAGGATTGCCACAGTTAAAACATAATCCTGGCACAGTACATTGTAAGAATTTTATTTATTTGAGCAGATTCTTGATCAAGCTACTGTAAACAAGAAATGGAGCAGAAGCTCCTCCAGGGCACCCAAATGGGAGGACTGTATAAAGATGATCATTGAAGTAAGAGAACATATTTGATCGATCAGTTATAAGGCTATGTTAGTTGGTCAACTGCACTGAAAAGTATCATGTTTAATAATTACATTAGTTAACTATTTCTCATTAACTTAGCTTGTCTGCTTTATTCCAGTATATGCATTTTCAAATAGCAAAATTAATGACTTGACGTGTAAGTGGAGGTATGAACATTGATTTATTAATTATTCTTGTGTATTCATGGCAGAGGCCAGTTTATTCTTTGCTAACTCAACCCCCAGTGCTAAAGGATTTCAGCCTCTGTACAATCTAATCTTAAGCCTAGGCCTAGAAGGCTTTAGCCTCTGTACAATCTAACCTGGAAACGTAAATTTAGAACTTTTTAGTCTCCCAGACTTACTGCTGACTGACCTCAGTCTGACCAGCTGTTTTCTGAACTACCTTTTTTCACTTGAATCTATATTGTGAACTCAGAACTGTAAACCTGAAACTGTCTGTTTCTGACTCTCTGCTTTCTCTCTCAATTTATTCTGGACTGGCTCTTCTCTTCTCAGCTGAGCTCGGCCTCTCTCTGAACTAACTCTCAGCTCAGAACAGAGTGGGTTACAAGAATGGGTTACAACAGAGTGATTTACAGCAGGCAGTATGTGGCAAGCAGGTAGACTGGGGACATAACACAGACAGTGAGATGTTCTGAATAAGGAGAGAGGTTGACTGAGTATGGAGCAGTGAGAGCTCAGGGAGAGACACAGAGACACAGAGGCAGTTTGGAAGAAGTCAGTATCAAAAAGGAAGAACGAGTCAGTTTGAAGCTAAGCAGAGCAGTTCAGTCTGAGGCAGTAAGAGACTCTGCCAAAGTCAGAAGAGTTAGTTGAGTTCAGAAGGAGCTAGTCAGAGTGGTTCAGTCAGCAATTACGTCACTGAAGTGTAATAGATTGTATTGAGGTTTAATTGTTTTAGATTGTACAGAGACTGAAGCCTTCCAGATTAAGCTTAATAGTAGATTGTTCAGCAGCAGAAACTCTCTAGGTCTCCAGGACCAAGAACCAGTGATTAAATTAGGCAAAGAACAAACTGTCCTCTGTTCTGAATCCATGGCTACATCTGGTAAATCTATGTCTACACTTACAAGACACCGCAAATGGGTACTGCATCCTTAAATGTGTGTGACAAATCATAGGCAACCATAACAATTCCATTAGGATGTTTTGAAATATTGGAATGACTACCAGATCCTAAAGACAAAATTCTTTAACATATGTGTAAGAAATATTCTTGGCTTCTTCCAATTAGGATCTACTTGAAATAATAAGACTCCAATCTAGTATATATTTCAATGAATTCTGAATAATAAATGAGACAGTAATTATCTAGATATGTCCATATGGATAGGGCATTTCCTGTATATGCATTTATTAATTATTATAGAAGATGTTATTATAGAAACTTAATTACTTATCCAAGAAATAACATTAGCAACTTTTTTCAAAAGCAAAAGCTGAGTCATTTTGACCAAATACTGTATGGCATAATATTCAATTTAGAATGTATTGTGATAGTTTCAAGATAGAGCAGAAACTAAGGGCATTAAAAGTTTGAAAATTCTGCAAATTATTTCAGTTTTGGTCATGTACTTGTTTTTAAATAGGAAAATAGCTTTATTTATGAATATTCACCTATCACTAGCAGTAATTACTTTCTTAATTAAAATTCAAGTTCTTATACATAACATGAAAAGGAACAGACTGATTTCAAAGCAAATGACATCTCTTGTTACAAAGCTTCTTTTAAGCTATTGAGCTGAACATGTAAAACCACACGACATAGTGATTTAAGAGATTAAATTTCATATGCAGAAAGTCATCATGACCATTTGAAATTCAGCTCTCTTCTTTCTACAAGAATAATAGCTATCTTGCGATTCTTTCAGAGCATGTAATTGCAGAATTAGAACAACTCTGGGAGACCACTACTAAATACTGTTCCTCTGATGGAGAACTACATAAAAATCACTTTGTGAACTGAAATGCTGGCTGCTTTAACCATCTAAAAGGAGAAACATCTGGAAATGCCTGACTTCTGCAATTACAAGTCTTTCTGTCACCAATTTTCATTTCATTACTTAAGTCTACATTTTATTATTCCACGCTAACACCAGAAAACTTCTGTGTACTGAGTTATATCTTAAGATTTTCCTAGCTAAGTGATTAGAGTTTCTCTGACACGTTTCTTGAGAATTCAGATTCCCAACTCAAATTAGTATCTGAGTTTTGAATGCTGTGAGTTTTCCCACCATTCGGTAATTTTAGAACATATAAAAGTTGAAGAGCATACCTGACATTGAGAAGCTCAAATGGTTACACATGTCTGAGTGTGTGGATAAAATAATGAATGGCTAGGGCAAAAATTAAGACCAATAAGATCAGCTTGGAAATACACAAGAAAGTAAAATCATCTCTCAGACCATCAAAAAGATAAGAAGTAATATTGGGACTGATCAAGACTTGCTTCTTAAAGCAGACTATCTCTATATGGAAAAATCAATTCTATATTTGAGAAGCAGCAAAGGCATGTTTGAAACTGTTTGGAGAATGGCAGTGATTTACAGAATTTTTAAATAAATATGTCCAAAATAGTACTAAATACAGTACACTGAGACACCTTGGAAGCAGGGACACTACTTTACGAAGGATGAAATGTTTGAGCAGGATCTCACAGGACAAATGAGAGCTAACAGGAGATTCTTAAGTGAGGAATTCATTCTTCCATAGAAAGGCTTTTGGCATTACTTTATTGATTTCTTTTCAAATAATTTTTGTAATTAAAATTGAATCCTAGCTTTCATTACATTCCAGTTATGAAAAATCCTCCCAGAAGGAAAATTAGTTTTTTCTACAATTATCTTTTGGAGATATCTGTATCAGGGACACCTGAATAAAAGTTGTGTCATTCTATGCCAATTATTATAGTACATAGACATATTAAAAAGGCTAAATTTCAAAAAATTATATCATGAGATACATGATAACACTTTTCCTAATATTGAAAGAAAATTTGTAGAAGTATTAATGTAAACCGTTAGGAAGGATTTAGAAAGAATTAAATTACAAAGAACATTCATAAGGGAGATTTTTTTTTTTGCTTCAGAAGAGCTGTATAAACAATGCCCTAGATATAGTTTATTCTAAAATACATTTGGACATTAATGCCAGTGTCTCTGACAATGTTATTTTTAATTTCAAATTTATTTTATTATCCTGGAAATGCCTTTGTATACTTTGTTCTTGAGTTTAAATAATTTTTGTTTTTTTTTTCTCACAAAATTATGCTGATACATTGCTTTTCATTATATTAGTCACATAATGCATCATTCATTCCTGCCCTTTAAATGAAAGAATGTGTAATAAAATCATTTTTGTGTAGGCATCTAATATACATTTTGACACATAAGTACAAGTTTCGAAGGAAAATCATTTCCATTGGTTATTTCCTAAGGCACAGTTCTAAGGTTTTCCAGCATCATATTTGTCTTAGTTGTGGTTACTATTGCCATGATGAAACACCAGTACAAAAGAAACTTGGGGAGGAAAGAGTTTATTCAGCTTATGCTTCCATACCGCAGGTCATCATCAAAGGGAGTCATAACAGGAACTCAAGAATGGCAGGGACTTGGAGGCAGGAGCTGATACAGAGGCCAAGGAGAAGTGCTCTTTGCCATCCAGCTTCCCATTGGAATCTCATCCACAGGATCATGAGCCCAGGGATGACCCAGCTCACAATGGGCTGGGCCTACCCATCATTAATTAAGAAAATGCTCTACAAGCTTGTCTACAACCCATCTTGTAGAGTATAAATTGTGGAGACACTTTCTTCATTAAGGTTTTTCCCTGTCAGATGACTTCAGTTTTTATCAAGTTGAAATAAAACTCTTCAGCACAATACTCAATAGAAGTTCATTAAATCAGATGTGTAAAACAGCAAACAAATCAACCCACATCAACCCATTCTTTATAGTCCTTTGGATGAGTCTGATGTAAGCTATGAGAATAATTTATACTATATATTGTTAAGATAGTAATACTTTACACTTAATAGTATTTCACTCTTTTGAACATTTATTGTAAATAAATAGTAGCTGAGCATAATCTTCATTTTTGTCCTATAAAAATATGTTTTGTTTGCTGCATAAAACTCACTGTTACATCAAATTAAAATCCACACAGCAAGCATTCATTCTTAAAATGATGTGAGAGTAATATAGTTTATGAATACGAAATAACGTTTTAGAGTTAGCTGAATACTTATGCTATTTTAAATAAGACAAATTATTTAATATTATATTTCCTACTTGAAAAATATGTTATGGTGGATTTTATATGACAAGGAGAACAATGTGTAAAAATGTTATCATATTTTTACTTTTTATTATGAAATTATGAAATGCACTGAATTCAAGCATTTCTTTATTGTAATAGAATCTTACAAACATATCAGTACATGGATCCAAAAAATGTATTGCCTTGAAGGGAAAAAATATTGTTCAGTGTTTGTTACTTCTTTCTTGGTGGTGAGAAATGGCCTGAGACTTAAAGTGGAGCAGTCTTAACTTCATTATTTTAGAGAATTCTCAGTCCATCATGGCAGGAAAGGGTATAGTTCAAAGATCAGGTCTGTGCAATCTGATGAGACCTTCTGTTGTTAATTCCTCATCTGAAAGAGTTTAAGGGATCAGAGAATGCAGGCCAGAAACAGAAGTAGGCAAAACCTTCAAAGGTCTGTAGCAAATGCCATGCTTCCACTCAACAGACCAAAGTCTCAAAGTTCTGCCATCTTCACATTGTTCCCAAAAGCTAGGGCCCATGAAGAATGAACAAAATTCACTCTGTTCCATAGCCAGCATTTATTGGATATTGGAATAGTCTATGTTCCACTTAGACAGCCCAACACTTAAATACATCTTTGATTTGCATTTTCATGGTAACTAGTGATGCTGGACATTTCCTTAAGGGTTTCTCAGACATTTGACTTTCCTATTTTGTAAATTCTGCATTTATATGAACCCCATTTTTAGTATGGTTATTTGTTTTTGTGAAATTCAGTTTTTTTTAATTCTTTACATATTTTGGATATTAGCCCTCTATCAAATGTGTAGTTCATAAAAATATTTTCCCATTCTGTAGGCTTTCATTTTGTCCCAATTATGTTGACATTTGCTATGAAGAAGCTCTCAGGATCATGAATCCAATTTATTAATTGTTGACCTTAGTACCTACACTAATTATGTTTAGTTAAGAAAATCTTCCTGTGCCAATGAGTTCAAGGCTATCTCCCACTTTTTCTTCTATCTGGTTCAATGTATCTGGTTTTATGTTGAGGTCTTTGATCCATTTGCATTTGATCATTTGATTTTTTTGCTCTTGAGTTTCTCTTATCTAAAATTATAGCCTCTAATCAATATTTTTGTTTGACTCACCCATGAACCACTCAAGCCATGTTACTCTTTGTTACTAAAAGTCAAAGTTTCATATTTGACAAGGAAGTAAGATTATAGAGTATTTTTGTTTCTGGCATTAAATGAAATAAACATGACCAAACATGATCAAATATGTATAGAATCTACAACCCAACACTACCTGAATTCTGAAAATCAGCAATGTTTTGTATATTAAGTAGGCATTTTAAACTTGATGTTCCATTTATAATTCAGATATTTAGATATATTTCTTTCCAATATGACAAGAGTATGTATGTGGAAAGAATTCTAAAATACATATGATATAAATTAATATTATCCATAATGTTATGTGCATATTTATGAGTAGCAAGGCTACTTGCTTTTATCCTTGTTATAAAGGATACATAAAGCTTATCAATGCTTTTCAGTAGGAAATCCAAAGGTAATTCGTTAGAATTATAAAACAGAGTAATTGTTACATGTTTTAAATTATTTCTATAATCCAAATATATGAAAAAATCTCATTGGTACACATGCAAATAAGTATTAACAGTGTTTGCTGTTAAAATTTTGCTTAAAACTAAATTGAATAATTTGGAATTAAACTTTAAATTACAACTTCTTAATTATTACAAACATTTCTCGGCACATAATGTGAATAAAGTTGTAGACAATTTTGAAGCAAGCAAACAATCAATGAATGTTCAGATTTCCTTACTTGTTCATAGTATTGACTGTATAGATTCATTATAATATATGTTACAGTGTAAAGTAAGAAAACATACGTGTCATATCAAATTGATATGACATATAAATTTGTGAATTGGTGGTGAATTTGATGAGTCCATATCTTGTAGATATGAGCCAGTATTTATATTGACTTTCAAATTTGTTTCAATATTCATGTTGTTTCTCTACATTTGTACGTGTGTATTTTAATTACTTCTCATAAGTTAATGAGAAATTACATCATTGATACATATCTGATACTTGGGTGAACATTTTATTTTATCTTGTCAAAACATATTTTTGGCATTAAAAGAGATTTATCAATAGAAATTGAGGTAAGTGCAGCATTGCTTTTAATAATCTTAACCAAACTCTTTGGATCACAAATTAATACTGAAGTGGGCTTGCAAGTGAATTTCCTAAAATTAACTGATCATTCTACTAGCCATTCATATTTAAAGAAACTATATAAGCATGTTGGAGAGAGCAACATTATGTACAGTGAGTTTCTTGTAGGCAATATGTAGTTGGCCTAGTTATTTAATCAACTCTGACAATCTGTCTTCAACTGTTGTGTTTATACAATCCACATTAAAACAATTTTGATATTTTCAGAGATAAATCTATCATATATTGCCAGCTTTATTTTTAACGTATTTTCACTTTATCTGTCATGCGTTTCTTCTTGTCCAATATTGACTGGCCACTTTAATAAATTAACATTTCTTCTCGCTTAGATTATACTTTTCACAATAACTGCAGTGATATCCAAAGTTCACACTACATTTTAATGAGTGTGAATTCATTTCAAATATTATAATACCATTCCAGGTACTGAAGTGCATTTCCTATGTAAGTACCTTATTACAGAGTAAGATTTGCACATTCAGCATATCTATATCATGCTGTTACTTGTGATACTACATGATTAATTTCACATGTCTACTTTCAAGAGTCTTTTAATACAGTTACTACACTACATTGAACAAATAATTATATTTTATATTGTTTAATAATAACAGTTTGATTTTCTTCTGCCTTTGTTTCTTCTCTAATGCTTTTCTTTTATTTTAGATGTTTATTTCTAACTACAATTTTCACACTGTCTGCAGAACATTTAACATACTTCCTTATTGTACTAATTGGAAGTGTTCTTACTGATCTATCTTTAATTTCACTGATTATTTCTTAGACAGGTTAAGTGATGAGAATATCTATCTAGGACAACACTTCTTATGAATTTTGTTCCTGATATTTTCTTTAGTTCCCTAAGTTTATCTGCATCTGTGCTTACAATGATCAAATGTGTTTATATTTTCTCTGTTTTCCATGATAGCTCTCCATCCTTTAATCAGAACATTTTAAATACCTTGCCTGCTAATTATTGTATCAAAACTGAGTTCATTTTTCTTGACTGATTTGTGCTTTCAGGGTGTCTTGACTTTTGTTCATGAGATAGCTTGCGTTTCTTTTGGTTGACAGCTCGACATGCTGAGTAAGTAATAGGAACTAAGGTTAGCAGATAATTAATGTCAGACTTTATGCTAATCTGGTTAGGAGTTATACTGTTTCAACATTTGGAAGATGGGGTGCTATAATACTCATTTCTGTCAGTGTTGTTCCTTGTCATTACTAATGACTTTGTCTTTCTCTTTGTCCTCTGGAGAAAACCTGTGCCCTACCTTTCTTTCAGATGCAGTTCATTGTCAAAACAGATGCTTGTCATTGAGGTTGATAGTTCTGGGGAAAGGAAAAGAGTCTAGAAACATAAATTAAAACATGTAGCATGCTTTTGTTAGACACGTATCTTGAATTTGTGAAATTTACACGTTTGATTGAAGTATTTCTTTGGTTTTTCCTTTTGCTTCCTAGTCTCTCCTATGAATCCAACAACTCTGGATTCATTTTCTTTAAGACACGATCCAAACTACCTATGTTTATTTCTTCCTTCCAAAGAATTAGAAGGATCATATTTCCAGTTAGATTTTTTTTCTTTCTTTATTTTGTTGGTGTCTGTCTTTTTGCTTCTTTGTTTAGTTCAAAGGCAGGTTTATTCATGTTGAATAAAAATAAAAAGCACAGAGCAAATAAACTGCATTAGTCAGCAAAAGCCAAGAGGAGAATGGAGGAAGAGGGAAAGGAAGATATGTCATGATGCTGGAACAGAAGTTAGACCCAGGCAGACAGGAAGTCACAAGGTGTAGAGGGAGACCTTACAGAAAAAGTTAGGAAGCTGAAAGTGTTTAGAAATGCATGCTCAGAAAAGAGATAGAAAGAAAAACAAGAAGTTATAGTTTTCTGAAATATTCAGAAAAGCAGGCAGAATTAGGAAGCCACAAGGCTATGGCATGGTAAGTGCTTGTGCTAAGGGCAGGGACTGCAGGAAGAACAAGTACTGTACCAGCTAGACCCTAAATGTTAGAATTAAGTTTCAGTTAAGTCTTATTTTTTAGGCAGACTGGAATAACCTTGGTATGTATTTCCATGAATATTCCTCCTGATAATCACAATGACCATAATTGCTCTTTTAGGTATGCCCAAAACTTTCTATAAATATCTTTATTACTTTTATAAAAACCCAGAAAATCCTTCAGTGTTTGTGTGACACTATTAATTTTGTAATTTAATTTTTTTTAAATTATAAGCTTGACTAACATGAGATTAGAGCATCTCATAAGTCAGAAATTATGGCTTTTCCATTGTTATATCACCAGTGCCTGGTATAATAATAAGATTTATGATTAACAAATGTCACTGAACTATAATAGTAAATGTTCATTTAATTTCTTTCAGAAAGATTTGACAAGAAAATATGTACATATCTTAACATGAGTAGAGAGTACTGTTATAAGGAAAAACAAAAAACTGAAGAAGAACAAAAATTATGTTGAACTTACATAACTAGAAGAGTTCATTGTATATCTTTTTCATGTAAAAGTGAGAATTTCTTTATAAAGAAATGCATCTATCTATTAAATCTGCTGAATTTACAGAATATTGGATGAAATTCTATGCACTGTCAATAAAATCACAAATGTTTATCAACTCAGATTTGATATTCATTGGCATGGTTTTAGTGTCTTGGTTAAATTTTGCAGCCTCATACCTATGAATCATAAATACTGTTTGTTCTCTTTGGCAAGGTTACATGATTTCTTAAATATTATAATAAAATAAAAGATGACAAATTAAAATCATGCAGCACTGATACAGAACATGCCTTACTTTGAATGAACACCCTCGAAATAATATGCTTAATGTGTGAGGTTGATAGTTGTAGATTATATGTTGACCAGACAGATTGTTTATTTGCTCAGAATATCAACGCATTGCGAAAATAACCTGTGGCTTACAGATTTGGTATCTGGACTATAAAACAAAGTACTGCAGTGCCATCTCCTGGATAGCAAAAGTATCTGAAAATGAAGGTGTGATTTAATATGAAGTCTTTAATTAGTTAAATAATTTAATTAATTAATAATCAAAACAACATGGGGAAATGGAGAAGAAGGATAGCACTTAGGGTTCCACTTTATGGGCAATAGTAATTATGCTCATCATACACAAACTCGCTGCTCAACATCTCACCATTACACCTTTACTCTTTAGAATATTATATCTATAGGCATTACTAATTGTTTCAGTATCAATACTCCAAGTTTGATAATTTTGAAATTTAACCATTGCAAATCCTGTGGTTGGTTTCTAGTTTAAATTCAGTCAATAATAACTTTGTAGGGTGTCCCACGTCTTCATTCTTATCCCATGACAATTGTGAAACTAAACACAAGCCAGACATTAAAATATCTTACTTACTTGCTGAGAGTTTTTTTTATTTTATTTAGAATTTTTTTATAACTCCATATAATTTCCAATCCAAAGACTTCTTTTAAAGCTTCCTTTGAGCAGAAGCATTAAAACTTTCACATTTACTTTGTTATTTTTTTCCCATGGAAAAGTAATTTTGATTCCTTGAGTTTTTATCTGATCAATATTTCATCCATTTCAACTTAAATTTTCATCAATAATATCTTTATTTAAAAATGCATTTATTGCTATTTTCCAATGTGTTACATGATTTTTTCTGTATGTGCTAAATTTTTAATATTTCATATATTATTCTTTAAAGATATCAACCTACATATACATTTTTTTCATAGAATACCCTTGGATTTCACTTTCATTTTTCTGATGTTCAGTATGGTCCACATGTAGTGTAATTCTTTATGATATTGCATTTGATATTGTGTTGAAGCTATAAGAAAATGTATACTAGACTCATGAAAAAAATCATGTTGCTCTCTTTTAATTTTTTCATATCTTCGTAGTTGATTCTATGGAAAACTAAAATGAATTTACAATGTGTAATAAAATGCACTCTTATTTTCAGTGTGAATAATCCAGAAAATTGCTCTAAATCCCCAAAGCATCTTGCTATCATTATTGAATTTAAACACTTCCTGTGTTTAAATATATCTTAACTACCAATAATGTCGGAAGTTAATGATAATGGGTAAGGAATTTTGTTTCAAATCCTCAGTTATATCAATTCCATGAAGAATCATTTACACATTCTTTATATAGATCTGTTGAGAGCAGAATGTTTTGATGGCTATGTATACCTGTTGCAGAAGATTATTTTTAGTTTTAAATAAAATAATTGTTTTATGCACTGTTGGTTGAGTGGCTGTCTAGGGCATTTTGTATTGTCTGCAGGTGTTAGATTTATCTGGGTGATGTTTGATTGCCAATGGTCTGCATGTGCTATCAGTAGAACACCTAAAGTGTTCGGAATCAATAAAAACACCTGAGCTCAGATTCTCGAGTTTCCAATGCCCAGTATGGCTCTTGCCATGACAGTGGTTCCCTCTGCTATGGTCTGGCAGAGTTTGCACATATGAGAACTGCTCCTTTTCTCCTCACTGAGCTGCCACAGCAACATACAACTACATATAACTTTGTAACCGCTAGTAAAATATAGACTGTCCCAACTCTCCCTCCTCATACATTCCATCTGGCCCTAATCACTTGACAGTTTTCTCACAGAAATCACTGTTATACAGATACAATCTTATACAAAGTCATTGATGAATGCATCCCTTACTTTCCAGGCTTTTTCATGGAAATTAATGATTTTGGCATTTATCTACATGTGTGTGCTTACCAACTACTAGCTTCTTTTACAATATTTTAAATTAGTTCACTGTTACTTGAAATTTGCTTTGCTTGTCTATTTGAATATTTAATATAGTTGATATAAATTAACAGTATATCATGTTTGTGAAGACATATGCTTTCACTTTTTCTTAGCTACAAAAAATATAATTCTATGAAATGGTATAGCAATTTTACTACTGGACATAAATTGATAGGATATCACTGATACTTTGAAAAGATAACTTTGCTCCTGCATTCAAAACAACACTGTCCATAGTAGCTAAGAAACAGAAATCCTGTGTCACCTCCAGTAGTCCAAAGCCAAGAATGGAAATTCAAGTCTCTCCAGTGGTGCTGATTGAGTTGAAGGCAAGCATGGTGAATTTATTAAAACAAACAACAAATGATAAAAGGGCACTCTATGGAGCACAGCATTAGAGCTCTTGTCTTGCATGTAAAGGATCCTCAGTTCAATTCCAGTATTGTAAACAAGCAATACCCAAACCAACCAAAACAAAAAATCTGCGTTAAATTGCTTCCTTTGCAAAATTCTTTTAAATATTGGCCAGGAGGAGAATTATAGAGTAAGAGTGAATCTCTTAATATGTAGAAACATATTTCTAAACATCTTTTAAACTAGAAATACTTTAGCAGCTCTATGTTGAATTCTCACTAGCAGTATTTATGCAAGCATCTCATCAAGGTGTTTTTGGTATTATAGTAAAGGTGTATTAATTGAACAAAGAATGTAAAATGTTTGTTACTGTTCTTTCAACCATTGCTCCTTTTACCATTTTATTAAATCTGTCAATGAATCCTCATATGCTTATCACTAATATATATTTGCTTCTTTAATCTTTTATTCTAATTATTCTTCCTGCATTGCTATTTTCAGAGGTATGTTCTTACTGATTCATACAACATTATATACATAAAATGATATATTTTAAAAGTTGGATTTCAAATTATATTTTCTTCCTTGATACTGGTTGCTGTCCCTTGGAGGCTTGCTCTTTATTGAAGGAAAATGAAGGGGGAATGGATCTCAGGGAGAGAGTAGGCAGGGAGAGCTTGAAAAAGTAGGAAGAAGGGGAACTGTGGTCAGGATGTATTTCATGAGAGAGAAATCTATTTTTAATTTTAAAAAAGGAATGAGATACATTATGTTTAGAATTTAGCAAACAATCTGTAGACCAATTAAATATTTATTTATATTTATTTTTGTTAATCTATATTTTATTTGTTTAGATAATTGCTTTTTATAGGTGGGAGGCATAATTCTCAAACTTTTCTCAATGTATTTTTTTTTTTAAAAAAGAAACCTCATTTCTTCCATTGCATTTACCAGAAGATGTCATCTTCTTAATTAATTTAAACACAAAATTATAAATTAATTTCATATATATAAGTACATATACAGCCATCTCTGTACTCCTGTATTACATAGAGTCTTCAGCATGTTTTTATACATGCCTAAGACAATGTTTTATTATTTTCTTTGTTTTAAATAACTTCATATTTTTGTTAAAATCTGTCTCCTCATATTGCACCTCTTCAACGTGGTATAGTATTCATATTTCTAATGTTCTATAAATAATCATTATATTGACAGCTCGTATTATCTCTTATGGAAGAATATTATCCTGAAGCAATACGGAATTCCCCTGTGTTGGGATTTTAAATATGAAAATAGTATTCATCTCCCTCCTGCAGAGAGCAGTCTTTAAATCAATAGACATCAGTTCAAGGCATGAGGTATGAGGCCTGTTTGGAGATGCTGTAATGTGTCATGCTGGAGGCTACAGAAAGGAATGTGAACTCATTTTCAAAATATATATTAGCTATGGGGATAATGCATATTGAAAAAGTCCTATTTGTGATAATAAAATAAGATATTAAAAAAGAAATTCCTAATACAGGAAGACACTGAGGATGAAGAAAGACCCCACACACCCTGGACTCTTAAAACTGCCAGGATTAATAGTCTCCAGTGAAATCTTTGAAGAGCTGATCTTGCTGCAGGTCTGGAGGGCAGACTCAGGGTACCCTAAGACAAGCTGAGGGCTTGAGATCACCTCCCAAGGTTAAAGACATCCCTCCCTCCTGCGCAAGAGTTGATAAGAGGATTTACCATCAATCACATTTTATTTTTTCTTTTAGAAAAATTCTGCAGAGATGAGCTGTAAAAATAAACACAAATGGGATTTATGACAGTTTTTAGGAGGCGCCTTGGGCCAGCTTTTGGGATCAATGAATTTGTCTCTGACTTTAATGTTTAGAATGACTCCTTTATAGACCTTGGAGTAAACAGCTTGTCTAATGTTATTCTTTGGGAATATACAATAAGTGGAATTTTCTTCATCAAAACAAAGCATTTATGATTAGAAGTTAAAGTTATCGATTCTTCTTCACAAAGTTGTTATAAATCTTAGATAGCCTGGAACTGTGTAGGTCATAGAGGACTCCTTCCTGAAAATAGCATGTATCTATCTCTCTGTTGGAACCTAATGTCTAGAAATAACCCTTTGCATGTCAGCAGGAAATGATGGAGGCTCCACAGTGTACCAAAGGGATAGCAAAAGCCAACTATTTAGAAGCACAAAAGAAAGTAACAACAAATGGCTCAGTCGATTTTCATTTGATAGAAGACTTCTAAATATTATCATTGGTAAATTTTAAAAAAAGAGAAGAGAGATTTTAGGGAAATTAATTTAAATTTAACATTGATTTGTACATAGAGTTGCAAATATATATAAATACATATACATTCATCATCATCATCATCATCATCATCATCATCATCATCTCCAACATATTCTTCTGTAAAAATGCATTAGTGTAAAAATAAAAATCCTCTAAGTACCATATGTATGAGCATTTGGTGTTGAATGAACTAAATAGTTTTACTAAATTATTAAATAATTGACAAGAATATATACCAACACATATTGGCAAATTATCTATGTATTTGGTGAAATTGTTAATATAATATGTTATAATAAAAACATTAGAATTCAAAGATTCTGGTGAAAATGAAATACATTTAACTTACTTCCTTAATTTAATAAACATAGCTTTCTTTCTTTATTTCAAACACTGTGTTGGTCCTGTACATGGAAAATTTCATGAGAAGTTTTCTTGAAAGAGATCTGACATGCTAGTCAGTGGTAGTGATAAGGCTGACACTAGCTAAAACTCAAAATATTTAAATTTCAAGTGTATTTTAAGTATTTACTTACTTCAGAGGCTAAAATAATTCATAAACTCATGACAAATGATGACTTTATAGTGGATCAAGCAGATTTTACATAGTAGGTTTGAGGTCATAAAGTAATTATGAAACAAGTGTGTCTTAGAATTTGTAGCTTTTTAACTATTTCTTTTGCATGTCCTAAGGCCCCATTGGTATCATGTCCCATAATTCTCTGAAAGTATTTTAGGCTATTTCATGAAACTGGACATTCTTTTATACAAATTTAACCTTTATCTGCATTGAGAGCTTATTTATTGCTATCAAAGATATATATATTTCCATAGAAGAGTAAAAGCAAAGAAAATAAACCATTAGTTAATGGAGGAAAGTAGTTTAACATAGAAGGAGATCTATCTTTCTGTAAATAAAAGTGAGAAGAAGCAGGTAAAGAAAAAATACATTTTTTTAACTTAGCAGATTTGCTTCAGTAAATAGGTATGTATAAAATTTTATACCATTATGAGATCTCTGTGAAGAAGAGCTAAGCACTAGAGTTACTTGATATTTGTCCATATTAAAAACATTAAAAATATATTAAAGGAGAATTCAGACTCTGCAAGGATTTATGAAAAAGGTCCAAAACATTCAGTAACCATCATCACTAAACCACCTTCAAGCATATAAACATGCGACCCAACTTTTACAAACTTTCTAGGTGTGTTGACGTATGTCTCTAATCTTAGGACTAGGGAGGATGAGACAGGATGGTTACCCTAAGTTCAAGTTCAGCCTGCACTACATCCCTTCTCAATCAGTGCCACCAAATGCAATACAAAAGATTAAAACTTAATACTAAAGATGCAAATTCTCAAAAAAGAAGTAATTGTGATCATTTGATAAATTTACAAAATTTTGTAAATTTAAAAACATTAATAAGAGTATTTATGGCCTCTGTCTTCTGCTACACAAATAGTTTTACCTCCCTAGCATATGAAGTGGTGAGTCCAAAAAAGTCTTTATGTACCTCATAGTATCTTTATGTAGCAATTAAAATTTCCTCATAATATTTTAAATATAAAATTGAAATATCCTTCTATTAATTAGGGATATAAAATATATGTATATATGGAGTTATTTTTATAGCATTTCTTACAAGCAACATATAAGCAGGTTTTTATTTTTATACTTTACAAAATAACTGCTTATTTTCCAAATTTCCAACAGCCCAACTGCCTTGTAATGATTGCTGCTTTCAAATAATTTCATGCATTGCCTATACAGTATTTAAATGAGGTAAAATTATATGTTAGTATACGAGGTTTTGTGAATATATAGTCACAAAATCACATTTATACTTTGTGTATGTGTATTTATACTTTGTGTATATATATATATATATACATATATATGCATACATATATATGATAAAGTATTGAGTATATAATTTGTGTATGTGTATATATATATGTGTGTGTGTACACATATACACATATACACATATATATTGTGTACACATATACAAATTATATACTCTGTACTTTATCATATATATGTATGCATATATATGTATATATATATGTGTGTGTGTGTGTAAGCCTTTTAAATCTAATATTGATATATATTTAGTCATAATGTAATTTTGAGGGCTTAAGTATCCATGATTCAATATTTCTTCCAAATATAAAATATTTACTCTTTCTATATATGCAATAAATATATAGTACAAACTCTAATATAGCTAAAAACAATTGACTGATACATAAAGAAACATACATAATGAAACACTAACATATAAACACCGATAATAAATAATGCTTTAAGCAATGTTACTATTGTAAAAATACATGAGAATCAATTAAATGAGGAACAATATATTTTGACTCCTAGCCTCAGAGGTATCAATCCATTGTGGATGACAGACTCCGAGTAGATGACAGAAGAGAAACTCATACCATTGAAGCCAGGAATCAGAATGAGATTGGGTTCAGCGCTTATACCCTTTATTTCATCCATGCTTGCAGATTCTATGCTGGAGACTCTTGCATTCACAGCTGGTCTTCCTTCTTAGGTAATCTTCACTCAGTGATACAGCTAGAGATACACTCTACCATTCTCCTTGGGATTTCTCAATCCAACCAAATTTTGACATGTGTCAGACACAGTTCCAGGACTAAATGTATTTAATCATCCGATTGTCAGAATCCTCTGTAGAAAGAGCTGTTAATATTTATTAATTGCTTGAATGAGGACAAATCTGCTAGTGTTAAATAACAATATTTATAATCTCATTAGTGACTAAGATTTAATTTATTTTAGTTATATTTTGATTTTTCACATATTTATTTTTCAAAATAATCTGCCAAAATAATAGGCAAATGTTAATCCTTCAAGAAGTTTTATTTTTTGAAAAAATAAAGGTTCTTATGTGATGTTTATTTTGGCCAAATAACCATGCAACTGGTTGTATTTGAAGGTAATATCTACAACATTGCAATCTCATAATCTACCTTCTTAAACCTATCTCAGAATTAAAAGAGACCAGATTAAAAGAATATTTTAAAACCTAGAGGTGCTTCAGCAATAGTTGATTACATTTTCTGCAATTGAGGAGTGCTATTAAAATCCTGATTCTCTTGTGGCGCATGGGCCATTATTTATGTGACAGATTTTGTAAAACTACCTTTAGTCTTATCTATTCTCAGACCCTCATTCTCACACTGCTTTTGAGTTGTGTTTACCTACTGAAATTTTGTTTGGAATACATTAAATAAGGAAGGAAAAAGACGAGGAAGGAACAACACATGGGTTCAAAGCAATTGGCCAAATGACATCTTAGGGTTGTGAGTTATTTTACTCATCATCCTTGATCTTAACCATCTCTGCACTCACTGTACCATCTGCTTAAGACACAATGTTCACAATAAATGAATGTACATTCATATACTCATGAAGATGATGCAACCGATTCACCATGATCGATTTCTCTAACGTGTCCAACACTCTTCTATCCATTCTGCAAATGAGAACATTTACTGAGCTATTGGTTTTCCAGGTTTTGAAATTATCATTTTAGTTAAGAAGCTAAAGATACATTGAACCAAACCCAAATAAAATATATTTCAATCAGAAGTAGCTTAATAAAGGATTGTCATTCTTACTATTTGGAGAACTGTTTCATCAAGATTATTTTCACTCTTGTTTCATCCTTTCCTTTCTACACATTTCTTCAAACTGTTGGTAGTCTGATTGCTGTTCATTATTTTCTGGTGGTCTTAACTTGGACTAATTAGGCGCTTAGTGACCCTACATGTACAGCCCTCTGCATTGTTATCTGTTCATTGTACTCTGCCTCTCTGTCAGAGTATTCCTGTCTCCCTCTCAACTGGCAGCATCTACTCATCTTACAGTTAAAGGAATTCATCCAAATTTCTTAGAAGATTGCTCTACTGTAGAGGTGATAAGCTACTTAGAATAGCATCAGAAAAGTAAAGAGATACATCAAATACATCTATCATGCTTTTGTAACCTAATCTTACATTTGAGATGGAAAAAGATACAAATCAGCCAATGAACTGTGACATGCAGGGCTTAATCCCGCCTTAAAATAAGAAAAAAGTAAATAAATCCCTCCTTAAAAAAAACGTAAAATATGTAAGGATTGTTCTCGTTCACTCTTCCGCATGGATTTTAACTGAGAAATAGACGTAGAACCCCCGAACCCCAAGTGGTAACAGGAGTTGAAATAGTGATGATATAAGCTGAGTGACAACATTTTTGAAGAGCTTTACACAACAGAGACATTAGAGGCAGGTGACTAAAAAGCAACAAGAAACAGATGGATCTGTGAACATGGGAGAGACCACACAGCCTTATGGAATGGTGGCAGGTAAATAGAGAGACCTGAGGGATACCTAGGTTTGGGAAAGCCCAGGGCTCCTCACATCCTTGGGTTCTTTTTTACTACTTCTCATAAAATTGCCTTGAAGTCTCTAGAGTAAAACTTTCTCCCAGTGCAATCATAAGAACTTTAACTGAAATGGCAATAAAGACAATAACCCCTGGGCACCATGATCCTCTTTTGTGTCTTGCTTCTGTAGTGCTCAGATCTAGCATAGTACCTGCTGCCTTGTAACGTCGACAGCCACATCTCTCCCAACAGACAATTTTAAGTACTATGACAGCAGCATGATCTATTCTCACTAGTGTTTTTATTGTCAGTGCCTAGAGCTGAAAATAAATGTTTCAGGGCTAAAGAAAAAAAAAAGATTTCTTTAAAAAGGTAGTACCTCTTCCAGTCTACTTTCTTCTATTTATTTATTTTTGTTTTGTTTGTTGGTTTTGTTGTGTTTAGTGTTTTGAGACAGGGCTTCTCTGTTGTAACTTTGGCCGTCCTGGAACTCACTCTGTAGACCAGGCTGGCCTTGAACTCACAGAGATCTGCCTGCCTCTGCCTCCCAAGTGCTGAGATTAAAGGTGTGCACCACCACTGCAACTACCCCCACCTAATTTCTAAGCCAGTCAGCCAAGCAACAAGCTTACTATCATGAATGTTGGTAGAATCAGAATGCATGGTTGAACATGCATGTGCAGGATGGTCACTGTGAGTTTAAGAAATGTGTGGAATATACAGTGAGCCCCTATACTACAAAACCCAAAACAGAAAAAAAAAAAAAAACAAGAAACAGGGAGACAAACATGGAGGTGTTGAGGAGTTAAACAAGCAAGAAAGAAACATGCACGCATACACAGAATGGTTAATTTCTTATTCTATCTGTTAGCACTAATACTTCCAGCTTTAAATCAAATGATTTACATTTTTAATAAAAGAAATCTGACCATTAGCTGTGTTTACATACATCTCTCTTCCAGCACATAAAGACTCCTGTACTTTCAAAGGTTCAAGTTCACTCTCATTCTGAAGTAACATATTAGCACATATGTAACAGAATCTTCTCCAGTATAACAGTTAGCTGAGAATTTTCCTTAGCTTGTGAAAATGAAGTATCTAACTCTACAGTTAATTTGAAAGTGGGGATAGTTAGTTGTGAGACAAAATACCTTACCAAAGCAACTTAAAGCTTATTTGTCTTAGAGTTTGAATGGATAGTGCATCATGGTAGGGAAAACAAGAGCCTGAGGCAGCTGATCACAGGGCAGAGAGACATGAGTGTTATTGATCAGTCAGAAGTCCCCTTTAAAACTCTGGGGCATCCAGCCATGGACATATTTAAGATGTGTTTTTCCATCTCAAATAACCAAATCTAAAATTCCCCATAGACATGTCCAGAGATTTGTTACCATGGTGATTATAAATCCCATCAAGAAGACATGATTAGCATCACTGGATCCATATGCATTGATTCTTTTGGAACACAGGACATCTACTTCAGACAGTTGATCCTGTGGTTGGCATGGGAGTTATAACACCATCTTATGGTCTGAAAATACCTGAGGTGTCATGACTCCAAGTTGTCATTGCTCAGTAGAATTTATATCATCTTTTACCAAGTTTCTGACTTGATTTTTTTTTCTCCCAGTCATATAACATCTGCATTACTTGCTTCTGACATCCTAAGAAGGTCTCCATAAATATGCATTTTCTTTTGAATTTATGATATAAGCACACTGAGTGCATCCTTGACATCATGTCACTTCCTTAGTCATGCAGTGACATTATAATCTTATTTACTACGAAGTCACATTGACAGCATCTTGGGAACACTGTGACAGCATTTTAGTTGCCATGAAAGTGAATATTGAAAGCATTTTTGGACAAAAATCACTTGAAGGAGGAAAAACAAATCCTACCAAATAGAATCTAAATATAATCATCAAGGTTTTTCTACTGAATTTTAATGGCTAAAACATTATATAGAAGTCTGTTCTAGTTCAATGATAGAAAAACACTAAATTGAGCTCTTTAAAAAATACAGAATAGATTTTTGAGGTTAGTAAATATAATCTAGAACTTTTAATATGAAAGGCATTTTTATTATTTATCTTTGTAGATTTCATAAAATCATTGCATATTCCATGTTCAATCTGCATTAAAATAGATATTTTGAAAGCCCACATTTAAAACAGATTTTAGCGTAAGTAGCTAAACTCTGAATTGAGCTCTGCTTTAAGCCAGGAATCTATTTAGGTCCAATAATTAGTAGGATTAATTATCAGTATTATCTCTTTTAACTATTTATAAGTTTGCTTACTTATTGAGTGCCAAATGCTGTTTCCTAAGCATTTTATGTGCATGATTTCATTTGATCATGAGAGAATCCTATGGATTATGCAGAACAACTTTTTATAGTCTATTTAAAAACACTAGACTCAAAAGGTGAGACTTTTTCTAACGACACAGAACTATACATAATGGACTTTAAGGGTGAATACATGCAGCTCTAGTGAGTATGTTTTAATGCTTTTTTAAAGATGAGTAGTTACAACTCAGATGGAGAGAAGGAGAGGCGACTCAGTGGTTAAGAGGGTTCTTTCATCAGGAAAATAGATTAGATTCCAGTTTCAACACTGGGCGTCTCACAAATGCCTATTACAACTCTAGGAGTTCTGAACCCCTCTTCTGGCCTGCATACACCCCTTCATACACACATGTATGTACATATAAATATACACACACATAAATAACACCAAAAAAATAAATGTTAATTTTGAAAATTATAAGAGTTGAAATGGGGTAGAAGTGTGTATGTGAGTGCTTAGAGTAGTTTACTGGCTCATTTTATGACAACTTGACACAAACTACAGTCATCAGAGAAGAAAGAGTCTCAGTTGAGAAAATGCCTCCATGAGATCCAGCTGTAAGGCATTTTCTTAATTAGTGATCAATGTGGAAGGGCCCAGTCTTGTGAAAGGTCTCATCATTGGGCTGGTGTTAGTCCTGGGTTCTGCGAGAAAGCAGGCTGAGCAAGCCATGTGAAGCAAGCCAGTAATCAGCACTCCTCAATTGTTTTTGCAATTGGTCCTGCCTCCAGGTTCCTGCCCTGATTGTGATCCTGTCCACTTCCTTTGGTGACAGCACTGTGGAAGTATAAGCCAAATAAACCCTTTCCTCCCAGACTTGCTTTTTGGTCACAGTGTTTCATCACAGCAAGAGAAACTCTGAGGAGAGTAGTTTAGCATATCAATACCTTTTTCCAACTCATGATGTGTCATTCATTTCCCATTTCTATAATGAATACCCATGACCGTCTTGATGGAGTCACCAGATTACTCTGATGGGCTCATGTTTGAAAGAGATTGCTGATTATAAGTTAGAATCATAAATGGTATCCTCTAGAGAAATGCACAAATGGTGTCACTAATGAATTCATTGGAGAAAGCCAGCTGCAGCTTCCACGGTGGGTTGAGTGTGTGTGTGTGTGTGTGTGTGTGTGTGTGTGTGTGTGTGTATGGGAGAGAGAGAGAGAGAGAGATTTTGAATATCACATAGTATGAAGAAAAGAATACAGAACAGCCACTTTTAAATACAGACATGGTATTCTCCCTATGTGTCCAGCATCTCAATGCTTCTGTAGGTCCTTAGTATATAATGGCAATATCCCAGAATTCAAAGCCTTTTGGAAAGTCTGACTCAAAAGCAGGACAACTCACTTTTTCCACAAGTACCTGGCATATGAAATAGAATGTGGCTTTATTAGCTATATTTCATTCCTCAACACACTCCAAATGACTTCAGTCTCTCAGAAATGTGTTTATACATCTTAATTTTTGATTATGAACTTTGTTATTTTTGTTGTGTTGCTACCTATCAAAGGAAAACACTTTCATGGATTTATGAACTAAAGAATGTATTAACAATCTGTGCCCAGTCTCCCATCTTGAACACAGAAACAAATAAAGTCATTAATACAATGAAAAATTTGCATTTTCAATGATTAGTTTTAGAGATTTTTAGGTAGCATTCTAGTTTGCACCTAAGTGGAGGCATGGTAGTGTAATGTAAGCTGCATTAATTCAAAATATAAAATAGGAGAAGCAGTCCTCTGAGCTTGTCATAGAGCACTTTCTTGTTTTGTTTTTAATAGAAGTCAACGTGTGTGGATGGTGGGGTTGGGCAAAATGATCAACAAGCTGGAAGGCTGGAGAAGTCCATCACAGAATTTCCTGTCATTATCTGGCCTTGGGAGCCTAAATAAAAGAAAATTAATTTTTATCTACCTATAATATGAACACATATATTCTACATTCCATTATTCTACAAAGGTAAACTTCTTCAGTAAGTTTAGAGGTCCCTTAAATGTTATCCTCTATCAAGTGGTCAGACTTGAAATCACATACATGTGGATAACATTACACCAGACTGAGTGTATTGTATATATGTATTTAGGATATATATATATATATATATATATATATATATATATATATATATCACATATGCATACTATGTGCAAGTAATAGCAATTCAAATAAAAGAGGCTATGGCTTTGAGAGAGAGGGTAGGTGCTACGTGGAAGGAATTGAGTGAGGACAGGAACAAAATAACATTATTATATTATAATTTCAAAACAAAAAAATAGTTTAAAATATCAGTTAGTATTTACTTAACAAATCTTTCATTAAGTTACACAAGAGGCAGAATGTTAATTTTTCTGAATATTATTGTTTGTTTCTTTCACTAAGATTTATGTTTTATTGAAAATAGGTTCTTCTTTCATACGATACATCCTGACTGATGATAGTTTCTCCATCCTCTCTTTCTCCCATTTCCCCCACCTCCCTTCTCTTAAAGACCTTCAGAAGAGAGCAGGCCTCCAAGAGACAGCAAATTTATTTTAACTGAAATCACAATGCTTTTCATTTCCAAAGCCCCGTACATAAAAAATTTTCCATACAGTAAATAAGCTGAGTGAGACTGAAGGAAATCGTGGGAATATTCACTTTACTTCCTTTAAGAACAGGCCGGTGTGTGCACTTCTCATTCTTGAACTGTGTATTTGTTTGTTTTATGGATTGATTATCCTGGTTTGTTTGGCATTTTGATTTGCCTGTTTCTCTCCTTAAGAGAGAGTGAAGGTTTATAGTTGGATGGTGGAGGGGATCTGAGAGGAGATTATTAAGAAGTCTCTAAAGACAGAGCTGAGGAGTTGGTATCAGCACTAGGAGTGGTAATATTCTTTTAGGATAAACATGAAGGAACAGATTCATATAATTCTCTGAGGAAAAAGGGTTGCGTTTAAAAGGAAGCTAATAGGAATAGGAACTACAAGAACAAAAAAAAAATTAAAAGAAGGCACTGTTTTAAAATGTTTCTTAGTTTTGAGATTATAATATAGTTTATATCATTTCTCCCATTTCTTTCTCACTCCAAACTCTCCCATGAACTTTTCTTGCTCTTTTTCAAGTTCATGGACTCTTTTTTCATTTACTGTTGTCACAGGAATATATGTATATTCATATATATATTTCTAATGTAGTTTTGAAATTTTAATTAAGAATATTATTAAATTTTGTCTTCAGGAAAAGATAAAGCAGCTGACCCAATTATAGAGAATAATAGTGGATCTTTTCAGAAAAGAAAAATAATCCAATGAAAGCCTTATGTTTCATTTCACAACTTGGAGAAACTACATGCTGTTGCTGACAGAGAAGAAAGTATATTACAAGATAGAATCTTGGCCAAGGACATAGAAAAATGTCCACGATTCTTATTTTCTATTTATATGAAACTGAAACCGAGAAAGAAAGAAAGAAAGAAACCGAGTCACACAAACTGTTGACTTCAAGAATAACTGATAATATGAAAATATTATAAAAAATTAATAAGCATCAGAGAAGACTGCTCAGATATGAGCACTGTCTTCCTGTTGAAGGAACATATACAAAGATGTGATTAATCTCAACACTTTCTTAGCCCAGAGTATCTAACAAATCCACGATTTTTTGTTTTATTTCCATTCAAGTTTTCTGTTCCTTACTTTTTCTTTGCCTTTCTTAGATTTTAAAGGCAGTATATATGCCAGGCAGTGGTGGTGCATGCCTTTTATTCAGCACTCAGAGACAGACAGAGTCAGATCTCTGTGAGTTCAAGGCCAGTGTGGTCTACAGAGTGAGTTCCAGGACAGCCAGAAACCTTGTCAAAAAACAAAAACAAAACAAAACAAAAAAATAAATAAAAAAGTAGTATACATAAACCTAAAAGAAATATTATATAAAATCTCCCAAAGATCAATTAAAAAAAGTTTATTTAATATTTAAGGAAACCTTGAAGTAACAACTTTTTGAAGAGTCTTCACAAGCTTTCCTTAAAAAAGATGGGATCTATTTGCCTCTATGACTATTCATTTGTGGGACTATATGAGCAGATCATGGATCCCACAGAAAGTCAGCTTTGAAGATCACACCATAAGAAACCTTAGTCTACTGGACACACACATACACACATACACAATGATAAGGAAACCATTAAGAGATGGTATGTGTTTCTCATTTTCTCCTGTCATTCCATTCACTTTTTTACCCCCACATGATTTTGTGCCTTCGGTGTTGCATTCAACTCATTTAGAAATATAGTCCATCCTTTCAAATTACAGCGTAATCAAGGTTCCCAAAGAGAGTGCTTCATTTAAGTTCATATCTTCCTTTGAACTCACTGTAGGACCCCAGACAAGAAACAAGAGGGGCACTTGTGGGACTGAATTAGAATACAAAGACACATGCATGAACAGAGATAGTGAAAAGCTACAACCAGGATAACAAGATGATAAATGTCTATTTTCTGATGAGCATCACTTCTAATACCTTTAAAATACTGAACTTTTAATGCATTAGACATTTCAGTAAAGAGGAATGGCAAGCCCTTTCAAATTGATCACTCATCAGTTTATGAAAAATGAAATGCTATAGTACCAGTCATAAACTTGTGCACTCCAGTATTAAATGTTGAATGTGTGCTCTAAGGAAAATGAAAGAAAAAGAAATATTAAACAGTGAAAAAATAGCATTTTTCACAGAAAATGCATAAAAAGCATGGCATTATTAATAATATCCAAGAACATATCAATCTTCTAGAGTCAGGGATAATGGAATTTTATAGTAAATCTTCATCCATATGTACTATACTTAATTCTACCATTAAATTTAAAGCCTGGATTTATGCCCAAGGAACAGATAATTCTCATTGCTATTCAACACCACTTTCCAGTTGTCTACAAAAACACAGTAATATTAAAGAGAAGATGCAAAAGTCATACTAAAAACAAATTGATTCTCTATTGAACAATGTTGACTTTGCACAAAGGAAAATTACAGTAGCCCTGAGATTCTTGGATATAAAAACTCAGAAAATAAACTATTTACTTTGCCTTAGTCAATGAATTAAATGCAGTAAAACAATCATTCCTTTAAGATTAATCAAAACATCCTTTATTGTTTCTCATCCAGGAATTAGAAATGATAATATAAACCTACCAGTATCCATCAAAATTTATGTTGTTCACTACAGAATGGTCAATCCTGACACCATATACACATAAACAATAAAAACAAAATCAGCGGGTTGTATTTATAAATTTATGCATATAGATGCACATATATGGACATAACTACAATCAAAAAAGAGGCTAGCAACTTGCAAATAAGGAGGGGTATGAAAACAGCCAGAGGGGAAAAAAGACAGGGGAGAAAGTGATATAATTCTATTTCAATTGAAAACTTATTTTTAAAAAAATTTATGTGAGAAGTTAAGAGAAACTTCCCCCATGTCAACCATCCAATAAAGACTTCATTATTCTGATAACCTATATTAAAACAAAAAATAGTAATTTTTCAATGTGTTAATATACTTTGATATTGTATAGCAGATTAGATAATGCTCTCACATTATTGTTCAAATGTAACTAAATACTTTGGGAAAATATGAATTTTGGGGAAATGGTACGATGTTAATGTGTTTGCTGTACAAATGGGAAAATATGAATTAGACTCCTGATAACCCAAAGTAATTCAGGCTCCAACAGCACATATCTGTAATTCCAATGCTTCAATGGCAAAATGGGCTGTGGAGACAGGAAAATCTTTGGACACTCCCATGCCAGCTGGCTTGGCATGCCTAGCAGCTTTATAGGAATAGCCTGTGTGATAGCTATGAAGGGATCAAATCCAAGGGTCTATGTGAAGGGATCACATCCAAGGATCTGTATGAAGGGATCACATTCCTCCAGATGGAATGTAAAAAGAATGTTAAGAATGTACACATTTTTAATTCCAGTATTTAGAAGGCAATGGAAATATACTCCTTTAATCCCTAAGACAGAAACAGAGTGTGGAAGCAGACATAGGAAGCAGAGCTCATGAGTCTCTATCAGATAGGAAGTGATGTCTGAGATGAATAAAAGTGAAGGGCAGGAAGTGGCAAATCAGAGGAAGAGTTAACAGAGTGAGTCAGAATGAGGAATATGAATATTGCCATTCATTCCCTAGACAATATGAATATCGTCATTCATTCTCTAGAACATATAGGACAAGAAATGATCTTCAAATTATAATACAGAAATGCATTGTTCAGAGAGAAGAATTTAATACTTAAATTGCAAACCTGCTTACACATGACAACATGTAAAGTTTCTTAAGACTTTAGTAAGGTTATTTCATGAAAAAAGGTGGGATTTTATAAATTTTCTCCTTTTACAGCAACAATATTTCTACTGAAATATATTCTCATTTGTTATTTCCACAAGGCTAAAATTAAGCCATTCATATCACTTGTCTTTAATGCTTCTTTATATTGGTAAACTCATAGATACATGGCATGGATGAAAAATACCTATATAGTTCTTGGACTCAAAAGTTCATTTTGCAGCTAAGAAGTTAGCTTTTTGTATACAGGATCTTTAAGTCTCTAATTATATAATCTCCTATAATTCAGAAAGTAAATAATGGGGAATCTCAGTCTCATTACAGAAAACCTCAACTTGTTGGGATTTAGGTTTCCTACTCCTGTTGTTACTATAGATAACTCAGAAACACAAATAAATACAACCACCAAATCCCCACTGTGATCATAAAAATTAGCAACAATCAAGAACGCAAGCAACATTGGAACACATTAGCAAAACATAAATTTTGTAGAGAGTTCTCAGAAATACTGTATAGAATTTCAAGATTGAAAATAAATTTAAATGTCTGAACTGTGTTTCAGCTTGACTACAAAATCCAGAGGCTCTGCACAGGAAGAGGAAAGGCACTTCTTTGAAAGACAGCTTGAGCAGGAAAGAGGAAATGTTAAAGAGCAGAACTCAGATTGGTTATCACCAGCTTATTCCAGGTTCCTTTTCTTATCTGGGTTAAAATGTGTTGAATCACATTATCAAGGTGGATGGTTTTTAGTCATTGTTATTTTGTTTTGTTTTGTTTTGTTTTTTTGTTTTTGTTCTTGTTTTGATTTTTGTTTGGTTGCTATTAAATACTTTGTTTTTAAATTGGACTGTTTGAGAATTCTTCAATTTAAAAAAAGTTGGATTTTGTTCAAATGATAATTGAGTTATTCTGTTAGAATCTAGCACAAGAGCTCAGTCTAATTCAATAGTCCATCATCCATTTTAATTAATAATGTAAATTTTGGATGACTATGAATAAGAAAGTAAATCACAGGAACAAAAATAAAATAAAATAACTACTGCTTTCCCCTGCTGATAAGCACATGAAATAAGAGACAATTGGATCTGAAAGAGTAAAGAAGTAAAAAGGAAATAGAATAAATATTTGAGTAGAGGAAGAGAAAGGGTACATAGTAGATTGAAAGTCCTAATATCAGAAAAAAGAAGAAGAAAAAATGGAGGGTGACACTTCCATCACATTTTAAAACTGGATGCTCATGTCTAAAGCAGAGGTCCAGCTGCTGTAATTTTCATAATGCCTGCTAAGGGTCACAACATTCCCAAGGAAGATGATGTGTAAACTTTCAGTTTAACCATTGCAAGAAACATTTTGAAACAGTCTATCATGTAGCACAGATTGTCCTCAACCTCAGTCTGTAGCCAAGAACAACTTCCCATTTCCTGCCTCTGCCTGTATCTGAGTATCATATATTGTGATTAAGGTGCTCACTTCCACATTTATGTGATGCCGGAACCTGAATCCTGGAATTCCTACATGCCAGGCAAACATTACCAACCGAACTCTACTCCTATTGCATTTCAGGAATTCTTTCTTTAGAAATTTACCTTCAAAATCTTCTATGAGGGGTCGTCAAATGCATCCATGGGTAAGGTGATTCTCATCTAACCAGATAATGTGAGTTTTGTCCCTGGAACGAATGTGATTGATGGAAGAAAAGAACTGACTTTCACAGGTTGTTTTCTGAATTTTCACTTGAGCACATTGGTATATAAGGCTCACACACTTGAAACAAATACAAATGTAATGAAAATAAAGTCAGAATTCTCAAATGCAAGACACCTTTTAAAGGCCACCTATAACAGTGACATAAATAAAACAAGACAGAAAACTCTCTCAGTGGTAAGCAAAAATATGATATTGACAATTTATTTAGAAAATAAGTTTATCTAAAAGGACAAAGATAGACAACCAAATGTTTTACAATGTTTCATTAAAAGTAATAACCTTTGGGCATAAAAGATTGTTCAGTGGTAATGTGCCTGCCATCAAAACTGACTTCCTGAATTAGATCTCTGGATATGGGTGCATATGAACAACCAAACTCATACATAGACAGGCACGCACACACGCACAGTAAATAAAATGAAATTTTTAAAACTTAAAATAAATAGTAGTTTCATTTATAACTGTTTTACAGCACTCTCACAAAGCTGCCTATACTTACTTGTTCTCAAACTGACAGGCAGCCTTTAAAGAAAAGCTGTTAAGGTCTTCCTTGATTAAGATGCTACAGGTATTTTGAATTCTGTTTAAAAGCGCTTATCTGAGACCTGTGAGAGTCTACGTTCCTTTCCCACCTGGAACTGAAATGTGATTCGTAGTATTTCTTATTACTAGAAGAAACTTGAGGTCATAATTGCTGTAGACAATTTTTCTTGTTGATAGATGATCACACTTGCTATCCATTTCAATCACGGTTTATTTCCTTGCTGCGTTTAACTGCTCTGCTCCCCATGGTTTTGGCAAGATGATGCAAAGCTAAGTAATTTAATTAATCTCAATTCATGACGAGTTAGTTCAATCCTAACTAATCCATTATTTACATATTCCTAACTGTTTCACACTTGGCTGCTAAAAATGATAGCCCGTACACATCTAAAAAATGAGAATTATAAGGAATTAGTGGATAATGAATGCAGAGTCTGATAGGCTTGGGAGCATATGCCAATGCAGGGTGTGAGTGAACAACTCAATTCATATACCAATTTGTGGAATTAAAAGACTCCTGTTTTCAGTTACTTAAATTGCTCATCTGTGTATATTTTAAGTGTGGTTTGCAACCTCAGTGCAAATGCCCTTATTCTTTGCTGTGATCAGCAGGCATCTATCATACTTGCACATTTTGTTAGTTTTCACCTTTTTAAAGGAAAGAAACATTACCTGGAGATGACAGTAAAAAATCAGAATCCAAAGTTCATTTATATGTTAACTATCAGCTAAGTCACTTACAGGGAATGCTGAAAGTCATTGCATTTCTGTTTATATTTTTATTTATTTTGGAAAAATTATATATATACAAATGCCTCATCAAGTTGTCCTCATTGCTTTTTTTTAAGGTAAATGTTTTAAAAATAAATTCTATCCAATTTAATCATAAAAGAAGAAGACAGAACAAAATATTTTATGAAGCCACAATATTAAAGAGAGTGTCTTCTCAGCTAAGAAACTTAGATAAAGTTCTACTGGTGTGAAGAGACACCATGGCCAAGGTAACTCTTATAAAAGAAGATTCTTAGCAGGCGGATCTCTGTGAGTTGGAGGCCAGCCTGGTCTACAGAGTGAGTTCCAGGACAGCCAGAGTTACAACAGAGAAACCTCTCTCCAAAAAACCCTAAAATCTGAAAATGTTGGTGGGCAGGGAAAGGGAATACCCGAAACTAGGATGTATAGGGTGTAGCAGCACAGTGAACTTTACAGTGAGGACTTATATTTGTTTATATGGATATTTTTAAGTGGGTGATATTTATGATGATGGAAGTTGGCCCCTTTCATTCCAAATTGTTGTAGACCAGGAGGAGGAAGAGGAGGAGGAAAAAAAGAAAAATCAAACAACAACAACAAAAACCCTACACAAGAGTTACAAGCCACAGTATCAATAATACAACAGTGAAAATGTGGTCTTTTGAGAATGTAGACTCTTTACTAGTGCATAGGTATGGGAAATTTTTCTGGTGCCTTTGTTTTTTCTATGTAAAGCATACAACCTCTTTCCAGGCTCAAAGACATTTAACCACAAAAAGGAGTTCTGACCATCAGAAGATATAACTAGCAAGACACAACTGTAGTTTTCATTGATGACCTGACATCTCGCTCCTTTTTGAGACTTCTCAGGTACCATGGTTGTCGCATGACTGTTTTCAGTTTAAGACCTTTTATTGTCCCCTGATTAAGTTATCCTGCTACTTTGTACATTGAAGCTTCATCATGAAAGGGTATCCTGGGTTTAACAATAGACTAGCAGACTTGGCAACAAGGTCAGAGCTTGTGTGCTCTGCTAGGATTCCTTCTCTCAGTTTTGCCTATCATGTCTATTTTGGGCTGAAATCCTCCTTCCTAAAAATCACTCAGTGAACATCTTCAAGTGTTGAAATCTACTGTTCCATTGGTACTTCCACTGTGGCTTATCTTTAGTTTGAAACAGATAAGAAAACCAACAGAAACAAGAAGCAAGCATTCTCTGTATATTTAAGAAAAATGGTACAGCGTTTAAGAACTGCAAGAAGAAACTCCTTAGAAGAAAGGGATGTTATGAGGAACAAAAACGGTACAAAATATCTTCTATAAGATACAGACAATTGCTAAGAGTGGTTAATTGTTTATCCTTAAAAATATTTTAAATTTGATTTATGATCATTGAGTAAAAATTCCCATGATATATGTGGTTATGCAGATGCCAGAGCACATGTGCATGCATGGTATTCTGAGGACACCATCGTATGTACTAACCACCCCCAGCACATATGCTAGTTTAAGCAAAACACATTTATTTTCTTATTTACTGAAGATAAAGTTTAGAAGATAAAAGAGAATTCTAGTACTAATTTGCCATATCCTTTGTTTTAGATCACTTTTGAAAATAAATATAGCAAAGCTGGAAAGATGGTCCTGCTGTTAATAGCATGCATTCTTCCTACAACGGACCCAAATTCAGTTTCAGGAACTTGCGTTTAGCATCTTACTCTGCCTGTCATTCTAGTTCCAGGGGCATCTGACTCTGCAGGCTTTGACAGGCCCCTACACTCATGTGCATCTCCACACACGAACACACATGCACATTCACATAATTAAAAATAAAGTGTCTCTGAGACTTTGGCATGCTCTTAGGACTCTTCTCTTTCTACTGGATGACTTAATATGAGGGTTTATGTGTAACATTTCATCCAGACCACACAGGCTTCTGAATGTAGCCCTTGAAATGTAGACCTTAGCTTTCACACAGGAAATTAGATTTCACGCAGAAAATTATGGACCAATTTCTCTTATGAACATAGATGAAAATACTCAATAAAATACTTGCAAACTGAATCCAAGAGTACATCAAAGATTATCCATTATGATCAAGTAGGCATCATCTCAGAGATACAGGGATGATTCAACATGTAAAAATCAGTAAATATAATTCACTGTGTACATGGTATATATGAATGCATAATTGAAAGAAAAACAAAACACATTAGGATCTCATTAGTTGCTGAAAAAGCCTTTGGCAAAATACAACACTGTAGAGGAACATTTAATCTTTTAATCTGTCAGCATGGCTGCTCTAGAGTAGAAAGAATGTTAGTAGGTATCTTTAATCCCAGTATTCAGAAGGCAGTGGCAGCACACACCTTTAATCCCCAAGACAAAAACAAGTAGAAGCAGAGCAAGAAGCAGAGCTCAGAAGGAGTCACTGTCAGGCAAGAAGTGACTTCTGAGTTTAATCAGAGTGAAGAGCAGGGCAAGTGATGAATCAGAGGGAGTCAGTTTGAAGCTGACCAGAGCAGTTCAATATGACACAAAATCAGCCAGAGTCAGCAGAGTTCAGTCAGAAATAGTCAGCTTGCTCAGAAGGTCAGTTTGAACCAGCAGCTTGGAGAAGAAGTTTGAAACAGAATAGCAAGTGAGTTTAGTTGAATCAAAAGAGTCAGTTGAGTTTAATACAGCTCTGAGATCAGAAGACAGCTAGTCAGAGATAGCTCAGTGAACAGCAAAATCTCAGAGATTAAAACATTCTAGATTTAGGTTTGACGTTTAGATTACAAGGAGGCTAAAATCCTCTAAGGAATGGGGATTGACTTAGCCAAATAATAAATTGCCCTTTTCCCTGGGCTACAAGACACCCCTTCATGTTAAAATTCCTGGGGAGATTATGGATCCAAATGACATATTTAACATAATAAAGGCAAATTACAGCAAGTCTACAGCGACCGTCTTAAACTAGAATTTTGAACATAAATGAAGTGGAACTAAGTCAGTAAATAATGAAATAAAAATGGTATTTCATAATTAACATTACAATATACAGAATTCTCAATCTGTAATACAGTCAGCTACAACAGCCCAACTGTCACTCAATGGTGACCTTCTTCATGGTCATTTGGAAATATCTCACATTACATTGTAACACTTTTAACATCTAACATATTTAACCATAAGGACAGCTATAAAAATCAGTGTAGAATTTTCTGTGTCTACCACATCACACATTTTTTAAACCATACAACCTTCTCCTAATTGTTTCTATGACCTTCTACATATATAAATAACCAATGACTCTTCAATATAAATAGTAAACTTCAAGTAATAATTTGTGGTTGTGTAAATGAGTAGAGATGTACATTCTCCATTGCTTGTTTTCATATCTCTGTGTGTGTTTTAAAACACGTGAACAAAGGCTAGTGGTTTATTTAGTATGTCTCAACAAGAAGGTTCTTTTCTTAAAATATTGCAAAATGAAGCGACCTTTAATTCCAGCTGGCAGGTAATTTTTCTTAAGGATTTAGAGTGATGAAAGTAGCATTTTATGCTAAGTCTTTTGAAACAGTAAACAAAATAAGAATTATGTGCTTAAACCAAAACTTATGAACTATGGCTACAAAATTTATTAGCATGGACCTAAAAGCCATTTAAACAAATGAAAATGATTCAGTTTTCATCAGCTTTTCAGTTCCTTTCCAACAGCGAATTGAATAAATCCATTAGAGCTATAAACATATTTCAACAGTCAGGGGTCGGAGGGGATTTTGGCTATGAATTGTTGCAAATGTCCTGGAAGCAAGAAGGAAGTTTCTGAACCTGAGTACCTAAAGGAACTCGATGGGTGTAAATAAACATCACTCGATAGTCCTAGTTCATCTTCATTTTCATATTTTCTTCACAATCTACATACTATGTTATAATTATTTGTTTTAATTATTTATATATATATTTTTCACTATAGATTGTTTTCCTGTATCTTAGGATAATATAAGGACTATTTCACTGAGAAATTTATCTTCTCTGAACTCAGCTAGGTGCTCTGCACTCCATCCAATGTGGTTTGGCAGAAACAAGGTGTGCATTTCTCACCTGCACTAAACATTATCTACCTTGGGTGGGGATACCCTGGTCCATTTACTTCAATGCAGTTTTCACAGCCTGAAAGAATGCTCAATCTTTAATACTGTCAGCTACAACAGCCCACCTGTCACTCAGTGGTGACATTCTTCATGGTCATTTGGAAATACCTCACATTACACTGTAACATTTTATTTCATTTTCAAGCTTCTTGCTCTCAAAAGCCTTATTTGGCCTTGGTTGACTTGACTCAACACTGTATAATCTGAATGGTGTTGCCTCCATTAAAAAATTAGATCATGGAACAATTATTTATCTTTCAAACGAACACAGATGTCTACTCTATTGTCTTATACTTTAACGGTTTACACACCATTTTTTCACTACATGTGGATTATCATAAAATCATGCAAAGTTATTGAGATTGAAGAATGCCCATTTAATCCAGGCAGTACCACATATCAGACTGGTAAATTTTCCTCTTTGGGTATGGTTTTCTTTATGGGAATCAATATAATATTGAAATTTGAAACACATTTCAATGATAAAATTGGGGAAAATATGTAGAACCTGTAGCCAAATTTTAATATTTGTAAATCTTCAGAAATAATTGTTAAATTTTAAGTAAATTCTTTTCTTAACCCTGAAACTTTATTATTATCTTAACTTTATATGATACATTTTTGTTTGGACAAAGACTGCTGATCTCAGAGGCACAACTCTGTTGTAGGACTTCATCAAACAAATACAAATCATTAACCAGGGACACAGATATATGATAGCAACAGAAGGTAGCTTAATCTCTACAGAGTAAAGTTAATGTGTGTTTCCAACTACGCTTTACATTTTGACAACATCATTAAAAGAATGACTCAAGAGTATTATTATTGCCAGATCTTATTTTCACAACAGCCCACAGCTTTATGTTCAAAGCAATATGCTATTCATTTATTGTTTGATAATTTAATTTTAGGAAAAAAAACTCTCAGAAAATTTGTAGTAATCAATTAAGAGGGAAGTGGATGGTTGCACATATAAATCACAATGATTTTAAATTTGATTAAATAAAAATTAAATCCCTAATTTTTGTTACATAGTCTTATCCCACCTACACCTTATCTCTTCCTTTTGATAACCCTGGCTACAATTTACTCAGGTTGTATATAAGTAGGTATATTGAAATTCAATTTTGACAAGCAAACAGTATAATTCCATACTAAATAGGATTTTCTTGAAGTCAAGAAGTGTATGTTTTAGCTTTCTTCAAAGTGATGCAGTCTCTTGAATTGTAACACTGAGGAGAAATGGTTGAAATATTTAAATATTTAGATAATCATAAATAATTTAATTCATTGAATAAAGTTCTTATTGTCACACTATGGTATATATTTAAAAGTAATATAGCCATAGGGTTTTTGTTACCAGATAATACAGTATATTTTAATATTTGTGCAAAATGGTACCAATGAATTTCTAGGATATGGCAATAAATTAGTGGGAAGACTACATTTCATGGCAGAATATATAGCTAGTCTCTGCTTTATCAGTCTTCACAGAAGTCCTTTTAAACATTTTTTAAATTCACTATTGATATAGGATGACCATTTAAGTAGTAAATGTTAAATAATAAATGTAAGCCATAATTAATTAAAATAATAAATGCAAGCATGTTTAATGCAAGAATGAAAACCTCTGTGTATAAATTAACATAACATAAAACTAGCTAGGGGAAATTGTTAGGGTATGGGGTGCATTTACTGAGTAAATTTATCGGTAATAGGAGGGGCACATTTTTGCAGCATGTCTATAAAATATTTTCATTGCATTTTATCATTTCTCTAGAAGATACCACAATAAAATAATGAAAACACCCAGGCTCTTGAAGGGCATTCATGGAGTTAAGAGTTTACTAGGATTTAATGTTTAAAATGGGTCAGAACAAAGTTGACAAGCACGCTGACATTCTGATAGTGGCAAAGTTGGATAAGACAGTCTAATCCTAAGGACATCTAGAATGCGTTGGCTGTAATGCCTCCTTCCAATGCAGAATTTATCGACTGCATTGATATAACATATTAAAGAATCCCGACACTGGGGACCGAAATGTGTTGGCTTGAATAAACTCAAGAGTTACCAATAGTGGTTCACCATCACATCAAAAACAGACCTGAGAGCTCTTCACTGTGGTGTCATTTAGTTGTATGTTGAGGCCCAGATGACTGACACAGAACTTAGCACTTGTGCTGTAGATTTTTGCTTTTGCTTTGATTTATTCTTTTCTGGCTGTTCCCTTGTTACTTCCTTTTAGAATGAAAATGTAACTTCTTTGCCACGGAATGAGAATATATATTCTTTGGCACCTGCATTGAAAGTGTGTATCTATAGAGGCTTGCGGTTGAGAAATTGCTATGAGTCTTAGAAAAGTTTCTCATCATGGAATTTTTGAACAGTGTTGGAATTCTTAAAGATCCGGGGACTTTCCAAGTTAAAGTGAATGCATTTTGAATTCTAAGAAGCCCATAAGCATATGAGGCCAGTGGTGGGATGTTCTTATTAGAATATGAAATATCTCCCCAGAGGCTGAGATGTTTGAAACCTTGGTCTTCAGTTTATGGTGATATGTTCAAAGGCTGTAGAACTTTAGGCAGTGGTGAATGACTGAGAAGTATGGGCCTTGAGGCTACACAGTCAGTACCTCTCTGCTCTCTGCCACCAGACAGTGAACATAATGTCGCCACTGTTGCTTCATGCTTCTTCCATTATGCTTTTGCACCATTATGTATTGACATCCATGAGGAAAGTACCTAAAAGAGCCTCATAAACTTTCCTTTAATTCTCCTCTTTTATTTATTCCCTGTATTCCACTATTTTTTATACTATCTTTGTGTTTATTTTCCACTTGTCCTTCCCATTTATTTCATTTTGTTGTTGTTGTTTTTTTTTTTTTTTTGGTTGTTTCTCAGATTCAGGGTAATCTTGCATTTGGGCATCCTGCCTGGGAGCAGGACCAACATTAGCTTCAGACACACACCGCCTTGCCCTTGGCACTGGCTACTGCATAAGTACCCCCAGGCTGGAACATAAGACTTAGCACCACAGCCCAGTGCTCTCTGCCCACCAGCAGATCTCACAATCCAAGCAGCAGCAGCTGCAGCTCTATGCTGTAAGCTGGGCTTCAGCCTGAGTAGCAATACTGGCTTATCGGGTATGGATGGGTGACCTTCCTGCAGCCAGAGAACCAGCGCTACTTGTCCAAGACATGCTCCTTTGTTTGCTGTGATTGCATGTGGTTCATGCCATCAGCCAGGAATAACTTTGTGGCTCTAATGGGAGCCACATCTGTAGTTTCTGGAACTATCTTTTTGTAAGAAACACTCAACAGCTTAGGTTTCACTAACCTGTAGGCATGAACCATGATTCTGCTTGCGGACTTTCTTGGAAACATTTAAATTAAAGACCTCCATTTTCAATCTCCTCGCTTATAAAACATGGGAGCTAAAAGTAGTGCTATTTATATAAGCCAAAATAGGATAATATTTGAGAGTAATTCTCTTTTCCAGAGGCTATATATCTATGCCTACTTCTTTCTCATTTCTTTGGGCAGTGGTCCAGCCATAGATGCCGGAGGAAATGCTGACATCTTGTAAATGCCAGTGTTCCATGAATAGAGCTATCTGTCCTCTCTGCAGTTGGTTGAATCAGCATTATACTTTCAGAATCCCATATGTCAACCCAACTTACTAACTTTAAATGTGCATCAAGAAATAAGTACTTACAGAGGTACCAGGTTACATGCCATAGCACTGAATTAAGGAAATGTGTCTATAGATTAATATTCTAGAAGCTACATGCTAATCTACTCTGGGGATTTCTCTTTCCTAGGATAATTCCAAAAAGGCTTAGTTTTACTATCTAAAATTAATAGAATAGTAGGCAGTATTTTATGTCAAGAGCTGACATTGTATGCCTTTTTGAAAATGATATTGTAGCTTTATATTTGTATCAAATTAACTGAAACCTTAATTTTAATATAAAGTCTTTGATATGACTTATAGCTCCTTATATTGTTTCTTCTAATACATAGTTACTATACATTGAAGAGTTGGCCATCTGCTGTGCAGAACAGTACAGTAACATTTACATCTAAAGAATTAGTTCTCTCTGAAATTTATTTCCCTTGTTACTGACATTCTCTTACTTTCTACCCCTGATTATTAGTTTCTAAACCTACAAAGAAATATTGTCTTTTGCCGAAAAACCTGGCAGGCAGTGTATAATATTTCTAATGATAGTTTTAATGATTTTACAATGTATTAGGTCTTTGCATTAGATTCATTACATAATATTAAATGAATTGTACAGGTCTGTAGTTATATGTGAGTCCTTTGTGCAAAATTCTTCATCATGTCTTCTGTTTTAATTACATTATTCCACAATCAATTAACTGATATTTAGTATATTGAAGACTCATAATTTGTGCTGAGGCAAGAATGTTTAATTCTGACTTTGCAATTTAAAACATTGTAAGAGTTCTTCAATACGGGGTGGATGCTATGGCTCAATGCTGGTTATCATTTAGGGTATGACTCTGTCGTTATTACTTTGTTATACTTTCTTATATCTCTTGAAGCATGATCATCAAGTGCTGCCGGGAGAGGAACATGTTGGACAGATCACTATAATAACACTTAGGTCTAAAAACAAACTCATTCTGTTACATAAATGTGTAGATAATTTCACCTTGTAATGCGTGTCTTTATCGTTAGCCTCTTCTGAATGCAGAAGAAATGGGAAAGTCTTATTAAGTCTAGCTTAATTGTGATGAGCTATTAATTTATGTTTTATTTTAATCATTATTATTTTTATTGTCACCATCATCGTTATTATTATACAAAGAGTTCCATTTTTCTAATAGTTCAAAACTATACTCTGAAAATAAAATAGCTTCCAAGATGAAATTAGATCTTCTATGCAAAACATCTGGTGTAATTAGTTAATGGAGCTCCAGGCCTAGTTGAAGCAACACAGTAACCAGTGAGTAACTAGGATTCCTATGGATTCCACCTGCTTTCCTTTATTTAGATCAAAATGGAGCTGTATTCAATATACAGGGAAGCCACTCTTCATCACAGACATGGTCCCATTCTCCACCTAAGATTCCTTCCTTTATGAGGTTTTCAAGTCTGGATAATGAGAAGAGTCATCAATGACCCATAGGTGTATGCCTTGGCTAATGTTACCTTTTACAGATGTCTCCTCTATGGCATCTGGCATCTTCCCTATCCTTTGTTTATCCAAAATTTCAGCTCTATTAATCATGACTGAAAAATACATATCTGAAAATGAACCAGTGCCTGAGATTTTTCTCATGGCAGTAAACTGGCACAAGCACATAATTAAATTCACATTTTACTACATCTCAAGAGACATTGCTTGAAGCCCCTGTACTGGCGATATTTATTATCTACTGTCATTTAATATAAGTTGTACTTTTTGTTTGCCTGTTTAATTTCAAATATGGAGGTCAGTGGTGATTTCCGTTACTCCATTTCATTTTGAAACATTAACTTTCATCAATTTTTTAAAGTAATAACCATAATAGGACAACATGCTCTTTCACTGAATGGTGCCATTTTGGCTTATTTGGGAAAAAGGATGAACTATTATAAAAATCCTGTGGCAAAGCTTCAGTGATTGAATATAAGTTTTATCTCATAGAAACTTACCTAATATCACAGAGACACGTTTTTAGCATGTTATAAGGGGCTGACTTGAGTGGTATTCACTTAAGACTTGCAGATGAGATACTTATTCTGCTGTTTGTATAGTAGCAACTTTGATAAATAATTCAATGTTTGTTCTCTTGATTAAAAAAGTTAATTCCCTTATTCATATTGTTAACTATACTGAGCTATATCAGAAATGATCAGAACTAGGAATTTACATGTGTCTCTTGACTATGGTGTTTGACAGCTGTTTCTCTTCAAAGTACACATTTCTAGGACAAATATTGCTACATGCTCCTACAAAAGGAGAGTTGTTAGTTAAAATCAACATCTTTCACTACACTTAAAATGACTCATCCTAATGAGAGACATTGAGAAAACTCAATATACCCAATCATGTCTACAAGAGCTTTTGTCTCCTTCCTAATTAGAGAAACTCCCTTTCTCTAATGCTTTCTAATTAAGCCACTTCATCACCTTGATCTAGTCCATGAAAACACTGTGTTCTCATATTTGGGCCCTCCTAAAAATATGTTTCCTATTCCTTTCACAGTCAGTATAACACTGTGTTATTGTGCACCCTTGGTCACCCATGTCAACTCTTCTAAGGACACAGCACTCAACAGGATTTTAGTATAGATTTGTTTAATCATCATGAATACAAGTAGCTGGGAAGAGATTTAAATTTTTCCATTACTCAAAAACTCTTAGGAAAGTATTTAGGGATTTCCTATGTCCAACTTGTAAAAAACTGAAGCATCTCAGGCTGTCTGCCCATTACAAATGGCCTAAAATATTTCTATCATTGTTACTTAAGTTTTGAAGTATATTATTGTTCTCTTCATCTAAAGGATACACAATACAGGACTTCTTGTTACTATCACTACTGAATCCACAGTGGGAAACTTCAACAACGCCTTGGTGAGGACCATGTTCTTCTAGCTTTCCTGTATTCTAATCAGCACTGCCTTTTTTTGTTTTTTTTTTTTTTAGAAAAATTCCAGAAAGGTCCTGCTTAGGATGAAGTCAATCTTGCAACTCCTTTACTCAGGAATCATCTGTTATTCTTAATAAATAATAGTCCTGCCTGATGAATTCTGAGTCTTCAGAAACTACATGTTGAATTGAAACAATTACTCATGAAATGGGAGATTCTACTCTTCAAGATACATCCAAATTTCTGTTACTAGCAACAACATGGGTAGAACTGCAGAACATTGTGTTAAGTGAATCAAACTGGACACAGAAAGATAAATCTGCATGATTTGACTCCTTTGTGGAATACAGACGTTGACCTGAAAGTAGTATAGAATAGAATGGTGCTTATCAGAAATTATATTTAGATGTGTCAATATCAGATGTGTCAGATGGATATTGACTAAAGACTAGAACTTTTAATTAAGAGGACTAGGTTCTAGAATTCGATTGAAAACAAGGTGAGCTTGTTGAATAAAATTACAATGCATACTTGAATAATGCTAAGAATTTGGAATTAAGAACATACTGTGCTTCTACTCTAACTATTTGGACGAGAAACTTAGCTTTCCCAGGAGAAAAAAAATAACAATGTTTCTGGCTTGCATGCACTAAAAATGTGTTCAAGGGTTTAGACCTCATTTTCTCCTATAATAAAAGCAGAAATCTTCAGTCCTAGGTAATTATGGCTAGGATCTTACATGTTGAATGAAATCTAGTTATAACTTTGAAAAAGCAAAAATATATGTTTTATACCCATCAACAAATAGAGTGGTAGTACTACATTAATTGTGAAAATTTATTCACTCATTCATTCATTCATTCATTCATATATTCATTAATAGATAGCTACTATATCAAAATAATTGCGATGAATTAAAAACTAGACACAAACTAATATAAACTGTATCATTATAAACATATATAATTCTACAAAAGGCAAATAATTCATGATGACAGAAAAGCATCAGTGATGATTTGAGTAACAGGAAAAAATTAAGGAATTATTACAAAAGTATTCAAGAAAAGTGTAGTAGTTAGCCACTGTGGTGGCTCACCAAACAGGACAACAAGGGTGCATTTTTACAGACTCAAACCCTGCCAGACCTTAGCAGAGGGAACTACTGTTCTGGCCAGTGTCATACTCAATAGTGGAACCCCAAGCTCTGAGCTCAGGTGGTTTTACTCTTTCAGAACTCCTCAGGTATTTTACTGATAGCACATGCAGATCATTAGCAATTAAACAACCCACTACAGAAATCCAACAGCTACAGACAATACAAAGTGCCAAAAGCAGCTCCTCACCCAACAGTGCATAAAACTATTTCAAACATGACTAAAAATAAACTTCCCCAACAGAAAACATAGAGCATGAATGTGTATGTTCATTGCCTTTGACATAGTTTTCAGGTTAGTCTCATAAGTATATGTACATGTAAACATGTACTCACGAAACTATATAAGACCACATAATTTTATGTTCCAAATCTATAAATTTGATATTGTGGATATGTTCATTTTTTGTTTAACTGTACTTAAGTCAAAAAGTAGAAAATGAAGACTTACCAACAAACAGATAATAATAAATATGTAATATAGAGATTAAAGATAGACTGGCTCCTTCAAACTGTGAGCCTCAAAACCTGTTTCAGGACATTGAAGACCAGTGTCCCCTTCCTGCCTGGAGGTTTCCAGGAAGGTATTTTTCCATCTTACTTAAACCATAGGCATTTGTTGGAGACCTCATGACAACTCATCAGACACGTTTATCAACTGCTCTCCACTATCTTCCCATTACTTCATTTTCTGTTAACACTATTAATCGCATCACCATGCATCAAATGCAGACCTGAAGGCCACCATTTTATAGTCACATTGTGATTCTCAGAGTATGACAATGGTGGATGGGGTTTTAATTAGTTTTCTCATCGCAATGACAAAATAACTGACAGCACCACGTGACAAGGGAAGGGGTTTATTTCACAACGTAACTTCTGAATGATTCAGTCCACCACAGCTAAGAGGTCATGGCATGGGAAGATGATGAAACAGCTGACACATGCATACTTGCAGCAAGGAAAGAACACAGTCTGGAATCAGGAACAAATTTAATAATCTAAGGGCCTACCCATAGTACTTTGACTCTGGACAGTGCCACCAGCTCTGGAAAAGGTATTTGAACCCATGAGCCTAAGAAAGAAACTTCAGATAAAGAGCTGCATTTTAGATGGAGATATTTAATTCTGAAAGTATGGGTATGTAGGTGGATATGCAGAGAGGAGGGCATATATATATACATACATACTTACCCTTTGGGGAGTACTCAAAAATGGTACTGCTATTGGTAGAACTCCAATGTACCAAGCACTACCCCCTAAGTATCTAGTCTTACCTTCAATCTTCTTTTCTAAATGCCACTTTAGTCTGCTTCATTTGACTTAACATTTAATTGTGTTTCACATTGCTGCTCATTACAAGCTCCAGGTGCCATGTAGTATAATTCTATTTAAGTTTCTCCCCCATTACCTATTTTCAGTAGGTGTGTTTAAGATTATCACGTACAGGAAACATGTGCCTCTTATTTCCATGTATTTTGTGACTAATGGGATTTAGGCTGATCTCTTCTGTGACCCAGATGCTGACATTCAATGCTCTTTAAATATCATGGCTCATGCCCAGATACTTTCATATTTTAAATGTGCTCTGCTTTCCTATCCATGCAGTGACCCCTTTATTTCTCTATTAAAATTGAACATTGCACATCTTACTCTCTTTCTAATATTTTCATGGATCTGCCTCTACCATTATCGAGTCTGTTCACATTTAGGCATTTTTCCAGTTTCTATATTACTTTACATTACTGTGCTGGCTATATCGTAATGTTCTACATTATTATTTCATTTCATTAAAAACATTATCCCAGCAGGTTTTACAATAACATTATTAAATATTTCTAACATTCACATCTTTGTTTCCTGGCAGATTCTTTCTAGAATAATTTATAATCAATTTTCTTTGAGGTAGAGTAACACTGTCTCATCATAAAGGGGTGGATAATTGTAAATATTGTCACTCTGCGGCATAGTGGAAAATGATGCCTGGACACAATGTTCAATTGCACTGCTTTCATATTTTTGAGGACAAACAATGATAACACTTCTTGAATCTTTTCACTTCTTTTAAAAAACAGATGTCATAAATCCTGGCAGGTGACCTGTGTCTGATATTTCAAAAGTTATACAGAGAGGGGAAGATCAGTAACCATTTGAAATCATTCAAATATTTTTACTATCTCCCTCAGTAAAGTGACAAACAATACTCTGCTATGACCTACCATTTCTCCAGCTCCTTATTTTGGATCCTGGTTTTGCAATGCTCAATCACACACCAATTGGTAGCAGGCAGAAGGTGGTCATAGATTCTAACCAAAGCTCAGAATAAAGCTATCTGCCTTAACAATGTACATGTTCTTACTTGTATAAATGCATTGTGCTCAAATTCCTTGTCCTTACCTTTTCTCTTCCCCGTGATAACATGCTCATTCCTTTTGCCTCCCAACTAGACCTTCATTTACTTTATTTCATTACTCATTTCTGTTGGTTTTGGTGCAGATCTTGTGCAGGTAATCATTGCAACTGTGTGCTTGTGTTGTTAAAACCAGTCACATCCAGGAAAGATCCAATATGTGTGGATAGGTATGTGTACATGACCCCAGGTACCCAGAATGACCAGAAAAGGATATTGGATTTCCTAAAGCTGGAGTTACTGGCCATTATGAGCTACCCAAAGCAAAACCAGCAAGGACTAAATCACTGAGCTCTCTCTCTAGCCCTAGAAAACCCTCTTATTTTACTATTTACTGATTTTATTTAGATTTGTAATATATTTGACCTACATCTTTTAGATTTTTAAGTATTTCATATTATTCATTATTGTATACATTTACAGTGTAATGTTTTGAGTCCATGTATATGGACAAAAATAGAAGCATTAAATGAAGGTAAGTAACATATCAATCACCTTATTTATCCATGTTTTAGTGATTTATTTGAAATTTCCTGTCTTAATAATTTTTAAATCTACATTGGATTTTTTTGTATTCATGCATTCTGTTATGTCATCCAGTGACGAACATTCCTTTTAATCATAGTAATATTTTATTCCTTGACTAGACATTCCTGTTCCTTCCCTCATCATCTCTGACAGACTCTGGAAACTAATATGACAATATGCTAGCTTTATTTTTATATCTTCAAAAGTCTCCCATAAGATTTCTCATGGAGCTACACAAATAAACATTCTCACCAAGATTCTAAAGCAGTTATTTTTGCTGTCCCTTATCAATACTTAATCCGTTTACCTTTAAATATCTAACAACAAGAAAAATATTAAGTTTCTTGTGTTAAAGTAGTTACACAAGCTCATTTATTTATTTGATTATGTGATTGTTAATATGCAAAATAGAGTTTTCTATTTATTTAAAAGTAAAATTACACCATTTCCTCCTCCTACTTCTTCACTATCCTCCTCTTATGTCTACTCTTTACGAATTCAAAGCCCTCTCCTCTTTGCCCATTGTTCTTTCATGCACACATACATGAATAAACGTGCAAGTACAACCTGCAGAGTCCATTCCATGTTGCCTGCATGTGTATATTTCTAGGGCTGGCCACTTGGAGCTAAAGTAATCAATCCAGAGACTCATACCTGGTAAATTTAATTCTCCTCTCTACAATTGTTCATTGTTTGTAGCTCTTCATCAACGGGTATTGTTCCATGAGATTTCTTTCATATAAGTTGGGGTGGCAATTTCTGTTACATTTATTCAGGTCTCCTTATAGTCTAGGTACTTCTCTTAGAAGCATGAACATTTAAAGAGGTTTAATTTATATGTGTATTTGGCTTTGTAGTATGGATTTATTTTTAGTTTCATTTTAATGGATTTTGTCATGTAACTGATATTTCAGGTATTTCATGCATTTGTTGCCCTGAGAACTCCTATTAGGAGAAAGTACAGATTATCATGCTATTAAAATAGTTTTTATTTGAAAATAGAAATTTTTGACAAATGTCACTTGATATATAGGGGTGTGTAGCAATTAATCAACTCCTAACAATTATATATTAGTAGAAAATTATTTTATAAGAAAATATGCAAGCTCTAAATTCAACACATGGAACGCAGAAGTAATGGCTGTATACCTTACAGCTGAAAAATTAAATATTATCAAATTATTATTTCTAATATTTAATGCATAGAAAAGAAGAAACAAGATTTCCAGCTAAGGAACTGTAAGGAATACATGAAAGGTATGGAGGGCTTAACAGAGAGAGAAGGATAGAGAGACAGGAAGAGCAAGGGAGAGGGTGATATTGCTAGAGGCAGATACAGAGTTCCAAAGGGAGGAATACTGCTAGAGATTTAGAGTTATCTGATACTGTTCTTTAGAATAGTCTGTCACTAAGACTTATAAATTGTTTTGTTTTGGAAGTCAGTTAAATACAATTTAATAAATTAGCTAATAACTTTATTAAAATAATATAAAATCTATGAAGAGCAAATTCATTTTTCAATTACTAAAAGGAATTTGATTAACTCATGACAAAAAAAATCTTTAAATATATGTTATTTCTTCATGTGAAAATTCTGAAAACTTCAGCAAATCTGTGAATTAATAAAATGTTAATGTTTAGAGCATACAATGAAGATAAAAGTAATAATTTCTTGACCAAAGATGACATTTTCTTACTCTGAATTATTCACTGTCAAAATTAAATTTCCCACATTTTATTTCTAAGTCAGCAATGGAACGTGAAAAGTTTTAAGAACACACAAATAATCAGAATTTAAATCACATTTGAGTTTTGAGTAATGCATCATAATTTTGAATGTTAATAAATCAACTTGAGTTATACTGAATTGTACATTTCCTAGACAGAGATGTACTCAATTTCCATAAAGAATGGTTCTCCTAAACAAATTAATCAAAACTCTATTTTTCTTAACTGTCATGTGATCTCCAAAAACATGTTTACTCCTAAAGCTTCAAGGTCAGTTCAAGTCTTTTAAGAAAATTGAATGTTTTAGGCTATAAATGTAAACCAAGGCATATATAATATTCTAAGCCCATTTTATTCATTCAACCAAAAATCAAAGAGACATTTACCTAAAAACCCAACAATGAGTTTTAAACTAATAAAATACAGGTGTTTACAGAGCTCATTAAATCATTAAAAGCCCCACCAAATACTTGTCTTCAAAATCACGGTTTTCTATAGCACATAACAGAGTCATTATTGAATATTGAATATGCTATGTGCATTAAGAAGTGTGATAATTTTATTTTCACATATGAAAATCCTCAGAGTCCATGATGTAGGTCTTTAAGTGGCTATACACTTTTCATCATTAACTGAAAATGAGCTACAGATTTTTAAATTAGGCTCTTTGGGGAAAAGAATACATTTTAAAGATATTGTGAGAGACATTGCAACTGATTCTATGATAATACACAGCAATGTTTGTAAAAGATAATCGTCTGTCAATGAAGAAAAAAATCTAGAAGAAATGGATAAATTCCTGCAAACATAAAACCAAATTGAAGAAATGGAAAATCTGAACATAACCACATTGAATGAAGAGATTGAATCAGAAATAAACAAATTATTTTTATTGTTGTTGTTGTTTTTCCAAGACAGGGTTTCTCTGTCTTAACTCTGGCTGTCCTGGAATTGAGAGTTTCCCAATTAAGTAAAACAAGGACTTGAGAAATGTGCACAAAAAAATGTTCCTTCTTCATGATGAGGACAGAACGGTACGGGGCTAACAATACACTAAGAAAGGGACATGATGTTGTTTGTGAACTGCTGCTCAGACTCAAACCAATTTTTGTCAATGTAGGAACCGTAGACTAGTTCATATACCTGAGTGGTTTGGACACTGTATAAAGGTATCCTATTTAGGAAGTGTTGGTAGAAGAAATATGGTCTGAATTCCTACTGCCTTTCAGGGTATTCTACTGTGGAACTGGGGCAAGAAAGAGTAAGAAAGAGTCGGTTGGGGTCATATATGCCCAGCGATGCCAAGTTTCACTCCCCAGCCTAGGGGATCGACTAAATGCTATCAAGTACTTATGAATAGGATGTAGAGAGCAGAGAAATTAGAGAGCCTGGAATTCACTGGGCACTGCAAACCACTCAAACAATATTCAACTATTGATAATCGTCAAATGTCAGTCATATCTATGTCCTATTGCTCTACTACCAACTTATTTTACTATTGGGAGTTCAAACTTTGTTTCAAATACCTATTTTGAAATCTTCACTGACAAATCAGAATGTATTTCACTATTGAAGAATTGTAATGGTTCTTCTTTTATGATATCCCAATCTGAAATTCTTGTTACTGCCGTGTCCCACAGCTAGTATGGCTGCATCCCTGAAACCTAACTTGGAGCAACGGGAAATTAAGACAGACAGACAGAAACAATGTCAAGCTGAGATCAGATACATTGTGTGCAAAGATAGAGACATACTAGTAGCCAGGGACCTTGAGAGTTTATGGTAGACAGCTTGAAGGAGGAGCTGAATTAGCTGATTTTGGCAGGGAATTTCAGTAGGGAACTGTCTCGGTGGGATGAGTAATCCTCCATGAGAAAGCTATGTTAAGTACATTTTGCAATACTGATTTTAAGCTAGATATAACTCGTTCTTCCACAGCAACCTGACGTGGGCCAGGGGAAGGCCAAGCCATCCCATGGGTCTAAGGCATTGGTATCATTAACGTGACCATGCTCATTTACACAGAGGTGCAATCACCCCTCACATTAGAATTTACTCTCTTATTCAATAATCATGATGATGAGGCTTCCGACTGCTATCCCAAATCTGAATTCCAGTTCTGTATCTTTTGCTGTTACTGCCACGGAAACCTTTATCAGTGAATCTAGCAATTTTTACACCACTGACATTAATAATTTCACGTATTAAAAAATATTCTTTTTAACTACTCTCGTAAATTCATTTAGAAATAATTCAAAGTATAGACCAATTCTATACCTACATGTCATGTCCATAATAGCATAATTGACAATAGCTATATGATGAGTATAGCAATCATTCATGTATAAATCAATGGGTAAACATATGAGATATATAAATATTCCATGGAATATTATTGAACCACAAATATGACAAAATCCTAACACTTGTTAAAGAGATCAACCTTGAAGACATTATTATAAGTCAATTAAACTAGTCACAAAAATACTAATACTGTATGACCCTGCTCCTGTGAAATACTCAAGGTACTTAGTTTCGTAGACATGAAAAGTTACATGATGGAGAGAAGGAGTAGGGGGGGAGGAGGAACTGAGTATTTAGTGAACATTAGTTTTAGGTGCATATGATACAATTTCTTGAGGCAAGCTGTGAATGCACAGGTTCACAGGTATGACTGCATACATATGTGCAGACAGTTCACAGTACAATAGGGAGAGTGTACTCTCTGTGTTATACTCTCAAGGTTTGAAGAACCAGTATCTGCTGCTGAAGAATGGAGTCAGTAATACAATTCCTTCACTGGTTGGTCTAGAGTTGAAATTCACATCTTAGGCTGTGGCACACCACTGTAGAAGCAAAGCCTTTGCAGAGTGACTCCAAGGTCTTATCACCACTGCAACCTTGTTTCAGTTAAGATATCTTTTGTTCTTTAAAATGTTCTTTCAATTCACTGGTTTACACTTGGTAGTTTAGCTGAGTCAGAACCAGCCGCTCAGATTTATAGTACAATTTATAAGTACATAAGAACCTAAGCCCACTGCCAGAATAGGCTGCCTTAACCGCTTCCCACTCTTTTCCTTTCTTCTTCTTCCTTGGGCATACTAAGCATGATTGTCTGCACCTAGAAAATAGTCTTGAAATATTTTTACTCTCATCTCGGTTCCCTTAATGTACATGATGGAAATGTGGACTGGAACATCACTCCAGAAGTATCCAGCACTAGTCATAAATGCACACACCAAGCGTCAAAGAACCTTAAAACATGGGTTTCTAATTCAAAAATACATTCAAAATATTCTTAAATGAATATTGTATATTTCAGAATGTAGCAAATACCAAAGCTAGAGGAATTCAGATATATACATCTGTTCCTGAAGGCTATGAAAACAAGATTCCTGTCTGGTTTTCTAAATGATTTTTGTAATCATTTTCATCAGTACTCTATTTGTGTACCCATCCATCCATTCGTCAATTGATCCCCCCACTAAGCATGGGCATTGGCCCCACCGTCCCCTACTATGAGTACCACGGCAGAAACAGCATTTTCAATTTAGGAAATGACATCAGGCAGTGTGTCACAAATAGACATACAACAAATAACTTGATCCCCTAGGCCTCCCCAAATGCAGCTTGTCCACTAATGCCAATAAAATTATGTTGATCTTTTTACTAGGTTATTTTATATGCACAGTTATCCTCGCTGCTGAGGTATTTGCCATATAACTGTGCTGCTCTTAATATATAGCAAGGCTGGAGATTTATTAGACACTTCCTAGAGCTGATAGGATGTGCTGAGCTCAGCAGTTTGGCTAAAAAAAAAAAGAAAAAAAGAACCATAATATGAAGGCAGCGTTTCCCTCCATACAGAATATCTAAGTACATTTTCTTGTTGTATAAATATCCTTGCAGAAATAATTTCCGGAGCTAAGCGAAGAATGAATGTTTCTGATGTTCAGTACTACATTCCATCCCAGGACAGATGAGATGTAAAATGTGCCCTCATAAATAAAATGCAGCTGACCGTGACATTATCCTCTTCCAGGGCTCCCCAAGCCTTTCCTGCCTCCATCCTATCTCCTCAGTTTACTCCAAACAGTGCAATTGAATATTGACAGACTTCGTTCTTTGTAGTTGCACTAGTTAAGAATGAAATACACAAATGAAGTATGCTCTAATTGACTTTGACTTTGATTACAGTACTTGTGACTAAGAGTAAAACCCCTCAGTGGACTTTTACAATCATGAAGGGGACACACTATTGTTATGGTTCATAGTGATGTTTTTGGGTGGCAAGTTGATAAGGGATGGATCTATGATAGTTAATTTTATTCCCAACTAATTTGGAATTAAAAAAATACTCATGGCATTGCTGGGTACTATCTTGGGTTTGCCAATCACAGTGCCCTCATGAAGGATTCCCTAAGAGAGAAAGACCCAACCTGACCATGGGCAGTGCCAGCCAATGAGCAGGGGTTGTAGATTGGTTAAAACATGGACAAAGGGCAGAAGCTAGCACACACTGTCATTCCCTTTTCTCTACTTCTTGGCAGGTGGCACCATGGGTCAAGCTGCTTCTCTTGCTAGACGGTGACTTCCATAATTGACTGTGTTCCTCTGAACCAGGAGCCAACATAAATCCCCCCCACCCCTAAGTTGCTGTTTGTCAGATATTGCTGTTTGTAGATGAAGAGATCAGATAACACAAATGCAAACTATATGTCTCTCAATCATATTTTTCCAGGTGGGAGAGCCATCACTAGAAAGAAGGGCACACTGGGAGAGTTATATAACTACCTTAAAGTGCAATTTATAATTTAAAGGCACTTAGTGAAACTCCTTGATTTTCTAAATGTAGGTCCAATTGTATCATTTGTAAGTGTACTTCATGAATATTGATAATATTTGAATATAAGCAAGAACAAATGTCAAAGTCATTCAGTCATAATTATGTAAGTCACCAAGAATTTATGTATCATGCTGACACTCTCCAAACTCATAGTTAATGCCAGGATGCTGATTAAATGTGTCATTATTCTATAATCATTGCAGAAAAATTTCTAAACCTTAACTGCGGGTATGTTTTAGTCAAAATATTTTTTCTGAACTGCCTAGAACTGTCATCTATAACTATATCTCAAAGATATCAGTTAACTTACATGAAAATCTAGAAACAATTCTATTAGTCTCTGAACAGTTTTGTTATGAAATATTTAACTTTTACTCAAAACATGGAAATAATAATGGGAATAAATTACATGTGAATTTGTATTTCATATTTAAAGAAAACAAAATGTACCTAAGAATTACTTTTATAAACATAAATCTCTTACCTTTGCAAACCTATATTTATATTTAATTTGTATTAACAATTGAATGAATATTCCTATAAAAATAAAGAAATTCTTATGCGTATGTTTATATCTATGTATGCACGTTTATATTGGCATATGTACGTTTACATATACAATATCACTCTGATTAAAAGTAAATATGTGAAGTATTTTTATATAGTACAATAAACATTCCTAAATGTGTTAACATTTGATCTATGACTTCTGTGAACACACTACTTGTCCAAAATTCAGGTTCACAGAACATTTACTCAACTTCCATTCAAATTGAATGATGTTGCAACTCTGTAGACTTTTTCCAGGATGACCAAGAGAAACTATTTGATCAAAGGGTTTTATGAAAAAAAATTATTTATTTCTTTTATTTTTGAGATTATAATATAATTACATAATTTCTCCCATCCCTTTCCTCTCCCCACCATATACCCTTCCTTGCTTTTTTTTAAAATTTCAAATTCATGGCTCCTTTTTATTGGTCATTACAGTTACATTAATTTTTTAAAGGAAAAGAAGAATCAAAGCTCTTTCATTTTCATTTTCCTCATCTCTGCAACCACTCTTTCCATTTCTTACCTGGTCTTTGTACCAGAAACCAATGTAATACAGCTAATCCCCAAACAATGCCTCAAAACATGAATTTATTATTATTATTATTATTATTATTATTATTATTATTATTATTTATTATTATTATTTGTAGACTAGTCTCTTATGGTAAAATGCTTTCATGGTGTTGGGTGGTAGCAGTATGCTCCTGCTTCTGGTCAGTCATTCAGTATTCAGGAGGCAACAAGGCATGCTCTACAGTACACTCTGTGTTGCTAAGCTACAATGTTCTGTAGATGAGTTACATTAAGTGCATTTTCCACATAGGATATTATCAAGTTGCCATGTGGTCCTCATGGAAGTAAGTTCCATTGTAAGTAAGAAGCATCTGCATTTCATTTTAAAATAGCTTGTATTAACTCACCAGGACTGCATGAGTGTCTATCTAGTCATCTCCTTCAGACAGATGTCTTCCCGCCTGTAGTTAGCTGATAATCCTTTTATTAGGGTACCTTTTTTATAAAACTCACAATAGTTAATACTGTCTCTTCATCTCAGAAGGTCTGATTTTCTGTCTGCTTGTTTTCACTTTTACCATTCTTCCAAATATGTAGGAGTTATTTCTTTAAACTGTAATAACTAATGAAGACAATGCCCCTGGTTCTTATTCTTTTTGAGAAGATAGGAACTAAATTTCAATATAGGCCAATTAGCAAGTATAGTCTAGTTTCATGCTGACCCGTATTTCCCCTGGTGCCTTCTAATACTACCTTAAATACTAACTCACCTCAATTCCCAATTCTTGAAATTATTACCCTCTTTGTTGTGTCAGTGGAGCTGAGTTTAATGGCCCATCCATGAAGCTACAATCTTGAATAAGGTTTCTTTGTTTAATTCTATTTGATAAAGTTTTCCTCAGCTTCATGAAGTAGATTCTTGAAAATAAAGTAGCTTCATTCCAAATGAATAACAATTTATGAATAAGACACCTATATTATATAGTTCTCATATATTTCATGAAAAATCCACAAGGTACCATGTGATAGGTAAAAGAAACTCCACTTTAAAATTTCAGTTTAGAAGAAGGAAATGGCAGAGGTTGAATACAAACCTAGCTACCAAGATTAAAAATCCTGGATTTTCTTTGGTTTCATCCAAGCTGTTTCAGATGCCTTTGATACTTAGGATGGGGGATAGGATGCGGGGGTGGGGTGTGTGTGTGTGTCATGTGACCATGACAGTCATAAGCTCTTGTCTTCCCTCAAATAGGCTCATGAATAGAAACTTGTTATAACAATGCCATCATGATATATAAGCATATAAAGGGTAGCCTAGGAATTCCAAGGCAACCGAAACCAAACCTCTCCAATAATTTTAAATTACCCTCTTTGTTGTATCAGTGGAGCTGAGTTTAATGGCCCATCCATGATGCTACGATCTTGAATAAGGTTTCCTTGTTTAATTCTATTTGATAAAGTTTTCCTCAGCTTCATGAAGTAGATTCTTGAAAATAAAGTAGCTTCATTCCAAATGAATAACAATTTATGAATAAGACACCTATATTATATAGTTCTCATATATTTCATGAAAAATCCACAAGGTACCATGTGATAGGTAAACAATATAATAAATAAAATAATAAAATAATAATAACACCTAAAGCTATGATCGTTTTTTCTAATTTGTTTTAAACAGAATTTCACTAGCCAACAAAAACACTTTACTCTGTTCCTGGAAACAGAAACAAATAGGCTGAAGAGGAGTCATTGATCAGCCTACAGAATAACAATACCCCCAAGCTAGGCCTTGGTTGCAAAGATCTGTAATCATAGCTACTAGAAAATCTAATGCATGAGGGCACAAGCTTGAAGTTTTCTTTGCCTATGGAATGCGATAAAAGCCACTCTGGGGAGCCTAGTGAGATCTTCTCTCAATATCATGTTAAAGGTGGGGTAAGTAGGCCACTCAGTGACAGAGAACTTGTCTAGCATTCATGAAGCTTTGGGCTAAATTTATAGGAATATGAAAGAGCAAAGTGAAACAAAGAAACAATATCCACAAGAATGTGCAGAATATGACTATAACAAGTTTCCCAGGTAAGATTAATAGGGAATGGATTTAGTGGGACCGTGAGACCAATATCAGAGTGTGAAGCACAGGAACACAAAATTATAAGGCTGGGCATTTGATAACTGATTTCAAAATTGTATCGAACTCACATTTGGATGGGATTCCATATAAATATACTCTGAATAGGTCATTTCCAACTAGGAATAAATTAAACTGAATATTATTCTGTTTGATGACAATGTTTATATTAAATATTGAGATAAGTACTATAGATAATATTGTTTTGATTTTAAAGTTTTATTTAAAATTTTAAGTGATCTAATGAATATGGATTGCTAGAGTAAGAAAAATATTCAAGAATCACACAGTATAGCTACAGCATTTAAGGAGAAACAGAGACAGAGACAGAGGAGAAAGGGAAGGAGCAGGAAAAGAAGAAAGAAGAGAGAATTAGAAGAGAGAATTAGCTGCACATATAACATTTAAACCTTAAACATTTAAAAATTAAACACATAAACATTTCACTAATTAAATAAATTAGAACCAGGTGTATCCTAGTCATCTGATAATACAAGGAAAATTTTATAGTCTCCAATTTGACACAAAATAATAATGTTATTTCTATATTACACATTATTTATATTATATTGCAATGTCGAACGGTATTATTAAAAAGTACAAAGAAACATCACACATTAGAAAATATTTGCAGTTTATATAGGAAGTCTGCATGGCTTGAGATAAACTATTCTCATACATTTTATAAAGCTTGATGTAATCACGGAGGCAATTGTGTCAGGAAATCTACTGGCCATTTGGCAATTTGCATATTTGTTATTTACATGTGCTACCTTAGAATAAGTGAAATTGTGGAAGTTAAGTTTAGAAAAATCATGTCACACATTTATTTATAACACTGATTAATTCTCAAAAACAAACTCTCTTGCAGACCATGTGAAGGTCTGTATGAATATGTGAAATAAATTTTCAATTTACTTGAAGAATTAACCATAAAAAGTTTCCATATAAAGTGTCCACTTTTCTAAATAAAATTGAATAAATCATCACTTTTTAAATGAATTTCATATAATATCTAGTGCTCAGGAAATTGAATGTGCATTTTTTAGTTTATTTCCTATTACTAGCTCGAATTTCTACAGAAAATTATATATGCTTTATACACGGAATATAGTCTAGCTCTTTCCCTCAATGTACAGTTTTTGGGACTACAAAATAAAGTATTTGTGCATACAGCTTATGAACGTTGCTAGTCATAATTAAAATTGATATTATTCCGTTGTCTTGTAACAATTGCTGATAAATTCCATTATACCATTCATACTGCGTAATGTTATTTAATCATTCAAATTTTATATTGCAGAATGCATCATGATCTGAGAATTGTTTATAGCAGAAGATAGAGTAAAAAACAAGGCTTTAAATAATATGACCCAAAAGACCAGGTCAACATGCTGCAGAAATACACATCAGTGTAAACAGAGACAGGATTTATTTTAAATGGTCTATTACCTGTTAGGGGCAGACGGAAGAAGACCCTCAAGAAATCACCAGGACTTGAGATCGATGCAAAAGCAAGAGGTTTATTTCCAACACATTGGGGTCCACCCTCACAGATTCCTCAAGCAAGGAAAGGGGGGTGACCCCCAGCACACTCTAAGTATAGCTTATATACACATTTCAAAGGCAGAGCTTAGCAACAGAGTATGAGGTGCAATTTCATTGGTTACATAGGGATATAAGTATTGACCTTTAAACTGATTGGTGCTGGCATATAGCAAGGTTGCTGGCACTAGAAAATGTAAACTTAGGGTCGTTAGTCAACGTGGGTGGGGGGGAAATTCTAGCCCAGGGCCGTTAGTCAATGGTCCATATCTTGTTTGTCTTAGAAATTGTTTTTCTTATTCCAGTTCTGGGAACTGTTTTGAGTCATCTTGCCCCTGACTTGGACCTACACAGTTTTGGTGCTTTTAGAAGCCTGACTAAAGTTTGGCTGCTTTAGTTTTTGTTCTTTCAACCTACTAACTTAAATATAGTAAGACTGTATTGATTTAAAAAAAACAAACAAACTGATTTCATCAGCCTGAACAAATCAAATAGGCTTGTGACAAGATTAACCCACATACTTGATTTACATGATTAAGTGTTCAATGCTTTTCTATTGTTACCATTTCTTGTATATGCTCTCTCTCATATGTGCTTTGATTCTTCAGATATGTGTGTTTTATTTGGAAAACCCATAGAGTAAGAAACAAGTAAGTAAGGTGAGGGAGGATTTTTCAGGGAAGGAGAGAGAAAATATAGTAATATAAAGGGGAGTGGAGATAATGGATCGGGAAAGATTAAATGGGAGTTTGGAAAGCAAGGAGGAAAAGGGATGTAGTTATTAACACGAAAGGATTTTTGAACAAGTCATGTGGAATTCTAGTACTGAAGTATCTTCTTACAATGTGTACAATACATATGTAAAAAGAGTTTGAATGGAGTTACCCTATAATGAAGGGACCCCAACCAGACACCACATGTTAGAAAATAAAACCCAGTGCCATGAATGGGTTCTGTCTTTTTGTGTATTTACAAGTGAAGTCCCGTACCCTCAAACGCTGCATACTATTTCATTGTGTTAGAAAGTGATATGTATGTTAACAAATAAGAAAAGAAAAATCGTCATTCCCAGTTGCAAACACTGTGAGTTACGATAACGACTGTCCGGGGCAAGATATATCAGATCATATTCTGAAATAGAAGAATGTCAATATCTGAATTACACAAGGGACAAAAACCACACCTCATTAAAACAAAGAAGTATTTGCAACAAATTTAAATTTTTAAATGAAAAATTGCTACCTTTAGTTATGCTATATTTAATAACATGTCATTTAATATTTATAATCGACTAAAAGTATGTTATTTATGTGGTGAATTAAGACATTCTAAAATTGTTAACATCCTTTATCGAGACTTTTCTCTATTAGATTTGTGCAATGACCATTCCAACTCTTGGTGGAGAGAAATGCAAGCGTGACCCTATTGACAGTGATGAATGACTGATCTCCTGCTCCCGCTGCTCTTGTGTAAATAGCACGTGTTTCAGTTCATAGAACTGAAATAAACATCATGTGCTTTAATTCAGCTAATGATTAAGCTTTTGAAATAGTTAATTTTCATTTCTAGCAGTTAATCTCAAGTTTTCCAGACTACACTGATAGTAGACTATTCACACTAGAAGGGGCTATATCCTTCCAGAACATGTCGCATTTCCAAACCCTCAGGATAGCAAAGACAACATTATTTTGTGTTTTGCTGCCTGTGGCCAAAACACGATTATTAATAACACTGAAATTAGGTTCAGCAGCTTGAAGAAGCTTAGATTTTCAAGATCATGTGATCAGATTCAGTAACCTGAACAGAGTTCTGGAACCACAATTTCTTCTTTTCTTGCTTTTGCAGAGTTTGTATTAGGATACAGATATCCCTGGAGCTCATCCTTCTGCCAATCAAATGGCTTTAGTGTCCCCATTCCTGTCCTCACTCCCACACATTAAGAGTTAAAAGCAATTTACAAGGTGATAACTAAGGTATCTGAAAACATGTTCAGTTCTGCACTTTCAAAGCTGTAAATGTTTTATTTATTGCAAGTACAATTTAGCTAAGGGTTGTTAGATGAGAAGCTCGACCTGGATTAAATATCTCTTCTTAAAAAGGACCAGACAGACATCATGTATGCAGAAGACATACAAGGGATCATAGAGGCAGAGTCCTAGAATGATCTGTAAGGATGCTGGCCACCAGCAAATCTAGAGCCAAAAGGGAAACCTTCCTCCTGCTGTAGCATTCTGGTAGAATTTCAAACATATTGATTTTGACACAGTGAACCTAATTTTGGGCTTTTGCTGTTGAAGTAACTCCTTACAATAGCCCCATGAATAGGATAATGTCTCTCTTACTTATTCTGCATTTTTATTTATATTTATAGTTGATAAAGAGAATTTGCCATAACTTAAGTGTTATAACCAAAACTACTCTCCAGATTGCAATTTTTAAATTGAATTATTCATCGCAATCAGAAAACTATTGGTAAGTTTAATAAATTCTAGACATGAATATTTAGGTGTATCACCTTTTCTCTTAATTCAGTTAAATGCTGTAAGCATAGTACTCTACTGTATGAAGTTTAAGTACATTTTATTGTATACATGCATATAAATCTGACCCTGATTACAGAAAAGATTTTCTTTCATATTTTTACTGTTAATCTTGGAGCTAATTTATAACGGTGAACACATGAGCATATGTAATGTCTTCTGTCTAGTTCTACCAAGTTCATTATTCATGTGATAGACAAATATGTGCTTGATAGAACATTTAAATATACTATTTGTATATAACTATTGAAAATAAAGTGACTGAAAATAACTTGAAAATTTTGAAGACAAGATCCATTTAACTATAGATTTCTAACCCTACTCCCATTCTAAAAGAGTAGTTATAGTCATTGATTCAGAGCAAATGCTTTTTATTCTTTGGTTAAATCAATCCCAGTCCTAGTCCTGGAGCCTAGGAGCATTTTGGTCTCCATACATTCTAATACTAAGCATAGAACTGGAAGGCTTCAACTGAGGCTTACTGATGACTGAGCCATTCTCCCTAGCTCCTGAACTCTTACTTTTCTGGTTCAATTCACTCGCTATTATGGCTCAACTTCTTCTCCAAGCTGACTGCTTCGAATTGACCTTCTGAACTAGCTGACTTTCTGACTGAACTCTTCTGAACTGTTCCGCTTGGTTTCAAATTGACTCACGATTTCAGTCTGATACTGACTTCTTCTGCCTTATCTTCTGTCTGCTTCTGTTATCTCTCCTCAGTCAGACTGTTTAATTTTCTCTATGTCTTATCCTTCTCTGAGCTCTCACTGCTCCATACTGCCTCTCTGATGTTCTGTGCTGAGAACCAACTTTTAAAGACCGAAATTTGGGCTTGTGCTAATTCTTCCTCTAATTCATCGCTTTGCTGTGCATCACTCTGACTTATCTCAGACACTGACCACTTCTGAGCTCTGCTTCCTGTCTACGAGCTCTGCTTCCTGTCTCCTAAGTGCTGGGATGAAAGGCATGTACCAATGAAAGGGATGCCTCTCAAATACTGGGATTTAAAGTGTGCACCAATATTCTTTCTACCCTAGAGCATTTACAGTGATGGATTGAAAGAGTATACATTTCTCTACAAGTAGTCACATTTCTTTCTGCCTCTCACACAACTTTTCCAGCTAGGAAGTATTCTCCCACCTCAAAAAAGAAAAATGCTGGGTCTAGAAAATTTACACCCCTCCCTTCATCTAGAAACACCAAAAGTGAATATTCCTTCAGTTCCTTCCAACAACACGCAATGAGGAGCAGAAGAAATCCCAGCACCACAACATACACTTAGCAGACAAAAGTCACACAGAAGCAAGGCACTGTCCACTGTGCTACATTAGTATGACCGATAAAGAGAATATTTGAGTAGGAATAAGAGTCACTTGGCAACATAAGTCAATGTCCAAGATAAAATTAAGAAAATCACTGTCTTACTAGGAGCACTGAAAATGGCAACTTGAATTAGACAAGCCACAGTGAAGACTCAAAACCAAAAAGATCAATTTCACATAGTGATACCTGCCTGCTTTTCTTTATAGGACATAAATTTGTTGACGACTATGCATAATTTCAATAGTAGCCTTGGAGCAAATTAAGAAGCTGGAGCAAATTCCAAATCAATGGAAGAAAATTGAGTTGGAAAATATTGAAACTAACTAAAAATGAGTAAAAATACAAGTTTAGTCAAAACATATCAAAAGAAAAGTTCATTCCATTTTTAGGAAGTGTCCCTGGAAAGTAATTGAGAAAAATGACAATATTAAAGGACAAATAAGTCATGTGAGGTCTTCACAAGAAACAGGCCCACTTAGAGTTTTCACCAACTCAGGATAAAGAGTTCAATGTTGCAAAGGCCTTTCTCTCAGTTACATTCAATGTTGGACTTACACATTTGTAGTCATTTCCATGTATATTTGATAACAAACTTGAGTCTGAAAATAATGATAAATCCAATATTTTACATATTTTACTAAAATAGAGCCCCATTTAAAATGATTAGAGATAGAAATTTAAGAAATTGTTTCTGTAAAATAAATTACAAGTTAATTCTCTTGCCTGTCCTTGAGTAAACTGACCCCTTCTGAGTTGCCTAGTCCAACACTGAAGTAGGGAGCTGTGCCTGACCTTGTTCCATCTTGTTGTGTCATGTTTTGGCAGCAACTGCAGGAAGATTGTACTTCAAGACTGGGGAGAGGTGGGGTGGGAGTGAAAGGATGGGGGGCAAATCTGGGAGATAGGGAAGATGGGGTGGAGCTGGGTAGAATGAAGAGAGAGGCAGAAGGTTAATGGAATGCAATATATGAGAGAAAAAATTCCAATAAAAAATACATTTTAAAAAAGGAATAAAAATAAAAATTCATTAACAACTGCTAAAGCAGTTATAACTGAATTAAGAAAAGTTTGCAAAAAAAAAAAAAAAAAAATCAAAAAACAAAAAACCAAAACCAAAAACCAAACAACAAAACCATGAGCATTTACATGCAAACCTTTGACCTGAGACATTGTTGTTACATTACAGTCTAGCAATCCAGAAAGTATTGTTACAATACAGCCTTATTTCCATAATGAAAAGAGACAGGTATCTGTTGTGTAACATAATCTTCTAAGTTAAAAAATACTATCCTGGAGGATGGCTTGTTAAGATGCAGGAAGTATAGACCTTACAAGTCTTAGGAAGTCCATGAAACTTGCCATATCCACAAGGCTTTTTTCTGCCCTCGTGTAAAAGAAGCAGAAAGAATTTCTGGGGAAAGTGGAAGGTCTTTGAACTATAGAGTTGCTTACTTGTTTTGCTGAGACTGCCAAGGATGCAGATTACATGAGCTAGCACCAAGACTGGAGTAGGCTTTTTGGTGCCACAGCTGCCTTTGAGTCCATGCTTCTATAAGCGACCCCTCATCCACATCCCTGTAAGTAACCCTAATGGACTCATCCCATCACCAGGTTGAACGTGGAGTCAACTTATATATAAGGTAGAAGTTAGTTATTGTTTCTCTAGGAAAACTCATATCACAAAAGTACAGGTAGCAAATAATTGCCTCAGTGCTATACTAATAGTAATACAAGAACAAAACCGGTGACCAAGGAAACTCAAAAATATGAATTATAAAGTGAGAGATTGTCAAAACAAAATGACCAAACTTGTTATGTAAGTCAAAATGAATACTTAAGATAAAAAGGACAAAAATACACATTTCTATTGTCATGGTTTGATAAAGCAATAAAACTAATTAAATCATAGAACAAAACCAAGAAATTACAGTTTGAGTTAGAACAAGACATTTATGATATTTTCTCAGGCTTTAAATAGAAGCAGATCTTATCCATATGACAAAGCTACCAAGGATTAGCCTTTAAATCAAGAACAAATGTCAGTTAATTACAGACTCTGAGTCTTTCCTAGACGTAGTTCTGTGCATGTGCCTTGTTTCACATTGCAGGTGGATGCTGGTAAGGGTTACCAATGGGACTCATCTTTATATAATAATTAAGTTTTTTTTTCCTCAAATAAAACCCCAGCCAGTTTTAATAGGTTTCCAACTCCAACCAATTATTTTATATGACAGGCTTTGATTATAGGTGAGGGATTTAGAGAACACTTACACAGAATACACTTGCTATTTATTAATTCCCGTAAGAGAGGTTATTTGCCTCCCACAGCTCATTCCTTGGGTTCCAGAGCCAAGATTCCAGACCAGTGTGTTTACTACTGTCTATCTGTAGAAGCATAATAACAGCATGCCTTTTCCAGCAAGCATTCTGGTCCCTGTTTCCTTTTGAATATGTTGTGTAGTTAAATGTTCATCTCACTTGCTTTTGTGAAACTGTTATCTATCCAATTCACTTGGTAGCATTTCACTGAAATGATATCTCTTCTAAGCATACCATAGAGGCTAGTAAGTTTTATCTCAATATGCCTGTATTTAACTGAGACAAATTCCATTTGTAGTGCTACTAATCTTTTGTGTTTCCACATGGGTCTCCTTTATAGTATTCTGGCCAATGTAGGCATTTCCTGCAAACATTCTTGTCACTGGTTATTGATTCATAATTTATAAATGTAATACATAGTTTGGTATAGACATAGATTCATCAGATATAGATGTTGATTCTGGGCAGAGACTTTTTATTCTGTGCCTAGTTAAATCACCCGCCCTACTTCTAGAGTTGTGGAGCTTCTCAACCTCCACACAATCTAGTCTTCAGTCTAGAATTGGAAAACTCCAACGTTTGTACAATCTAGATCATTTAAACCTTTGTAAAATCTAAAAGTATTAAGCTGCCACTGCTGACTGAGCCACCCTGACTAGCTCCGTCTGAACTCAGAGCTGGTTGAACTCAACTGACTCTTCTGGTTTACAAAAACATTTGTCTCTTCTGAGAAAAATAGAAGGTAAGAGTTCTGGCTAAGCAGATAGAAAGAACAGCAATCTATCATGGGAGGGATATTTTAAAATGTTGCTATATTACAATTTTATTCTCTTATTCACCATCCATTTTATAATTTTGTAGCATTTATTCCATGTGTATCATTTAATCAATCTTTTTCAGTATTCTAAACCTCATCTTTACTTCAAATCTTCTATTATTATCAATTTTATTATTATATATTTTATCAAATCTATGGAAAAAGCCACACCCCAGGACACAATAATGTGTCCTTTATTAGTTCACCTAAGCTGCTGAATATTTTTGGAAGAAAATAAACAGAAAGTAAATTTTCAAACTCAAGGTATAGTCATTAACATTGGCCACACAGATGGCAATGCCATTATCATTCAAATGAGGTCATTCTCTATTTCTTCATAAGAGTATCATCGAGAAATATGGCCACTCTTACATCATCCCTATCTCTTCATCTACTGATAGAATAAATATTTCCTTATTACTCCTTAGGGAAAGAAATAAACCTCAGTTATAAACATGCTAGTATTGTCCGGCCAAAGCCATTTATCAAAAATCCTACTAGGTAAAATCACATGTCATAAATAGTCATATGGCACATAAAAGAGGAATCATATAGCTGAATTTCAAGTATGTAGAAAATGGGATGGGATGCTAAGGGAAAGTCTGTATCTCTGTTAGTGTTAGAATGTTTCAGATGCAATCCTTGAGTGAGGTCAAGGCATAAGTTAAGTAAAGGGAGCTGTGCAGAGTTCCAAGTAAGTAAGGGAAGTCATACACAATTCCAATCCTACAGAGCTGTGGGGAGAACAGCCAGCTAGCTTTGTTTTCCAGGATGGAGTAGAAGATGTAGTAGGGTTAAGAAATAAGACTTTGGGATCTCAAATAAACCTTGTGAAAGGACAGAGCAAGTGTAGATGGTGAGCTATGGTAGCTATACTAGATAGACTTTCGAACAGACTCAGATGCTAATGGTCATCACTGGGAATTGCAATTAAAACAGAATATCCTGCAGACCAGTAAAATCTCTCAATAATGAGAAGAATTAAAATGCAGTTTTATTAATGAACAAGCACTAAATGTTATGCATACTGCAGGTGATCTTTCAATGCAAGAAGAGAAATGCAAGAGAGAAAGAAACCTCACCCTTATGCATAGCCAATCAGAGACAACCCATTAAGGCTCATAGCCAATTAGAGACTTCTTAATAGAAGCAATAGATAGTTTTCAATGCAGGGTAACATGTTCTTTCTAAATATATTGCTAGTGGGGAAGTCTTTTCTGTTCACTAATTGGTTTTAATCACTGGATAACTAAGTTTCTCTTGGTTGAGATTATAGCTCATTTCCTGGAAGTCCTAGGTTGGATTCCCAGAACTAGCCAGTCCCTAGTGACCAGCAAGAATTTATCATCTGAAGTTCTCACATCATCACAAAATAATGACAAGAGCTTGAGGAAAAACTTTCAAATATGAGATTCAGGGACATTTAATAATCAGGCCATAAAATGGGCTAAGTGTGTGTGTGTGTGTGTGTGCGTGTGTGTATGTGAGATGAAGATGATGATGATGATGATGATGATGATGATGATGATGATGATGATGATGATTTAGTTTCAGATAGATGGCTCCCAGGTCCCTAAATAAGATATATCTGTATCTTATGATTGAAAGGGATTTATTTAGAAATTTTTAATTTTCATGTATGATTCACAGAAGATGAAATAATTTACAAAAGCAATGCTTCTGCAGTAACCAGAGCTAATGAGGAACGGGGTACTAGAGAAAATACTTCTTCACTTTCAAGAAGAAAAATCAAACTTCTCTTTTTACTTTGTATTGAGCTCGAGACTTTCCTCTCTTTCTGACCATTCCAATGTTGGTTGTGTCACCATGACTGTGTCTACATACCTCTTGGCAAATGACAGCAGTCTAAATGTGTAACAAGTTTTAAATAACATGCAAATCTAGGCAACCATTAGAATTGCAATAGGATAGATTTTAAAATTTGTAAGTTTAGTGCTTTAGGCAAGAAAACTTGTATATATCATAGCAATGATGAATGGTTAAATTAGATACTTGATGAACAATGCATAAACATTCTTCTTCGTGACACATTAATCTAACAAAGAGTTATCCTTATTGCCCACATTTCTAAGTGATTCATTAAAACTATTTTGTAGTTTCCTGAAGTTCTACACAGTCTAGCTTTTTAAAGGAGCTAAACTGTGGAGCCTGATAACTGAAAGCAATGGGCAATTTTGTTGTTTGCTTTGAAGGCCTGATAAGTTTCTCCATATTTCTTAATTAATAAGTGACAACACACTTGCATGATAATTTAAGTCCTTTAGTAATCCCTTCATCCTCTCAAATGGTGTTCCTCAGGTCAAAATATAAAGATATTTGCAGTCATTATCTACCTAAAGTTTTATTTAGAGATACGCCTTTACAAGAGTACATATTTAATAATGTGCAAGATCCTAACTACTTCAGTTTTAAGTCCTATAAACCTTAGGCTAGAGAGATGGCTCAGTAGTTAGAGAGCTGGTTGCTCTTCCAGAGGCCCTGAGTTCAATTCCTAGCAAGCACTCTGTGTCTCACACCATTTATACTGGGATCTAATGCTCTCTTTTGGTATGTAGAGCACAGTAATCATATATTTATAGATAGATAGATAGATAGATAGATAGATAGATAGATATATTTAAGAGTAAATAAATAAATAAATCCTACAGACCCACCATCCTATCCTACAGACCACCATTCCCTTTGGTAATCTTGTAAATTTGGGATCTTGGTCTCATACAGTAGTCAAAAGAAGTAATTTTGAAAATTTTGGGAAAAGACACAGCAGCAAAATATTAATCTTAAGAATGAAGTGAACCTGGGTGTTTCTGGACAGTCCCGCCCATGTTGCAGCACACAAAAATGCTGCAGTATCGTTTCTGAACACACAGCATGCACAATTTGCACTACACTTTCCATGACACTGTACGCTGCCAGCGGCTAGTTCTCAAAACATCTGGGCTCAGTTCTGAGGAGACTGTGCTCTGTAAACTTCAGAAGGTGCTGTGTATGTAGTTCTCTGCTCTACAAGAAGCACAACAGTTTACAGCAAACAAACACTATGAAAACTATCGCTACTCACCATGTGAGTATCAACCTAGTAAGTTCCTGAACGGCATTGTGTTGGAATGTGTAACTTTAAAAATTTCCATTCAACCTACTAACTTGAGTTTCATGGAAAAACAAATGGTTTGAGACCATTGCAGAATTTGCAGATATTTGTGATAGGGTCATAAACATATTTCTGCCACTTCATACAATGTTTTTATATGGAAGTATTGATGATTATAAGTCCAAAACATCGATCTACTATGAAAATTTTGAAGGTAGTCTACATTCTGCTGTGTCAAATGTTCAGTCAAGATTTAATTATTTATGCAAATATATGAAAAGCACATTAATCTCAATATGCAAATTATTTTCATAATTAATAAATGCCTAATTGTATGAATATCAAATAATTATTATTAAATGCATTTTTATACTTTGCTATCAATTAATGCTTCATTTATATTTTTTCTTAAATAGCCATACATTGAGTAACAATTTCACAAGTAAAAAGGAGTTGGTAGAAGCTAGAGATTGTAGAATGAGAGGCCCTAATGATGCAACCCTGGTTCCAGATTAAAGAACAGAGTTCACTGGAGAATCGCCAGTGTAGTGTAAAGTCCAATGATAAAAGATCAGAAGTCTGATGTCTCTACGCACTAGCCCGGCATCAAAGGACTGTGTGTCTCTCAAGAAAATGACACGCATGAGTTTCCCCTTCCCTATGCTTGCTCTACTTGGGCCTCCAGACAATGTGTGGTGTTGCTCAATTCAGAATATCCATGGCCCTTACGTTCCAGACATGTATGCCAATCCCTGGAAAGAAGTGCACAGACAAATCTGGAAGTGTGCTTTGCCAGTTTCCTAGATGTCTCACAATCCATTCATGTTGCAACCACAATTAACCACCTCACTCACCATTTGTAGGTAAATGTGAAGTTTGTGTCTGTTCCTTTTTTTTTTCTCATTAGTCTTTATTTCTATACCATCGTTCTAATCAAATCATTTAACAATTTAGGGTTTAAGTTTCTGTGTGTGTGTGTGTGTGTGTGTGTGTGTGTGAGAGAAGAGAGAGAGAGAGAGAGAGAGAGAGAGAGAGAGAGAGAGAGGAGAGACAGAGATTCTAGATCCTGTCAAACTGACAATATCAGTGTCATGTCAGTAGTGTAAAGTAGTCTCCATTTTTCTACATCCACTCAATAAGCTATTTGCTTGTTTTTGTCCTTTGTTAAGTAGTTATTTGAATTAGAGAAAGGAGTTACTTCGGCGTGTTTTTTAATTCCCTATTTCCCTATGTATAACTGACACTACACAACTTTTCATTTTTTTCAGTTTGTCTTTTGAATGTCCTTTCCTTACTCTTAAATTCCTTTTATGTTTGAGTTTGTTCTGTTGTTACTGTTTGGGTTTTTCTAAAGCACATTCTTAGTATTTTTCCTCTGGCATCTTTTTTTTTTTTCCTTCTGCTATCTGCAAGTAGCACACAAAATGTATTCCCCCTTCAATCTTTACATTTCACAGGTTTGTGTGTGACAGTTGCCATGGTCCACAAGATTTGGGTCCTCATACTGGCTAGGGACAGCAAGGGAATGAAGAAAAATGATCTAGCTGAGATCAGGTGGGGCTTTCCTAAGGATACCACCATACCCAGAACCTCAGTGTTAATTTAAGTATAGATCTGGAGGAGGGGTGAGCTTGTCTCCATAGGACTTCTCTGTAGGTGAGCAGTTTCAGGCAGTAAACATCCTGAAGAGGAAGCTGTAGTTGCCACTCTTGGAACACACTGATCAATCATTCGTAAACACTCAGACTCATACTCCACAGGAAAGCTTTGAGACCACATTTCTTTGCTTTTTTTTTTCTTTCTTTCTTCCTTCCTTCCTTCCTTCCTCCCTCCCTCCCTCCCTCCCTTCCTTCCTTCCCTCCCTCCCTTTCTCTCTCGCTCCCTTCCTCCACCTCTTTTTCTCTTTCTCTTTTCTTTTGTGTGTGTGTGTGTGTGTGTGTGTGTGTGTGTGTGTGTGTGTGTTTCCAGACAGGGTTTTCTCTGTTGTAACTCTGGCTGTCCTGGAACTCATTCTGTAGACCAGGCTGGACCCGAACTCACAGAGATTCACCTGCCTCTGCCTCCTGAGTGCTGGGATTAAAGGCATGCACCACCACCTCCCAGCTACCACAACTTTTCTTAATCATGGCCCATAATAGTAATGGCTTTGAGAATTTACCATATTCCAATGGGTCTCTGAATCCTCAACAGACAGTGCCCATGTCAAAATACACGTTCCTTCAAGACTTTGCCCTCTCAGGTCTTCTTTGCTCCCTACTTGTAGATTTGTTTGGAAATAGTTCAAAATCTTTCCCTTCAAAACATGGAATGAATGCCATTACTTTCTAGAATGGAATGAATGCCATTACTTTCTAGAATTTAGTTAGGATGCAAATTAAAATTGATGTTCTTAAGATAGTCTCTCTCACATACACAGAGACACAAACACACATTTCATTTAATTTCCTCTTCATTGGACTTTTTATTCCAGATTACTTATTCAGTTTGTAGCTATGGTTATACCACTATGCCCTGCTACTATTAATGTATCCAGTCCTCAGCAAATAGCATCTAAATTGTGTAGTTCTTATTAATTATGTTCATTGTACTTTCAATTTTGAGCACTTTGTCATTAGTTTGTCTTTTCCTATTCTATCTTTTTAACTCTCAAAACACTTCCCTGATAGCTAATGATAGCTGTCAAAAGATATTTTTAAACTTTCAGTGATATAAAACTCTACCAGTATTGGGCATAGTCTTTATTCACACGGAGTCTTAAGTTGAGGGGTCTCAAACATGTGTTGAGATGGCTTAGCAACTAAAAGCTCTTGCAGTGCAGGGCTGATGACCTGAGTTTGATCCTGAACACATTTCAGTGCTGAAGCTGAGAAGTGACTAAACAAAGCTTTCCTGTGATCACCACATATGTGCACGTTATGGTATGCATTTGTCACACACCCCAACACTTACACACATTTGAAAACATATGTGTGTATGTGTGCACATGCACACATGGAAAGATAGAGGGGAGAAAAAGAAAGAAAGAGAGACTGAGACAGATACCCATTTAAAATAACCTTTTCAAGGGTATTGGAGTATTCAAACCAGAAAAATTCTCAGAGTAAGTCAGAAAAATACATCAATTATTTTATTTTTTTCTTTCTTTCCTTCTTCCTTTCTTTCTAATTTTTGTTCATGCATACATGAAAAAGGGCATGTTCCAGAGGGTACCTGCAAAAGTTAGCAGAGAAGTCTCAGGAGTCATGTTCTGCCAGCTTTTAGGAACTGAATGTTAAATTCAAGTCTTCAGCCCCTCTATCCACTGAGCCATCTCTCTGGACCTTACATTGATGATTATTGATTGTAGAAGGAATAACATTGTCCTAATATGTATGGAAACCTTTTTGTCTTCAATTTTGCATATATAATAAATAACAATTAATTTGCTAGATTGTCTCTGTGTCCTTGTTATTATCATTAAATATTTACAGTTTCTAGACTAGTACTGCTTTACCCAAATCTGGCTGTATAATCAAGTTGTACAGGGAACTTTAGTAATCACTAGCACCTAAATCCTATCCCATAGATGATGATGTAATTCTGCCCTTTACTTGCTGCCTCACCCCCGTGTGTGTGTGTGTGTGTGTGTGTGTGTGTGTGTGTGTGTGTGTGTTTTTACGCACGCGTGCACGTGCTACTGTTGTTGTTGGGCCTTGAACACAGAATTTCACACTTCAAGCATGCTCTCAAACCTTGAGCCATACAATAATTTCAGATACAGATTGCTATCTCTTCCATGATTGCATTGTTCCTAGTTATACTACACATTTTGCTTGCTGTTTGCAATCCTCGTGGAAACCATTTGAGATCACTGACCTTCCAGCTCCACCACAGGTTCTTTGCAATTCTGATGAAGTCCTCCTTGTTTATGTCTCTCTCCCAACCACTATTGATATAGAGTGTGGAGTAGTCCTGCTTAATGCTGACATGCTGACTTAACCTGAGAGATTTAACTCAGCCCTCCCAGAACGATCAAATCTTATCTTTAGATTAAAGGGATGGCAATAGATTCCTGGAAGTTCTTCTTGTGACGCAGGTGTGGAGCTAAGGACAACAGAACTGTGCTCTAATACCTTAGGCGTGGACCTCTCAAATTTTAACCTGTATGGGAATCACTGGTGATACTGAGAAAACTCAGTAGCTGATTACTTGGGTACGAAGTACGAGACTGTTCTATCTGCAGCTCAGTCCATGGCAATACCACTAGTCTGCTGGAGGTTTTCAAGGCCATACATAGGACTTAATAGAAAAGTCCAGGAGTCTTTAATCCTTAATCTTGTCCTTAATCTAAACCTCCATTGCTGTAGAATATCTCCAAATGTCTTTCAAATTTTAAGTGATAGTACCTATTCCTTCTGTTTTTAAATTCCATAATCTTGTTTTTTCACTTCACCTAAAACAATAGCAACAGCAAAACCTGTATACACAATCAATTTCCTGTCCACTTAATGGCATTTGAAAATGTAAAATTCCAAGTTCCTGTGTGTAGTTCAACTATTTTGAAACAGAAGACACAGTGTTTAAGTAAATATCAATTTTCCTTCCCAAATAATCTTTTAACATGGATGTGTGCATCTCTATAAAACTTTAAAAAATCTTAAGCAGAATTTTTTTCAAGTAAAAATTAAGTAATTATAAGAAACTTGGAGATAAAGGAGCATCATTTACCTACGGGGGAAAATAAGATAAAAAAAACATATATGGAACTGATCTTGCATATTAAAAACTTAATTAAAGTTCTAAATTGGCATAAAAATGTGCAAACTACACAAAATAAGATACTGTATAGATATGCACTACTTAATGAACTTGTTCATTAAAGAAACAAGCTAATATTTCTATATCCCGGGGATATTTTATCTGTAAATTACAGACACTTTGTTAAAAAATAAAATAGAATATGCTAGTTGATACAGCAGTCTACATGGCTTAGAATGCAAAATATAATAAATGCATGGAGAACTATCTAAATCTTATGAGACAAGATTAATGACCCAAGTATATACATATCTATCTTAATGCAGAAAATTTTCCAAATATAGTTGCACTTCTAGATTATTTTTAATTTGTCCACACATTATTTTCTCAGTTTAGAGGACACTCCATTAAACTATTGTAAGAACATTTTTTTAGTATAGCACCAAACATCTATTAGATCACAAGCGTATGGACCTTTAAGAAATTAAACATGAAAAACTTGGTGTTCTTGACTCATGTAAAAGAATGTAGACCATCTATGAAATGTATCTCTGACATAACACAGAAGCATACATCAAACATTCTTTAGTTATCATTTCTAGCCAGGAACAGCCTATTTTGCTAATTGCCCATTTGATACAGAAGTCTAGTTCTAGCACACTGTATCATCTGGATGACCATGTGTCTTCCAATGATCTCTTTTGATGTAGCAACAAGTAACATACCAGAAACATATGCTTTTCAATAATTTTTATGGTTTTAGATGGGGGGGGGTTGTAAGGAGTTAGAGTACACCAAATCAACCATTTTCATTCTGGAATCTGAGGGGCTCTGAGAAGTAACAGAAGTAGACACTTGAGGAATAGTAGGACCAACAATGAATGAGTGGCCTGTTGGCTGTTAGCTAGCATTGAGGCCAACCAGGCATGCCATGCTCTGGGTTACATCCCTCAATCACTGGGACTGCTGAGTTAATTGTATTCTAGCAGACAATTCTGTTTGAGCGAGGAAGTCCAACTCAGAATCAAGTTCATGCCATTCTCTTTTCACTGATGTTTAGTAACTTTAAATAATTCTCCATCTAACGTCAAGGGAAAGAACAATTTATAGATTGATGGTTGAATAGTGGCTCTCTTTCCCTCAGACAGGTGGTTTTACTTCAGGTAGATCATCACCCTCATCTGAGGAGTTTACTGAAAGTCATTTTCCTGTTCTCACCCTGACCTACTGAGTCAGGTTTCCTAGATCTGAATCCCAAGAATTTACACCTAAAATTTTGCTTTCTTGTAAATTAAGGAAAGATCCAGTTTCTGGTATCAGTCAAATTCTCAATATTCTTCTACATTTTGTTCATCTAATCAAAGTTTTCAGCACACAGAGTGGCTTGAAATACTGCCTCACCTCAGTAAAGTCTTCTACCTATTCTATGTGGAGTGTATTTTCATTATTCTCAATTTTTAATGAATGGGTATGTTTTAGGTTCCATGTAAATATACACATTCTTAAAAGTGTTAACTTGGAATAGGTCTTTCTAGTTGATATCTCAACATTCTTGATGATGATCCACAACAGCTAATACCATGTAGTTTACTGACTTCTGTGTTTGCAGGTGAACTTTTAATTTGAAATAAACATTTTCCCTTTTCAAATATCTATTTTATTATTTTGGGCGTGTGTATGTGTGCCATCTGTGTGTAAGTGTGCCTCCAAAGGACGGAAGGGAGTGGCGACTCCCATTTAAGTAGAACTTCATATGGTTGTGAGGTACCTGAAATGCTGGAAATGAACTCAGTTCCTCTCCAGACAAGCGCTCTTAACCACTGCGCCATTTCTCCATCCCTCCATTTCTATCTCTTTTTAATATCACTGTAGACACACAGCACATTTGTGATACGTTATTTCATAAGAGACGCTAAGCCTGGTACCCTGTGATGTGTACCAGGGTGGGGTTGCTTGTCTAGTGAGTCAGAAAGTGACAAGTGCGGGTTAGGTTCAGAAAGGCCTGGTCTCAAATCCCTAGCTGTAAGCAATTAATTTCACCTTTACTGATGGAGATAAATTATCACATTTCCTGGTACCCAAATGTAAAACAGAATGTTTTCAACACTCTTTTTCTATTTGGCAAAAAGAAATACACACACACACACACACACACACATTTTTCTCCTGTTTTAGCATCTCTCTTGTATCAGATGCACAAAATTTCCCAGATATTTCATGAATAAGGATTTCTTTATACAAAATATATCAGGACAGAACTAATGATATTTAATAAAAAGACTTCCCTGTGTTATCCATCTGCCTTATACACATGTGCATGCACACACACACACACACACACACACACACACACACACACACATATGTATATTAGATAAATGGCAGTAAATGGCTCTCCAAACTTGGCTCATCACCTGTACTTTAGGAGGACTTTTATCTACATAATTACTTGATTCCTTTTTATCAGAGACTCTTATTTGGTAAAATAAGACAGCACCTAGGTATTTCACTAATTTAAAAAGTCCCCGTGTGATACGAATATACTCAGACATGGTAACGAATAGCCTCTGTAGCACGCAGTGTATCAATAGTTAGCTTTTCAAATTTCCTGTTTAATTCTTGGCACGATTTTGTGTTGAGAGGTTCACCACAATAAAATCTGTTATTATATAATTATGATCACATTTTCTTTTATCAACCATGCTTGACAAGCAAATTATATACAACACAAAGCAGCTGACTCTTAAGGGTTAGTGCTAGGATCTCTCCTTCTTAATGACTGTGGAAAATAGTATTTTAAAGTCATGTGTGGTGTTTTGTGTCTTTAATCCCAATACCTGAGCGGTTTCAGCAGAAATATCATCTTGATTTCAAGAACAAGTTAGTTAATGGCAACAGCTCAGCCAACAAGTACAATAGAGTAAAGATAGTGACTCTATTTTAGTCCATCGTAAAGAAGAAGAGTGAAGCTTTTGCATATTTAATTCAATGTTTTGTATAATTTAAGCCTGTTAACTTTCTGACTGAAGTAAACTTAAGGTATGGGGCATAATTTTCTTCAACGGTTCTTCCTGATGTTCTACGATATTGTAGTAATGCAAGGTGAACTTCTCACAAGTTGGAATACTCATCTCTCTTATGATGTACATGATTAAATACAAATCAAAATTATCTGAGTATGAATTGATCTCAAAATCCTTTTGGAGAAGGGCGATTGTTAGCAAAGAGGAAGGGGGCCAGTGAACAGTGCAATGAGGATAAGACAGAGAAATGGAAGGCGAATGTGTCTAACTGTAGCTGTACAGCCTGAGAGATCACACTGCAATCCTTGATTTTGTCCATTAATAGGTCTTAATGAAACATCTCCCTAGAGGTATCTTTCTCACCACTTTTGATGATCAATAAAATTGAAATTTTGTTTTAAAAAAATTCTGTGTGTGTGTGTGTGTGTGTGTTTTAAAACAAAAAGTGCTAGTTAGTCCTGCTTACCAATTTGACAGGCTTTAGAGTCAACCTAGAAAATAAACCACTGGCTTGAATCTACATGCCTTTCCAAAGAAGTTTAATTTCCATGGGAAGTTCTACACTAAATGTTGGTGGAACCATTCCAGGGGCTGGAATCCCGGATGGGATCAAGATTGGTAATTATAACACCAGTACTTACCTGTGTTCTTCTTCATTAGGATACAATGGGAGCGGTTTCTTTTAAGTTTTTGATACCGCGGCTTCCCCACCATGATGAACTGACATGCAATATGGAAAGGAAAATTTGGGGGACATGAAAGAGAAACCCCTCTCACTGTTACCTGGTTGAAGTCTCTTGTCAGCAAAAAATTTAGAATAATTTCAGCACTACTAACAACTGCTTATGGCCAGCAGAAATGACCCAGTTGGTGAAGGGACTTGCCATGTGAACCTGGCAACTTAAGTTCGATGCCTAGAACTTATATAAATGTGAACAAACAGAACTGACTCCACAAAGTTGTCCTTTAGCTTCCACATGTGCTCTGCAGCACTCACGTCCACGTACACAAAAGAAGACCCAATAGTAACAACTGAAAAATTGAAAAAAATATAACTGCACAGTTATAGCCTTTCTCCCTTCTAAGCTGTAACCAGCAATTTTCTAGGAATTTTACCAGAATCCTCATTTGTAAGGAAAGACAAATCCTTTGTCCAACACTCGTGGTTCCTAGTTTAACTATACCAGAGTTACTTCATGCATCTTTCTATCAGTACCGAAAAGGATAACGTAAAACGAAAATCTTTTTCTTGGTAACCTTTTGAGATGTGGAATGAGAGCCAGCAAGAGAGTATATAAGGAAAACATTAAGACAATACATGGTGACGCTTCCCTGAAAAGCCACGTGCATGGTCTCAGACGTATCTTATTTTTCTCTGTGTGCCTCTCTTTTCTTCAATCCTCCTCCTTAAGCCAATATTAAATTATCTTTAATAAAATCCTCTAACTTTGCTTCTTAATGACATCTAGGCTGGAAATTCTTTTCCACAACAATTTCAGGAGCCCAATTTGGTTTGAGTCAAGGTCTAAGAGTTTGAGGAACTTCTCTAGCTCCTGGTAGCATTGAGCTGAGGAAATCCATCCTGGTTTGGTGTCTTACCTTGCTCTGATTGTAGTGATTTGGAACCAAGTCTCTTGGATCTCTGCTTTTCCTTCAGATTAGGGCTCTGTTTTTCTGTTACCCCTTTCAAACCAAAGTCTCAGTTTCATTTTTGTGCTAGTTTTCTTTGAAAGTCTGTAGATGACAAAAAGTTAGAAAAAAATCTGATAAATAGAGAAATAGAAACAAATGGTTTTTAAATGACTGGTATCTTAATTAGCTTTGTTTTCAACAAGTAGATGAAGCAGTACCAAGTAAGATTTTGTTTGTGTTTTCAGTTTTATGTCATATGAATTGAGTTCTAATTCTCAGAACTTACATACATCCTTTGTTGCTACAGCCCAAATTACTACACACATGATTGATTAAAAGATGGATCTGTAAACAATGGAGTCTGTGGATCAGAATTCTGGCCATGATTTGCCAGGTTCTCACTTTAGTTTTTGAGATGAATGCATTCAAGAAGCCATGAAGAGCTGAATCCCCACTAAATCAAAAATGGGAAAGCTTTCGTATCCTGCTCATGATTGTTACAGCTTCTAATTCTTCACAGCAGTCAGATTACAGAAGTTTGCTTTTTTCATTTACCATAATGTTTAGAGACTTTTCACTATTGATTTATTTACATGATAATATTGTGTTACATCTTGTGGACTTAGCATATCTGTTAGTCGTTTTATACTGGTGTTTCTCTGGGTTCCTTTGAGGGCCACTACAGAGTTTCCATGAAATGAATACATAGTTTCTCCTTGGACATTTGTTTAATTCTCTGTTAGATTATTCTTTGAAGAAAATTTACACTGATTCATCTGGACTTTGCTGCGGTTAACAGTTGTTTCATGTCATGATACAAATCTAGCGAAACCAGAAATCAAACCCTTATTAGGGAGTATATCCACCATGAGACTTTGATGCTATGCATTTTATTTCCATCTTGGTTTTTCTGATTAAAACTGATTTATATGTAGAACTGGAATGGAAAAGTCATCTGTTGGTAGGGTATAATTTTTACATAAAGATGAAAACTTCTCTCCCTTAAAAGGGAGTAAACACTAAGTGAAAGCTATAATATTAGCAATGAGGACCTGGTGCAGAGCCATGCAGGCCCTTGCAGGCTGCTTCAGTCTCTGCAAGTTCATATGGACCTTGATTATTTGATTCAGAGGGCCTTGTTTTCCTGGTATCCTCCACGTCCTGTGGTTCTTGCACTCTTTCTACCTCCTCTTCAGTGGGGTTTCCTGAGATGGTGGAGACATCACATTTACAGCTGTGTGTTCCAAGGATTCTCTCTCCTCCTGTAATGTCTGGCTGTTGTCTTGGCATCTGTTCCTGCCTGCTGTAGGAGGAAGCTTCTCTGAGGATGACTGAATAAAACACTGGTCTATGAGTATAGCAGAGTATCATTATGTATCATCTTACTTATGCTATTCTTTTTCTGTTTTAAACTAGCAGTGTTGGTTTTACCCCAGATCTTTAGATTATCTAGTCTCTGATTCTTGGTCACCCAAGCTGTGTCAAGTATGGGTTTCCTCTTGTGGAGTGGATCTTAAGTCAAATCAGACATTGGTTGGCTACTCCCACAAGTCCTGTGTCACCATTGCCCTAGCATATGTTGCAGACAAGACATATCTTAGATTTGAGGTTTTGTGGCTGACTTGGTGTTTACATTTTGTTTCTGAAAGTCTGCAGAGTACTGCCCTGCACCAAAGACATTAGAATGTAGGAGCAAAGGCTCCACGAGGCACCAGCTGTGCTTCTCCATGTTCAGTGAGTTGTGTTGGTGTTGCCTTTGGCAACGGGGTTGTGCTGTCAATTTGCTGAAAGCAACCTATTTTCTTAGCAACAGCCTGTGTTGTGAGGATATTTCTACTTAATCTACACCAGCTATTCTCAAGTTCAAGACACTTGACATTTTGTAGTATATCATTTGCTGTTGGGGATTTTCCTGTGTGTTGAAAAATACTTAATAACATTTCTGATCTCTATACAGAGTGGATATTGATAGTACCCTCCTCTATCTCCTATGACAACCAAAAACAGCTGCAAACATTGACAATCACACCCTAGGAAATGTTCCTGACTAATAACTACAGAAAGAAAGTATTTATTTTCTTTTTGGATTTTAAATTAGTTTTTACTTTCATTTATATATGTACTGTGCCAGGCACACATGTGTGGCACTGGCTATATGTGAAAGCCAGGAACCAAACTCAGGTAACCAAGCTCGGTGGCAATTATATTTACCCACTGAGCTACCTCACTGCATCTCAATCTTTTATAATTTTAATGAACAATAAATATCACCAATCATTTAAAAATTTGCATTCACTTTGGAGATATCATTGCACAAGTATACTATTTTTGTTGTTGTTTTATGAGCCTAGCCTTCAATGGCTGAACCATGTCTCTAGTCCATGTGCTATTTTTTTTTTAGGGGGTCAACTTCATTGTCCATAAAGCATGTGAACAGTGGTGTTGTAGAAGTTTACTTTTAGTTGTGTATAAAATAATTGGTTTTTGCACTGTTGGGAAAAGGGCAGCATAAGCCTTGGCATTTTGTATTGTCTGCAGGTATTGGATTTCTGTGGGGGAGGTTTCATTGCTAATGATCTGCACCTGAGGAGTTCTGAAAGAATAAAAGCACTGAGCAGAGACTCTCAGGGTTTCACTGTTTAGTATGGCGTTGACCATGATGGTTGTAGTTTGCACATATGAACACGCCTCCTTGTCTTCTTGGCGAGCCACAGCAGACATACAACTACACAGTGGTGTGTTGAATTATATAGGATAAAGATGGAAAACTTCTACCAGGAATGGTCTATTCATTCATGCCGTCTTAGATGTGTCTGAGTTGGGTCCATGAACATGAATGTCATGATTACGAAGGACAAAAGAGGACATCAGATTTGCTGGAGCCAGAGTTACACATAGCTGTGAGCTGCCCATCTAGAGTGGTGGGAACTGAACTTGGGGCCTTCGAAAGAGCAGTTCATGCTCTTAACTGTGGAGCCACCCATGACTGTTTCTCCAATCTAATCTTCCTGCTTGGCTTTTTCAACCAAATTTGAAATTCATATTTTAAAGATGAATTAGAATTTTTTTAGTTGAAAAATTAAAATGTTTGCACTATTAACATGACACATACACACGTGTATAGATATACAGGCAAACAAATATAAATATTTATTACATACACACACACACACACACACACATATATATAAACAAAGAAAAAAAATGTAAATCTGAATGAGGGCAGTAGAGGGGAGTATATATAAGGGTTTGGAGGTATAAACAAGGAAGAAGAAATGATGAATTATAATCTTGTATATATATATATATATATATATATATATATATATATATATTATATATATGTATAAATATAATAAAAAAAACTGAAGATCTCATTTAAAAAAGGAAAAGAAAATGTTTCTAAAACCCTGAAGTTGTTAGTATTACAATCCTTGGTACTGCAAGAGGAAAGGAACCTAAACTTGAAAACAAAACACACATAAAAACATCAGGTATGAGAATAGCAACCAGCAGCTTTCAGACATCACATCTAGGGGCTCTTCAGAAAAACATCAAGAGTTAAATTGTGCCTGAACCTTTAGAGGTGAGATGATGATTTCTTCTGTTTACTGAGGGTTGCTTGCTATGCTGTCCCTCATAATTATGAAAGCTCAGGCACTGCCTTAGGTACCTCTGAGATAAAATTTTTAGGAAATTGGAGGAGATATAAAAGAAAAACTATATTTGAATACGAAAAATGATATAGAAAGGTGTCAACTAGATACTGGTACTCCAACCTGCTGGTTTGAATTTTTGACCTACCATATGATTTTCAGCTAACACTGGATATGTTTTAGTTGAAATTTTAAGGGAATGAGTTTGACATTAATTCAATGTATTTCTTTATGATCAAGATACTTTGAGTATCTACTTAGTATTTGGTTTAAGTCATTAGTCTAAGTAAATTGAGTGATGAAAGAAAGGTGAATTTCAGGTGTCATTTCATTTCAGGAGGAGAAACTCTTCCTTATTAAGGGTTTCAGTTGAATATCTATAATTGCTGGCTACAACCTCCAAGAGTAACATTCAGACATGCCAGTCTTTCTTAGAAGGTTGAAAGTTGCAGGGGAAATTTTTCCACTTTGTTGATATTCAACTAAAATTATAAGCAAATCTTTACAGCCTAAAGGCTTCATTTGTTTAGTTTATTCACAAGTGGAAACTGGAGTCCATAGCTATTTTATATAAGGATTTCTAAGAGCAGAAGGGTCACATATACATTACTAAGCTCTCTCTTCAGGGTCATTTGATTAATAAGAAACTTATAACCAACTGTCAAACATAAAATCTTTATGTGATGAATCTCTACATTAGTCCTGGCTGGGCAACTAATGCTAAAATCTTCTTTTCTACTCTAGCACTGAGTTCAGATGTTAGCCCCAATTTTCTTTCTTAGGTCTGTCATTGCGCAACATCCTTTACATGCACAGTTTACCCAAGTGTATAATATGGTCACAAGACTTTCAGAAATGTAGTTTAATGATTGCATTCTGATTTAAAATTTATGATAATGTTTTATAGCAAGATTAAGGTTTTGATGACTTAATATAGGTTAAATGATAAACAAAAAACGATAATTCAAATGTCAACAATAACTATTGCCTCATAACTTATTTATTTGAGAAGAAGGAGACATGTTATTTAAAAATTCTTAGATGTTTTAAAGGATATTCTTTCTGAGAAGCTTCTATTATTGATAACAAGAAACTCATTTTTGTATCACCTAAGTTTTGATATCACTTATACAACAGTATTTATTCTAATTCAAGTAACAAAATCATTGGCCGTGTGATTTTTTTTCAAGGCGTATTCTTTCTTCTAACATAAACATTATAAAAGTGAAACAAATTTTTGCTGTTTGCAGTAAAACCATTTACAGACTCCATTTTTTTCATCTTCCAATCACCTGCTAGAATGTTCTCTGTTCAGGCATAAAATTAGCCACTCATACCCGGCCTAGAAGCACTTCAATCTTTACTGAGAGATCAGAGGCTTTTTGCCCGTTCAAGGTGCTAACATCTATTGAATCTAGAACAGAAAGGAATGCCCTACATCAGCTATTCCCTATCGGAAAGACTCTATATCTCTAAACAGTGCTGTTTTCTGGGTCACGATGTTAAAACATGTTAGACATTAATGCATAATAAAGCAGTCTAATATAGGTTTTCACCAAGTGATGTAAGGCATTCTAAAGACACCCTAGGCAATTATGTTTGTACCTAAAATATTCTCATTTAGAGAACCATTTTATTCTTATTATTACTATGTAATACATAATTTCTATATTTCTGATATTGTTGACCACTGACAAGCAGATATGTACAAGATATGTACATTTATTTAGTGCAGAGTGTCACAGAATGAGAAAGCTAATATTTATGGTTCGGTTCAAAAGTTGTTTGTAACTTGATTCAGAGTGAACATGGCATATCATTTAAAATTCATACAAACTATTCTACTGAAAATGCAAAATGTTATGAACATTAAAGCATTGACAATGGAACAATTCTTGAACAAAGGGTTTATATCTATTCTTACTTCTATAAAACCATGCGAATTTAAATTGCAATGTATCTTTGTAAATTTTAAAGCATTATGAAAATATTATTTGAAAATATTCCATTTGCCTGATGGACTCCCGAAAGCCAATTACAGACACTGTTCTCTTCAGAACAGCTAGATCTCTCACTGATTTATTTTTGTGACAATTTCAATATGTGAAATGTTTTTTTAATGTGCAATATTGAATCTGGCTTTCCATAAACAATCACCAAGCTACTAACCAATTTTCAGTTGAATTTTCTTTTTGTTTTACAAATATATCAAATCCAACTAGTGGGATACTTAAGAATGTTCCTTCTTACATTTTTTTAAAGTCATTCTTGGCTGAATATTGACCAGAATTTATTATAAAAATGTAAAATACATGATTACATACAGTTCTTTCTTCCATTTAGATGGAATTCAAAACTATGTGTGTATACATATGTATCTGTTCATAACTAACTTTTATCCTATACACAATTGCAGATTTTAAACTAATTTGGAAGTTGTTTTCAAATATTCTTGGATACTAGAGATAACATAGTAATCCTAATTTTTTTATGATCTTGTCTATATAATATATTCATTATTGTGTATATATAATCAGAAGACATATAACCAGTTTTCTCTAATAGTAGATAAACACAGGCCTATCTTATGCCACACATAAATTTCTGTTATCTTTTTCTTTCTGCTGGTTTGTTTGACTTACATCCTTATTACTTGTATATTAGGAAATTATATATTGGAAAATATTGTTTATTAGGAAAGGAATCTTCAGGAGACATTTGTTTCTCTGAAGATCACCCAGATTCTGTCCTCTCCTTCAGGTTTCTCAATCAAAAACTAAGAATGTTTGACTCAGATATTCAGGCCCTGTTACCTCTTCCTTCTCGAACTATACATGCTTTTCAACTGTTTTATTCAATATTGCCAACTAAATGTCAACTGTGGCCTCCAACTTCACGTTCTACAAATTGCTTTTTGTCCATTCCTGCTATCTATACTCCCTTCATCGGGATATTCAAGCCTCAAACCTTGGTGTCATATTAACTTTTTATGTGTGTTTATTTCCCTTACACACTGCATCTGAGCACTCCAGAAAATCATCTCATTGTAGTTTAAAAAAAAATGTGACTTTTGCCTAACAAAATCCACTGTCATTGCTTTGATACAACCATACGTGTGTGTGTGTGTGTGTGTGTGTGTGTGTGTGTGTGTTTAGTTTGATTTCCCTGCAGATTCTCCTAATTTTTGAGTCTGAGGTACTTCAAACAAAATTAGAACTCACTAGGAAGGCACAATAGGAGGAAATCCAAACTATCAAATACATTTTTTTTTCTTTTTGACGCATCATCAGACTCTTTAAAAACTGTTTCTGATTCTATTGCGATGGCTGCGACAGCCAGTGCTACTGCTAGCATTGCTTTTAGTGTTAAAGGAAAACTTCAGTCAGCATAATTTAAGGATGGCCACAGGGCTCAAGTCCTTCAAAATGCTGTGCACGACAACTGGTCAAAGCCCAGGCTTCTCTAATCTGGCTGATCTTATTGGAACGTCCACTCATTGTTTGCCGAATGCCACTCGCTTCCCTCAAATGGAAGGCAGGATAATATGTTCAATAGGGAGATGTCCAGGAATATGTATCCACCTTAGAACTATTATGTATGGGTTGGCACATGGTTATTAATTTCCATTAGGCCATGGCATTCACTGAATCCTTACTTATCTTAGTACTATTTTATAATTATGACTTTTGCTCTGTGTTCTATATACTCACTGCATTTAACGTGTCATTTACGTTGGTGCAGGGCTGTGATCTTACTTTCAATTGCATGTACTTCTAAGACTTTCATCCTTCTCCTATGAATTTTTCACTTGTTTTGTTTGATCATTTTATTGATATAAATATATGTTCCTTACATAAAACAGGATGTCTCTTCTCACTGTGGTAGATATTGGCTTTCTGTGGGGGAAGTCAGGCAAAGGAGCCGTACTAACACCCATACTCTCTTCACACGGATCATTGAGAAGGAGCTTCTCTTGTGGTACTGTATTATGCAAACTTCTCTAGAGTAACAGAATTTATAGAATGAATCTCTCTCTCCCTGTTTATCCTCTGATGTGCGTACATATTACTAATGAGTTCAAAGTGACTGCAACCTCCTGCTCACTTGGTCCAATCGGCATAACATCATCAATAAAGTGCACCAACGCCATATTTTGTGGAAGAGATACACAATCAAGACCCCTTCTAACTAAATTATGACACAGATCAGTGGAGTAAACATATCCTTGCGGTAAAACTCTAAAAGGTATACTGCTGAGCTCGCCAACTGAAAGCAAATTGTTTCTGGTGGGCCTTGTGGACAGGTACTGAGAAAGGGTGTTCGCTAGATCAATAGCTGCACACCATGTACCAGGAAATGTGTTAATTTGTTCAAGGATATCACACCCAGTACAGAAGCTACAATCAGAGTCACTACCTGATTGAGTTTTCAATAGTCACCTGTCATTCTCCACGATCCATATGTCTTCTGCAATGGCCAGAGTTAAAGGGAGAAGCAATAGGAACCAATACCCTTATATCTTGATTTGCTAGAGTTGTCATGTTAAAGAGATATTGCCAAGGGATATCATTTCAGTTCTCCTTATGTTTACCTATCTTTTGCTCATTTAATTCATCAATATGACAATTTGGGTAAAGTAAATATTTCAAACATGGTTGATCTCTGTAGGCTTGAATAATTTCTAAATTTTCTTAATTATGCATTTTCTAGTTTTCCAAAGATTGTATTCTATAGATTACAGTATTAATTAGCCCTTCTCTGTCTGTGATAAACAGCGTGGAATGAAAATTTCAACTTGGAGATAAAAGTTTTCATTTGGTTTACAGGTTATAGTCTGTCATCAGGTTAAGCCAAAGTAGAAACTAATGCTAAGAACCTGGAGGCAGGAACTGAAGCAGAAATTCTTAATGACAGATGCTTATTAGCTAGTGTGTCTGCTCATTCAGTCTACATTATCACACAGCCTGGGGCCACATTCTGAGGAGTGGTACCCGCCTTAATTGCCTGTATACTTCCACAACAATCATTAATCAAAAAAAAAAAAAAGTCCCACAGTAATAGTTGCAGACTACTCTGATGGAGATGATTTCTCAACTGGTGGTCCCTTTTCCCAGATAATTCTAGTTTGTGTCAAGCTAACAACAACAAAAAAAAAAATCACACAACTGTATTTTTGTCTCTCCTTTGTTTTTTTTTTTTGTTTTCATTAGTATTCTTGTCAAAGATTAATGGATCCTTTGTTTCTTTTAGTCACTCTGTTCTTAATTTATATTCAGCCTTTGACTTTGTCATTTTGTTCTTAGTTATTTGTTCTTCTCTGTGACTCTGCAGTCCCTGTGCTTTCTGTATTTTTGTTGCCTGATGTTACATAATTCTGGGGGACATAGCTCCCCAATATATACTTACTGCTATGCCACTAAGGAACTTGAGACATATTTCTAAATTAAGTTGTAAAAATCTTCTGATGACAGGGTAGGAGCAGTAGCCTAGTGGTTAAGAGTGCTCGCTGCTCTTCTAGAAGAACAGAGTTCAGTTCTCAGCACCCTCATCCGGCAGCTCACAGCCACCTGTAACTACAGCACAGTGGAAACCAAAACCTTCTTCTGGCCTTCATTGGGCACATTAATACACACAGCCATCCACATTTATCAATTTCCCCTCATACAAACATGTAGATAAACAAAAATATGAAATTCTAAGAAGAGCTAGTATAGTAGTGCTTAATGCGATTTTAATGAGTTGCTTTTTAAGACAGGTAGACATAAGTGGTGATTAAGATAATACCATTATTTTAATTTCTTTTTTCTTTTAATTTTAGTTTATAAGTTTTGGAAAATTTTATCTTTAAATGAGATTTCTAAGTCTAAAAAAAATCCTAAAACTATACCTAAATACTGAAAAATTTTATGAAATTCTAAGTATATAAACCAACCATGGCCAGATGACGTGTGAAAATAGAACACTAAAGAAGCCAGATGGGAAGTCCACTCTCCTCCTCTGCAGCAACTGTCCTTAGAACACTCAGGCCTGTTCACTATCTATCAGCAACCTCACTTGGACAATAGGCCTCTTAGTTCCATGTCTTCCACATCTGAGAATTAAAAATCAACTGTGTTTGTTTGAAAAATATTATGTCATTACTGAACAAGCCTATTTTACCCCATTAGATTATGCAAATTAACAAAAATTACAACCCTTACTTGGTATGAGGTTTCATAGGTAATCTAGAAATGATGTTAAGACAACATAAGGATATGCATACATTGCAAGCAGATGCCACACAACTGTATGTAAGAGATTTGAATGCTCTGTATTTGGTACCTACAAGTTTCTCCACGCTGAGAGCTTCCTACAAGAGTATAGCAGAAGCCTTAACTTTATTTTTTTCTAAGAAAACTTTGCACTGTTTGCTCCATCTTTGAGTCTCTGCCAAATGCAAATTATGGTGGTGGAGTTTGTCTCTACAGCAAGTTGAATAAATAGACTCTGTCCATTGTCATTTTATAGTCATCACTGATTTCCACATTTGCATTAGTCACTTAAAAGAATGCACTTTGCACTTTATTTACTTCGTTTTGTATATGTATGAGACAATTTCAGATAATTTCTCTTGTGGATTTTGCATCTGCATAATTTATAAGAGAGTAGCTTTACTAGTAAAAAGTAGAGCGTGCATCCCTATAACACAGCTTCTCATAAATTGATGGATTTATCTATTAATTTTATATTCAAAATAAGATAGGAGTATTTAGCATAAATGACTTATAAACTTCACTTCATTGGGAACATAAGAGTTCATAAATGTTTCATTAGTGTTAGCCACTGTTTTTTAGATAGTATGTTTCTTGAGATAAACTCACGATATGAAATGACTATAGTTCTAATTCCTGACAATACCCAGTAAATAAGTTGGGCATATCTGTAATCAAGATGAGAATCAAGGTCATCTTTGGTCTACAGAGGCCAGTGTGGACCATATAATCCCTGTCTAAATATAAATAAAAAACAAACAAATGATAACAACAACAATAATAAAACCATAGAAGAATAAGCCTAGTGAATTTTGGCCTCCAGGTAAGACTACCTGTGCCTCTAAAACAGTGTCAAGTTATCTTAGTTACTTTAGTGCTTCTGTGAAGAGACACCATAACCAAGGCACCTTATAGAAGAGTTTATTCAGAGTTTTCTGTGTCAAGGGTGAGTCCATGGTCATCATGGCAGGAATCATGATAGCAATCAGTCAAGAATGGTGCTAGAGCAATAGCTTAGACCTTGATCCACAAGCAGAAGACAGAGAGAATGGCCTTACTCTTTTGAAACACTTAGAGCCCATCTCCAGGGAGACACCTCTAACGAGGCCATACTTCCCAATCCTACCCAAACAGTTCCACCAATTACGGACCAAGCACACACATATATGAGCCTATATGGGCCATTCTTAATCAAATCACCACAAAAGTCAATACAGAACTTGAAGAAAACCAAAGCTTGTATGTTTTCTAGGCTACAACATTATTGTCAATGTGAGATGTAGCTTCCAGGCCTACTCCTCTGATGCCATTTTTCCCATTTTCTTTCATATCCATATTTCTTAACTATATACTCTCTCCCTTGTTACTATCAATTGGTAAAAACTTAAATATGTTTATACTAGATGTCTTACAATACAACAATGATATTCAGTCACTAACTTTCAGTTTTATAATAATAATTCTAATATGTTCCAAATATTTCCCTAAATTCCCTGGAATACTATTGTTTAAAACACACTGTCTAAGACTTTCACACCCCCTATTTACTTGCCTGTCTTCATACCGTTTTCAGCTGTTGACCATATTTCTTCTTTTACTGAGCAAATGAAAGACACAAGAAAATGCTTTCCATGTTTGTATAATGAAATCTACAAATCAACCTCGCATGATATATTTCTTCTTTTAAAAAAGGGAGAAAATTGTTCTCAGTCCCTGCTCATAACTTTAAAATCCCATTTATATTCATCTTAGAAGTTTAAAACTTTTTATAATCTTTATTCTATTATGTATCGCTAGTCTCTCAATTAATCATTCTCACCTGAATACACATAAATAGAGATTGTTGTTAAAACACACACACTCACAAAACAAGTTATGGACAAAGTATTATTTTTTAAATTGCTACCTTATAATAATTGCACTAGAGATTTCAAAAGGAAACAGTAAATAAATAATGTATGCATTATTTATTTTGCTAAATATAATATGAGTCTTACTATATGTGATATAATTCATTGACCCATAAATTCTATATAGGGGCATCACTTTATTCATTTGGATGTAAGCCTGTGTGTATTTTTCTCTGTGTGTGTGTATTTATGTGCATGAATGAGCATATGTAGGCATGGAAAACATCATCTGTCATCACTCAAGGGCCATTTATCCTACTTTTTTGAGATAATATTTCTCATCAGGACCTTCAAATATTAGTTGTTATATTGTAGGGAACATCATTGAAGTACAACCATATAATGGCTCAGATTTCTGTTAATAATTAGTAGGTGAGAAATTGTGTACTCTTTTTAGATTTAAGATTGCATGTAAAATGTAATGTCTATCTCCTGCAAAGATATAGTGCACAGAAACAAAATTACTGAAAAATTGTCATCTACTTTCAGTGAATTTGTTTCCTGAACGAAGCAAAAGCATCCCATTAGAAGTGTGAAAAGCGTGAGACAAAACAATCACTAAAGCTTAAAAGTTAATGACATACTAAAAATGTAGTTTCTCTAGTTTTTACTGAAGTCTTTAAGCGTCTTGAAAATTTTTGACAAGCCAAGAAAATATTATAATCAAGTTCTGTTTAAGTTCATGTCTATTGTTTTATTAATATTGCATATATTAGTAATGCCTTGCAGCATATTTCATTTGGATATGATTGCTTCTGCTTCCTTCCTTTAATAAGTGCAGCATAGTGACATAAGATTCGTCCCAGTTTCTGTCAGTAATTTTTAATATTAGTTTGCAAATGAAAATGGTCCAGTAACTAAAAACTATGATGAGAGGCTTGGAACTTCATTCCTGGACACTGTAAGAAGAGTTAGAGAAGTCTTTTGTTTGATTTAGAGTTTCTTTCCTATCCTGTCATTAGGAAGCTTATTCACCTTCCTGAATCCCTCATCTTGTGAAGGAGACACTAGCAGAAAATAATTTCATTGTGCTTAAAACCAAGTATGTAGGTCTATGGAATCCAAGGACTGATCTTGCCTGGGTAATTTCTATAAAATCAGCAAAGCTCTAGAGTGAAGGGCACCATGCCTTACTACCAGATGCACATGACTGTTGGCAGCTTAGATACCATATGTGTCCGATTTGTTGCACTGGATGTTATATATCAGCAAGGATAATGAACATTGATCTCTGAATTCCCTTAACCTCAGGAAAGATACTTTTCCTCTTAGAATGGAATCTGTTTGAAAATGGGTATCTTATAAAGGTATTGGACTTCTTATCCTAGAAATATTGTCTTTTTTTTTCTAGTAGAGAGAATATCATTGTAAATTTCTTAGTTACTCTTTTTGTTGTTATTTGTTATTTTGTTTTTTGCTTTGTTTTGTTTTCACAATAGAATTTTTCTGTTGTAACTCTGGCTGTCCTGGAACTCACTCTGTAGACCAGGCTGGCTTCAAACTCACAGACACCTGCCTGATTCTGCCTTCCGAGTGCTGGGATTAAAGGTGTGAAGAATAATAAAAGACCTATAGAGATTGTTCTTGTGATATTATGGAAAAGAATGTGTCTACTTTCTGCCCTTTTCTTAAAAATCAGCCTGAGGCTAAACTCAAAAGATTTGGATTAATGGTACTGACAAAGGAGATTTCAAGACAGAGGGAGATTTCTGTAACACATTTCTTGTATCCTTGACCTTAAAGCCAGAACCACATGCCCATTGTGGAAGATGCCATATTTTTCTGCTTAACTGGGGCTAGACCTTGGCCTCCACCTTCAAATACATTTTTACCAGCATTCTGTTTCCAATGGTTTCCTTCACTGAAGAGGCTTTTCTTTCATTCATTTTCACAAGTTTGAACTTATCTGTGTAGGGTCTTCTCCTGCTGTCACCATTTCCTATACTGCAGTTAGCATCAGGCTTTTTCATATAAACTAGTTATCTCCTTGAGCACTGAGCATAGCTCTATTACACTTCCTGGTGCTCCTTTCCTTCTCAAACTGCACGTTTTGTATTTTCCATTGCTCAGCTCTCTCTCCTTTTCATTATAGATCTGCATAAGAGTGGTCACTAATAACCATACAACACAGTCAAATCTAGGATTTCTTTGGGATACTTCAATGTGTTAGAGATACCAGAGCATGGGATAAATGCTGAGGAGAGTTGCTAACAGCATGTGAAATCATCCCATGAGAGAGAAATGTGTTGCAGTCAATAAAGCTGAAAGGAGTTAGAGATCTGAAGAGAGCTTTAACACCAGGCACGGAGTTGCAGAGTTTTGAGTTTGACCTGCTGGCTTTAGGTCTTACTTCGGTCCAGCATTTCCTTACTATGTTCCCTTTCCTCCATTTTGGAATGGTAATATATAATCAGTGCCATTGTATGTTGGAAGTATATGATCTATTTTTTAATTTTTATTTTTGTAGGGGATTAGAATTGAGTGACTGTCATCAGTGTCAGAAGAGACTTTGAACTTTGTATTTTTAAACAATGTTGAGATTGGGACAGACTATGTAGAGTTTTGAAGTTGGACTGAATGTGTTTTTGCATTATGATATGGCTACCAGCCTATGGGGCCAGAGTGTGGAATGTTCTGTTTGGATAAGAATGACCCCCATAGGTCCATATATTCAAATGTTTTCTCATCAGGGAGTGGCACTGCTTGAGAGAGAATGGAAAGCGTAGCCTTGTTGAAGTAGGTATGGCCTTGTTGAATGAAATGTATCACTGTGGGTGCACTTTGGGATTTTAAAAGGCCAACTGAGTCCCAGTCTATTTTTTTCCTGTTGTCTATGTATCCAGGTATAGAAGTAACAAGCTACTTCTCCACCAGCTTGTCTGCCCTTATGTTGCCATGGTCCCTGCCATGATGACAATGGACTGAACTTCTGAAAATGTAAGAAAGCCCCAATTAATTATTTGTTTGATTGTTTGTTTTAGTAAGAGCTGCCTGGTTCACAGTGTCTCTTCTCAGCAATAGAACACTGACTAATACATTCACAGTTTGCATTGGGGTAGAATACTCAATTTTTAATTTTTGCTGTTTGCTTGTTTTGCTTGTTTATTTTGAGAAATGTTCTCATGAATTATAAGCTGGTTTTATACATTGTTATATAGTGAAGAATGACTTTGAATTTTGGATCTTCCTGCCTCCACCTTTGAAGTGCAAGATTATAGTCTTATAGTCTTATAGCTGACATGCCAATTTTACATGGTGCTGGGGAATGAAACAGGGCTTTATACAAGTATTCTAAGAACTAGGATTTATCTCCAGTGTTGAATGCTTGATTTTTTTTTTTAAAAAAATTGTTTCTTGTATTGTTCACTTGAATGTCACTAAAAATCATTCAATGTATTTTGCATTCAGTATAGAATTTCCAAACTGCTTAAGTGGGTACAATACTTGCCTAAAATGCATGAGGCTCCAGTTCCATCTCTAGCACCATGTAAAACATGATGTAGGGGCTAATGCATGCCTGCAATCCCAGCCCTTGGGAAATAAAGGAACGAGAATCAGTAATTCAAGAACATACTCAGATGCATAGCATGTCTAAGGTCAGCATGAGCTGCAAGAGACCATGAGATTCTGTCTTCAAAACAACAACAAACAATAAGAACAACAACAAAGAAATCCCAGTCTCTTATCTATCTATCTATCTATCTATCTATCTATCTATCTATCTATCTATCTATCTATCTCTGTTGTTTTACATACATATATTGTATGATTAAAGATCATTCTACTTTGTACTGAAGTTGTTCTCATGAATGGAATGCACTTAATCTTTCTGGATGTAGTCTTTTATTCTCTATATCTGCTGATGGTTTTGTATGATAGTTGAAAATGTGTTTGTAGTCCATAACATATACTATTACACTGTGATTAATTGCCTCAATAATTAATTCAAAGTTTGCAAGTGTTTCTTGGCAACACACACACACAGAAACACACATTATATGGTATGCAATTTAGATCCATTTCACTGATCTTTGCATAGTAGGTGAGTTTACCCATAGTCTGAGATAGTGGTATTTAGATCTGACTTAATTGTAGCCATGTAACATGTTCATTTCATATAACTCATCTAAAGTATAACCACAAGAATTTAAATCCTAAAACCAGAATATATTTAAATAATTCCTAATTATAAAATAGTGTTCGCTTTCTTTGCAAATGACACATATCTATTTAAATTTTGAGTATGTATGAGTTTAAAAATATTGCATGCTTTGAGTTTTAAAGCAATCATTAATGTCATTTGCTGAATCCATAAACCTACAAACAGAAGGTCCAAGAGTTACTGGAAGCATCACACACACACACACGCACACACACACGCACACACACACAAATACATATATACATATACATATATATACGTATAATATTAGAGTAATTACAACATTTCTTTTTAAAATACCATGAAAATTTAGTAGTATTAAAAATATTTACAATAGAGTCTACCAAATGGACCAGTGGGTTAATAGTCTTGCTGCCTAGACTGCAGACATGAGTGCAATCCCTGGATCTCACTGCTGAAAGGAGAGAAACAACTCCCATACATTGACCTCTGATCTCTACTTTATGACATGTACCACACAGTACCCTGAAACACATACTAAATCAATCATTCATTCAGACACTCATTCATTCAGTCAATAAATGTCATAAAAATTAAAACATGTACAATGGGTAATTGGGTTTCAAGAAATAAGTCAATCTATATAATTCTCTAATTCAGCTCAGATTTCTTTATATATGATATGTGGAGGTGGGTGCTGGATGAAGTCCCCACATGGTAGAGACGAGAGCCACTAGGCTAGGTGATTTTATTGGCAACACTTATAGGATAATTAAGATCTCTATGTCTCAAGAACTATTTTTGACTAAATATTCTTGATTTTAGGCTTACTCCAGTTTTTCAGGTTCTATGAAATTTCTCCACCAGATGGAGGAGATAGGAACAGACGGGTTCTCAATTCAGTCTAATGTATTAGGTGCTTTGGTGGTTTTTCTTTAATAAAGCAATTATCATTTGTATGCTAAATCAAAGCCTAGAAAATGTGAAAATTATAATGAAATAAGGTTTATACATCAATATTTCCTTTGCATTTAATTGATGAAACAAACGGTCATACATTCTATTGCTATATGTTCAACTATTAGGATTGTTTGATCATGGCAAGCCATATAGTCAATATATATGCATATATATTTATGTATACATGTATATACATGTATATTTGTACATTTATATGTGTGTGTATATATATGTTAAATATTATTATTGATGATTAAGAATAATTGTTATGTGAAACCAATGCCCATTTACGATGCCTTAATCATATTTACTAGGATTGTATTTTTTTATTTAGTGTTTCACATTTCTTACTTTTCTCTTGTAGAAGTATTTATTGTTTAAACTCTGAGGCCATGTGCTTAATTTATTCTAGCTCTTTTTTTTTAAATACTTTAATCATTTCAAATGAACAGATTCTATCTTGTTTATCTTTTTAAGTCAGTACCAAACAAAATTTTCTCACGGGTTAATGTCTGAACGAATGCATGAACAAATGATGCTAGAGCAACCAAATATAAGTGAAGAGAAGCAATACTCATCAGAGGAATTTATGAATCTACCTCAAAATAACTGTAGTGAACAGTGGCGAGGGAGTGAGAAGATAAGGAATAAATGTTGCTGGCTGTTTTTCTATGTTGAACACTCGTACAGAGGATATGACTTGTTCTGTTTACTGGGTCCTATTCTACAGACTTCTATTGTAAAATCTAACAACAGCCTACTGATTTCTAATACACCTGGTTTCTAAATCTGCAATTCTCCATCTAATGATAAAATTGTTTAAGTGTTAAGAGTTGATCACTAAAAGGAAGATAAAGATACCAATTTCTGCCTTCCTCTGCACCATTAACTTACCTCATGAGTGGCACACATTATTTAATACCTCTTGCTCAGTTAGCTCAGGTGTAAAATTGGGTAGAAAGCTATAACTGATGGGCCACAGGAATGGTGTGATTAAAGATGCCCAGGCAAATTAAGTGAGATTGAATTTAAAGCACCCCCTGTGTCTGGGCAATGAACTCAGTCTAAACATTTCAAAAAGTTGTTGAAAGCTCAATAATTATCAGAAAATTACTGTATTTCTCTTGAAATTCTAAATTTTAATAGGATAAAAAGCATATTCTTTATGGCAATTTGTTTTCATAAAGGATGCTTTACTTTCTGTTTTCTCTAGGAAGATGCTGGCCCCTTGCTCTACATATCATGGAGAATCTACGGAGATAGTCACACTCTTGGGGAGTTTTCTGGTGGTTTGAGTTCTTGCCTGCTCGCTTCCCTGTTTTAATGTATTCTAAAGATTCTTGTTTTAAGATCATTCAATAGGCACTCACTCTTTTCCTTCCTCCTTCTGCACCCTCTCCTCGTTCCTATTTTATTTGCTACCTCCGTGTCCTATTTTTTGTTGCTGCTACTTAATGATTTTGACTTCATATAGACTGGTTTAAATATCATAAACTTAGAAAAAGAATAAATTATGAAACTTGAATATTTTTACAAAGTACAATATATCATCTCTGCCACAACTGTCATCCAAGGAAAAGAGCAAAATGGAGTAAGAAACCAAAGACCAACAAGATAGAAAAGTTCATTTCCTAAGCTTAAAGTCAGAGTGAAATTTGTTGCTACATCTGTCTCTTTCCCTGAAAATCTAATGATTAGTGTAATTTTACCAGGAATCTGAGACAAACTTTTTAAACTAAACATATTGTTTTGGCTGGAAATGTGAATGTGTTATTATAGTCTTGTTAATGACTAGAAGCAGACTCCACTCTAGAGAGCTGGAGAGCTGTAGTCACGAACAACTCAGTGCAGTCATTAAACTGAATTTTAAAAGTAATTGCATGTTTAGATTTAACTTTTGAGAACATCTCAGCATCCGAAGTTTACATGAATTTTATCTGATCTTTAAGCTGACCATATCAAAGGACACAAGGCGCTTAAAATAACAAAGGTTTAACATGAGGGCAGAAAGAGATTTTGTTCTAATTAGGATGTTTTTAACACACAACTATCTGGTTTTATTTTTGCTTATATTGCTGAGCCCCATGCCACAGTGTGTCTCCTGACACAGATGGATGGACATCTGTGTAAATTTAACCTTGCACATGAATTTCAGTAGAATTTTATATCTAGACTGTTACAAAAGCAATGAAGTAAAACATTTTTTTCTGAGGCCTGTCCCCTCAGAGGCATTTTTGTACAATAATATACCCTCATGTGATTTAAAGAATACCAAGCAGTTGTTTGAGGGATTTCTGAAATGAATGACATATCAAAAACATGATTCCAAATTCTATCAGATCTTGAACAGGGTAGGTCAAAGGGGAAACGATATGGGGAAGGGATCAATTTAAAGGAAATGTCCAGTTAATTAATAGGTCATGTAATTACATCTTTCAATTCTTAGTAACTTGCTATACCTTTCTGAATCAAGTTACTTTGTTGTGAAGGAATCAACTAGTTTCTAGGTTCTTAGTTACAAAAGTGGTCATTTACTCAGCTGATCACACTGTTATCTTGAAGTGTGTCTGTCTTTAAGCCATCACTTTCAGCTTAAATGAAACCACAATCAACTAGTTTTCTTCATGGGCCTTGAATCAATTTCTCTTCATTTTCCTTTCTTTAGTATTATTCTAATTACTGATGTCCTGCTAACACTTTTACACACTCAACTCCTTTACTACATGACTGTCAATGCTGAGGTTTTACATGCAGTTTCCATTAGATTGTATATTACCAATCCAAATTTCCCCATTACCATTTTCAATTTCACGCTTGCTCTCTCTATTGCATACCCTATGGATATGCCCAACATTTGATGTTCTATTTTCTGTTTTTGCTCCAGAGAACCTCAAAACACAGATAGCTTTGAGATTATTTTCCTCTTCTTTTTGAGGAGCTAGTGAAGATTTGTCCTAGTACATTTGAACCATCGAAATAGAAATCCACAGTAGTGACAATAGATGAGCGTTAGAAGAGCCCTCTTCCTGTCCCAAGAAACTGCATTTATTCAGAGGTCCAGGAAAATTTCTGTGTATCCCAAAGACTGGCAGATAAATACAACAATGGGAATGTGGCCCCTTCCCTGGAGAAAATTGCTTGCTAAATAAAACGATTCCTGATCCAATTATGTAGCTAAGGAAGGAGGGAAGTTCACTTGCACTTCACTTGCAAAGTTTTCCAGCAAAATTACCTTTCCCTTTTACCATTTGCTCACATTTCACATTACCCTTCTCAACAGATATCTGACATTCATAGCAAATGGTAGCACTGATGAACAAATGACTTCAACTATGTACCGGGAGTCCTTCATTTCTCTCCCCCTTTTCCCTCTGTATTATAATAATCATCTTCAATAAACTCTACAGTATATCTTAGCTTGCCTTTGTATCTCCATCCCCACTACATCCTTCAGTCCATATTCAGCATAATTGTTTCTAACCTTAATTCTTACAACCATGTCCTGACTGGTAATTGCTCTCTAAAACCTCCTATCCTTACTTCATGATGCAAGCAACAGAAGTCATCAGTCTCAACATATGATATCAGTCTAAACACCAGTTGAAACTATTTACTTCTTGCTTTAAAACCAGTCAAATTCCGAAATGTTAATTAGTATTTATATTTCTGGGGAAGACACGTTAGATTACAACTGAACTCTAGTTTTCTTGCTAACCTCATTTTATGTCCTTCTAGCCATCCCCGAACCACAGTAAATTCTCTTTTTTTCTTATCTTAGAAAGTGTTACAAGCTTTCCTATTCGCCTTAATTTTATTTTTGTTGCTATGATACAATTCTTCTTATACAAGCTATTTTAAAGAAGGAATCGTTTTAGCTCACAGTTCCTAGTTACAGTTCAACATAACAGCGAAGTCAAAGTGTCGAGAGTTTAAAAGAGCTAGTCATATCCTGTCCATACTCAAGAGAAGATTGACATGAATCTATGCATGCTTACTGACCTGACTTGGACCCAAACCTGAGGAATCTTGCCTCCCAAGTTAGCTAGGTCTTCCCACACTAACTAATGTAATCAAAACTCTACCTCACAGAATGCCAGAGGCCAATGTGATCTCAAGAATACCTCAGTGAGACATTCTTCCCAGGAGATTTTATACTGTCTGAAGCTGACAATGAAGTGTAACCTTCACACTAACAAAGCATTTTTAAGTATGCTGTCTCTGATATTGGAAAAGTTTTCTTCCCAAGACACCTGCTCTTGGCCATTTTGCTGCCACTCATTTCATATGCAAAGTGTTCATTAACAGTACAATGCTAAAAATACTCCTTTCTATAAGAGGCAGAGCACGGTCATAGTTTGTCCATTAAACCCTTTCCTATCCAACTTTAATACTCTCAATTTATGTTTTTTTTTGGTTACAAAATGGTTTTGTAGCTATTAGTTATCTACATTTTTAATATTCATTCACATGGATTATGAGATCCATGTTTTATTTTATTTTATTTTATTTTGCTCTGGGTGGGAGGTTCTCATAACAGCAGAAAACCTTCTAGGGAGATTCTAAAGAGTTTCATTAAAACATGAAATACATGTTTTAATGTCTTGCTTAGATTGAAATTTTACAGTTGTCTGATAAATGTTGGTAAATGACTATAATTTACAAGTGGGCATGAGTAGAAAACTTTGACCTAAATTTCAAACTGAAAAAAATTAATTCTGGCATATTATCAAATAAAAATTTCATGAGTGTGATTTGCATAAAATATCTGAAATATATAAAAGAACATTTTAAAAACTTAGTACCAATAGCCCCTATTTAAAATGCAAATATTTTCAGCATATTTGTTTCCAGCAAGGCGTTCGTGTTAGTCCAGGTGGTTGCAAAGCTTTTTCAGGTAATCTTTAAAGATGTTTCAAAATGCTTTTTTGGCCAACTTCATAGTTAATAGAAACAGAAAGAGTCTCCTATTGCTTATATTTGCTAATCTGTCCAGATTCCTGTCTCTTACAATGCAAATCTTCCTTGAAGAATGCTGATTGGTTGGAGTTCATTGTATATAATCATAATTCCTAGAAAATATTGAACTTGGCTTTAGAGAAAATTTAGAACGTTGCTATTTCCTATACAGAGAAATATTATAAAGTCTTCCTGTTATCTTTAGTCTATTGTATTCTGCTTGTCTTCTATAGTTTCATCTTGGTTTGCTTCATCCTGCTTTGTTTTACTCCCTGTTTTAAAAGAGTGACTTGTGATGTAATTGAAACTCACCTAGTACTCATTACATAGATGACACTGAACTCATGATAGCACTCCTGTCTCAGCTTTCAATGGACTTTCAAATGTGCTCCACTACACCCTGCTACATATGTAATCTTATGTACTTCTTAATTCATTCCTTAAATATGCGTGGGGAAAGGTTTTTTTTTCCCTTAAAGGTGGACAGAATGCAAAGTTTAACAGTCTTCAGTTAAAAAATGGTTTTACACTTGATCACACTTGACATTGCTAATCCATTGAGTTCTGACAAGATTATGTACTTCAAGCAGACTTTACTTTATAAATATAGTGTTTGCAACTATTAATTTTTGCCACCACAGCATATTTGAAAGTGCCACTAGTTGACAATCATAACTTCTCCTAAATCTCTTCCCTAATGCTTGTTTAATGATATCATTGGGGTGAACATAGCAACTGAAGTACTGTTCAAGGGAAGGGTCTGAGCTCCATTCATATCTCAAGCAAGAATATGCTTCTCTCTTAAATAAACATCATGGGTGAAATACTTCTGCTACATTTAGCATGCGGACCTATTACAAAAGGCAGAAATCTGATGTGGGAAACATAAGCCTAAATTTGAGAGGAGAATTGTTGCAGTTAAAATGGAAAGCATGGAGAAGGACTGTATGAAGAGTCAATCACTACAAACACTTAACTATGATGATCAGGAAGTTAGACTCCTCAGATGTGGCCAATGGCAAATTGGAGGCTACCATGGGCAATTTAGCTAGACCTGGCTTCAAGACATATTTTTTTAAATTGGAGTTGTAATTGCCTGGTAACGTCCTAGACCCTGAATTCATTCTCCACACAAAAACAAAAAACATACAAACAAGCAAATATCCCTAAACACTATTTTTTAAAAAATGCTTAGATTTGGAGAATCACTCTGAAGCACTGTCATAATGTTGGTTGTGAGAATTAATGAAACATAGTAAATGACATCTGTTATAGACATTTTCATATCTAGCTGACGTCACTTTGATAGTGCTACAATTTGCATGGTGTGTGTAGCATGGAGGGATGATCATTTTAATCATCTTTAAGAGAAGGCATGACTCAAATTAAACTAAAATATCAATGATTTTTATTAAAATATGAAGCTTTAGATAAAAGTTTATTGTGAATTATACTTCTGAATTTTGTTTCATTTAGTGTTTGGTTCTTCCAAATATTCTACCTGAATTTGCAACTTTTGAATGCTTTGCTTAGCGTTTATTTTCTCCAGGAAAATTTCATGACTTTTTTCATTACTTTTACTGAACTAGTGTTCATAAGATACCAAGGTGAGCATGAATTTTTAAAGCTGTGTTTGGCTTTTATATATTTCCTGGTAAAGGGCACTGCTTATCATACACTGTAAAGTAAGCTAAGAAATACCTTCATCTTTCTAAAACTCCCACTTTTAGAAAATGCCTCAGGAGTGAATCTACAGATAACAGTGTGTCCATGCTTTAGAGACTCATGGGAAATGTCTGTTTCTAAAGGAAGCAGTGCAACATTAAAATTAAGGTAGCTTCAGAGTCATGGAACCTGACAGCGCAGGCTTTGTTGGCAGTAGAGGAAGAGCAGAGATGAATCTGTCCCTATACCTGGGGTCTAGAGCTGCAGAAGTAGAATTGGAGAGAAAAGAATGACAGGAAATGGCACTAAGCAAGGTAACCAAAGTAACCAAGATAAACAAAGGTAAGCAAGGTTCAGAGAGACAAACACCAGGAGCTCATCAGGAGCTCACCTCTTCATAGGAGGCTCCTAGTCTTTAACATTAGATTATGCAAGCCCCATATGCATCAATACCTGGAAAGTAGAAAGGGGCCTATGATACTGGGAAGAGAAAGCTTTAATCAAAGGAGGTGAGAAGACAATAGAGCAATATAAGGGAAGGACATTGCATGAGAAGGGCACGGTCATAAAGATGAACCGGAAACAGAAGGGGAGAGTCAACCAAATTGAAATTTGCATTTAAACTATACATGGGAGCCTATTATTTCACAGCTAAGTCCATTTTCTTTATTTTAATTTTGAACTGTGAGGCTTCTGGTGGTCTTTGTTGCTTTTAGCATTTGTTTCCTGTAGAAAGATAGCTTACTGGTAGGTCCCTCTTGGATGCAATATCCTGCATGCCATGCATGTCACGGACTCTGTCTGTCTTGATAGGTTTGACTGGACAGCTGACTTTGTAACTGACTTCAAACAGGCTTTCCAGGACACCCTCTCCCATTCCTATCATGACTGCCACTACAACTTTTACCAACTAAATTTTTTTATTATTATTATATTATAAATTTTTATAAAATTATTATAAATTTTCTTAAATAAATAATCTGATTGTTTCAACTAGACTGTGTTTAAAAGGTTTGCTAATAAAGACAATGATAAACTGTTAGTTAAAAAAGCACTAAAATGAGACATCACTTATAGCTACTAGGACCATTGCAACTCTCTAAAAAGCAAGAGCCAGTGGCGCTGAGGGAGAATTTGAAATCCTCATGCAACACTTTTGAGAATGGAGAGTAAAGCACCTGCAGAAAGCAGTCTGGGAGCTCTGTTAAAAACTAAGAATGTACAACCATATATATGACCCAGTACTTCCAATATTGAGACAGCGCAGGTCTGTCTACATGTGTATATGCATGTAGGTGTATCTCTGTGTGTGGTATTTATGCATGTGTGTGTGCATGGCGATAGTGGCCAGAAAGCCACCTTGGGTGCTGTTTCTCGGGCATTCTCTCCCTTATTTATTTATCCATTTATTTATTTTATTATTGCTTGTAAATCTCCAAGAATGATAAGCCAACATGCCAATGAGCCCCAGGAATCCTCCTTTTTCTGTTTCCCCGGCATTAGGGTTATATATACATGCCATCATAGGGGGAAAAAAACCCTATATACACAGTATATGTATATATGCATTATGTATATATATGTACTATGTGTGTGTGTATATATATATATATATATATATGAGTTGACATTATATCAAGTGAAACAGGATAAGCACCAAGAGATTAATTATAATCATATGAGATACTTAAGTCACTCAAAGTCATCAAGATGGGAAGAAGTGTCTACATAAAAACATAGCTCTTACCTTAAAAGGAATGAGAGATTAATTTATTCTGGCTCCATTTTGAGTGACTGTGGCCTTGGAACGGCGATTGAGGTTACTTCAAATTCCACATTCAAACAGAGAACTTCCGTGAACTTTGATAGCTTAACACTGAACAACCTAAACTCCATTTAGAGCCAATCAGAGCTCACCCCTCAAAGAGCCAATCAGAGATCATGCCCCCAAAGAGCCAATCAGAGATCATGCCCCCCCAGAGAGCCAATCAGAGAACAGGCCACCACAGAGCCAGCGATTGTACCCCAAAGAGCCAATCAGAGATCATACCACCACAGAGCCAATCAGAGATTGCGCCCCCTAGCCCACCAATTCCCTCACGCCAGAACTTGCTAGTACAGAACAGTGCCCAATCCATAACCACTGGGCTAGAAACTCCTGCCCCTTCCCATAACCACTATAACCCAACCCGATAAGCCCTGCTAGAGGCTTTTCTGTGGCAACCAGCTGAGGTGGATGCAGAGAGCGACTGCCGGGGCTTGAGTAATGGCCACTTGCGTTTTGCTGGCGGACTCGGGCTCTCTGATGGTCTTCAGGGACCCGAATTCTGGGCACAACAACCCAACAAAGAAAGTTATAAATCCAGGCAAGTTTAAAACACATCAGTGGGAGCCAGATGGTGGTGGCTTACATGTTTAATCCCAGCACTAAGACAGGTGGGCCTCTGCGAGTTCAAGGCTAGCGTGGGCAACAGAGTGAGTTCCAAGACATCCAGGGCTACACGGAGAAATCCTGTCTCAAAATAGTAAATAAATAGAATACAAAACACTGGTGGGTACCTCAGAGGGACAGTTACAACAAAGATGGTGGAAGCTGTTCTATAGGACCCTGGTGTTATCTGATGACATTCTTAGTTTTGGGGATGATAAAAAATAGGTCTCCTAAGCAAATAGATTGCAAAAGGTTTTTATTTAGTAGTCACAAGATGTTTGCTCCAGCACAGAGGTGGGTAAGGAATGGCTAATCAGGGGGCTAAAGCTACCCAAAGATAAAGTTATTAGCCTCTGACATGCAGCATTCCAACTCTTCAGATCACTGTAGTTTTAATAGGCAAATCACTCATTGCAGACAGAGCATCTTTCTAAGTAGAAAAGCGGTTGTCACAGGTGCTCAGAACAGACTGAGTAGTTTAATGATAACAAGAATTTTAATTTTGCAAGATGAATAACTTCATCTCAGGGTTACCATAACGAGGTGACTATTCTTAACACTATTGGATTCTACATTGGATAATTAGTATGCTATTTTTATGTCCTGTTATTTTACCATAATTGGAAACACAAAAATAAACACATTGCCCTGATTGAGTAAGAAAAAAAAAGAAACATTTTAGCAAGGTACATTGCAGAATATGGCAAGTATAAGCATTAATATACCATGCATTTGAAAATCACAAGCAATAAATCTCAAATTTATATATAAACAACTAAATATTCAGATTGATAGGTACATAATTTACCTAAGTAACTCATACATTATTCAGATATCTTTTATCATCAAAATGCTTGCAACTGTACTTGATTGATTTATAATTAAGAAGTAAAAATCTTTTTAAAAAATCAGGATATGTTCCGAAAAAATAAAGAAAAAGGAAGTAAATCAGCACAAGTGAAATCAAACAATGTAAGAAATGATTCTAAGTGCTATTTTGTATACTTTGTCATCAGTATAGCAAGCTTTTCATATTTTCTAATTTACAATAGAATATAACAGTGAATTGAACTATGCTTTTATGTTAATATTTGAATGACTCTAAGCTATTTGAATATATTTCATCAAGATATGTTTTTGAATAAATCTTTTTATTTGCATTCAACAAATGCTACATATTTAAAGTAGATAATCAGAAAGATATAGATAAGCAGTCATGTTTATTTCACATTTATATAAATCCCAATATTCTATGAAAAAAAAATTCAGCATTGTAAATTTATTGCCCAATTTTAACATAAAGATTGTCTGTTGTATGCTTGTTTTAAAAATATTTTATTTTTACTTTAGTTCTGCTTGCATTTATGTCTGGGTGAGGGTGTCAGACCCCCTGGAACAGAGGTTACAGACAGTTGTGAGCAGTGGTTATAGGTGCTGGGAATTAAACCCATGTCCTCTAGAAGTACAGCCAGTGCTCTTAACTGTTGAGTCATCTCTCCAGCTCCGTGTATGCTCTTTGTTAAAAGCATATTTTTTGTATAATATATAAAACTTATAGTGCTTAAAATTGTTTATGTGATTCTCTTTCTGAATTTCAAAAGAGTCATAAACAAAAAAGCCAGGTATGGTGGTGCATGCATATAATCCCAGAATCTGGAAGGCTGAACCAGGAGAATTGCCACATATGAGGCTGGCCAGGGCTACATAGCGAGAATTTTATCTACAGAAACAAACATACTAATGAGCATTTTCAAATTCCGAAATGGGTTATCTAATCCCCCCAACCCCCCCACCTCCAGCCACATATGTAACCATGCATAGCATCTAAGAAGGCTAAGCCCTCTGAAAATTGTACAACATTATCAAATCCATCAGTTTCAGGTTCATAAATCAGTTTCAGATAGTTGCTGCCTAGGTATTTTTGGAAAAAAATGTGGTCATGTAGAGAAGTATTTTTCAGGAGTCTTTTGATAAATGCAATTATTTCATTTTTTTCTCATTTGTCTTCTGAGGCTGTATGTTTCTTCTTCAGGATGGATGTGTACTGACAAGATACAGAAAACTTCACAGGAAGAAGAGTTGATCAAACCTCTGAAAGGTGTACACTTTATTGTAAACATTTGTGTTTAATTATTGATTGTTTTATGTCGACATGAGATTATCTTGTTTACTAGGAAAATTCTCATTTTATACTAATCCTCTCAAAATGCTTAGTTAATAGAAAAAATTGAACACATTATAACTAGTGAAGAAAGAAATTTACATTTTCGTTTTAAAACATCAGAAATGAAAATCGACATAAATTTCAAACTCAATCATGGATAATTGCATGTAGTATTGAAACTTGGCTTTGGAAAAATATTTTCAAGCAACTAAAGAATTATTTAATTTGACTAATGTTGGCATCATTCCACACCAATGATTGTTGATCTAAAGATCCCGTTTATGAAGAAAGAACAAAATGCTGAGGTCTTTATTTTTTCTGAAAATGATTGGTTTACCAGTGTTATGCTATGGATTTAAACACTGGATATGATCAGATGTTGAGGGCCAGGAGTGGTCACCATCCAGTAACAGCACTTTTATTTCCTTTTATCAATTTTCTTCCTTTTAAAAAAAAAATTGAACATTCATTCTGTGTTGATCACCATTGTCCAGAAGTATAAAATAAGTAAGAGAAATGTAGATTGACCTCAGTGAGTACTCTGTTCATACTGACTGAAGATATATTTGTGATAGGTCTTTGAAACAGAGACACGCATGAACTAAGTGGGCACTCATTTTCACACTCCCAGGGAGTGTTCAATTAAGATAACAGAGCCCGTGCCAAATCCTGAGGTTGAAGTTTGCATGCCATTACACTAAAAATACGTAAGGACTACTACAGTTGAAGAAGTACATATCATTAATGAGCTATATACCACCTTATAAAATACTATTATATACATGAAATATAAAAACGATCCATGAAGGCTCATGTGGTAAAGATTGTATTGTAGATGTGACTGATTACAAAGCAATCAATGGGTAAATATATTGGTGAATTCCTAGCTGAGCTAGGAACAATTTGGAGGTAGTGGACCATAGGAGATGGGCCTCTAAATGCTACCTGTCTTTGTCTTTCTCTGTTTCTTTCCCAGTAAGAGTTAAGCAGCCTGGCAGGTTATATCATCACGACATTCTCCTCCACTCTCTGAGAAACACAGAAGCCAGCTGACATGACCTGAGACCTCTGAAACTGTGAGCCACAATATGTGCTTCTTCCATTACCTTGACTCATTTCCCTCAGGTATTTTGCCAGTAACAGAAAGGCTTATAAATGAGGGAAAACGTTTCTGGATTTTACTCCAAGGGAGAGAAAAATTATCATTTTCTTTTGTTCTCAGTTATTAAGATAGGGAGGAAGAGAGGGGACAAAAATTGGTGAAGAAAATCGGGCAATTGGGTTTGCAGAAGATATTTGTGACATATTATTTGATCTAGTACTCAAGATGTCAACTAGACAAATTCAGATATAATCTTAGATTTCGTGTAAAATTTCAACTAAGAGTGAGACACTTCATGCCTATCAAGATGTAGTCTATATGTCAGCTTTCCATCATTGTGAAAAAATTACTTCCCAAAAATAGTTAGAAGGAAGAAAGGTTTACTTTGGTTCCAAATTTCAGATTGGGGTTGCTTGGTCCTGTCTCACTGAGCTGGTTACACAACAGTATATCATGGAAGTTCATGACATAAAGTGCTTGTTCATTTCATAATGCCCTGGAAGCAGAGAGAAGAAGAAAAATAGACAGGATTACATTAACCTTTCAAGGACATGCCCTCAATAACCCAATGCTCTCCCATTTGGTACCACTTTTTATCGGTTCCATAACTTCCCACTATACTACCAGCAACTGACAAAGCCTTCAGCCCATGTGCCAACCCTTTCAGTGCACATTAAAGATTCAAACGGTAGCTGGCAGAGCTTAAGAAAGTAGTTATAATGACCTTGGGGATCAATACAGAGAAAAGAATCATTCAAGTTTTGAGCCTGGTCAGTTTAACATTCAGACTAAGGAGCAAGACAGCAATAGGCAATCAGGAATAACTGAAAGTGTTGTCGTCAGGACTGCCTGGTACAGTTGGGCAGACTGTGTCAAATAAAAGGATGCTTCCCTGGAAGGCAAATGGAGACTGTTGTCTAATATACAGCCTACTGAGTCTTAAGTCCTTAGAGAGGGCTATATATACATGAGAAAAAAATATTTCCCTAATCTAAGGTTGTTGACTTGCTATATAGAAAAATTCCTCCTGTCACTAACATCAAATGGAGATAATATTTCAAGTCAAATTTAACGTCATTATCAAATGCTGCATAGTGTTCATAAGCTAATGTTTACCTCTTGACCACTGTCTTTGGATACATGTGGACAAATCAGGGAAAGAAATTAGAAAGCAATAGAGACTATACAAACGTGGAGGAAATTTTATTTTCAAGAGCAGCAAAGAAAATGTTGGGGTTCACAGAGACAGATATGGGACTCAATAAAGAACAGGAGATTGTGTTTTTAGTGGACAAGTAAAATGTGGCCTAAAGTAAGTCCCTCTGAGGACATTTGTGATCCTTGAACCCTGAAGATGGAATAGATTCTCTATAAAATTGAAGCATTAGCCTTCACAAACAAAGATGGATATGTGGTCACCATAAGGAAGATTGAATTTATGTCTGTACAAGGAACAATACGTATATGTTTTTGGAATCTTATAGATATTATTTTTGCAATATTTTATTTTCTCAGAGGAAAAGCTATTGAGAGTCATGAGCGAAGCAAAAGGAGTTAGGAGTTTATAGAGGCTTTATTAGACAGAAAATATGAAAATATTTTCCTAGTAAAATGGAAAGTATATGCAATAGGTATATTTATAGGCCTACAAAAGTTACTAGCTGTAAATATAAAGTGATACCTATATTCATGGTTTGGTTCTTCTTCAAAGGCATATTCATCTGCCTTGGCTCAGACATAAAATGATTACCAGTTTTAAAGCCAAGCAGCGATGTAAGGGAAAAGCAAATATACACTGCAGGAAGCAACATGAAAGACTGGAGATCTCAGTGGCCAAAGCCTGGAGTCAAAGTGTTAGAAACAGCAGCATTTGAAGTATAAGTTTCAGTTGATAGAAACCTGGATGGTGGACATTTAAAAATAGCCACCTTGTGATAGTATTGGTAATTTTCATTGTAAATCAGTAGGTTGAACTTGTAGAACACAGGAAATTGAAACATAGAAGCAAAGACAGGACAGTGTGTGCACAGCTAATGGTGTGAGGGAAGATGTAAGGAAACTGTGTTCATTTTAGGAACACAGCTCCAAAGAATGCCTTCTCCTACCACTGCTTTAGCAGAGGAGATGGACTGAGAGGCTTGAGTTGTACTTGGGACTTATGAAGAAATTGAAATGTAAGCATGGGAGCCAACACTTGCTACTTGCTGTTAGACATCAAAGCAAGGCAAAATGTTCTCTATTAGACTAAGATATAAGTTTGGAAAGGTCATTCAAATGAGCAGAGTATAATTTACATTGACTGGAAAGAAGGAAAGAGGAGACAGTGTGTCAATGATGCAAGACGTTATTGAGTGAGACATTGAGGATCTTGTCTTCAGACACTATTTCTGGAGAAACCTGAGCAAATGTCTACTCACCCAGATAGAGAACTGACAACAGACCGATGTTGTGGAAGTTTATTTTTAGCTGTGTTTAAAATAATTGTTTTTGTGTTCTGCTGGAGAAAGGGATGCATAGGCCTTGGCCTTTTGTATTGTCTGCAGGTGTAGGGTTTCTGGGTGTGTGTATGTGTGGTGGTGGTGGGTGGGTGGGGGGCTCTATTGATTGCTGATGATCTGCACCTGAGGAGTTCTGAATGAATAAAAACAACTGAGCTCAGACACTTGGGGTTCCACTGGCCAGGACAGTTCTTGCCGTGATGGTGGTTCCCTCTGCTGAGGTCTGGCAGGGTTTGAGCCTATGAATATGCCTCCATGTCTCCTTCCTGAGCTGCCACAGCAGTATACTACTATAGACCGAAGTACAGATAGTACTAAAGTCCGGCTTAGTGAAGCAGTGAGTTTTATTTTGATTAATTACAGAAACATGGGTGAGAGGTTACCAGAAATAGCTCGGTGATAATTGTATTACCAGAACCCTCCCCAGCATGACTGACAGCTCACAAAAACTTGAAACCTGGAGCATACTGCACAGACTCAAGGCACCCCAACAGGGTGGACAGTGAGTGTCCTTTCAGGTAGCTCTGTTGGTCTGACTCTCTTCTAGGTGCTTCAGCTGGTCCTTGCTTCTTCCAGGCAACTTAGCTGGTCTGTGCTTCTTCAAGGTCTTCTTTTCAATTTGCCTGTCTGAGAACAACTGAACAGTTTTTATTGCTTCTATATGCTTAGGGGAGGAGAATGGGGTTAATGAATGGAATCAGTTCCAGGAACGTCCTGAAGCTATTTGGATTTTCTCCTCTCTTAAAGAGCTTATCCACAGGATGGAGCATATCCTGTCATCTTATAAACACCCAGTCTTAAAAACCCTGTTGTTTCACCTCCTTCTCTTTTATATCTTGTCTTAAGTTTCCCTCAAAGATGGAAGGAAACCGCTACACACTAGGACTGATAGCAAGTACATTGAAGAAACTAGGGCTTGACAGGGTAGAGATGATAAAACTTAACAGTTAATACAGAGAAATCCAGTCCTGGAGAGATGTCTTAATGGTTAAGTGTGTTTTCTACTCTTGCAGAGTACCCTGGTTTAGTTCATCTTCAGCAAGTGTCAGACAAGCTCATGCAGGTACAGAAATGTCCACAGATAAAAAAGTAAAACAGTTAAAATAATATTGAAGTCATGTGATTAATGAGAAAATAATGCGGAAAAAGAAGGAAACTCATAGAGCAAGGAAAGTCTCAAAGAAATGAGAGACAGCCATGAATCTATCATGTGACTGAGCCAGCCTTGGGATGTAGGGCTCTAGTTTAGTCCCTGAGTCTGTGCTCTGAGCCACATAACATACAATTTTCCACATGAATAAATCATTGAAGCATTTAAATGAAGACACGTCATTTGTTTAAAAAGTATTTGTATTGGCTACTTTTCTCATTGCTGTGAGCAAAGGCAACTAAAGAAAGAACAGCTCATCTCTGCTCACAGTTCACGTGATGTCCCATCATGCTGGAGAGGGCATGGGGACAGGAGCTTACGACAGTGGTCACATTGCACCTACAGTCAGGAAGCAGAGACAGGTGAATGCTGGAGCTCAGTTTGCCTTCTTCTTTCATGCAGTTTAGACCCAGGCCAGAGGACGGTGTTGCTGACATTTAGAGTGGGTTTCCCCAATATCTAAATTAAGAAACTCCATAACAGACAGGCACAGAGGTCAGTCTTCAAGGTGACCATAGAGTCTGTCAAATTTAGAGTTAAAATTAACTAGCACAGCATCTGCTAAATATTTGTGATGACTTTATAAACAAATAAGATATCTTCATAGAAACTCTGAACACACACACATACACGAACACACACACACACGCAATTTTGTTTTATGCTTGTTACATGCATTAATTAAATGTAAACCAATAAATATTAACAGACATGAACACAGCCCAAGGCAGTACACTTTTGTTTTATGCCTTCAGTAGCAATAATTCCTATTTGTTCGTAAAGAGAAAATTCATAAATCAAATATGCCGCAGCTTTTGTCAGGATGATATGTGTGTTATCCCTCTCTTCCTAAATCTTACACAAGCTTTAGTCTAGCATACGCAGCTGCTAAATCATTATCCTCTGCGTGAGTAATTGTTGCAGATGTTCGTGCTGATTAATGGAAAACAGCTATATTTATGGTGGTTTCAGTACGGCAAGTACACCATTATGACTGCCCAGAGCATGGAAGATACCGTGTGGTGATGCTCCAACGTGAAGCTGTGTGGGGAGGCTACGACTCACTACTTTGGATCTGAAGGGTCCCTTCCCAATGCTGCTCTTTCCAGAACACTCAAAAGATCTTACCCTTGCCACATACTTTTAGAGAAGGGATATTCACCACACACATTTCCTAGAATGGATATGTTTGCATTACCTTTGGCATGTCCAATATTACATAATGTTTTCTTCCTTCTTAACACTTAACCACAAAAGCAGCACCAACCAAATCATCACAGGTAAGTGATTATTTGGTGGCCCATCTCTTACTATTTTAATATGTTGATAATTTCCTGATTTGCTATTGCATTGTTTTTTAACTTACTGACTCAGGCAAGCATGAATGTCAGCCAGTTAGATCAACAAGGAACAAGCATAGTGTTCAGGAGAGCATATTTTCAAATATTTTGCTTGTTAATTTGCTTTTTAAAATCTAGTCTTTGACTCTTAAAAGTTATTGAATGAGCAGCCCTCCCAATTGCCTTGAGATTGATGGTGTTTCAGGAAAAGGAAATTCCCCAAGCAAAGGAGAAGCTAGGTGCTTAACAGCTGAGTGAACTGGCCTGGTTCCTTCGCCTTCATAAGTTTTCTAAGTTCCCTCAATACGAACAAGTGAGCAAAGGGGTCACTGCAATTGCTACCAACAGCATAACCATATGTAACAGTCCATTTTCTATTTATTTTCCTAAGTTCAAAAAATCTTTACCAACCAAGATCAGAAAGAGCAGGTGATTTTCCTTTTGAGTCATCATTCATTATATACTCTGTCTAGATACCAGTATGGCCAGAATACTTGACTCAAGATATGTAGAGAATACCTGATAAACACTTAGTGAATGACTGATATCTTAAGGAAGACTGTAAGTTTCCTAACAATTGAGGTATTCTAATACTCTTAATTATAAAGAAAGAAGTACAAAAGTCTCATTGCTGTGTTTTTTCTTTGCCAATATTGCCACTTCCACTAAATCGGTGTCCTTCAATATTTTCTATGTCTCATTAGACATAGAAACATAAGAACATAAACATAGAGGAACACTATTTCATCAGATAGAGTACAATTCACAAACTATTAGAAATTGTAAGACTATTTTCAATCTTTCTCCAAGAAGCAATGTAGTCCCTTTTAGGATGTTAGTCTGTTGAATGAAGTCAAAAAGGTTTTGAAACTCAATTCATGTTGTTTATCTTCCCTAGGCAAATTCTTCAACAATAACAGTCTTTTCAAGATGATGCAAGTGCTCTCCAGATGAGAGCTGATCATGTACAATGTAAACACTACTGAAGGATCAGGGAGATGCACAATGCCGTACCCTGAGCGCTAGGATGAGAACTACTGAAAGTCGCAAAGCAATTAGGGGAAGAGGAAGGGAGTACCAGCGCAATCATGCAGAATCACAGAAGTACCAGAGTAGCTCATTGCTTATGCTCACTTTGGACACTCACACAAATCTGTTCTCCTTTCCAGCCTGCTTTTCTCTTTCCTGCAATGATGACAACTGATTTACAACTGTTTTAAACTGAAATCACATCATAAAGCAGAAACACGATAATATAGATGATTCTAATTTGGAAACAGCCCCCAGAGTCCATTCATACATTGTTATACTGAATGGGATGCTTCTGGTTCACAGGGGAAGGCAACCTGAGGTAGAACTCCTACAGAATGGGACTTAGGAAAGGAAAACATCTGGAAGGCTGCAGGGTTGGGGTGCAGGGCACAAATGTTCTCTCCATGCAGTTGGGAGTGCCAGAGATATGCAGGAGAGTTTGTTGCACTGTGTTCTGAAACACTCTATGAATAGCCAACCTGTAAGAAACTGGATTCATCCTGTTAGACCGTGGTGGGAGGTTGAAGGTAGTAAGAGTTTCACGTTGAAAAATTCTAAAGAATATCTGAAATGACCTGCAAAAAGGAAAAAATAATCTAGAGTAGCATATTGTGGTGGAACCTGGTATAAAATGTTCACAATGATAATTGGGAAGCTGAGGAAATAGAAAGGAATTCATCCCAAGTGTTGTTGACAATGAGGTTTGTGGCAGAAGCAGCAGCTGCTTCAGTCCATGGGGATCCATCCCTCTAGGGGACAGGTTTTGATGAAGTCCCAGTGAACACTTCCAACCAAGTAGAGTGATCATTTAATCCAAACCTGATCCTAGGATCCTGGCACATTGCCATAGATCAAGCAACTGTCATTTGGCAGTTGTACTTGATGCGGTTGCCTACTGGGTGCCTTCCTGTGTTATTTATTTTCCATGTTGTGGGCTTGGCTTGCTGGCATACTCATTGCTCAGCATATTCCCTGGATTGGATGTCCTGGCCTCAAATATCAGTGTCTATAAATTTGGCTGACAACACTTCCAGTTTACAGATTAGGAGTTTATGAAAGAGGAGGAGACAGGTAATTGTCATCACTGGGCAGCAAATGAACACTTTTAAGCAAAGCTAACAGTTCCTTTGGCACCACATTAAGGAACCTAGAGAAGCTGGCCAGGCAATAATGCAGGCCACTGCACCTGAGCAGTTAAAAATGTGACAGCTTGTGGAATGCTTCACATTTCATTTTTATGGAAACGTGAGTTTCTGTCTATAGCACCTGCTTGCTTATAACTTCATATTTTTGGTAGACTCAGAAAAAGAAAAGGTGTGTTTATTGATTGATTTAGAGGTTTATCGAAGTCTTGCAAAACTTCAGTTAAAAGCAAGTCAACTGAGCAATGAAACATGTATTTTTGGCATAAAAAGGGTCTTTCCAACAAATGAGGAAAGGCTGAGTAGTGGAAAGACTAAAAGCAGAGCTAGGGTAAGATTCAAACCTTAGGACTGCAACCAGCCAGTACTGGATTGGCTGTGTGAGCTCTCTTAGCACACAGAGCTCTATCTGCCTTATTTCTTCCCCTGTCACATGGTTGTAATAATTCTACCCATCTCATCATTGTAAGGCTGTTTTGTCTTTTTTATTTAACATGATTACAAGGTTTAGTTTGCCACTTCTACCTAAAACTCTTAGAGGGAGATGTCTGAAATGGGGTCAGGGTGATTATTTCCCAAATATTCAAAGTATTTGTTTTGGTGAATGCATTTTCCCATATGACTCTAGTAATGAATAGAAACAATATTTTTAAAATATGAAAGAGTCTTCTGGCATAATCCAGGGAATATTTTAACTAATGATAAGATGTCATATGACCTTTGACTTGAGTTTTTGTTGCAGTAAAAGGAGCCTCATTCCTTTGGAAATAAGGATATATTACTGAAAGTATGAGTTGGTAGCAAAGGAGAGTGACATGTTTGTGATGGTTTAATTATTTAAGCAATGCAAAATAGCATTTCTAATCAGAAGAAACATATGCCTTTCACATGTCAAAAAGCAACAGTTCTAATCAGTAGAAGCCAAATCAAATGATATACCATCTCATTTGAGTCAAACAAAGGGATTCAAAATATAAGAAATATCAGTGAGGATTCAGAGAAAGGAAAACACATCTACATCCTGAAAAGGCTCTAGGCACTTTGATAATATCTACTTACTACTATTAGTGTATCTTACTTTGATAAAAGGTATATATAAATTTAGTTATATACTTCTAATTAGATTATTTGCTTTTGTTCTTGATGATGAGTTATTTGTGTTTTTTAATATATTCTGGATATTCATTCTTTTCCAGATGAATATTATACAGATATTTTTCCTTCCCTCATTCATATCTTCATATTATTCAATTTTCTTTGCTATAAAGAAGCTTTTAGAAAGCAAGTGTTTGAAGTTGTGTGGACTTTGGTCTGGGATTTCAGTTCTATTTCATTGACCATCTTGTCTATTTTATGTCAATAGTAGGGTTTTTTTATTACTTTATCTATTCAGTATAACTGAAAAGTAGGAAAAGTTATGCCTCCAGAAGTTCTTCTATTGTTCAGGATTAGTTCAGCTATCTCAAGTTTTATTGAGTCTCCATATGAAATTTAAGATTATTTTTTAGATTTGATGAAAAATTGTGTCAGAGTTTTAATTGGGATTACACTGAATCTATATGTTGCATTTGGTAGTATGGTTACTTTCATAATAATTAAAGTTATTCCAAGATATTTGTGAGCCTATTGCAAAAGTATTGTTTCTCAGATTCCATTTTTAAATATGTCTATCATTTGTATAAAAGAAGGCTACAAATTATTTGTTTGTTAATTTTGTCTCCTGCTATTTTGCTGAATGTATTTATCAGCTGTAGAAATCTACTGGTAGAGTCTTCAGGGTCTCTTATATGTAAAATGATATCACAATGGAAAGAATGACATGTTTTGCAAATCATTCTAGAACTTTTAAACAAAGGGGTGAATTTACTATTGAAAAATAAAACACAGTGGCTAGATACTTTTCCCCAAGTCTTCAGTATTTTCACTTAAGAATACATTAACAACTTCAAGCAAAAACATTTAGACACAGTGTTCTTACTCTGTTGTAACTGTGTGTTCTTATTACTTCATTCAGAAATCTTTAGATGTAGACGATTTGCAGGTAGACATAAGTAGTTAACTTTCTATATTAGCATACACATGAATAAAAATGCTGTTTTAATGGATTGTGTTTCAGTTAGGAAATTTGCACTAAAGAAAATCTAACATTCATCTGTCTGTATGCTCATGAGCTTCTAGTATAGTATGTGCAACCTGGGTATATGGCAAATATACACGCCTTAAAAATAGAAATTTACAGCTCCAAGTTTACATGCACATGTTCCAATTTTACCAGTACATGCCATATGTATGAGCTGATAGAGAGTAAGCACAGGCTACCATAGAATAAAATGATTAGAGTCAGAATTTTACCACATTTGACAATACTCAAAACAAAGAAATTGTTCAGCATCAGAACAATTTAAAAGATGTATTACTATCAGCTACAGGTCTTCCTTCTCAGAATCATGTCTAGGTATGGTGAAGGAATAAAAACGAACAAACACATGGATCCTTAGACAGAAGAAAACAGAAGTCAGGTGGTGTTAGTACTCTGATGAAACAGTACTTAATACTTCCAGAATCTATAGCCTCATTAGGTTTATTACATGCCACACAGGACAAAGGTTTAGCTAGCTTCAAGATACTGTCTCATGCTGTAAATATCTGGGAAGAGAAGGAAGCTGCAGTTGCACAATTTTTTTACAAACTGATCAATGCGCATAAACTGGTACCTGGCCAGGGTTAGGCTTTCACTAAGTCTGGTCCATATGGGAAATAGCTTTGCCAATTTTCCTTGGGTTCAAGGCCTTGTAGTCCTCACCATGACTATTCCCGTGTCAAAAATACATATTCACTCAGTGCTTTATTCCACCAGGGCTTTCTCCATTCCTTTCAATGCATGAAAGAATTAAATTTGACTAAAAATAGATCTGGTCTTTATGTTCGGCTCCTAGGAAGTGATCTTTATATACCTAGAACAGTATGGCAGATAAAAGTAATTCCATTATATATGTTTACCTGAGTCCTTTGGTCTGTCCGGCAGTGTAACAGTGTGATTTAGAGATGGGACTGGAATCTGACATTAATTCTATTGGGTCAAACTCACTAAAACTCTGGACATTGTACCTCCACTGGAATTTCCTGGTAGGAGTCATTCTATCTGCATCATTATACCATTTTCAGGGAATTAGCTTTGCCCAAGACCAGTGGGAAAGGACAAGTGAAAAGCTCTTTCTGTGGAACTTCCCTGGACTCTGCTAAGTATACCTGTTCTGTGTGTATCTTCTCACTATAGAAAACTCTGTGGTTACTTCAAATCAGGCCGTTAAATTCTTATGACTTAAACATGAATGAAAGCATCATTTGAAAAATATTTTGACTTAGAATTAGTGTCAAAACTGAGAGTGGATTTTGGAAGCTGCTCTGTAACTTTTCTTTGTGTGTGTGTGTGTGTGTGTGTGTGTGTGTGTGTGTGTGTGTGTGTGTGTGTGATTTTCTGTCCCGTTTCACTGCTAAAAATCAGCAGGATACCAATCAAGTTAAAAAAACTAAACACTATCATGATGTCCACTGTAGAGGTAGACATTTTTGATGTTCTGTGTCACAGCAGATTATATTCAGAAGGGCTCATATAAACTCAAACATTAAGACAATGGTTGTCTTGCATTTGTCTCTGCTTTACTCTTACAAAAGAAACTGAAATGTGAACATGTTCTTCAAATCACTCAAATTAGATGTATGAGACTTCAGCTGCTAATGGCAGCGAAGATTTATTTTCACATAAAGTACCTGACTTTTCTTGGTAATCACTGGTGTCCTTTCTTTACCCTGATTTAAATTTTTTTCTTTGTCCTCCGTTAAATATTTTAATATTTACAAGAATTGAGAAGTAAATGTCTGTTGTTTTCTTCCCAAATCATATTTGCCTTTCTTAGGCATGTAACATGGCTTAAAAAAGAATAAATGTACCCTGTCATAAAAAGGGCTAACTTCATGCTAAGTAGATTTTATCCCTTCACATTAGGCTTTTGGCAACTAAAATAAACGCTTCATTGATTTTATGTCACCATCTCTCAGATGAGAAAACAACTAGAACATAACAACGCCACTAGTATTAGTAGTTAGTTTTCTAAGCAGAAGGATCAGTAATAAACCCAGGAAGCTCATTACTTTTGAATCCATCCATTTTGAAAATCATTCTTTTTGATAAGTAAAATGACAATTTAAAATAACTTGTATGGATTGATTATAAATATTTTTGATACTATACTTCTTAGAAACTTCTATCATTAATATAGCAGCAATTTATATGTTTCTGTTGTGTATATAGTGTGTTTATATAACATTAATATGTTGTGGATACTGGAATAAATTATACAAGTCTGATGGCTTAATACAGAAGAAATTTTTCATCTCACGGCTCAAGGTTCCAAATGTGTGATTTTATGTTTCTTGACCTGATACCATTATGGGCAAAGCTCTACTGCTTATGGTAGACAGTATGAGTGACAGTCCACTCCTCATGTCTTTTACCTTTTGATTGCATCTTTGATTCTATCGTTTGAAAAATGTAATCTATCTTGTCTCCATTTTATTACTAAATACAATAATTGCATTTAGAATTTCCTTAGTTCTTGACTACTTGATTCAAGATCCTTGCCATGAGCAAGGCATGGAGGTAGAAGTCGGTATCTGTATACTAGAGAGTCCCAGGCAGGAAGGTCATGAGTTCAAGACTCATATCCAATCAATAGACATTTAGTGGAATGGCTGATTTAAGATACATGAAAACCAGTCTAAAACCAACCAATCAACCAACCTACCCCACCCCCCAAAAAAGCCAAATGAGATCCTTCCATAATCTTACTTACTTACAGAGCCTTTCTATTCATATAAAGCAATATTTGCAGTTTGCAGTGATTAAGATTAGCTGTCTTTCAAAGAAACATTTTTTTCTTTCAATTCATCACAGTGCATATCCTTATATGTTTCAATCATAATATTGTATTAAAATAAGAAACTTAACTATAGTATTTGTGTCTATATGGTCTTAAATGAATTTGCATCTTCTTGTGTGTGTGTGTATGTGTGTGTGTGTGTGTGTGTGTGTGTGTGTGTGTGTATACATGTGCATGCATATGTGTTGCTTTCAAGACACATGTCTCTATTATATAGTCTGTCTGTAAGGGTCCCATTCAACTAGAAATATTATGAATATCAGTTACATAACTATAAATTTCATCAATAAATTTTAAGATAAATCTCTAAGTCACTAAAACATTGCCAAATGAAATAAAAATGCACCATATAAATCAATTCCTAGACTACACAAAGGTGGAAAGGTACCTAGGAAAGACAAAGATGAATAAGAGAAATTAGATGGAACAGAGGACATTGTGGTATGATGATCCTGCCTGATGACATCTAAATAGTGTCTTAGAAAATGGGAATAAAGCAAATGGTTGAAAATTTTTCTGGAATATTTTTAGAATTTCTAGGTGATAGAAATGATTAAAATATACTACCACCACATGTACTAGTCAGAACCAGACTAATGATATTGTAGAACTCTAAATAGAAAGAAAACATCTTGAAGTAAACTCTAGGAAACATGTAAATAAATAACAATTATTCTAACAGAATCATAAAGCACACAGTTACTATACTGTTGTGTAAAACTCCACTCCACTTTTTAAAGACATTTTTCACCCCTTCGAACAATTTTATTAGAATTTTAAAAAGAAAACTCTCAGTACAGGGAAGCTGTAATAGAGAGTAGGTGCTAAGCCACTTCCCAAAGAAAGAAAATGAAGAAGAAAATAAAAATTAAAGAAAGAAATGAAAGAAGGGACAAAGGATGGAATGAACAAAGAAACAAAGAAAGAAAAAGGGGCTACTTTGTTTAAGCTGGCACAGAAGTTTAAAACCATCAGACACAAGAAAGGAAGGGGAACTTTAGAGAAAGAATTAAAGGAGCCCAAAATGCTGGAAATGCCCAGAGTATTAATGTTTAGAAAAGATAAGTTTATTTTATTTTAATTATATGTATGTGCTTGAATCTATATTTTCTAGGTATCTGTGTGTGTGTGCATATGCACACATGTGTGCGTGGGGGGAAGGAGAGGGTGTGTCTGTGTGTCTCTGCATATAATTGTGTGTGTGTGTCTTTATGTGTCCTTGAAGAAGCTAGATGTATCAGATATCACAAACAGTAGTGAATCACCTGATGTGGATTCTGGGGGCCAAATACAGGTCCCCTGCAGTACCCTTTCTTTTTCTTTGCTTCTTCACCCTCCCAAAAAAGGTCTAAGTTTATTTTGGACCAAATATGTATTACCATGGTCTGAGAACACAGATTCAGGTTGTTCTGAGTAAAATCTTTTACTATTCATATAGATACATAAACCTTTAACAGTCACAGAGCAAAAGGCAGTCATGATTCAATGCATTTCCCAAGAACATTCATGGAATAGCAGGTGAGCAATCTGTAGTAAAGAGAGAAATACTCTAGCACAGATTTCAGATTTTGTCTTAAAGTTTTCCCCCCACTTACTGAAAATAGCTTCTTTTCTCATACAGTATATCCTGATTACAGTTTCCCCTCCCTCTTGGGTTTTTCCCATGTCTGTCCCATCTGGATCCATTCTCTTTCTATCTTTCGCTAGAAAAAGACAGGCTTCTAGGAGATAACAATAAAACATACAAATGTATATATAATATAATAATATAATATAATATAATATAATATAATATAATATAATATAATATAATATAATATAATATAATATAATATAATATAATATATAATAAATATAATACAATATAATATATAATAAAAAAAAACATGCCAAACCAAACCAACAGAAGAAAAAGACCCCCAAGAGGAGGAGACACAAGAATCAGACCCATTCTTTCTTACACTCAGGAGCCCTATACAATTACTATACTGAAAGCTATAATATATACACAGAGGACCAAGTGCAAACGCATTTTTGTCCTGTGCTTACTGCTTCAGTCTCTGTGAGTTCTTATGAACTTTGCTCAGTTAAATTAGACTCTCTTGGTGTCTTCCATCCCCTCTGGCTTGTATGTACTTTCTCCTTTCTCTTTGTTCAGGCTTCCATGTGTCCTGAGGAAAGAGATTTTATGGAGACATCCGACTGAGAGATATGTGCTCCAAGATCTCTTTTCTGGGTAATGTCTGACTATAGGTCTTTCTATTTATTCCCATCTTTTACAGGAGGAGTCTTCTCTGTTGATGGCTGAATAAGACATTAAATTGTGAATATAGCAGAATATCATTAGGAGTTATTTTATCAATATTTTCTAAGACCAGTAATATTTGGATTTACCTTGGATCTCTGGACTATCTAGTCTCTGATTCTTGGTCACTAAAGCACTATCTGTCAAATATGGGATCCATCTCATGGAGTTAGAGTTAAGTCAAATTAGATATTGGTTGGTTACTCACACAAGACTGATGCTGTCATAGCTCTAGTATATTTTGCAGGCAGGACGGCATGTAGATCAAAGCTTTTGTGGCTGAATTGGTGTTTACATTTCTCACTGGTAGCCTGCAAAGTATCTTCCCTCACCAAAGACACTAGAATGTATGGGTAAAGTTTCTATGTAAGCACCTGCCAGGCCTCTTTATGCTCAATGAGCTATGTAGGTGTGGTCTTCAGCAGTGAGGCCTTGGATGTCAGTTTGTGGAGAGTAATTTATTGCCTTGGCCATAAACTGGGTTGTTTGAGGATTTCCATGGGGCTTCTTTGTGGAACACTTCAAATGTATATAACCCAGTCTTAGCACTGGACATTTTATTTGGTAACAAGAGACAGCCAGTTGGGACTCTGTTCTATTATATGGTGGGTTCATTAGGATTGCATTCATATATTATAGGAAGCAACATGCTTTGCATGCATTTTCTTGAACAGTTTTACCAATCCTCTGTGATGAGCTTATGCACAGGGCTTTGTTTCATGCCGGAGGGATCACAGTCTCAGGGTGCGTGTTTGATTCTAAGCCATACATCTGTGACAGGCACAACTGGAAGTTCACTCTGACAAAGTCCAGTGCTTATAAGATCTCCAAAATGGTTTTGTCTAGAAGCAAAACATGTACAAAACAGATATATTTTATATTTTATATTTTATATTTTGAAGATCATATGTCAATCACATAAAAGACGAGAACCTCATAGAACATTTGTAGTTTGTAATTAAAAGTATCAGCATTTCATCTTCGAATAATTTTAGTGTCATAACATGTAAAGCATATATATATATGCATGCACATATATACTAAAATATATATATTTAATAATATATAAAATATATATATTATAACATATATGCATATGTTATACATATATATATAACCTATCAGCATTTCATCTTCGAATAATTTTAGTGTCATAACATGTAAAGCATATATATATGCATGCATATATATACTAAAATATATATATTTAATAATATATAAAATATATATATTATAACATATATGCATATGTTATATATGTTTATATATATACATATATATATAACCTATGCTATATTTTATTGAATATAAAGCTACTTAATTTTAAATGCTTGAAGACCAGTAGCTCTTTATACTCATTTATTTTTAAAGTAGTAGCTTTCAGCAATGCTTTGACACAATAGAAGATCTGCAGTTCTATTCTTAAAAACCTTCACTTCATGACAGACACTTATTCTGTGTATATTTTTAAAGACTGGAAATAACTGAATGATTCATTTAAAATCATTCCAGTACAAGACAAGTTTTATTTAAATGGAATGTTTATAAGTGGCTCAGTGAAATTTCAACTGCATTCTGAGCAGAAAAGAGAGTATCTATCTGTAAAGTGAGTTTGTATAGTGTCTTATAAACACCGAGAGGATTGAAAGCAGCATCCTGCTGTTGGCTTATAGAAAATGTCTCCACTCACAACTTTATGGAAAAAGGAATAGAAATTTGGCTATTTTAGCAAAAAACATAATGGATAACTTCATCATATGAAGCAAAATAATGTCTAAAACCTATATTGTATTACTTACTACTCACAAATTTGAAAACTTACTGTTGTTAAATTACTGGCTGCTCTGATGCTTTCCTTTGATTGTGTGTGGGTGTGTGTGTATGGCACACCTTTAATCCCAGAACTTTGGAGACAAAGGCAGGTGGATCTCTATGAGTTTGAGGCCAGTCTGATCTATAGAGTGAATTCCAGGTCAGCCAGAGTTGCAACAGAGAAACACTGTCTCAGGAAAACACACACACATATACACACACACAAACTTAAACAAAACCAAATGAAACAGAAAGACCAAAAACCACAATCCCTTCAAGGACAATTCTCCAGTGATCTGAAACATTCTATCAGGTTCCATTTTTAAAGATCCACCTCCCAATAGGGGCACACTGGGAACTAAGACATCAACCAGTAGCCTTTGGGGATATTGAATGTTTAGGTTAAAGTGCTGTCTGTTTTATATTGGTTTTCCTGTTCCTATCAACATTTTTGTTTACTTTTTTGATTGGCTAATATTATCCTTAATGAGTCTGTTGTAAATGTGTGTGTGCATATATATAGATACCATTTCCTGTGTATTGCATGTTTCTATATCTTCAAAGCCAGCCATGTCCTGTTGACTCCTCCTCATGATCTGTAAGTGCTTGGATCTGACACTTCTGATTTTCTCTTCTGCATTTAAGGATTTGGATTGACACTATCCTCAGACACTGAAGATAATGTATCAATGTCAGGATATTTAAAAAAAATTCCTTTTTTTCCTTCTCCTTAGCCACTTAACATATCATGTCCATGTGGTCTAGCAGTCAAGATGTGGATATTTAGGAAGCATCTTTGTCTAACTATCTAAAGGTAGCTAACATAATTGCTATTTTAGTTCAAAACACTGCTTTTTTTATTTCAACAAGGTTCTGCCCTAAGACTGTTAGTCCCACTGGTCTGTAGCCTCTCCACTTGCCAAATAGTAGACTCTTCACAGATCCAGGAAGGTCCCCTGGGGCTACTATGTGCTTTAAGCTGTTATGAGAGTCAGCTGTACTTAAAGTTTTGGATACAAGCCCTTACCTCATTTACTTACCTCTGAAATTCATATGCAAGGTACTTTCTGAGGAAAGTCTTGAAAGCTTAAGATCATAAATCAAAACAAGGAAGATGCCTCTACATTTGTCGTCACTGTTTAAAATAATAGTGGTAAACAGCAGGGATCCTCAACACTGTCAGAAACATTTGAGAATTCTTGTCTGGGAAATGTAGAAGTTGAAAATCATTTTCATAAGAAAGTAGTACTATTAAATAGTCCTCTATCTCATCCAATATTTTTCCCTATAATAATGCTTTTCTTACTTTTTCATTTACTCCTTTTTCCTGCCCCCTCTTTCACTCTTACTTCAAGCTTGGCAAGATAGGATAAGATCAGTGTTCTAAGAAAGATGAAATCACAAGCTATCTCAATAAAGTGTTTGTGATATGAAGGAGAATGTTGCTGCGTTCAGTTTATAGATGATAAATGAACTTCATGGCCTGTTTCCTGTGTCCTCAAACTGCAAGCACAGCAAATAATCAGGGCAGTTTGAGTTCATAAAAATGACTGTGAAAATGGACTTTTGTGAAGCATTTTGGTTCTTATGCTTGGTATACATTTCGGGACTATTAAACTGGCAGTGGATATTTGGTGAGAAGATGTTTGATGCTGAAGAACACAGGAATAATTCACTAGATTTTTTTTGTTTAGTTTTGTTTGTTTGTTTTTTTGAGACAGGGTTTCCCTGTTGTATGTAACTCTGGCCATCCTGGAACACACTCTGTAGACCAGGCTGGTCTTGAACTCACAAAGATATGCCTGCTTCTGCCTCCCTAGTGCTAGGATTAAAGGCGTGAACACCGCCGACTGACAGTTACTGACATTTTTATGATCTACTTTGAAACTTCCTACTTCCTTGATCTTTTTCTCATTTCTCTTATTTACATGGGTTATTTGTCCTTTGGGTTATCAAAACTCAATGAGTGCATACCGTGCCACATTCATTATAGAAACATCTGTGAATATGGATATGCCCATTATTTCTGTGCTCAGTCTGCTCACTCTGGATAGCTATCAGATGAATCTGTTATTACCTCTGTGTATTAGAAACAGTGATAACTTGCTAATAGCCTAAATTAGCAGAGAATAATTATCTCACATAACAGAGAGTTTATATTTTGAAAACATAAGCATGCTATATATTGGGACATCTTTTACTAATTTTTGTTCAATTTAATAATCCTATTTTCTCACATAAATACATCTGTTGTTTTTTTTTCTGGTAAAAATGAGTCTTGATTACTGTGAGAAAATGCAACAGTACGGTCATATGAAAGGAAAAAAAATCATGAATTCAACCACCTGAGAATAATTCTTAATAACATAGTGAGGGAGGACATAATTTGAGATATATAAATAGTTTGTGCAAATGTTATAGGAATCATTGATTGTTATTATTATAGGCTAAACATTCTATTATTTAATCTAATGTGAAAAATTTAGAAACATAGAATTAATCAAGAACCGTATTGAAGAAAAGATGAAAAATATTATGAAAGTGTTTCTTCATGTTAAAAGCACAATGGAAGCTTTACCAAGCTTAGGTTAGCAAGTTTAATTGCATTTTTCACATGGTAATATAATATTTTAGGCACTTTGCCAGTAATTGTCAAAGTTTACTCTTCCGTATTTATTTTTATCCTTTACTATTTCTGCCATGACCAATATTTTTCTGCACTGTTCTCTTTTGTATAATAAATCTCATCATCTCAGGAAGTTAGCACTTGTCTGCTTCAAACAACAAAGCTTCTGAACAACAAAGGAAACAATTACCAGAGTGATGAAACACCCTACAGAATTTGAAAAATAATCTTATTCAACAATATAAGAGACAGAGGATTAATTTTATCTCTGTTTCTTTTATGTTGCCATGATATGACACCATAATCAAGGCAATTGATAAAAGAAATAGTTTACTGAGGGCTTAGAGTTTCAGAGGGCGAGTCCATGACCATCATGGCAGGGAGCATTTACTCAGGCATGAGCTATACATCTCAATTTACAAGCATTGGGCCTGAGAGAGGTAACTGAGAATTCTGTGGGCTTTTGAAACCTCAGTGATACATCTCCTCCAACATCTCCTAATAACTCCCAAAAAGTTCCACCAAAGATTAGTGAACCAAGTATTCAAATATATGATCCTACTGGGTCCATTATCATTCAAATCACCACTAAAGTATCTAAGATATGTAAAAACTGCAAAACATAAAACAAAGTACACAAAAAAGAAATCATCCAGTAAATAAATGGACTGATGAAATGAATTGACATTTTCAAAGAAAGAAATAAGAATGATGTGTAGTAGTAAAGCTGCTATGGTGTCTCACCAAGAGGGCAAAGAGGCATTCTCATATGTGCAAGCCCTGCTAGACCTCAGCAGAGGGAACCACCATCCTGGTCAGCACCATACTCGACAGTGGACCCCCAGCTTCTCAGCTCAGGTGTTTTTATTCTTTCAGAACTCCTCGGGTATTCTACTGATAGCATATGCAGATCATTAGCAATTAAACAACCGCCACAGAAATCCAACACCTGAAAATAATACAAAACGCCTACGACGGCCTCTTACCCAACAGTGCATAAAACAATTTCAAAGTTAACTAAAAGTAAAATGCCCCAACAATGATGAATACATATTTAACCATTTAATATCCTTAGCTACTAAAGAAATGCATGTTAAGATTTCTTCATAGTTCTTTCTCACCCCTGTCAGAATGGTTGTCATCAAGAATACAAATAATGTAGGAAATGATGTGGAAGAAATGGATTCCTTATTCATGCTGCATATAATGTAAACTTTTGCCACTATTAATATCAATATGGAGGGTTCTCAAAAAAAAATAGAACTATCATGTAATCATATATTCCACTGGGTAAGTATCTGTAAGGTGCCAAGTCAAGATAGCATAGTGATACTTGCATAGACACGTTTATGGTGCACTGTTCACAATAGTCTGGAAATTTAACTAGACTAATAGCAAGTCTACAGATAAAGAAATTGTATATGCACGTAATGAATTTTATTTGACTGTAAAGAAAAATAAAAGCATAACTTTATAGGAAAATAGATGCAAGTGAAAATCATCCTATTAGGTGAAGGAAGCCAAACAGAAAAAGCTCAAATATCCTAACACATCACCACTTGAGTTTTCTAGATTTAAATTATGTGAAACTATAAAAGCTTTAAAACCGAAACAAAGTATGACATTTTTGCTTACTTGTTATTTATAATAATGTCATCTCTTCCTTTCGAATACAAAACTTTAACTTTTTCCTTTCTAACTGCCATTTTTCTTGTGTTTCACTTATAATCATGCAACTTAGAAATGTGACCATTTGTCTTACTGATTAAATGAATGATTTAAGGTAACATTTATACTGGCTCACATGTTCTGAAGCAATAATCCTTCTGTCTCTGTAGGTGGGTATCTACATTTCTTCCCACAGGTTTTATAGACAGCACTTGACAATAAGCTTTTTCTCATATTTTACTACATTTACAGCTTTACTAAGAGCGAGGTCCCACTCTGTGTGTCCATTAAGTGTTTGTGTGGTTTTTTTTCTTTGAAAAACCACTCACAAAAAATTTAAGTCTATATACTATTCATCCCATTTATATTCATACTATTCATACCTCTGAGAACATGCAACTGTTTCTAATAAGCTCCTTTTCATTATGTTGAATAGAATTGTCAAGCCTTTGAGTACTATTCATTTTCCCAAAGAACCAATTTTATTTTTCAGTAACGAATAGAGAGAATATCAGGAAGCAAGATTAAGAGCCCTTTGTCTCTGCCAAATTGAGGATCTGGGGATTTTTCTTTGGCTTGCATTCTTCCTGTTTCTTCTTTCCTTCACGTATATTCCTTCTCATACTATAAGACAAAGCAAAGATGTTTTTGAAGAATTGATTCATCTGGAATCTGGGTGAAGTGCCTATGTAAACACAAACCACCTGAAGTTCAGTGAAGGGGTCAAGTAACTTGATATTGGCATTGCGTCCCACCATTTAACTTTTATAATTCTCTACTCTATGGCTCTTACATTAAATTTGTTCTCATAAAAATAACAGCCAGTGGAATAAATTACACTCAATGTTTATAATAGTTCCAGGAATTTGGAAAAAATAATTGTTTAATAAAGATAAAGAATCAGAAAAATATTCTCAATATGTACCAGCCTTTGTTTTTCTGTTTGTTTTTTATTGTATATTACATGTTTAAACACTTTACCAAAACTAAAATTATTTTCATCACCCTTCTGTCCCATAAAAATGTCAATCAGGGGTTTGTAACCCCAGTTGGATTAATGGCACAGAGAGAAAGTCAAGGGCAGAGGCAGAGGAGGCAGAGGCGGAGAGAGCACTACCCTCATAACAGTAATAGCCTTATCCTGTAAGTGTTCTCCTATTAATTAGTATTGCTTATCATGTGATAATTTGAACTTGGTAGTCTTGCAAAGGTTTCAGTCAAACTTCTACTACCTTAGAACATTTTGATTTTGGAGAGAGTTTGAGAAGGAGCATGGATCTTCAAGTCAGAAAAACGTAAACTCTTTCAAATCTGCTATTTAATAGCATATTTTTCACACTCAATTTTTTTCTCAGTTATGAAAAGTTTATTTGTGGTGCTAAATATCAGCAATTCTCAAACTGATAAGATCACAGAGCCATGTCCAAAGTGGAGTGAGAAACAACTGGCAGAGAATGCAGATCTTCTGAGTATTTTGGAAGTTTTCGTTTTCTACCATTGATTACTTTTTGCATTTATTTTTCATTTGACTGCTGATTATGTCATGTGTTTACAATGAAGACTCATAATATGGTAAATTATGCCTGTTGGAAAATCACTAAAAGCAAATATTCTAAATAATTGGTGACATCATTCTTTTTTTCCCATTTGATTATAGTGTGATTATTAGATCTGTAGCTCTTTGTGTAATTGATTAGATAGCGTTCTAATCTTTTAATATTTATTTTGTATTTTTAAAGTCTACTATCTCAATTAATTTATTAAAACAAAATTGTGTGTGTGTGTTTGTGAATGTGTATATGTGTGTGTGCTGGGGTGTATGTATTTGTGTGTGTGTGCATGTGTGTGTGTGTGTGTATACTAACATGCATGGATTTGCAGGTCAGAGATTGAAGTCATGTGCCAACAGCTCTCCACTTTGGCTTTTGAGTCAAGGCCTCTCAATGAACCCAGTCTCATTAATTAGGCTAGACTGGCTGGAAAATAAGCTATAGTGATTTATTGTCTGTTCCTGCTCTCAGGACTGAGGAACAGGAGCACACCACTTTGCTTGGCTTTTATGTGACTACTGGAGAGCCAAATTCAAATCTTAATGCTTGGTCTGGAGGTACTTTACAAAGGCCTTGGCCCCATGATTGAATTTTTCACATTAAAAAAATACTATTAACTTTGTTCATAAAATATACAGAAGATGTTCTTGACTACATATACTTTTCTGTGTTAAAATACTTTGAGAAGAGCAACTTAAGAGAAAGCGATTTATTTTGGCTGACAATTTGAAGTTATGTTCCATCATCATGGCAGAGAAGTCACAGGAGCAGGAGCCTGAGACAACTAGCCACAATACATTTACAGTCAAAGTCAGAGAGTAATAGATGTTCATACATAGCTTGCTTTCTGCTTTTTATTTAATCCAGCATCCCAGCCTGGGGAATAGTACCACCTATAGTGGATATATCTTTGATCTCCACAACTCATTTGACTAATTAAAGTAATCCCCTGCAGCCATCCCCAGAGACTTCTGGACTCTAGGTGATTCTAGAGCTCATCAAGTTAACAATGGACACGAACTCTCACGGGTGCTACAGTCAGAACATAGCTGAAGCTGATTATCCGATCTGTTCTCACACAGACGGGATTCAATAAGAGTTGGGAATTATGCTGTAAATCAAAGAAGACAGTAGAAAAGGTGTAAAAACGGGGAAAATATTTTAGGACTGACATCCTGTTGACTCAATTTATCCTCCTGAAAAACATCTTGTTCACTAAATTATTTTTGAAGATATTTTTCAAATTTCCTCCACTTACAATGAAGGTTGCTATTGAAACGTTAATTGAGTACTGCCATTTTATGGCTTTGTTATCATTTGTTTTATTTATCATAACTCTAACTACTTTCAATGAATTCTTTTTGGTGTCCAAAGGAAAACAAAAAGTAAAAACAAAAATGCTTATAACTGAGCGTGTCAATGACCTACATCCATTTTTAAAATATTACCTGTTAGAATTTTCCCTGGTTCTACCTTTTAAAGTTTGTATGTTCCAAGATTTTTTAAAAAATGTGAAGTCAGAATTGATTTAAATTGCAAATTTAGAAGAAATATCTGAAAGCATTTCTCTACATTAACTGCATTCTCTAAGATGCAAAAATAAGATCACATAGAAAGATACTCTGTGTGTGTGTGTGTGTGTGTGTGTGTGTGTGTGTGTGTGTGTGATAAAAGCAGAAGGGTGACCACTTGGAAAGCTAAAGGAGACTGTGGGAAGCAGAAAGGGTAAGGACTGAGGGTAAACCTACTTACACTATGTGATATATTTGAATAAATGTTATGAGGCAACCTACCATTTTCCTAATGAAGATATTCTAATTTTAAAAAATAGCATCTCATTTAAAAATACCATGTGTACATTTTCAAGTTTTGAATGACACCCGTCTTTAGCTTTTCGGAGTAATGAGCACAATAGGTGAGTTCATTTCAAGTTTGTAATGGATAAAACTTACAATGGCCGTTTTATTGGCAAGTTTCTGTTTAGTGCGGATGTGTTACCCAAGATTTTTAGTGTGAACTAGTGATTCAAGCATGGTCATGGACAGCAATGAAAGCTGATGCCTGTTTAAATAATGAGGCATTGTTCTTTAATATGATGCAATCACAATTTGAATCAAGCAGTATTTTTATGAGTTTCACTTTCAATTTCCTTATTCTTTTCTTATACTTAGGAATAAAACATTGTGTTTTCATCAATGTTCTTAGAAAGGATTCTTTTGTCCTTAAGAGTCATGCTTTTGCCTAAACTGACTTTTTATGCCTTCTTCTCATTAGTTATTTTGACCTTTCAATAAACACCTTTCTTGCTTAGCTTCATTGAACCCTGCCAATAACCATAAGCTCCTTCAGTGGCTTGTGATTGTCGTGAATAAAGGGCTCTTAGCACCTGGGACTTTATTTTTTTGAGGATTTTTCTATGGCAGCTAAAATAGGGCCGGAAGAAATCATTTTCCAGCAGAGGTAGGGCTGGCTGATGCTGCCTCTCTTTGATTGATTTTAGAGTGAATGAAACAAAGGTTTAGAAACTTTTTTCAAGTAAAAGTGGAAATAGTGATCTTTAGACATTAAAAAGCATCATCTCACATGGGAAGCATCTTAACAAATAAAACCTGGAGGTTCTATAGTGATGGATCAGCAGTTCAGAGGCAGGACTGCTCTTCCAGAGGACCAGAGTTCAGTCTTCAGCACCCATATCTGGTATTTCACAACTGCCTGAAACTCAGCTCCAGAGATCCATCGCCTCTGGTCTCTGTAGAAAATCCCATATATAGGCACACACCCACATCAAGCACACAGACATGTCTAATTAAAATAAAGTTATTAAAATAAATAAATAAAAACCCAAACCTTCTGAACCTAAATGCAGATTTTGTATGATTCTCTGATTAAGAGATAGATTTTCCTGAGTAAATATTTTTATCAAATTCTCAAAGGTGCCTGGTGTGAATGAACTTTAGAACTTGAGAAATTATGCCTTAGTGTCACGCTGTAAATTATTTTTTATGCTTGTCAACAGGAGTTCCTAGACTCTATGAGAAATGCATTAACTAAGAGGCCAGGATATATTTTCCTCCCTGTTCTAAACACTGTCTATCAGTTCATCCACTAGTTAGTATGCGTACACTGGAAACAGGTTATTGGTGGCATTTATCTTATGTCACTTACCTAGTAGCCAGATTTTAATTGGAAGCCAGCACCACGTGTTACACTGTCCTTAGCAGCTTGCAAAGTAACAACTTAATTCAGTTCTCTGGCATGTTCCAAAAGTGATTCCAATGTGACTTCCTGGTTTACGGAGGAATATTATCAGCACCTCAAGAGGGAATCAGAAATGTTTGCTCTGGCTTCTCAGGCTTTAATTCTCTTGGATTACAAATCCACCTGTTTCTTATCACAACATCCTCATTTGTGGAATAACTGATTCTCCAGTAGAGTAGTGCTTTCCAACTAAGGGAAATCTCAGTTCTTGGGAGACACCTGACATATATGGAAACACTTTGCTTTAACACGTGTAGATGTGTTGCAGGAATCAGGTGGGTGGAGGCCATGCATACCCTTCCTATTTCTACAATGTATAATTTCTTACCTTACAAAACAAGTTTCTCCACTCCAAAAGATCAAGAGCTCAGAAGCGAAGATGATCTGCTGTGGGTGGGACAGAGATTGCTTGGTAATCTGTGTTTTGGCAGTGGCTAAATCTAGCCACATGACTTGATATTGGAAATAAGTATTCATTGGAATAAATCCATTGCTTTGCTTGTGTTGTATTACCAATATGCTTTAGAACTGCAGTGACAGGTTTGAGAAGTTATGACAGAGAATGCATACTCTACAAGTCTAAAATATTTATTATCTCCCCCACTAAAACATGTTAAAGGACTTACATATTCCTCAACCATCATCATAATCACTTGAGAATCTGTACAAAATGCATATACAGGGTACTGAACTGACAATTACTAACTTTCAGGTTGAAATACGGGCCTTGCAATGTGGATTTTGAAAAGATCTCTTAGCAATACTGGATTATGTCAAAGCTGATGATTATTGATATACCACATCATAGTCTATAAAATATTACTCCATCTAAAATATATTTTATAAGGTGAATGATGCTTCTTTTCTTGATATATAAGACATTGGTACAGTCAAGTATTGAATTAATGCTAAACTTTACAGTAAGTTAGTAATAAACTCAACAGAATCAATAATGTTTATGATGAACTTGAAAATCTGAATCTGTAGCCTTTTTACTTGAAAGAAATTGTACCTTGAATTTACCCAAACTTACATATATTTTCCTCTCTTTCAATAAAAATATTTTTTATCTTGGTGTGGTAACAAATCATGTAATTATATCCACCTAAAGATGAGAGATCTCAAGTAGAGGCCTACTCACAAAAGGTCCTGTTCTGAGGGAGCATGAAGCCTCTGCCTACTGTGTAACTCAAAACTGCTTTCTGTCCAGTCCTCATAGAATGAAGATCTGTGTGCCCTACCTTGCACTTGATGAATTAGAGTCTCTGCCTATGTGACCTGGGTTGTTGCAACTTGGCAGCACCTCAAATTATTTTGGAATGAGACAGATACCAAAAGAGGGAAATGCACAGAACTTTTAAGCTTTCATGCATCAAAAGAGAAGTCGAACTTAAAGATGAATATGCCATAGTTTCAATTTTTGTGCTAAGTTGAAAGGATAAGATACTGATTAGTCAACTACTCCAGTGAATGAATAAATCCTTTTCAAGTCACTGAGAACCAGTAAAATATCATCATCATCATATCTGTTAAAAACATAACTTTGTATGCAATCAGTGAAAACAGTGACACTGTGTTTTAAGTCATACTTTAGATGCAGATGACAAGTACTGGTTATCAGTACCATAAAGAATTGCAGTTTATTTCTCCATCCCCTTTGCTGTTCCTGCTATGATCTCATCTCTTTCTCCATCTGATGCATAGCTGCCAAGTCTTGTAGAATCATGACCTCCATATAAGACATCAGCATCCAACACAAGGAAGGAAGGATTGATGAAAATTTGCCTGCTTCCTTCTGGTTCTTTCTTTTGTCATGGAGGAAAACTGCTATTTAGTAGTCATTAGAACATATTCCTTACTGGTATATGTGAGTCCTTGCTCATTATTAAATTTTTCTTTGAGAAAATGCAATAAGAAAGTGACCTTCTGAGCTAGCTAACTGTTTCTGACTGAACTCTTCTGACTCTGGCTGACTCTCTCAACTTCTCTGACTAAATCGCTCTGCTTGGCTCTCATTTTTAGTTGACTCTTTCTCCCAAACTCACTATGCTTCTGCTGAACTGCCTCTGTGTCTTATCTGACTGTTTCTCTGATTGCCTACCTCTCTGAGCTGAAAGCCTGATTTTATATGGTGAGAGTTGGGTGTGTCTCACTCTGACCCTGTCTGCTAACTCTTCCTCTCATTCATCATTTTGCCTGCTCTTCACTCCGATTCATCTCAGATGTCATTCTGCCAAGTCTTCATCCTGATTCACTCTCAGACTTAAGATTAAAGGCATATACTCATTCTGTTCTTCACTCTGCCTCTGACTTTACGTTCCTCAGATGACTAGCATGCTCTGACTCAATATCCTTCCATTTTCTCAATCAGTGCTGCTTCTCTCTTATCTCTGAACTGACTATGCACTCTGAACTAAGAACCAGGAATTGGGAACTGTGAATTGAGAATCATAACCTACTTGTAAACTGATGGCTTCTTTTTACATCCTGAGAGCTGGGATTAAAGGTGTGTGCCACCACTGCCTTCTGAGTCGGGTTACTTAAAGGCATGTGCTGCATTCCAGCTGGACCACACAGGCCTTGAATGTGATCTTTTTCCAGAGCAGCCATGTTGCTGAATTAAAAGATTAAGGATTCCTTTATGATGATATAATAAATTCTTTGTTTTCAGACCAGAGTGACACATTTGCAACAGAGACAATCATCAGGAAAGCAACAATGGAAGTGACCCTCAATACAATAAGAAATAACATTTTTCATATAAAACAATTTAAAAATTTTCCTTTCCTGTTGATCACCAATTTTTTATTCATTTCTTAGAATCTGAAATGGTTAAAAAATTTTCCTTCAAGGAAAGCAGTATTTTTAATCAACTTGTTTTGAAAAAAATGACCTTTATTACCAATACATTTGCTCAAGTCTCACTGTAAGAGCAAATTCATAATTTCATCACTTCAGGAGCTTGCTTATAAATTCTAGGAGATGTACAGTGATTTGACACATAAGTTGTCATCAAGTAGAGATGATACTCATGAGTGCACCTGCTCTATAAATAGGCCAACCTCAGAGTTCTAAGTACAGTTGCATTTTTATCTTTTTATATAATTTTGAAGTTTATTTCAAGTTCTACCAACCTGACAAGTAAAAAGAAAAAAGTAAGTGCTAATATGCAATTTGCTAATTATGAAATTGCTAGTAATCTTGAAATGACTACTTTAAAGTATTTATTTCTCGGCATTTTCATTCTCTGCTTCCCTAATAACAGGGATTAATGAGCACGAACGAGCAATCAAACATTATCTGTGTTAAAGCGTAAAGTAGAACATAGTGTCTCTTGCCATACATTGTCCTGTCCATATGGTGGAGGTACAATATTGGCACTGAAGCTTGAAAGTCCATCTGGACTAATCCTAATTTTTCTGGATAAGGCAAAGCTTTCTAAATCAAACCATCTGCTCATATGCCTTAAAAGGACCTGTAAATAAAATAAAGCAATATGTACATGTGAGAAGAGAGATCTGGGTGAGCTTGACACTGATTACCCCAATAGAGAACCAATTATGAACACATATTGACAATTGCTGAATGCAGTATTTTTGCTGCTTTAAACTAATAAATGTTACTTATGGCCTATAAACACAGCTAATTCATGCATTAATCTTCAAGGCTCAAAGCTCATAAAACTAACAAGATCATGACATTTGTCAGTCAAGCCAGCTACACTATCCTTAACTCTATCAGAAAAATCTAACGTTGCTTCTTTTCTTGCTTCATTTATTAAAAATTTCCAGAAAAATCTATTAGGATAAAGTTTAAAGAAGAAAATATAAGGAAGATGCTTGAATAGATTCCCCTGGGAAAAGATATGGGAAGATTTATTTTCAAAATTGTCAATATTTGTCTATTATGAAGACATCTAATATATATTGCAATTTTGACAACTCCCACTAGTCTCTCATGTGGTTACCTGTAGCAAGAGGTATTATTCCTGTAATTATTTTACTTCATATGGCTAAAGTGGCTTTTCTTAGTATTCAGGCTAAATTATCTTAAGACAAGGAGGTATTTGTGGCTTAACCTCTCTAGCATATATCAAAATAGAAATGTAGAAAGTTATGCTCAGCCTTGCCTGTCCTTGCCTGTGAAAATATGAGCATTCAGCTTTGATGTTCTCTATAGGTATAAGATAGTAAGGTCCTATCTCCTTGTGACCTCAGAAATGATAGCGTCTGGTCACAGGGTATCAAAACAAAGACCTCAATGTGATCAAAATATATAAAATTTAGAAAAGCAGTTCAGGATCCATAGGAGACCTGAAGATCTGGGCAAAACAATGATTTCATTATGTTAAAATTTGAGCAAGGAGACTGTTCATATCATGCTGCACTTCCTGTCTACAGAAACCGTAAAATCACTTGGTGTTAAGACTGCAATTTTTGTTCCTTTAGTAGAAAACAGTTGAGAACTTGTATAGTCATTTATATAGTCTTTCTGTGTTTTGTTCCTGAACCTTCTAGTGAGTACTAAAGTTGACTAAACTTGAGTAGGCTGTAACATGATATGTAACTTAATATTAGAAAAAAAATCAATAAATTATGTCCTGAGCAAGATAATAGTTAGAACTGGACACAACTGTATTAAGAAAATAAGTCAAACACAAAGATAATTATCCCACATTTTTTCTCATATGTAATTATTTAAGTAGAAGGAGTATGAGGAGTGAGGGAAAATTGAAAAATCAATACAGACAAAGAAGATTTTCACTGTGTGGGTGTGTGAAAATTTCAAATGAAATACATCATTTTACACAATGAATATATACTAATAAAAATTACTGAAAAGAAAAGTCAGCCAATATTAGAGATTTGTCTGATTTTAGTAACTAAGAAAGATAAACTTCAGGTGATGAATCTCTTAGTATTTCTCTTATATATGGGTGTTTCAAAAATATCCAGAGTTGAATTATTATGATCCAAAGATTTGACTGTAGAACAGGGTAGTTAATTTTATTATATATTTCATATTAGAAACATTGGATATATAACAAAATATACAAATTTTAATGCATTTTTATCTTTTACTCAAGTATCAGTTCAGTGTTGGAGCATATCCATGCTACATATTCTAAAATTGGATTCACTTCAAGAATACCATATTTTCATGTGTATATATTGACTGAGAACACAAAACTATTTCTTTAGAAATAGTTTATTGATCTAAAGGGATATCTGCAACATCAATAAGCACATTTATGAGTATAACACACCTTTGCAATCATGTGAACGAACTAACTTGATGTACAGCTAGGTATGTGTAGTAGCTGTTGTCAGTCATGGTGTTAAAGCATGAATAGAATTTCACACACTCTTTGGCAAAGCTTGAAGCAAACATAATGTTTGATCTTTAGCTTTTAGATTTTATATATTTATCTACAGATAAATATATCATCAATTAATATATGTTTCTTTAAATCATACATATTTATTCATACTTGTAATCATAATTAGAATACTAGTACTCAAAACCGTTTGTAGTAATGCTGTCTATAATTGCAGCATTAGGGAATTAGGGGCAGAAAATAACAAAAGTCCAAGGACATCTCTCAACCTTATAGTGAGTTTGGAGACATGACAATCCAATATACCTGAGAACCTCTCAAAAAATAACAATACATTTCAAAAAAGGATAAGAATACTAAAAGCAGTTACTGATGTTCACAGACAACTAGATTCTTCAATGAATTGCATTTTTTTTACTCCATATATTCTGCCTGCATTTCTAATTAACTCCATCTTTTCTAACTTAACATTGTATTCAAGTCTTCTCTATTGTGTGTGTGTGTGTGTGTGTGTGTGTGTGTGTGTGTGTGTGTGTATGTGTGTGTGTGAACATGTGAGTATTCTTTTTCCATTTGGTGGAAATATTTGGGGTCTGTAAGAAGTAGAAACTTAGAGGTAAGTTACTGCATGGAGAGAAGCATCAGATGACTTCTGTAGCGCAGTATGAAAAATATTAAAGAGTCTTTCTCTTCCTCCATCACAAATGAGCATTGGAAACCGGCATGAGAGTATGTGAGGCATATTAATCTGTCCCTCTAATCTAAACTCTACAACCCAAGCAAGACTGTCATGTGATAGTTAGGAACAAGTCTTTTGAAAGATAAATAGTCAGTATAAGTTTTTTTTTATATTAGCATATGGATAATTAAATGAACATGTATCATCAAAGAATCCATTCTTTCAATAGGTCCAAAGGCCTGCAAGCCACCAGGGTTGTAGAAAGAAATTGGTTTACAGGTATGAAATAAGTAAAAAGGGAATGGCAGTGACTGAACAAATTTCCTCACTCCTAAGTGATTTAGCAAATTGCTACACTATTAATTTCAATTTGTGTGGGCATATAAAGGTGAGTTCTGAGGGTAAATAAATATCAGAGCATTGTCAACCCATGCTCCTTGGCATCTTAGTCAAAGCTGTAGTTATCACAAACAGCCTACCAATGCCTGTAGCAAGGAACAGATAGTAAATATGTACTGCATACAGTCTTCTCAAGTGATTTTGGCAAAATGTAAGCTTATATTTTAAAGGAAAATAAACCATCATTTTGATCCAAAGAGACTCTGTAATGAATATTGTGTCTAATTGTTGGACATGTTCTTTGATAATAAATATGCTGATCAGTTCTTGTGCCATGAAGGTAGATAGGAGACAACACAATAAAACTTTCATGTTTAGTGAAAAGTGTAGGTTATTTTTCAAACAATTAACCCAAGGATAGTTTAGCCCTTGCTGAAAAATTTAAAGGGACATTAGCTGGCTTAGTATGTGTATTGTGAATATGAGTAACCCAACAAGATGTTCACAAGGGATTCTATTTTTTGATGTAGAAATAATGTGAGAAATGTGTTTTAATTTGATGTCCACCATGCCTGCCTATAATATAGGAGAACTTATACTTCCAAGAATTAGCATGAGAGAGAGTCTCAGGAGAAAGACTGCCTAGAAGGAAGGTCTACAGATGAAGTTATTCCAACTGGAGGAATTTCAGAACAAGCCATGGGTAAAGTCTTTGGACTATTCTACCACTACCCTTCCTCTCTTTTTACATTCACAAAGAGAAGAAAGTTGCCTTACAATGGAGAGGTTAATGCAGGCATTTTAGAGTCAAGATCTTTTCCTATCCCCACCCCCTGAAGACTTTTAGCTTAAAATTTCTAGAAGGGTAGAGTGCCTTTGAATGTTAAACTCAAGGAATCATAGATGGGGAAATTGTGTTATCTGACTAAAATGGCTGTTGTAAAACAGCAATTCAACACAGTGCAGTTTAAAGTAGTGATGGAGGAATATAAAATCATTCTAGACTTAAAGTCTACCAGAGTGTATCTGATTCAAAGCAAAACAGAACAGAAGGTCACGAAAATCTGTGAGCTAGTTACTTTTGCCAAGGACTTCATGATGTAAATACACACTCTGTGGAATAGTTCAGGTGCCTGACTGTTGAGGATCTCTGTGTGCTGACTCTGCTCAGGCAGGAGAGTACACTGAGTCCTCAGCAGGTCAGAAAATGCAAATTCATAGGTTCTTCCTTTTTTTCTAAACTCTGTATGTTCAAATTTAGGAAAAGTGAAAAGATATGCTAAGTAAAAGGTAACAATTAAAGGAACATTAATAATTGTCTCAAATAAATACTGAAAACAAACAAATGAAGAAAAGTAATGTTCTCTAGTGATTCAGTTAAAATAAAGATTAACCAATTTGCTTTTCATTTAGTTTTCATAAAGTTTATAGGAAAATAATAATATTTTGGTGAATTTAGTGGCTAAAATAATCATTTTATGACTAAAGAAATTTTTTCCAGTAACTCCATAAACTCTATTGAGTCTAAAGTCCACATTTAAACTCATAAATACATAACATAAAATCATTCTTCAACTCTGAGCACTGTCTTCATCTGCTATGTGTTCATTTCTGTGTATTAAGTATTCCAGCACATCAGTTTAGAAACTTCAGTTTTGTGAAACAAAATTGTCCTAATTATAAATTTTATGTTCTGATATGAAGCCTTGAGGCAGATGATTCTAAATCTTCTTGATGCAGTCATAGTGCAGCTGCTATTTCTGACATAAAGTAGCGGTTTGATTGTCTCTCGCCTGAGTTTGTAGCTCCTCAGAGCAGATCTCTGCATCAGTAATGCAGGTTTTATGTATAATTGCCAAAGTTAAGAGAAGATGCTCTTTAAAGATTATCCAATTGGTTTTACATTTCTTAAGGTATTCAAATAGAAAAAGAAAACTTCAGAAACACTAAACAGGAAAAAAAAAACATTAATAACCAGGCAATTTAAAGATTTGTTTTCTTGTTGAAAAAAATCATACATGACCTAATAGCTATTCGTGAGTTTTCTCCATTGTGAGCTAAAGAAAGGCTGTCATAATCAGATAAAATAAAAATCAGGCTCCCAAAAATTTCATCTAATAATATCCCAGACTCTTCAGTATTGAAGCATAGAGTTGCTTATTACAGACCTTATGTTCCACAGGAAGCAGAACTGTAGAGCTGATCGTTTTTCTCTAAAAGTGTAGAAGACTCTGTTAAATAATGTACTTTTGACAATAAAATAATAATGCAGATCAAGAACGATGACTCACAGGAATTGCCTCCTGATTGAGTTATCAAAAAATTTCAGAATATGTGAAGTTTTAATTAATTCAAGATATGAAACAAAACATATGCATTTGTTACAGCAATATCAAACAACGCCACCTCAAAAACAATGAACACATATGTGCATATGTGTTAGCTACAGTTCAGTGAAAATGTCAGAGGAACGGTGTTTGAAGTTGTCTGTTTAAATCAAACTCGATTTTAGAGTAGCTACATGGTTGATCTGAATGTCAGATACTTAATTTTAAAAAGGAAGAATCACACCAAAACCTTTTAGATTTTATTTTATGTGAGAGTAAAACTGAAAGAAATAAGACAATGAAAATTAAGAGTGAAATCTAGGGACTGGTTAGGGAGTTCTGTCAGACAAGTTGCCACACAAATATGAAAACCTGAGTTTGACCCCAAACACCTAAGTAAAAAGCTAGACATACAGAAACACACTTTTAATCTAAATGATTGGGAGGCACCGACAGACACATCCCTATACTTGATGGCCAGATGATCTAGCGTAATTGGCAAGACCCAGATCAAAATGGGATACCTTGTCTCTGAAAGATAAATGTCTCCTAAGGAATAGGAGTTCCTTAAATATAGCTCACATACACAAACACACATGTGCGCAAACACACACAAATGAACACACACACATGAACACATACCTACATTTATGCAAACCACATATAAATTAGTGTTTGAAATATAGAAAATCACCTATAAAGTTTTTCTATAAGAATATCTTTATGGTTATACTTCAGGTAATAGCAATTAACTTTAATAACTTTAATAATACACTAAGTATCTACCACACACTTAATCTCATTTTCACAATTGGAGATTAAAAGTTGTTTTACTGGTAATTTGGATTTAGATCTGCTGCATTGTTTTTCTTAAGAGAGTCTATTTCTATTTAGCCAAAACAGAGAAAACTACAGCAGATGGAAGAAATTTTAACAGCCAGGTCTAACTTGGTAAACAAGAGAATTTAATGGGAGTGATGTACAGAACATGGGGAAGGGATATTTACATTAAACTAAATGACCCGGGCAACTGAATCATCATCTAAACCCCTACTGTCCAGAAAAGGGTGCAGGAGAGCTGCATCACTGTAATCCCTGTGCAAATCACAGGCAACTACCCCCATGAGAGACTCCCACACACACACCAATTCCTTTCCACATAAATAACCTGGGGAAGAGGGCTTGTCAACCTTGTGAGTTTCCTGAGCCTTCTGTGCCTCCTCTACCACTCTCTGAATAAATGTTTCTGTCTGTATAAGAAACCTGTACAACCACACCAGAAAACAAAATATTCTAATTCTTTTGGTCTTTCTATGTTGAAATGGACTTAAGCCAAGCACAGTGGCTCATGGCTGAAAAATCTCCAGTGACTGAGAAAATCTTAAGTTCAAGACTGACATTGGATACTGTAGAGGAGCACTTGGAGGAAGTTTGTGTTAGTTTGATTTCTGTAAAAACACAAAATGGTGTTTGGATTAGGTTTGTATTCCCACCCCAGCTGTGGTATAATTGTTTACGAGTTGGGTTTGGAATGCTTGATGCAGGTGGCTATAATTTGGTTGGGTGTAGTCGTTTTGGCACCTGTAGCTTGTCTTGGGGATTGTGTGCCGCGTGCGTTGATGGGAACTTTTGACTTAGGGCATAAAAAGTCTGAAGCAGTTGGTTATTGGTTGGCGGTTCTTTGATCGGTTTGCTGTCATTAGTGTGATAATTCTAAAGGAACAAAGGTTGGAGAGATGGAGTTTACAAACCGTGAGCTGAGACTCTAGACTGACTCACTGTCAGCTACTCCTCTTCAAGTTTAGGACAACCTAAAAAGAGGCTGTGAAGATTTCTACCTTTCTCTCACTCTATATCAAGGCCGCATGCAAAAGCAGTGAACATTTCTTTCTATCTTTCCTTTCTTTTTCCCTAAATTGAGGGTACAAGATTGTAGCATACTCCTATAGGCTATATTAGGACATTGTCTAAAAAACAAGAAAGTAAGAAAGAGAGAAAGGGAAAAAGGGAGGAAGGGAGGAAGGAAGAAGGAAGCATGGGGAGATAGAGGGTGGAAGGGAAAGGATAATAGGTGTGGAAGGGCTTAAATCTGTGCAAAGACTCATATATCTTTTTCACAATGCTGCAGTGTAGTTCTGACTTGTAGAGCATAACACACTTTTTTTCATTGATTAAACATGAAGGGGTACAACACAAGGTCACCTTCTACCTTAGGGCTTAACATAATTCACTCTAGGTCATAGAGGCACATAGGATAACTGTCATATGTACATATATGTAAAATGTGTCACTCGCATACATTAAATGGAGTTGTATATACACATAATTCACATAAACACACACATATCCAGTGAAGAAACAGTGTTAAGTCTATCTGCCAGTTAGGTGGATCTTTGGACCGTAGAAACTGTATGACTCATTGAATCATGAAGGTCGCTGTACCCCATACCTCCTTTATCATCCTGACACAAAACATGTTCTTTCCAAATGTAATTTTCTGAGTACATTTTGATTTTCTATGTGGTCAGCACTTGTGACTACAGATAATTTAGATGATACTTGAAGCTCCTGCCCACTACTGTCACAGCACAGAATGTAACTAGAAAATGATATTACAATTAATTTAATCAAACAGATGAAGTAGTAACTAATGGAAAAAAATAGGGATTAATTTTATTTCCTACAACCTCTCATCCTGGGATGAGACTGATTACAGCTGAATCTTGAAGAACAGAGATGTCTTAATTACACAAAGAAGAGTGAGAAGGTATTGTGAAGTTAGGGAGTGTTCTTAAGGAGTAGGCACTGGGTTGAAGTTGAGCTCAGAGCACTATTTCTGAAGGACTTGGAAGGAACCTCAGGAGAACTTGTCCCATATGACAAAGGTAATGGTGATATTCAGAGGATCATTGTCTCACAAAACAGCCTTGAGTGACAGGATGCCAGTCAGAACAGCTTTCTCTCACAAGCACCTTGGGGAGGAAGACATTTGGACTCTCAAATTCAACTTTCTCATCTGGAATCTGAAGCCTTTGGGTTAGATCACTTACAGTTACCTGTGATGCCTGACAAGAATATCTGTGTAAGATTCACCTGCAAAATAGGATTTCCTCAATTCTACCTGAGATCTGGATACTTAAAGACTCAGAGAGCTTGGTTTTAGGTATCTCGCTAAGAGACTCTGATAAGAAGCTGGGATTTGGAGACACAGCAGCTGTGGGCACATTCTCTCAGGATTATATGATTTACTCTGGCATGTCAGGAAATGGTGTGGCCTTTCTTCGTGTTCTGCTCGAATAAGTGGCATCACTTGGTGTTCGGATGGTGCACTGAACCCTGAAGTAAGTAAAGTTTGCCTCTCCACTGCCCCTGTTAATTATATCCAGGCTTCCCTCACATATCAAAGAAACAGCTCTGTGTTGTAAAAAGGCCAATGGAGCCTTTTCCACAGAGTGACTGTGGATGCCAGACCTAGACATCTTGAAATTCCTGCTTAGGAATCACTATGTCCATCTACTCATATCACACAAAAAGGGGTTTTTTCCTTTGCTTTACCACAGGCTTCCTATTCAAATATGTTTTTTCGGAGTCAAAAAGTAGTAAGTGTAATATAACAGAGCTATTCTGTGGATATATTGAAGAGTATGTATAATATGTTTGGGCTGCCATAAAGGGAAGAAATATGTTGGAAGACCCAGGAATGAAATTAAAAATTGAAAAGGATCTGAAACATTAAGAGCAGTTTATAGTCCAGGGCCTAAAAAACTATGTATGACTTGCAAACTAGATCTGGCCCCTCTGACTGTTCTGTTAAATGTATTTTATTGGAACACGGATCAATATGTTTACATCATGTCTTTGGTATTGCAGTAGCTGCATGAAGAGCATCTTGTTCCCTAATTGCAAATATTTACTGCCTGTCCCTAAGCATTTGAGAAAATGCTTAGCAACCCTGTAGTAAACCTCCTTCTGCACTTGCTATACTTCGTCTCAGGAAGCTGTGCATAGCACACACTTGTAGCAATTGTGAGAACTGCAACTGGTCTCTTATCCTCTAAGCAAACAGAGTAAGACTGAAGTGAATGGGAGAGAGATGTCATTGGTAAATATGTCTGGGTTGCAAATAGCAATACTGAGCTAATTAGAATATTTAACAAGAAACATTATAGGCGGAAAAAAGAATAAGCTGAAAGAAAGCTCAGCATTATTAAAACTCTGTGGCTGTAAAACCATCTCCAACCCCAAGGCAATTCATTGTAACTTCTTTACAACAATCAGAGGTCTTCAAATGTCTGTTGTGATGATCTCAGAAAGCTAAGACATAAGCATCCTGGGAAGTTAATAAATGGCTTCTAACAAAATTCCAAATGATCTGGAAGGCCACACAGTACCCTAAATCAATAATAAATGTATGCTTTGTTTTTCACTACTCAGTAGAACAGAGGTAGTGATTTATATGGTAAAGTTATACCATCCTCCACATTCTCCAATGAAATTTCATACTGATTTTATTGAGAGCTATTTTCAGAGAAAGCTTTGTCAACATATTCATAAACCTTTTTATTAATCTGCACATTTCAAAATATATATGTTCAGTTCCTAGATATGCTGAGTTTTCTCTTCATCGGCTTCAATATGATATAAGGTACCTCTCTCGATGATGCTCCTCCCATCAATCCCCAGGCACATTTAGACTTTAAAGTCAATGCTACTTCATTCATTTTTCATCAGACCATAGCAAACAAGGGACACAGAAAGTCTCACCTTCTCTGACACTGCAGGTTATAACGGAAAATGTGCTGATACAATCAAATAACCTAAATTTGAGTTAACCACAGAGTAAGAAATTTTTCTCAAATGCTGTGAGTTTCAACCTGATAGAGCTGGTTTTATACTAGGAGAATGCATAGTACTGTTCAGCAAAATAGGAGTAAACAGAAATATATTGGATGAATGAAAGGAATGGGGGAGTAAACTGTACAAAATATCACTCAGATTTGAATATTTAAATGAAGATGTTGTGAGCAGAACAATAGAAATATTTTCCCTGTTATTAATGAGAAAACTCATAAGAATAGAAACAGGTGAGCTGCCATGCAGGAAACATCTTTAGACATCTGTGATTATAAAATTATATTTAATAGCCATGGATTTTAACATCTTTATAATAATCAGAGGTTGTCAAACACAATAGCCTGATTTCAAGGAGTTCATTTGTATGACAGACATTATATGCAATTACAGAAATTTATTTCCTTTAAAATGTGTAATTTTGGTTGATCTTAATAAAGACACTAACCCACTGCTCTTATAGTCTGTGGAATAAGTTCTGTAGGCCATGGCTGCTATTTACCCTCAGCCCTAGTTTCTTGCTGCTAAAGAGGTGCTACCACTGTTTAGAGCCAAGCAAAGTGCTTGGGAGTTGACCTCTGCCTCAATGGAAACTATTAGACAGTCCACACAAGAGCAGAAACACTATTACTTGTGTCTTTTAAGATTTTTGAGAGTAAGTCTTTTACTAGATTTTAATGATCTTCTTGGATCCCCCTTAACTTTTGTGAGACATTTTGTTGTTTTGAACTCTTATTTGAGTCCTTGCTTTCTATTCAGGTGGTTGGCTCACCTAATCTATGACCTGTTCTCTATCTGAATTGTTCTGTCACACGGTGTCTTGCAGAGAAAGTAACAAGTTACAAAGAACTTGTTTTTTTAATTTATTTACATATGTATTCATTCATTCATTCATTTGTTTTACTTTCCTTACATTTCTACTTTGACAAAATAAGATATAAGATAAAGCAAAAAAAAATCATCATATCAAATTTAGACAATACAACTCAAAAGAAGGTATCCCACGAGCAGGAACAAGAATTAGAGACACACTCATTTCACACTCAAGAGCCCCATAAAAATACTAAGCTGAAAGCTTATATGCAGAGGACCTGGTACAAACCCATGCAGTCCCTGTGTTTGCTGCTTCAGTCTCTGTGAGTTCATATGGACCTTGCGTAGTTGATTCAAAGGGCCTTGTTCTCCTGGTGTCTTCCATACCCTCTGTCTCTGACTCTGACACTCTTTCTACTTCCTCTTCTGTGAGGTTCCCTGAGCTCTCAGGAGAAGGATTTGATGGAGACATCCCAATTAGACTCTTTGCCTCTGAATATCTGGCTTTGTGTCTTGGCATTTGTTTCCATCTGCTGAAGGAGGAAGCTTCCCTGACAATGACTGAATAAGACAGTGAACAATGAGTATAGCAAAAAATCATTGAGTCATCTCATTGATTTTTTTTAGACCAGTAGATTTTGGTTTTATCCTTGGTCTCTGGGCAATCTAGTGTCTGGTTCTTGGTCACCCAAGCAGTATTGGGCATGGGTTCCATTTTTGTGGAGTGTGCCTTAAGTCTAATCAGATATAGATTGGCTACTCCCACAAATTCTGTGCCACCCTTGCCCTTGCATATCTTGTATGCAGCACAGATTGTAGATCAAAGTTTTTTGGCTGGATTGATAGTATGTTTCTCTTTTTGGTAGCCTGTAGAGTACGTTCCCACACCAAAGAGACCAGAACATAGGAATGAAGGCTCCTTGTAGCCACCAGCTTGACTTCTTCATATTCAATGAGTTGTTTGGGTGTTTTTCTCAACAATGGGGCCATACTGTCCATTTGTGGAGAGCATCCATTTTCTTAGTAACAGCCTGAGTTCTGCGGGAATTTCCATGGGTCTCCTTTGACCAACAATTTGTTTGAGTGCAATCCAGTTATTGGAAACTTCATTTGGTGAGCAGGGATGGCCAGTTGGGACTCCACATCCCCTATTATTAGGACACCTCATTAGGATCATCTTCATATATTTTAGGAAGTTTCCACTGCTCTATGTTTCCATATCTTCCCTCAAATGCCCTCAATTTCAGCAGTCTCTGCACACATCCCCTCACTGTCCCCCCTCTCTACCTGATCCTCCTATTCCTGTTCTCATCTGCCACCAGTCTTCCTGTGTTATCTAGTCCACTAACCCCTCCCTAATGGGCAGGAGGAAAGAGTTTCAAGAGTATTGATTTACTTCTTAGCTATGTGGAGATGCTCACAGGAAGCAAAGAAGGTATCCTGTGGTGCTCTTCTTGTCAACTGAATAACTAAGTAAATAAATTAATTGTATTTCCCAGGAAGAATAGTACAAACACCTGAGGTTCATCCATCAATATTTCCTCTTATAAGGGATACTAATTTATAGGACCCCAAATCTTGGAATATTGCTTCATAGGGAAGCTGTATACATAATGGTCTCTCTAATGACAAATTGGAAAAGTTGAAGAATTAAATATTCCAAAAGTATCAATTACTCTCAAGATTCTTTCCTAAAGAATGTTTCTGGAATTGGAGACCATCTAGGGGGTGCACTGGAGACCCACTGCAGTGGAAACTATATGGAATCTATGAGGGCAACTCTAATGAGGACCCATTGTAAGGGGGAATAGGTAGCCTGAACAGGCCATCTCCTGCAAACAAGCAAGACTTCCGGGGGTGGGACTGGGATACCATCCCAGCCACAGAAACTTCAACCTATAACCTATCCAGCTAGTCGGATATGCTGGGGCAACAGATCGACAGAACCCCATGCCAAGGGAGGGAGCACATGCCTGCCACTGAGGGCTAGCCAGGAACTGGAGACTGGATAGCCCAGAGATCATTCCTAATGATGTTCTGCTGTGTTCATAGACTGATGACTAGCTTAATCATCATCAGAGAGGCTTCCTCTAGCAGCTGATCAGAGCAGATGCAGAGGCCTAGGGCCAAACACTGTGGGAAGCTTGGGGACCCTCATGGTAGAGACGGATTGCGGAGAGGGGTCGAAGAAACCAGAAGAACAAGCCTCATGGAGTCAACTGACCAACACTCTTAGAGGCTCATAGAAATGGAAGCAGCAGATATGGAGCCTACATGGAACCCTACATATAGTATATGGTTGTCCGGCTTGGTGTTCTTGTAGAATTCCTCTAAGTTGGAGTGAGAGGGTCTGTGACCCTTGGGATCCTTTGCTTCCTGCTGGGCTGCCTTATCTTTCCTTGATGTAGGAGCTTGATGCCTGGACTTGTTCCCTCTTGTTATGCCCTGTTCTAATGATGACCCTGGGAGGCCTGCTCTTTTCAGAGGAGAAATGGAGGGGATTCGGGGAGAGGGAAGAAATGGGGGATATGGAAAGAATGGAGGGAGGGGAAGTGGGAGTCAGGTTGTATTATATGAAAGAATGAAAATAAATTATTAAAAAAAGAAAACGATGCTTTCTCACACACAAAAAAGTCACCTTCTTTCAATTACCAGCTGTGTGATTTGGGACACCTCCCCTAGTATAAATCTTTCATTTGTTTTATGTTTATAAACTTAAATGTTGGTAATAAATAATTTTTATCTTAAGTTATCTTTTCAAAAATTGAAACATGCAAATGTGTGTCAAAATGTGTATTAAAATTCAAGGTCTGTTCAGAATTATTTCATATAACATTTTCATATTATATTTTCTATAGTGTCTTAAGACTTTTATAAGTATTATTCTCTTCTAATAACCATTTATAGATGTATAAGTTTATATATGTGTTTGTACAAGTATACAAAAGAAGGCTGACAGTAAATTTATCACTCTGAATTTCCAAGCCATGTATTTCATCTGAAATAAAATATATTTATAATTATTTCATACCAAATAATCTCTAGGATCATGCTACTCCAATTAAGGTTAAAAACATGTTTCTCCTAAGTCCTGTAGGAGACAAATAGCATCCAAGTTTACATATTAAACACAATCCCTTTATAACCATTTTTGTATTAAAGTTTGAGAAATACAGCCAGATCACAAACCTAAGCTCCCAGCATGGAGCTGAGTAGGGCCAGCATTTCATTTCCTTGGCTCCTTTTCCTCCACCCAGGGAATAGCCAGAGGGAAAAGATAAGACTCAATAACACTTCTCTGCTAGTATCAGTTTGGCTGTGAATCATGTATCTTCCCCATAACACTGTTTGCCAAAAGATTTTTTAAATTTACTGTCACTATCCATTATGATTATTGTAGTGAATAATAATTTTAATAATCACAAAGTTCAGTAAATTTAAGGTGTTACTTCTTACATATGTATCTAAGGTCATTTCAGTGATAAAAGAATACTGACAGTCAGAGGTAGTCACAATGGAACACACCTCTAATTTCAGTACTGGAAAGTAAGGAAGATGAGGGTCATGATTGTACACAATACCTATGTAGAGAATTTTGAAGCTAGTGTGTGCTATATGAGAGTCTACTTCAATTATTTTGCCTTCGCTAGAAAAGAAAATGGAGAAATATTGGAGTGAAAATAAAGGAGGAACTTTAATAAATAGAATGTTTCTTAATTAGCCATTTATTTCTAAGGAACTCAACATTTTAACTAATGCAAATTAACAATGTACTAAGAGTCTGTCTTCCATTTGAGATATATACAGATGGAATGATGTTAACTTCAAAGTACATAGCTTCATTATCCATGGAATCAAAACAATTCTGACTATAAAGTTGGGATAAAAATATGATAAAACTCTAAGAAAGACTAGTGATATTAAGGGAAAAATGGGAGAAGACCACAGGCTGGAGCCAAGCATAGTCTGAAATGGATTCAGGATCAAAGAAATAAAGATAGACTATTTTAACATTCTAAAGAAACCACAAAAAGCAGCTGCATTCTTGCATAAGGGCAAGAACCTTATCAGAAGAACTTTATTAAATCCAAACACATAGGACTTCACTCACAGGATTTGTTTTAAGGATCACTAATACTCTTTGTTCATGAGATTGGTTGCAGACAGGGCTTAAATAAGAAAAACTTGATGTCATAGACAGGAGGAGAGGAGAAACTGCTGTTGTGAGACATACATGACACTCAGGCAAATTTCTACTAACTTATGGAGTAAAAAATATTGAGGAGCTAGAAGAGAAACACCAGTATGTCTTACCTCCTAAAGAGATATGAAGACTCACTGTGACAAAAGCATCTATAAAAACCATACATAAAAACCTGGAGAAAGTCAGTAAACTACTCTATTCCCAGTTAAAATACTCCTTGAAAGAAGACTACACCAATGAAAAAATATTGCTTCTAGCCCTTGGCACATGGCTCACACATAGTGAGACTAACTATGACTAACAGAGATTATTTCTGCCCCATATACACACTAGACAATAAATATCTAGTAAAAACATAGAGTAACAGTCGAACTTTGGCCGAGGAGAACAGACACACGAAGAGAGACCACTGAGTAAAACGCTATACAAATCTACCCCTAGTAAGAACGGTAGGGCATGTGAAGACAGTGCTTGTTTATGGTTTGTGGTTATGATTTTAATATTTTAGAGTACCATTGTAATTACTCTTTTCATTGAGAAAATTAAATTCCAAATATCATGTCATATAACGTAGCATTTACAGCTTAGTTTTCATCATTGGAACCTCAGAAAGAGAAGAGGAAATTAAACCAAATAAAGAGCTTATTCAGCGTACCATGATGTTTACTAGTTCCTCTTACTTTTCGTCAAAGACGTAACTTCTCTGCTCATTACAGCCCAATAAAAATCCTTTGTGTGCATATAACACATTTTGTCTCTATATCCATCTCTTGATGAATATCTAGGATGACTCAAAGCCTTGATTAATGATTATAAGAACATCACAATTTTCATTAGCAATTTTTTCCCAATGTGAATATCAGATACATGCATACTTGGCATCTAAAAATGCATCACTTATCGTTGATAAAAATGATTTTTCAGATAAAAAAAAATCATATATATTAAATTTCCAAATTCAGTATAGCATTTGTTATCGATACTATTATATTTTAAGTAAATTTCCTGTGGAAATATTAATTTTAGCTTAATTTTACCAGAAAGAATGACAAATATGTTGCCATAAAGGATATTATATATTACATGTAAGGATAGAGTTATCCATGGTATCCATGGATATTCCTGAAACTACCATCACCGTGGTAAAGAAAACTGCTCAAATATTTTTTAGTGTGTACTTGAAAAACAGAATATTATAACTATGTTGTCAAGGGGCATGTGACTTACCCTCTTCACAGGTGATTGCTAAGGTTTCTTCTTGGCTACACAAAATGGACCTTCAGTTTAATTCTCAGAATGTAATCTTTTTCATTTATTTTACTATATTTATGAAAACATCATTGAGTCCAATGAGAAAATATTCCATTTTTTGAGACATAAAATAGTTTTATATATACTTAGATACAAGGCATGATTCTAAATTTTTAGAAACTGTGTAAATAACATTTCAGAACATCTGTGTTACATATCTTTTATTGAAGCTCTCTGTAATTTCATAACTATTTCTATCACTTCAAGTTCAAATGTAAGTTTTAATTCATCTCAATCTACCCCTTCACTCTCTTACCCAGAGCATCCATTATAGTAATAAAAATGGGCTGGCTGACATTTTTGCTTCTAATGTGGCTATTTCTTCATTCTGTGCCTGTGCATGTGGCCAGGGGCAGCTTGGACTGAATCCCAAACAGAACCTAGTCAGAATGATATCAGGTTACACAACTAAAAAAAGTGTTTTCTGGGCTGGACAGTTGCTGAAGTGCTTCACCCCTTCTCCTTGATAGTATACATCATGGTAAGAACCTTCATTAATGTGAAGTGTCCCAACTATTCCGCCCAACTGTGAGCTACTTAAAGACTTGTAGTTTTGGTTCAGCTATATATGAGGGTTCAGTGTTGAGAGCACAATATCATAAAAATTTGTTTAAGAAATCTGTACATAATAGAGTTTCTGGATGGGTTGATTAATTGATGAGTGAGTACAAAAATGACTATGTGTTGATTATTTACACTCCAGCCCATTCTCTTAAAACATAGGAAGTGCCATTTTTAAGGAATTTTGTTCTTCCTTCTGAAACACACCACTGTACCATTTCAAGTAACTTTTGATTTAGCTTAAATATTGCAGGGAAAGGCACTACAATTCATCCATATGAGAATCATCAGCTTTTCTGACAGTGAACATCACTTGGATAAATCTGAGCTCGTTTTCAGCTGCCAGACATAATAAGCTAACAGATATTTATACGTACTGTCATTTGTCATAATTGCTTTAGAAAAGACTTGCTATTTTAGTAAAAAGAATCAGTTGGCTGTAGTTATGTTCCTAATGTATATATGTGTATATTCACTTCCCTTCAGTAGGCAGAGAAGAGATATTTTGTCTTTCATATCATTGCATTGAGCAATTTTCTACATCTGTTTGAAAATATCTATTTTGTACTCTTTCCAGGCACTATGCATATTTCAAATGCTAACTTTGTTTTTAGACAAGTAATATGAATGTATGTCACTCCTTTCTCTGAAACAAACAAACAAAAAAAAGACTGTTTATCTCACCCTGTGATGGACTTAATACAAACTCAACTCCAACCAAAAACTAAATGAACATACCTTGTATCATGGTTACAGCCTCATTTGTTTTGTTAGATAGCTTGAAATGGTTTCATGCCAGACTTACAATACAGGTTCTTCAAATGAATAAGGCTACTAAGTTTAACTTGAAGAAATTTCAAACATGCTCATATTAACATTTTATTCCCTTATCTTTCTATAGCAAATTGTGTTTTTCTCACTTCTTATGATTGCATTTGCTATTCTTTTGAATATGTTTGAATTAAGTTGTTAAAAACCTATGCTCTGCCTATCAATGAGAAAATGGTCCATTAAGAAAAAATAAATTTTAGGTACTAAAAAGTAATTAAGTACAAACTTCATTGTAACTGAAGGTTTCAATATCATAGGACTATATTTCCCAAAATCCATACAAGAAAACAGTAATATATTTGGATATTAATGTATAATATTTGAATAGTCATTCAATGTTCAAATGAATTAAGAGAAATGACTTTCTAAAATTTATTTATTTATTAGAATTTTCTTCTCTCATATATTTCATTCCAAGACCCTTCCACCCCTCCCTTCATTCCTCCCAGCCCCTCATCCTCCCTACCTCCTAGATTTAACCCCCATCCTCCTACTCTCACCCCCACCTCTCCCCAAGAAAGAGCAATCTTCCCAGGGTTACTTCTCAAGCATGGCACAAAAAGTTGGAGCTGAGTCAGGCACAGTTCCCTACTTCAGTGTTGGGCTAGGCAACCCAATAGGGGGGCAAGGTATTCAAGGGCAGACAAGAGGTTCAGGGACACACACCCCTATTCTAGTCTCTGTGAATTCAATAAGAGAACCGGATCAGGCAAACTCAAGACGCATTTGGGGGAATTAACTTTTTAATTCTCAATTCTTACCACTAGTCTACTAAAAATGTTATTTCTTTTCTTTCATTTAATGATAGATGTCATTTGACCTACAAACATCAAAATAGATGCACAAGTATAAACTGTAAAACATCCTCAAGTACATGTTCACCCTTCCCACTTAGATAGTGCCTACACTGTGAAATTTGTCATTCCATGTTTTCTTTAAGAATCGATTAGGCAAAGAAAGGAATGGGAAAATTAGACCAAAAACAGTACTAAGTTACAGAATAACAATTTCTTGCATTTATTTGGTTAGTAAAAATATAATAAATAGTAATGCAATACGTATTTCCAAAGCAAGGTGAGAAGATCCACAGTTGTTACAAGAAGCAATAGATGCTTTAGGGGATGGACATGTTTAAACTGATTGAAATATTATACAATGTATTGTGTACCGTTAAATCTTGAAAGTGTTTCTATATATTTTCTATATGTCTGAGATGTTATTGAGGTACCTAGATTTAAAGGTTTAATCCCCAATATCACTTTGGGCAAAACAAACTGTTTTGTAGTGAGACTTCTTTTCTCCTTCTTTCTGCTGGTGAGCTTTGTTTTTTTGAGCTGAGTTTGGCAGTGGTTCTCTTTCATTGGACCATACAGAATAACACCTTGTTGCCATTGTACTCATAATTCTATTACCATGTTCTTGACAAGTTCTATAAATTGACTCCTCTAGTAGCTACTGGTCATGTCAGACAGCGTTAAATAAGAGTGTAATAAGTAACTGAAGAGTGAAAAAAATTCTGTGTCGACCAGAGCATATTTAATAGGATGTAGTGGCAATGAAGGTGGAACAACTTTAATCCATTTAAATTATTTGTGATATGAATATCAATTTCCTAAAGCTGATGTTATTTAATAAAAGATAATGTCTATCTCTAATCTCACAGAAAATTTTAGCGTGTTTGCATAAAATATCACTAGCCCTAACTATAGTTCAATCACTGTAGATGTTGTGCCATTTCATGATTCCATTTGGCTGTGTTGACACAATCTGAGCTCTGGACATTAGATATGTTTACTCAATCCCATTTGACTATGCAATGCTCATTATGGATTTGGGAGCAGATAGGAGCATTGTACTAGACAAGTACACCTAGTGTTCTGGACATATTCATTTAAAAATTGTGTAATTATTTTAGTTGAGAAATGTAGAAGCAATTAATTTAATACAGATTTTCTAATTTATGGATGTATATATGTATAGGAAGAATTATTTCTGATTGAAAATTTTGCTGCATTAATAAATGTTTTTAGATACGGAATCATTTGAGGAAAGCCAAGACTCAAGTTTCCTGTCCTCTTAAGCTGTTGGAATTTCCCACATAACAGAATAAAATGTTTTCTTACATTGTATTAGTCCTTTATCAGGAGATTTCAATATTTTCCTATGTTGTAAATATATTGCTTATACATTTTCTGATTGGGAGTTGATATGCAAGAACAGCTTAAATTTAACGTGCATAATAACAAGCCTTTTAAAGAAATTGCTATGTACTTGTGAGTTGAAGAAGAATTCCACAGAAAGGAACATCACATTGTTAAACAAGGAGGAAGTAGTTTAGCAAAATGGAGATACTAGTAAATTATACCAAGTATTTTAGGAAAAGAAGCTATGCTGAACAATGGCTTTAATCATAGGAAGCCAACATGACCCTAACAGTAAACTAGGAAAGATAAATTACAAAAAAGAAAAATTGCAGAGTGGTATTTCTCATTTAGATAACAACATTTAACATACATGTCAAATGAATTCAATTTTGTAAACAAAGATTTTGTGACCAGATAGGGTTTATTCCAAGTTTTAAAGTCTGGTTTGACATTCTAAAATCAGTTAATATAATCCAGCTGATCATATACAGAAATGTAAGAAAAATATTTCAAAACCATTCAGTATATTGTAGAAAACCAAACACAGTAAGATGCATTTCATTAGGGATTCAACCTATTAACGATGAAACAAAAGCACCTTCCACTCACTAGAATGACTAAAATTGAAAGTAGTGAGAACACTGCATGCTTCCCAGAATCTGGAACAGCTGGTACTCAGGTTTTCAGACATGAGATAGGAAGTTCATGATGGTATAATAGTTTCTTGGACAATGAACCTCTTCATTATATATATATATACACACTCATATATTTACATAAATAAATACATAAAAGTAAAATTTTAATCCACATGAACATGTTCCCAGAAACACTTTATAATTAATATGTGTACCATCTTCAGTGATTAGGAACAACTAGATGTTCCCAACAATTAAAAAAATAAACTGTTGTATCTATCATATTGTTCAAAACTAAAAAGAAGTGAGCTATGTAGACAAGAATGACCTTGAACTTCTGATTAATCTATCTCTACTTCCATCCTGGGATTAAAGTTGTGTACCACCATCAGCAGTTTTTCCATGCTGGAATTAAAGTTGTGTATCGCCATCAGCAGTTTTACTATGACAATAGGAGAAGGAGAGGGAAGTCAAGAAAAGGGCTTTGAGAACATACAAATGCAACTATCAAGGCATTAAAGGAAACTGCAAATATCGACTGTTTACATAAGGATTCTCCACCAGTCTAATTAATATTGCTTTCAAGAATTAATTTCTAAAATAGTCTGCTTTGTTAACTCATTTTATTTGACAATTTCATACATGTAAAAATATATCCTACCCCTGCCCTGTTATCTCCATTATCCCCATCACCCTCTTGCTCCATTGCTGTTAGTCCCTTTCCTAGATTCATGACTTCTAGCTTAGATTCATGATCCCTTTTGTTTAACCAGTGTCAACTGTGGATTGAAACTCTCCCAATGGATTCTGCTGAGGTCATCTGTAGCAGTAAACTACAATCTTTTACCCTCAATTTAGGGAATAAGAAAGGAAGGATAGAAATCTTCACTGCTTTCACAAGCGGCCTTAATACAGAAAGAGAGAAAGGTAGAAATCTTCACAGCCTCTATTTTAGGCTGTCCTAAACTCGAATCTCTAACCTTTGTTGTCATAGGAATTATCTCACTAAGGACAGCAGCCCAACCAACAAACCACCAACCAATGCCCACCCTGACTCTTGGGGCTTCAGACTTTTTATACTGTAAGTCAAAAGTTCCCATAAACCCATGCAGCATGCAATCTCAAGGACAAGCTATAGGTGCCAGAATAACTGCACCTAACCAAATTATAGCCATCTGCATCAAGCATTCCAAATCCAACTCACAAACATCTACTACACCTGGAGTGGGAGCACAGACCTAATCCATACGCCATTTTGCGTTTTAAAGAAATCAAAATAACAAAAACTTCTTCCAAGTGTTGCTCTACAGTCATCTGTGGGTACTGAACTGACGGCATTATTTCTCCTCTCTCCAAATCTACCAGTAGCAAATACTTCCACAATGAGTGGTCATGCCCAGTGAAGCTTAACTGTGGAGGGGCCTATTTTAAAAATGAAATTTCTTTTTTTATTATTGAAAATAGATTCTTTTTTCATACAATGTATTGTGATTACAATTTTCCCACGTTTTGACCCTCACAGTTTTTCCTCACCTCTTAGCAATTTTATTGTTGTTGTTCCTGCTAATAAGCTAAAAGACAGAGCAAAGCATTACTGGTATCTCAACCTCAATGAATCATGCTTTTCCTTGGGTAAGTTTCACTTTATGTCAGCAAATAGATTTTCTTTCAGGTGAGGTAAACTAAGTTAGTTGCTCATCCATGTTTCTAACCTCTATTTCCTTGTGTGCATTCCTCTCTACTACTTATTCAATATGTTTCTATAGAAATTTAATCTATTTGGAACAGAAGATTACCCAGAGGACTGAAGTACTGGCATGTACAATCATTAAAATCAAGCTGTATCTTGTGTCTCTTGCTTAGGTTTTCATGCTATAAAAAAAAAAAATCCAAAAACCTTAGAGTTAGGGATATCTTTTAGAAAACAAAGTCTCTTTTATGAGTGATATTCATCTTCTATAGCTTGTCTTTTAGTTTCCAAAGTGGACAAATGACTTATGTATCATGCTGTCTCTTTACTGCAATATTTCAATCAATCTCTTTTGGAAGAAGCTTTTGTACTCAATGCTATCTGAGTAAAATGGCAATGATTTTAGTGCCTCTGGCCTTCATTTAAACATCTGCACAGATGAATACTCTCTTTATAGAGTTGAGAATTATGAAGTGGGTCCGATTGAAGAAGACGACCTTTTCATTTTAAATCTTTGTGCAAATTGTCCCTTCTTTGCAACAGCTGAGCCTGCAGAACAAAAATGAGTCAGTCAGATGTTTATTTCATGGTACATGATTATAGAAAGTGCACCTGCCATGCCATAGGCTGTCTTCTTATGAAATATACTTGTTTTTACATCTACTATACTTCACCCAAGATCATTTTGGAACGTAATTTCCTAAGGGTAGCTAGTGTTGATATTAGTATGATTTTGCCTTCTAAATTTGCATATTAATCCTATCAATAACTGATTTTCAGTAGATGGAGCATAGTTATCAAGAGATAGGAAGTTACAACTATCAAAGTGCCAATACAGCTCACAGACATTGGGAACATTTGAAAGAATGTGCACCTTCTGAAGACAAAGGGCTAGAAAATCTGTGAGTCTACAGTCTGGGGTCAACTGGATAAAATACAAGTAGATTTTGATTACTTGCTCTGTGTTATTAGAAAGAGAAAAGGTAGTGAACATTTTGTGCCACTGCATCTTGATTCATCAAATAAGGATAATTATGCCATTCATATAAAAAGCTTATTAAAGTATTGATACATGTCTGGCATGCTGTAAGCTGTAATGAAGACACTGATAATGGTGATGGAGGTGATGATGTTGTGAAGGGTAATAATGATGAGAAAATTTGGTGATGGTGATGATGGTGATAATTGTTACTGTATATTGAAATAAAATTTGCTATATCACTGAAGAGTTAGACTGGGACAGCTGCTTTTAGAGTTATGACTGTTTTGTTCAGTAAAAGTAAAACAATTAATTTAAAAAAAATCTGGATATTTATTTATAAAAAGCATACTGCCAAATTTCTTACAGTATTGTTGAGAGTGTGCTTTAACTTAGTCAAGATGCAAAAACAGAAATAATTTTTATTCTTTATTTTATTTAAATACATTCAAATGTAATGGCAATGAAATATACAAATAGAGACCCAGGATATTATTCCAACTCCCTCAGCTTCAAGAGTGTTTTTAATCAGTTTCTATAGCACATCTGGAAGTTGCAGTTTGAACATTATTACTGGAAATAAATGAGACAGCCTGTGAACAAAACATTCATTTTAAACATTTTAAAGATATTCTGGAGAATAAACTTAAGCAAATAATCCAAAGTTATTATTTAAACTGTTGCAAACATTTTGGAAAGGCTGAGAGTTTAGTTTCCTAATGATATTTAAGTATGGGATTACAATTGTCCCTGGAACACTCTGAAAGCAAACAAAGGACTTTGTGACTGAAGCAAATAAACCATTTACTCACTCATGAAATATATTAACACTGTTTTTTTTCTATGGAGTAACATATCAGGATAGATGTCATCCATGTGCAGTTTGTTTAAAAAAAAGTTAAACACTGCCATTACCAGCTTCAGATATTTTTGTAGAAGTGCTATATAATTTCTTTCTCCTCATGAGATAGAAGGGCATTTGTTCTCTAAAATCACAAAATTTCTGGGGAAGGAAGGTCATTAGGCTATGAAAAAAATTTGTAATGTAAGCAGAAGACTCAGGTTGGTTATTATTATTATCCCCAGGAATATCACTAGACTGAGCAAGAAGATAAATCAGCCTAGGATGTTACATTATCTTTTACTTTCAAGAACATTTTCCATTCATTCATCCTTTAAGCCACCACATCACTCATTCTTTGATCATGCAGAACATGAAATGTTCCTGCTACACAGTAGGCAGTCAGAAATGACTGACTGATTAGAGACTTGCCTGATTTAAACTTTGCTGTTGAGGAATAATACATACAGACCTTGAGGTATTTATGTATGGATGAGGCTTTTCCCTGGCTGACTTAACTATCATACCAATGACATTTTCTACCAGTAACCATCCATTGGATATTCTAGCCACAGTGAACTTACCTCTCTTTTGTGTTTCATTACCTTACATCTAGCATTCTCTTAATTTACATATTTAGTCCTGGGATGTGTCACGACTATTTCCAATCTAATACAAATTTTAACTCCTTTGTGAATGCTAGAGGTCACCTTTCCTGTCTTTTCACACTGTACCCTGTTTAAATCATAGTTTATTTGGGAATTTTGTAATAATATATATATATTATTATTAAATTATATATATATGAAATATATATATATATATTTCATTCATTGGGCCAATTTAATGATTTTACTCTTAAAATGTATCACAAAGAAATAAATGCTGTTTTCCCAGAATATATCTGTGAATTTCTATGACATGTTACAACTTGGGTAGCAGGTGTGACTGGACTTCTTTTCATTTGTAGGTTGGTCTCCTGATCCCTGAAAATTCTTATGACAATAAAAGACAAAAGCAATGACTTGCAGCCTGAGGGATTACATTAATACTGCTTGGTACAAGACAGAGGTGACTGGTAGAGTAGGGAGAAGGGAATCTACAGAAAGCCTTCATTCTATTCTCATATGTACAGCTATTCAGTCCTCACATCTTGATAAAAGATCCCAACCCCTGACTTTATGATGCATCACTTTCAAACTAGAAATGTGTTTACCTAGAGATAATAGGATATTCTAACAAACTAACAATGATGAGATCAAACACAAGACCTTGTAGAAAGCTCAAAAAGTGAATAAATAATTTATAGGTCACATCAATTCTGAGAAAACACATCCATAGAAGGCAGATATATTTAAAGCTTGTTAATCAGAGGACAGTGATATTAACTAGAACTAACTGGATATACAAAACTAAAGGATCAAAGACCCTGAGTACCAAGTGTAACAGTGCCCTTTCTGGGATGGTCTTCTCCTGCCTGAGGGTCATATCTCCATTCAAATTTAATATAAGAGCTTGCTTTCTTGTTACATTCATCCCTAGCCCTGTGCATGTCTGTATGCCTGTGCATGTGCCTGTTCCTGTGCCTGTCTGTATATCTGTGTGTGTTGCAGAATTCCTCTTGTTGACTAAAAATAAAATGCATAACACTATAGTACACTACTCAGTAGTCAGTCTTTTATAGTATATATGTTTATACATATGTACATATGTATATATACACACATCCATAAATATATATATATTTATTTATATAAATATAAAATTTACCAATATAGGGTCATATGGATGCCAGAGGATGATGTTGGGTATATCTATTGCAGCCCACCTTATTTTGTGGAGGCAAGATGTCTCATTCAGCCTCGAGTCCACCAAATCGATAATTGGCTTACAAGCAAGTCTCAGAGAGCCTCGTGTCTCTGCCTGCAAGATTTGCAATTATAGGCACACTCCACTACACCTAGCATTGTAGACGTGTCCTGGGAATCTGAACTCAGAAGCTCATGTTTGCAGAGCAATAATGTTACTATGAAACCACCTCCATAGCTCTGAGTTTTTACAATTGTCAAATATGCATAAAAGATAATGAACTTTCATTGGTATATCTAGCCAATATCAGACTTTCGAGGTTGCCTATTCAGTAGTATTAGATTGTTTATCTATAGTTATATTAACCATACAAGAAGTATAAGAAGAAGATGAGATAAATGAGTAAGTTCAAAATTAAACCTACTATAATTAAGAGAAAAACAGAAAAAATTACATATTATTTCTTCAACAGGGTAGTTAGTTGTTATATATCTCGAGAGCCTCAGAATCATATGACGTGGACTAATTACTATTTGAATAATAAAAATAAAAAATTTAAAAGAATTATCATATATTCACCAAAGTAGATAAAATGAAAAACAAAAACAAAGACCCCAAGCTTTTTTCAACTGTGTAGAGCCAATGAAATTCACATATATTCCCTATGCCACTGTAAACTGGAGAAACTGTCCTCCTATCCTTTTGGTGGTGCATTTTAAAGTTGATAGTATTCGAAACCTATGACATGGTAATTCCATTCTGGGTATATAAGCAATACAAATTTGATTTATGCCTAAGATAATCATGTTCATTACAACACGCTTTTGTAGCAATACTAATTTAAAACAAACCAGATGTTCACCAATGGTAGAATGTATTGTTAGTATGATGAAACATTCAAAGGAACATAATCAACAGTACTAAAGAACACAAATGAGCCTCTGCTAGGAACACCATCATGTATGAGTCTCACAGACAGAATTTTGATGCCAAAAATCATGAGGCAAAAAAATATTGCCTGATTTCATCTACTAAAAAACCTTCTATAATAATAAAAATGAGCGGCATGATCATATTGGAGAGAGAATTAAATAGAAAGGTTTGTCTCACCAGTAAACAGAGTAAGCGTTTCAGGATAAAAATTAAATAAATCTGGCTATGGGAAGTAGCTATATGAGCAAATATAAATAAAATTTTCAGCTGTGTACTTATGAAGAATTAAGACTGAAACTTAAAGTCTGTGTTATTTACTGTCTTTTTAATACTGCTTTTTAAAAGTAGGAGTTTTGATATTGTTGTATAACTTTAAGAATCATATCCCATAATGTCCATTACAAAATATCATTAGTACATGGATATGAGAGATTAATTTAGAGGAACTTTACATCTCCAAAGGGCATATAATGTCTTTTATTAAAGTTTTTATCACTGTTTGCAAAATAATATATTTGAGTCATAGGATTTTCAAATACTCTAGATTGACATCTTGTAATCATTTTATTAGATGTTACTTAAAATAATGTCTGCTTGTAGCTGATGATTCTCCTTTATGTCTCTTATAGCTCAGTAGATCTTCTATTAAGTAATATTTATAAATTTGTGCTTATACCATTTGAAGCAAAAATAATCACAACTCAGGATGATCAGAAGTTTCAGAAACGATAAGTATATTGAAGTTTTATACATTGCAAAAATTTATTTTTAAATAAAAATCACTGAGTTCAATATTTCATTTTCTTCATTTTCAAATTCTTTAAATTTATCCAGAAACCATTTTATAACCATAGCACTATAAGGAAAGGGTCTGAGTAGGGTACAATAAAAACATTCTCTAGGTATTTGTGGCAAACTATTCTGTTTGGAGAGAAAGGACTCTGTGTAGTAAACAGAATTGAGTAAATCAGTTCACTTTAAGTCACTTATGCTCTATTAGTTCATTTCTGACACATTCTAGCAAATTATTATCCATTTATTATAGTCAAGGCTGTGTCTAGTATACCAGTTGGATATTCTTCATAAAATGACAAAGAATCTAAAAACAGCAAGACAACTGTACATTTCAAAATTAGAAAAGGCTAGGCAGTGGTGGTGCACATCTTTAATCTCAGCACTCGGGAGGCAGAGAAAAACAGATCTCTGTGAGTTCAAGGCGAGCCTGTTCTACCGAATGAGTTCCTGGACAGCAGGAGTTTCAACAGAGAAACCTGTCTCAAAAAACCAAAATAAATATATAAACAAATAAATAAATAATAAATAATAAATAATTAAAAATAACATATCCTCATGAAACACATAGTAGGCATTTTCCTCTTCTTTTTCATTGAAAATAAATTCTTCTTTCATATAACATATCCTGATCACAGTTTCCCTTCCCTCCACTCTTCTCAGATCCCTTCACTACTCCTCTCCCTGAGATCCACTACCCCTCCCCCGCGCATTTCCCTTTAGAAAAGAGCAAGCCTCCAGTAGATATCAGCTAAACATGACACAGCACAGTACAAGAAGACAAGGTACAACCCTCATTTGGGGGCTGGATGAGGCAAACAAGTGGGCAGAAAGGGGTCCCCAGATAACAACATAATAGGTTTTAAGAAATGCTTTTAAGTAAGAAACTTTCATCAAAAAATAACATAGGCAAGAAATTTGTAGAAGTGTGTTTAAATTATCCAAGATATAAAGTAATTAAGTAATGATGATTTGTAAGGATATCTTATATCATAGGAATATATCTACAAAATCAATTTTAATGAATTTCATCTATGTAAGAAGACATTATAACATTGAATTGTTTTGGTATTTGTATGAGAAATTACTATATTTCCTTCTGTTACATAAATTTCATCCATTTTAAAATCTCCTAAGGTCTTATTTTCCCTAAATTATAAAATCAATGACACTGACCACTATTGATATTATATATATATATATATACATGTATATATATATATATATGTTTTTTAATGTAGAATCTGTTATTTGAATCGCATGCACACTCCACTTCTGTTTACATTTTTGTGCCCTTTTCTTTCTCTTCTCCCTGTAAATAATTTTGCTGTCATTAATGGAGAGCTCCTGAGAGTAAACCTATGGTGCGTATTGATTTTTACTAATTATTCCACAGGTGACAAACATGCAAGACTTGTAACCCAATGAAAGAACTAAGTGGAGTTATTTAACTTGAGTCAAAAAAAGAGGAAAAAACAATGGCTGCCAATTGAGTTCACATTTTTATAATATTACAAACTGAAATAAAAGTGACAGTCATGTTACAGTATTTTCTGTTATGCATTGTAAAATACTGTCTGCAGTTTCATATATATACATACATACGTTTGACATAGAAACATACCAATAATTTCATTGTGCTAATTTTTTACAGACTGAATACCAAGGTTTATCAAGCTATAATTTCATACCAAAGTGATATTGCAAGAATTGTCATTTTTCCCCCAATTGTAACACATGAGTATTGTGTATTGGTTATTTGTTGATAATGTGAAGCTGAGCTGAGAATAATGGAAACATTTTCCTTGTGTCTACTCTACTAATCATGTAAGACAAAAATGTGTCATAGACTACATTGTGTACAGTAAGAATCATAACAAAGACTGTAAGACATTAAAACAGTGTAGAGGTCACATTTTTGTCCAATAACTCCAGATAATTATATCAATGGTAAAGGAAAGTTAGCTCTGATCCCATGTGAAAAGGAGAACCATAAAACAGAAGAAGATGAAGATCTCTCATGCTATGATACAGGGCTAGGGCAAACAACTTTTCAAAAACAAAAAGTGTATAATCAAAATATATCTGTACTTATATAACTAAATAAATAATCAAACATTTATATTTCAGTAATTCTTGCAAAGCCAAATACTTCTCAATAACTATAAGTTAAATCAATTAATAGAAGATACAAGTATCCCGAAGGCTCGCCCTTGATGTCTCTTCAAAAAACATGCTACTAAAATATAACCACTGCTCTATCTTTACAGCTAAACAGCCTTTCCTGGTTTTGAGCATTGTATGCAACAAATAAAGATATTGATATTTTCTCTCCTATTTCTCTTATTCAATATTTTATTGTGATATTCTTTATACATTTTGCAGTAGCTATATTAGACTTTACCATTTTTCAAGTGCTTATTAATATTCTTAGCCATATCCACGAATGTCCATACACATTTAGATTTATTAGGAATAAATTTTCAGGGCTACAAGATACAATTTTATTAAGTCCTAAAAAAAAAAGATGGTGTCACAAAATTATACAACTGAAACCTATAAATTTACCTTGCTTCATATACTTAGCAATATGTAATATTCATGTATTTTTATTTTTTGTCATTTTGGTGGACAAATAATGACATCACAGTACTATATCAGAAGATGACTTTATTTTTGTTTTTATATCTTCAGGATCATTTAGACAGATATTCTTTTTTTGTAAAGTATTTTGCTCACTTATCTGATATTAATTATTTTTTCTCATTTATTATAAGGATGAATGTATATAGGATTATGAAAACATACAGGGATATAAATATATAAGTGAATGTAGGAGTATGTGTGTGCAAATGTTTTATATTAAAGTTAATATATAATTCAAAATTAAATATGAATAATATGTACATATTATTTTATCAGATATTTTATTGAATATCTTCTCCCATAGTGTAATTATAATCCTTAGTCTTAATAATCTTTTTGATCAGTTGAAGTGTTTCATCATAAAGTAACCAATTTATCATGTTTTAATCCTGATCAGTAAACTGTGAATACTCTCATAATCATATTTATAATTATAAATAACTACTAGCTACTGAATGTGGTGACTTTTTACGTATGTATTAGTCATTTGCATGTGCTTTTATTATATGCTTCCTCAAAAAATGTCAATATTTTCTATTGGGTTACCATTTTTAATAGCTTTTACAAATATTTTTGATAATTTTGCATGTGTATTAAATTATTATATGATCTTATATTCCTCCATTGCCTCCTTCGGCTCCTCCTAACTTCATTCTTCTTTTATAACCCATTAAATCCAGTTACTGATGTTCATATGTAGGAAAATATGAGGCCATTCATGAAAGAATGGGAAATCTTCCAATGCCCACATCCCAATAAAGTGTGATTCTCACAACACAGTAACTATTGATTTCCAAAAGATCCTCAGTAAGAAGTGGGGCTGAAGACCATCTACTCCATTTCTTCAAGGATTTGGGCTGCTTTGTTCTTCTGTAAGTCTTGTGCCAGTAACCATAGCTGCTCTGAGTTTAGGAATGGGATAGGCAAGGTCATATCCAGAAGACAGCATTTCAGCTTTTTTCCTCCCTACTTTTGTTCCTCCTCCTCCATGAGTTGCTTGAGCCTTTATGGGGTGAGAATAGTGTAGAGGTGCCATTTAAAGCTAAATATTTAGTAACTTATTCTTAGTATTTTGACTAGTTATTCGTCTTTCTGTTGGCATATGCATATATATATATATATATGACTAACTTTGAGAGTAAACCAGGTCTATTGGTATAAACATAATTATTTAGAAGGTATTTGATAGTATGGTAAGTTAGCAAAATAACAAGAGTACATTCTATTCTGCCTATGAGATTTACAGCCACTGTTTTTTACTGTGATCACAGTTGCCTCTTGTGGAACAGGTTCAGATGCAATCAGAAAGCAGTTAGTTACCCATGACAATCATGCCACTATTGCACCAGTAGGCACATCTTGCCTGGCTGGTTGTCATTGCAGCATGCAGTGTCCAGTGCTGGCTAAGATCTTTGATGTTGATGTCTTTTCTCACCTTCTCACCTAGCAACTTGTATAGCACCTTCAGACCATAAAAGCTAGGCATAGGAAGGAAGTTACCCAGCCAATTTGAGTATGATCTCTCAATGTCCTCAGGCAAAGTGTGTGTGTGTGTGTGTGTGTGTGTGTGTGTGTGTGTGTGTGTGTGTGTATGTGTGTGTATGTATGTGTGTGTATGTGTGTGTATGTATGTGTGTGTGTGAGTGTGTGTGTGTATGTATGTGTGTGTTGATTTTTTTAATTAATAATGTATTTCCACTCTACTTACTTACAACTTTTACGAAGAGCAATGTCAATAACAGGTTTTCTGGAGAACTCTGGGATTCCTCAACCAATAACTTTTCACTTATTAATCTATGTCTTTTGGGACTGGCATTGTCCATCCAAGAAAGGAAATCTTGTTCAAAATTTCAAATACAAATATAATATGTATATATATATATAGATAGATAGATGATATTAGGTGTGTGTGTGTGTGTGTGTGTGTGTTTATCCCAATTCAATACAATGATCCTGAAGAAAATAGAGAAAGAATGGGGAACTTCAAGTAACATGTTATGTATTTTATTTTAATCTACTGTCTTTCAGCTTAGTAGAATTTCACCAGTTTAAGAATTTATAGACAAAAGCATTTATTTTGACTTTTGATTCCTGGGGAATAAAAGTCTGTCATGGCAGAGGAAGAATGGGAACAGAAAGCCAGGGCAAGAAGCTGAGAGATCACAACCTAATTCCACATGGGATGCAGAAGGCAAACTGGGGTCATGGTGATGTCAAAAAATCTCCAAATCTGCCCTTGGCAGATATACTTTGTCTAACAAGGCTCCACATCCTACAGTTCTATAACCTCCCTAAACAGCACCACCAACTAAAGATCAAGTAAATGTTCAAAAACATGAACCTATGTGGCACATTTCAAATTCAAGCCATCACACGGTGAGAACTGGTTTACATTGTATACTTAAAACTGACACATAGTCACAGAATGCCACTTGCTATTATGGAAATAAAGAACAGCTCATCCTCCATTAACATAGACAGTATTTTAAATAAGTAAGAGTCATAGAAAAAAGAGATTCACTTTTAATCTTTGTCAAACTGACTGCCTTTTAAGTCCGGGGTTCTAAACAGCCATTTTACTCAGCTATGACATGCCAGTATTTTGTTTCCCTGTGTCTTTGGCTGAAGCCGAATGAAAAATGTTATCTCTTATCATCTGTAGCTTTAGTGACAAATGATAAATTTGATTAAGTTCATTCTCTGTGTTTGAAAGCTCATTAAAAGACAACAGTTTTAACATATATCCTTAGCCAACTATATCTACATAAAGAATTATCTAAACATATTTGCATGTTTGCAAAGTTTAGTTGAGAATGTGAAACCACACAATGAGTCTCAGGTGGGTTCAATCCTCTTCCATTAGGCATGTCTTCAATTTCTCTCTTTTCTTTCTTATTCTGACTTATGTTCTCCCATCAAATTTACTTTTTTTATTTCCTTAGTCTCATTCACGAAAGTTCCATGTACAATGCAATGGGAAATGCATTTTACCTTTCCCTTTAATTTCTACTTTTTAAATCCTGTTCCTCCTCCTACAATATAATTGCAAAGTGAGCTCTATAAATACTGGTAGTTGACTTAGTGTACACTCGAAGACATAAATGTAACTCATAAGGTTTGTATTAGTCTGGGCCTAGTTATTAGATGGGATCCACATCAGGAAAATGAATAAGGAAATCTAGGTGATTCCAGGGATGCTCTTCAATAAAAGTCTTACCTTAAGGCTTAATATCACCTCTTAGCTCAGCAACTAAGGCTACCTATTTGAATTGAGGCTAGAAAGGTATGTTTGTGCCTTTCGAAATTAATTCAAATCAGAATCAATAAATGCTCATCTCTTGAATAGTCTGACAATGCAATTTACCCCATTTCTCTGTATTTTACTAAATGGATATAAACTTATTTATGACTTAGAAAAATAAATTTCAATGAATGAATGGGAGGCCAGAAAACAGTCATTCTTCATTGACTTTAGAGAAACCCAGCTTTCATGTAATGTTTGCCTTTGTGATTATAGGTACTTTCATGCATGAAAGTAATCAAAGTGTTCTGCTAACTCACCAGATTTTTGAGAAACGAATTCTTAACATTTTGCTTACTTTAGGTGAATGAACATATCCTTGTTTCATCTTGTTATGGCATGCTCTGATTGTGAAGTAACCCTGGGGGAATGATTCTTTTCTGAGGAGAAGTGGGGGAGTGATATTTGTAGGTGGTGATGGGAGGGTAGATCTAGGGGAAAGGGGACATGGGGGGAGCTGGGAAGATGGAGGGAGGGGAGGAGAGGTCAAAATATATTATATACATTGTATGACAGAGGGAAAAAAACTTTAAAAAAACGACACCCTCTAAATAGAAAACGTATTTGTTGCCTATAGAAAGTATCATCAAATAGTCTCTGATGATGTACGTTATGATTTTGGTGTGCACCTTCTTCCAGTTATAATGAAGGAACTTACACTACCTGTCAGTAAAGCACTGCCACTTAGCCGCACTACAAACACCCTATCCTCAGCAAAACCAGGGAGCTTATTGATGCTCCCACAGTCACACTTGCCTTGCATAAAAGAGCAAAAATAAAGTTCTACGAATATGAAATGTTTTGCACCTATTCATTTCCATCTGGTAAACCATCCTTCTATTCGCCCATTCTTTGGTTTTAGGTTTTTCCTGTAAATGAGATCATGTTATAATTGTCTTTTCCACCTGAGTGTTTCTCTCTATCAACTTCAGTTCTACTCATGTTTTTACAGATGACAGCTTGCTTATTTTTATGAGTTAGTAGTAATGGCAGGAATATATTACGATGTTTTCTTTATATATTTATCTATTAGTGGATATTTCTGTTATTTGAATTTCTTGTCTATTTCAAGCAGTTAACAAAATTAATTTTAAAGAAGGTTCTGATAGCTGTTTTTAGTAAAAATAACAAACAAACTTGCAATTTAAGCTTTCAAACAAATTAAGAAGAGATTTTGTGTCTATTTGGCTCCTACAAAAGCTATAATCAAATGACTACTGTTAGTCTGTTAGTGAATCATTCTGATTATTGACATGTCCCTGCTTCCAGTTACAGTGTGTGTGTGAGTGTGTGTCTGAATATGATGCATGTGTTATGAAAATTTTTGCATTAAAAATGAGTAGTCAGACTCCTTGTTAAACTAGCAAAGGAGAAACAAAGCACCCCTTCTATTTCGTCCACTTACTACCTGGGAAAAGTTTCCACATTATAGCCGAGGTATGACAAATCTAGCATCTAGTCAGTCATTTTTAACCAAAGAAAAAGCACTGGAAGATTGGGTATACCAGCACATCAATAGTTCACCGGGCCTAGAAACAAAGAGAAGAAATATGTGTTTGGTCAAAAACAGCCTCATAAGCCTGCAAGTATCTCTCCTGTGAACATAGATGAGTAATGTTCTATATAGTACATGTACGGAAGAAAACTTTCGAAGGGAAACACCACCCAAAGAAAATAGTGAAGAATGTATAAGGTTTACTAAGGTCTCTAACAATTCCTGTCCCTACAAGCCAGAAAAACAGATCATATAATTCCTCAAATCACAGTCTATTACTCAGCAGGCCATTGTCTCAATAAATACAAAAATAGCCTTGTATTAAATGCTGCTTTGATTCTATCTAGCAAAGGCTGAAAAGGAATCAAATCAAGTTCACTAGTTCATATTTCTTCTGCAGGATACTGTACTAAATCCATTTTCTTCTCTTTCCTGGAACCCTCCTATTTTTCATGGCTCATGACTCCATCCCTTCCTTTTTAAATTCAGCAGCATAAAATCAATTTCTACTAGTCCAGCCTCTCTAGTTCTCTGTTACCCTTCAATTTTTAAATGCCCAGATACTCAATATAATGTCTTCTATGAATATAAAGTAATTAGTAATAATGTCATTTACATTGATAACTTTAATTCTCTGTTATCACAATAAGCAGTATGTTTACAGGTTCTAGGAATGAGGACAGGGAGCTCTAAGGAGCTCTAAGGAGCATTTTTCTGCCTAACACATTACATAATTACATGATTTAAAGTGCTTATCACATGAAGTTAAAAATAATTTGGAAGCAATGGATCTGATGGTATTAGTAACAACTTGAGAGATCTAACTCATGATAGATCTGTCACCTCCGTCACACCTATACTGTGACACCTTAGTCATCAGTCTATCTTCGCAAGAGTTTGTATCTTGGAGACCATCTAAAACCCCATGTGTTAAAGGCTGAGTCCTTGCTGCTATTGGAAATGGTGGAAACTGAGAGAGGGGCCAATTCAGAGCTCTTAGGTTACTGGATACACTATCAACAAGAGATTCTGAGGTGCTGGCTTGTTCCTTTACTTTTTACTTACTTGAAACTATGAGATGAATACCTTTCTCCAAGGCAGGAAAAAGACGGCTTTCTGAATACACAACTTAGAAAATCTTATCAGATACGGTAAAGTCATTCAGATTCATGATATCACCTCAACTGTTTCTTAATATAGCATTGGACATCTTTAAAATTGTAAAATATGTGGTCAGACTTGTGAAAGTGTAGGTCCTACCATAAAACAATAAGAAGTCCATTTGAGAAATAGGTTTGGAAGGAGGTTGAAATTAGATATATCCAAAGTTGCAAAAAGTACAACTAATTTACAGGAAATGTAGCAAAATATCAAAAAGAATATAATGAAGAAATAATATTCTATCAGAAAACTGAAAAGAGTTATACTAAAACAATATCTTCCCAGTTTTAATAGGATAAAGAGAACTAAAAATTATGAACGCGTATATGATATGTAACAACCATTTAACACATCAGGAATAATGTAAGAAACTGCTTATACTTATTTACCTACAGATTCTTTCAATAGGCATGTCCATAATTCAATAAGAATGTGCTGAATTGACCTATGTGTAAGGAGAATGGCTTCATTCTTAAACACCCAATCTACAGCACTAAATAGAGGCCAAAGGAAAAGACAGAGTTGAGAATTGGCATCTGTACTTTATTACAAATAACATCATTCTCAAAAGGGAACTCAACAATGGTTAACTAAAAATACTAAAATAACATGTTTTGTTAGAAAAATAAAAGGTAGTGGTTTAGAATTAGTAATGGTGAAAATGACGAAATTATGGAATCAATTGACTATACCACACACAAGTAGTTTTAATATTGTAGACCCTAATGTAGAAGGTTTCTAAATCTTATGTATAACAAATTTGGGATGCCTCACCACAGTTCAGCAAGCATATCCTAAACAGGACTGAATAACACCTTACCAAATTCACTTAGTATATTAGTAATAAAAAATAAATGACAAAAAATTTCATGTGTCTGTCACTTGCACAGGTTTTCTGTAAAAACTGCAGATTCTTGTTCCCTTCCATATTATGTGAGATGAAAGAGCTAACTTTGACATCTTTTTAATTTTTTTTTTGGGGGGTCACATATTCCCCTATTTGGGTCCTTCTCCCAAACAACACACTTTACTATGAATGTCTGTTGACGTGAAACTAAATACCAGTTCTCTAATGGGAAAGGCTAACTACTTTCTGACCCTTCCAAAAGGTCTTTGCCTTCTGTCCTTAACATTCAACAATGTCTCCTATGACACAATGCAGTTTGACTCACCAAATCTACCTCAGATGTTTGCATGAGTGATTAATGTATGTGTAAGAAAAAAATGTCTGTGTTTTATAATGTCTGCAAGATTTTTTACTGATTCTCCAGATTTAAAGTAACCCAATTGTCTTCTAGCTATAGTATGAATGCATATTTTATGTGGCATTCCTAAAATTGATCATTGTGCACTAACAATAAAGAGCAATTACTAACACAATCATGGATGTAGCGGTTGTACAAATGTGTATCTGTATGGTATCATATTAAAAAGGAGACACTAATCTGTGGTAATAGAAGTAAAAAATATATAGTTATTATCTTCAGAGTCTAAGATTGGAAGAGACACAATGGGAACTTGTAAGATTTTGGGAATGATCCAGGAAGTGATTATATATTGTATTTAACTATAAGCAGGCTTTGCATTCTTTTTTCTGCTACTATATTGTTTTTAAAAAGACAAAGGTCTTGGAAACAAAACATTCACAGAAAACAAGATTTGAACATTTATCTATTAAATGGTATGTACTTCTCTGTATTCACTGTATTCTTGTCTGAGCTGAAAACCATCTTTGAGTACTATAAATTACCAGCAAGGGATTCAGGCTGAGGAAATGGCTCAGTGGTTAAGAACTTGCTGTGCAAGTGTGAGGAAAAGAGTTTGGGTACTCACAACCCATACACGTGCTGGGTGGATGAGGTATCTTACATTCAGTTGCAACCCCAGAAATCAAAGAAACTGGATCACTGGAACAAGTTAGCTAGCAAGAGTCTTCATTTCAATGAGCTCAGGGTTTGATTGAGAGACCCTGACTCAATTATTAAGATAGAGAAGTGATGGAAGATTACTCTCAATATCAATGTAAGGGCTACAGAAGTACATGGACCCATACACATATGCAGAGTATACACACACACACATACACATGTACACACACATGAAAATAGGAACAAAGAATACTCAACTCTCTGGGAAACTCCATTGTATTATTTAAATATTAAAATATCTCCCACATGGTCGTGAGTTGGAACACTTGGTCTGTAGATGGTGGAAATGTCATAGAAAATAATGGAAACTTAAATATGTGAGGTCCAGCTGGAGGAAATGGATCACAGAGGTAGAGTGTTTATGGGTTGTAGCATTTCCTTCTTTGAACAGTCTCTCTGATTCCAGATCTAAACAATTTTCTGCCACAATTTCCTACACCACAGCTACCCACTGTCATTTCTTCTCCAACATAACAGATTGTATCCCTTCATCCAGAGAGCAAAAGCTAACCTGCATCGCATTCCTTATGGCAAGCACCCTGCCACAGTATCAAAAAATGAGGAGGAGGGGGAGGGGGAGGGGGAGGGGGAGGAGGAGGAGGAGGAGGAGGAGGAGGAGGAGGAGGGAGGAGGAGGAGGAGGAGGAGGAGGAGGAGGAGGAGGAGAAACCCTGTCTTGAAAAACCCAAAATAAAGAAATAAATAGCATTATGGTAGACTTTATTTTCTGTATTGAATAAAAAGAGACTACTCTTGTTAGACTTTCTGAAACCTTAGAAACCTTGTTAGACTTTCAGAAAAACCGATGAATAATTCTTTCTGAATTGTGATCACAGATTTGTGAAAAAAATGATTATGCTTAAAGTTTTTTCTTTTATAATTTAAAAGCAGAAAATCGTTCTTCTTGTTCAATAAATACTTTTAATAAATACAGTTATGTCTTTAAAATGATAGTTAATTTGGTTACCTCAATATCTTATTTATCTGGGTTTGCTTAAAAAAGAAAAGCTAACTATATCTTTTAGGAGTTCATAGAATTTCCCTCTCTTCCTATTTTTTAAACTTTTTTTTTTTTTCTGCTAGAGGCAGAGGCGTTTGTGGAGGAAGTCACTAAATCATCCTGTTAGCTCAGCCTCATTGTTTCATATACTTCCACTCGCAACTGGAAATACTTATGTAGAAATTTATATGCTCATATTAAACCACTTCAAACTCGCTGTGTATTTTTCAGGATTAACTGTATTTCCTACGCAGCACAAACTTCATGGCTGAACAGCAGAACATTGAGAATACTTAAAGGGTGAGAGAGGGCTGGGGCCTGCTCTAGTTTCCAGTACTTGAACTGAAATTTGAAGCTATGACAAAGATGTCCTATTAACCCCATTGCTTTTTATGGGTTAATTTTCCTGGGAGCTTTATTGGTCAAGAGTACGTTGTAGCTGACACCCAATAACGGAATAACATTTAGGTTCTTATATGTGGCAAACAGTAGTTTGGTGTAGTCTATGAAAATAAGATACAAAAGATCCCTTGGGATATACATGAATTACAGTATTATAGAATATTAAATTTACTACAGATAGCCAGCCATGTGAAAGCAATGTTAAAACTGAGTTCAAAGTTGCAAACCAGGAAGTATTAGTTTATTTCCTGTTTATGCCTTTCTAAGGGCCTACTCTGAAGCCTGTTGGGATTTATTTTTGAATAATGTTATTTTCACACTAACTTGCCTTCCATCCACCAAATTTTTAAGGAAAAAAACTTTTAGAAGAAACTGTTGTTAAGGAAATAGACCTCTTTATGATGTCGATTGTTTTGTTTTTGTTTTTTTCTTTAACAAATATCCTGACAAAAGCAACACACAGATGAAAAGGCTTTATTTGGCTCACAGTTCCAGAGTACAGACCATCGCACAGGGAAGTCAAAGCAGCATCTAGTAACATAATTTCCATAGTCAAGAACATGAGAGAATGAATGCATCCTTGCTTGATTACTTGCTCTCAGTCAGCTTTCTCCTGTCTTACGCTGCTCAGCTTCATCCCATAACCTACAATGGACTGGCTCTTAAAGCATTGATTAAGCATTAATGCAATTCCTCACAGACATATGCACTGGACAAACTGATCTATGTTAGTCCTCATTAAGATTCTCTTCTTGGGTGATGCTATTTATGTGTCAATTTGACAATTAAAACTAGCCAGCTTAAGCCCTTTCTACTCTGAAATCATGAGTTCAAAAACAGTGCACACATTTTTTTTTTTTAATTGTGAACATGTTATGAAGGGAGACACTGAGTCATGTTTGCTGGGATGCTTCTGAGTTCCCATGGGCACTGGATTAACTAGGAAAAGCCATTACACATGTTGGAATAATTCACACAAGTAAAACATAAATGAAGTTAGTAATATTAGTAAAGCCTTTTCTCCTCTGGGAGATATCAACCATTATGGTATCAAACATTCTTAAAACATCATGGCAGACTGAATTCATGAAGTCAATGCATTTATTTTAGAAGGAGAGGATATCAACTTTGGGGCCTAGGGAATAATATTTTATCATTACGTGCACGTTGACATGCAGGGAATCTTAAAGTGATGTCTGCTGTATAAACTGCTTCACATATTTTGAAGTTTTAACTGAAATTCCAGTGTTAAATCAAATTGCACATTTCTTTGTTGTCAACATAATGTTAGCCTTTCTGCAATCAGTGTAGGATCTGTTGAGACACTTATCTGAATTTCACTAGAACCTAAACCCTACCTTATATTCAAAGAAGCATGAATTTGGCGTTTTTACTGAATCATCTAAAATTCATCCCAAATATCAATATTTGTAGATCTTTGGACAAGCTATTAGTGAGAATTGAATTGAAATTAAATTTATCCTGCTGGCTATTTTTATGATAAATACATATCACAATATACCTGTGATATACATCACAATATATATGCATATATAGGTTATGATTATATATGTATAATTATGTATATATTATACACACATATAATATATCTAATATATTAGATATAACATGAATTATTTTATATATAAATATATTTATATATTAAGTTTGTACATTCATTAAATATATTTTATTAATTTAATATATTATACATATATTGAATATATTTTGCATATTATATACTTATGATATTATTGTATATGCTTAGATACAAAACATTTGTATAACTTACATACTGTAAATATATATATATGATTGTGGATAATTATATACTATAATTATAAATAATTTAACACGGACATGTGTAGTATATGAAGTGATAGTTTTAATTTGACATTAACTTGTCCACAGACAGCTTGCAAGTACACTTAGCAGACTCTAGTTTTACAGGAGTCAAACTTGAAAACTCATGCATGGTGTGTCTGAACAGAAGCAATGAAGAACCACACTGAGGATTCTACAGAGAACAATGCCTCTTTTCACCCATACCTGTGCTTACAGTTTGTATTTAGCCTTTAAATCAAAATGTGTTTCTCAGAAATCCAATTTTTCTAGGACACTATCAACTGAGAATCTAGAGTTCACACTTAGGCTTTATTTTGTAAGCAAGTAATTGTTTGAATTTGGAGCACTCTTTTGACCTTTCTGGACAGTAATTTGTTTCTTTTTGTTTCTCAAGGGCTAAGAGACTATACCTGGTAAGCATCAAGTCTCTTCCAACTGCATTTAATGTTATCATTTTAATTTTTTTTTTAAAAAATTCAATTATATTATTAATCTTTAAATTGAATTTTACCTGATAATCTATGAAATTTGTTACTGGCAACACAGTTCCCCAGCTGTACTTTGAATAATTTGTCATGGCACTGAATATGTATTACCTTTACAAAACATACCTTTTCTCCTCCAGAGATAAGGACATTTCTTTCTCAGGGAAGTTTGTTTTTTTTATATAATGCATTTAAATGAATTTAATACATGGTTAAAACTTCAGAAAATAAAATTATAGAGCTTTTTGTTATTGTTGTTGCTGCTGTTCAAAGTTGCATGCATGGCTTGGCTTTAGATTGCAGCTACAGAATGGATGTGAAGAGGGCTGCAGAAGGATGTTCAGTCACCCAGAATAAACACAGAGAATTACACAGTGTGTGGTTTTAATTGTAATATGTATTTACAAAATAATGGAATTTAAATACTTGAATTCATATGTTTGGTTTGGAGTGGGAAATAATAAAGAAAGGTGCTACTTTAATTAGCAAAGCAAGGAGATTAGTTGGATAATAACCTACACCTCTGAATTGGGTGACTAGGACTGCTTAAGATTACTTATTTGTTTGGAGTCCACAGGAGTTACTCTTTTGTACTGTCTGCTCAAGGTTGAAACCTGTTTGAAACATAATAGCAGGCGATTGTTTCTGCAGTTCTTGTGCTCACGCCAGCAGCTTTCACACAAACCCAGTGTCAGAATCAAGATCACAATAGTGTTGCACCTGCCAGTGAGCACCACACTGGGGACACATCTCTCATGCATCCTTATTAACATTCCATAGGCAGGCAATAGTGTCAAGAGCGTGTAAAGTTGACCAACCCACCCACCCCACCTGTAAGTTCCTCACCTGTAGGTCATGAGACTCTGGAATCTCACTAAGTGTTTTACCATTAAAATTAAGTCAATTGCAGCAATGTTGTCAGATATTTTACATTGTATTTTCTGTATCCGAAGGCATCTTTCTTGGTAAAACATACATTTACTTGTGATGGCTATTCTGGGATGTCAACTTGATTACATCTGGAATTATCTAAACCTTAACTGGCTGTATACACCTGTGAGGGATTTTTATTAATTGAGTCATTTGAAGTGGAATGATATTTCTAATTCAGATCTTTTTAGGTAGGAAGGCACACTTTTAATTAAGATTTTTCAAGGTGGGAAGATCCACCTTTAATCTGAGCCAGAACCACAAAAGACATGGAAGAAGGAAGCGTGATATCTTTGTCTGCTTGCTCTCACTGACTCTGGCAAGTCCATATCTTCACTGGCATTTGAACCTACTTCTTGAGGATCCTGGCATGTACTGAACACCAGCTGAGACATTCAGCTGTGTGAACTGAAAACCACTGGATTCTTTGACCTTCTGTTGGTAGACAGCAACTGTTAGACTAGCTGTGCCACAGCCTATAAACATAATAAATAATAAATTTATAATAAATTCTAATAAATTCCATATATTAAGCGGGGTGGTGGTGGCACACGCCTTTAATCCCAGCACTCGGGAGGCAGGGGCAGATAAATCTCTGGGAGTTTGAAGTCAGCCTGGTCTACAGTGAGATCCAGAACAGCCAGAGTTACAACAGAGAAACCTGTCTCAAAAAACCAAAAAAGTATAAAAATGAAAATAAATCCTGTGTGTGTGTGTATGTGTGTGTGTAGTTATTTTATAGGTTCTGTTCCTCTAAACAACCCAGATTAATACAGCCTTCATTTGTCACACACACACACACTCCACACTCATAATGTATAGAGAGTTCTTGAGAGCATAAATAAACAAGATACATTCCTTGGAAAACACAAGTGTTCAAAACTTGTCGATTATCAATCCTCCAACAATATTACACCACAGAATTTTTATCTAGTGTTCCTTCAGGTTGAGTTGTTTTCCCTCATTGCCCTCTCTGTAAGCCGATCCCTGAACGCGGTTGGGTATACCCAGTTGTGATGCATGTTACCTCACATCTGAATTCCCAGTAGAAATTGGAATTGGACGTTTATGGTTTTGAAACACAATACAGCTCTTACTTATTCAAGGTGTGAAGATGAAAATGAATGTGAAACTAAATTTGTGTTATGGTAATAAATAATTTTAGGGTATAGCTGACCAAATCATGGTATTTTATGATTCATTTCAAGAGTGTAAAGAGGAGTGAAATAGAAACACACCCCTACAGTGGGTAAAACAAGATCATACATATGGCTTAGAGGTGGGTATCGCTTTCATTGTAGCATTGCTTAATTGTTTCTTTCTATTTTGTTCATTCTATTACATTCATAAGTACTCAGTAAGACCTCCCTGGGCCAGTGTGTTTCATAAGTCAGTGCCACATATTTAACTTTGGAACAGCATTGCCATTGAACAAACCTATACAAATCATTCATTTAAAGTATCTCAGTTGCATACATCCTTTTCAAAGCATTTTGCTCAAGATTAGTATCTATTCTTTTCTGTCTGAATTCAGTGGAACTTTGAGTCATACAGAAAAAATATTGCGGCTAATAAAAATCAAAGTTGCCAGCAGCCTATACATCACCTGCTGTGTCTGGAAAATATGCTTATGTTGGAAGATATCAGGAGGAGGGAAAACATTAGTGTAAAATGGAGTAAGATTGAAGAGAAAACAAATGGGCCAGGCTGCCATGGAGCTGTGTCTTTATTTAGTATATAATTAATATTTTTTTCCTTATGAAACAGTTTTTATGGCACTAAGTCAAATAATTATTATTATATTAGAAAAAATATAATCCTTCTCATATACCAAGTCTGTGTAGAACACTTTATTTTCAGAAATAATGTACAAATAACAGAAAATGAAAATTACCCCTCTCTTGGCCCATTATCACTCATAAATTTAGAAGAACCACTGAAGTCTATGTGATATAAATATCATCAATATTTAATAGTATCTTAGATTTTCAATCTCCCTGGAATAACATTGACTTAACAAAGAGATTTAGTTGAGATACATATATGGGGTAGAATTTTAACGATTAGTACTTTAATTATGTAAAGTACTTTAATAACCGTTGGTATTTTATTTTAAAGTGGTCAGCTCTACCTCAGTTTCTTCATCCATAAAGTATTACATAGTTGTTTTCCAAAAAATGTAGTAGTATTTCAAATAGCATTTAAAACCATCCCTGTCTTTATCATCACTGAAATATTCCACTTTGAACAATGACTACCATTTTATCTTCAATAATTCATTCAATATTGCATAATCAAAGAAATCTCAGTTTGGAAAATCAGTATATTTGTGAAAGACATAATACTTCTACAATAGAACACAAAAGACTTGTAATTCTGAACTGTATTTAATTTGCAATATATTTTCATTTACTTCCATTACTCAACTGCTCATTAAAGTAATGATACTTTCTGCATGTGATACTTACTGACTAGGACTGATACACTTCATATTTTGGTGGCATTATTAATATCAAGAGATCTCACAGTGATGATCGCATTATTTTCTGGCATCCATATGTGATTCATGCATGGTGGCGATCTTCCTAGTACAATATCAAGATAATATTTAGGAGACTGGCCACAAAAGAGCTACAGAGCAGTTTTATATAGTTAGTAAAAATAATTTCTTGGTTTTATTGGAAATAACAGCTGTTTTTTAAAAAATTCCTGTGATTAAAAAATTTTGGATTAAATGTCTCTATGTATTTGCCTTGTTTTTTATACACTTGATTTTCAAGTACATAGTGTAACATTCATCTCAGAATAAACGTTCAACCATCTGTTTTCCTCCATTTACTTAAAGAAATAATAAAGGATTGAACTTCTGTGTTTGGCTAGACGATACATTGCTTTTGAAAACCGATTTGAATTGTCTTTTAATTAATTGTAGGAAAACTTGGTTTACTATTTTTCTTGAAACCAGTTTGATTTTGTTTCACATTTTATTGTTTTTGATTTAAAATTTTAATTCGTGTTACTGCATTGCATTCACATTCTTCATCTCTAAATGTAAACTTGTTTAAAAATGGCACTGATCTAGACATGTGAGCAGTTATTTTGCATCTAGGCAGCTTTTAAAGTAGACCCTTGTTGTTTTCTACATGGTCGCATCTGTCTGTAATTCCACCATTCTGGAGGAGAATGCAGGATCCAAAACGTAAGGCCAATGCCTTACATAAGACCAAATGTCAAAAAAAAAAAAAATACAGTAGAGCCTGGAAAATGGCACACATTTATAATCTACTAATTATCTATATATTGCATACCTAAACAATAGTCTATGATATGTGTCATAACTCAGTAATTCATTTGCATTGTTTCCATATGAGTGTGTTTATTTATATACTCCTACCATTAACTATCTAAATAAATTACCAGAGCCAAAAAATTGAAGGCACACAGTATAAGGGGACATGTTCTTCTATCAAAAGTTGTTTTGGCCATTTTAAACAAGTCTATAATTCTTACCAAAGGGTATATTCAGAATGACCTGTAATATTTTGTCTTTATGTTCTTTCTGTTTCCAATTTATTTTATTTTATTTTATTTGCATTTTTCCTATACACATGTCTGTATACCACATGCATTTTTTACTTTAAAAATACATCATACATTTTTATAATAACTTCAAAATTAGTATTTTCTCTTTTTTGGTTTCTTTAAAACAGGATTTCTCTGTTGTAACTCTGGCTGGCCTGGAACTCACTGTGCAGACCAGGCTGGCCTTGAACTCACAGAGATCCACTTGCTTCTGCCTCCCGAGTGCTGGGATTAAAGGCATGTGCCACCACTACCCAACAAGTTATTATTTTCTAATCATAGAATAATTCACTTTCCTCTAATATTCCAACATTTATTTTTGTCTTCTGGAAGCATTAGCTCCTAAAAGATCTGAGAAATTCCTCATTTCCTACTTAATGGCCATTTATGTTATGTTATATTACAGAAGCTGCCACATCATTTTGGCACAACTGCCATTTGACACTCAATCGGTTGTTACAAGAGTGACAGGAAAATGTCAATGACATAGTGATTATGAGTTTATTAAAAGATGTTTCCCTTAAATGTGCATTCCTAAATATGCATTTAACATCTGTCTTTTAATGTCTTTTACAACACGGTGTGAATATTCATGACAAATAAGTCCTGCTGTGACTTGTGCACATGTACTTCTGGCTTCCTGCTCAGGGGATGTCTGTTTTCTGTCACTTCTGAGGTTGACAAGAATCTGCATTGTCAAAAGGCAGCCTAAGAAAAATCTTGAAGTACTGTGAAACTATGATCATCTGTGCAAAGCAAAGCAACCCCTTCTCCCACCTAGCGTCAGAGTTTCTCTATGTTGGGGACATTTGTATCTCAGCACATACTATACAACTTCCTTTTTTAGGCATCTTTAATTTCCATACTGTTATTTTAAAGCACTTAGTTCACATTGTGAATAGAGTTGTGATCCATGGAAACAGTTCTGTTTAAATTTTAATCCCTGTTTGGACCATCTAAAGGAGGGTTAAGAAACGGTTAAGAAAAGATGGCAAGGTGTTTGCCTTTGGATCTCAAATGATGCCTGTTGTAGAAGTTTATTTTTCGTTATGTTTAAAATACTGTTTTGTACACTGTTGAGTGAGGGGCTACCTGAGTCTTGGCATTTTGTATTGTCTGCAGATATTGGATGTACATGGGAGATGTTTGATTGCTTATGATCTGCATGTGCTAGCAGTAGAACACCTGAGGAGTTCTGCATCAAAAACACCTGAGATCAGATGCTTAGGGATCCACTGTTGAGTATGGCACTGGGCAGGATAGTGGTTCCCTCTGCTGAGGTCTGGTAGGGCTTGCACCTATGAAAATGTCTCTGTCTCTTCCTTGCTGAGCCTCCACAACAGCTTAACAACAACAGGTGCCCCTCTCAATGTCTCATCAGTATTCACCATCCTGTGATACTATTGGGAGGTTGTGGAACTTGTAGGAGGTAGTGCCTGGCAGAAAAAAAGTTAGACTTTCAGTGTCATGACCTTGAGGGTATATTAAGACTCAGAGTCCCTCCTTTCTTTTTCTGTCTGGACACCATGAAATGAACATATTTCTTCTACCACAAACTTACAACCTCCCCACACCATCAGCAGTCCCAAGCAACCATGCAGTAAATCACCTGAACTCATGGGCCAAGTATATCTTTCTCCTAATACAGGCATTTGTCACAGAAATGAGAAAGGGACACTAGGTTTGCTCAGCATACAGAAAGCAAATGCTGTCTGAGAACACAGCAAGAATGACAACTTGTACACCAGGAAGAGAGCAGTCCTACTCACACTTGGATCTTAGAACTTCATTCACCAGAAAGATGGAGAAATGAAGTATGGTTTCAGCCACCCAGTCTCTCTCATTTTGTTGTGTCAGACTGAGTGAACTAATACAGTGAACTACTTGATGAAAATATTTTAATTCCAAATTAGTCAATCAAATCTTTAGTGAAGCAGGTCAATGGCAACTTCCTTTATCACTACTTTGTAAGAAGGGATTATAGCTGAATGTTGCTAAGGAAGACTTAAACATCCAACGCTCAGCATATCTCTGTCTTAGCTGGTTTTGCAGTATGTATACAGGTGCTCTCTCATTACTAAGATTAATTAATTATTAATATTAATCTTGATAAAAATCAAATTTAACATAAACAAATCTTACCCTGACAAAGACTATATAGATAACGAGCTTTCTTTGCATTATTTCATTAATTAGACAGTTTGAAAGAGAGTTGTGGTTAACTATATAAAGTAGCACACTACTGCTTGTTTAACAGTCTTTTTATGAAGCACCTCACAAAAGTAGTCATGAACAGATTGTTGTATATCCTGTATGATTCACCTGTATATTTTTTCTGTGTAAAATCTGTTGTTATTCAAGTATTTTCTTGACCTATTGAATAATGAATATATAATAACATGTTATTGATAGTTAATAATTGTGTGTGTTGTTTATTTTGAAATGAATTTTTGAATTATTTTGTCTTTGGTTTAGGTCACCACATTTTATTTTGGGATGTTGTTCATCTGTTCATACAAATATACACAAAGATCTGTGTGTTCACAACAAACAGTTACTAACTGTGCAAACAATTCTGCAGGGTAATTTATGAAATGTGCTATGAGGTTATAAAATAGGTAGGGAGTTGTAAGAATTGCAGCATAGTGTGAGATGACTGAGAAAAGGGAAAAGGCATAAAGAAATATGAGACTAGATTCATGTGCAATAATCTCAAAATCATTAGTTTTATGATATCTTGCTGGTAGGGAAAAATTACATTAGACTCAAATATAAGGGTGACATATTTTGGAATATAAAGCTGTCATCCTGCTTTGGAGGTAAGCTTAAATTACTTTTGTTTACAGCAATTTTGCTTGTTTAATTCGATGGCGATCTACGAAAACTCTTATTTTCTTCTACTACCAGTTCTGATGTCTGCAACACTGTGAAAAGAAAATTGTCTGTATGAAGGGTTTACATGCAGGGTTGGAAATTTTTCCCTTCAACAAACTCATTGATTGGTGTTGTTCCTGACTATAGGAAATCTCTGGTGTAAAATGGCTTTTGTACTTTGCTTTATGTTGAGCCATTACCTAAGAAAGCAAGAACAAAAACAACTAGAACTATTGCTCTGACAATCTCCAACTCGTCACTGAAAAACTGCAGTGGTTTTATGTATCTGTAAAAATCCTCTTGCATTCATTGATAGGTGAAGGATTATACAAGTTGAACCATTGAAAATTAAGCAGATGGTTATCTAAGTAAATTTTTCTCTGTTTGATTGAATAACAACTCTTCTTTTCAGTTTAAGATTTCTTTTGCTCCTTAGAAGGTCTGAAAAGCATTTAGCTGATCCATTTATGCTTCAGGGGTAACACACCTAGAAGACAATGTGATATTCCTACTTCACTAAGAGTTCAGTGATTGAAAACTGGTTGTGAACCTAATTATTAAGCAATATTATGCATCTTCTTTGTCATTTACAGAAAAGTAGATGTGTTGATGCATCTGCATGACTTAGAAAATTGGAAATCTGAAGGCACTGAATTCTTTGAGAAAAATTCTGAAGTATTTTTTTGTATTCAAAACTCACTTGGAGTCAGTAGATATGGTCATAATTTCGCCATTTTACTGAAGAATCGCTGCCTTGATGTAATTGTTTAAAACTCACTAAAAAGCATAACCTACAAACTAGCAACATTGAAAGAGCAGATACAAACTCTGAATGACGAGGATCTAGGGTTGTGTCATATAATACATATATGTGTATTATATTATGATTCACCCTTCTAGAAACAGAAAACATAAGTATGTCTTTGGCAAGCTGGTAACTTTTCCTCTTGTTAGAGCCATTCTTTGGTTCAATTTGAATTTTCAACATTTCCCAAAAGTTTAAGTATTAGATGCATAGTACTTTACTTATCTCTTAGTTCTCATGTGCAATGGAGCCTTTAAGAGATGGCACTGAGAGTCTTTAAGACACTGGAATTTGCCTTTCATGTAAATTGTGGAAGCTTTCTTCCTTTCATTCGCCCTTCTGCTCTAGGCTGGGAGGCTAAAATTTTACTTGGCTGCTGTAATATATTACCATCCTAGAGACTGAAAGGCAATTAAGTCAATCAATTGTGGACAAAAATCTCTAAGACTGTGGTTTGAAGTAAACATTTCTCTTATAAGTTGATTACATCATGTATCTTTAATAGGCATGGAAAGCTATCAACTGTATACACCCAATATGTGTCCGCTAGATTACATGTTAGTATCATGCTTATAAAAGTCTTTAGATTGTTCCCATAGTGACAACACTAATTTCAACCCCAACAATAGAGGAAACTTCTCTTTTCTTCTGCATTCTGATCAGCATTTCTTATTAACTTTTAATAATATCTACTTTGATTTGATGAGGTGATAACTCACTGAGATTTTGGTTCCTATTTCACTGTTGGCTAAAGAAAATGTGGAAGTTAAAGGGTAGCCTAGCGGCTACAGGGCTTAACTCTCTACCTTTCATTCCCCAGCACCACAAAAATTTGCTTCCTATACTTTCCCAAACAGACCAGAATGATGTTCAACCATAAAAACAATGATAGCCAACCGTCTTCTCTCATATTTGGATACTAGTTAATTGTTTTGTTTGTTTGTTTTGTATGTTTACCCTAGAGTACCAAAAAGACAGTAAACTAGAAATAGGTCACTGGGTGGATACCTTTAGAGAATAGTATAGTAAAATACAGAGGCTCTGCTTAATTTTTATGTCAACTTGACAGAGCCAAAAGTCACCTGTGAAGAGAGAACTTCAATTAAAGAGTTGCCTTAATCAGATTACCTGGTGCCATGTTTGTGAGAGATTATCTCGATTGATGATTGATGTGAGGGGGTCAAGTCCCCAATGGGATGCACCATACCTATGCAGGTAGGCATGGGCTGTTTAAGAAAGCAGAGCATGACTCAGTGAGTGAGCCAATAAGTACCATTTTCCGTGGAGTCTGCTCTAGGTTCTTACGCCCTGAATTCCTTCTGTGATGGAGTGGGGCCGGAATGCTCTTTCCCCTCCAGATTTCTTTTGTCATGGTGCTTCTCACAGAAACTGGGTGCAAACTAGGACTACAGGAAAAAAAATGGGAGTAGAGAACAGAATACTAGTGACAGAAATGCTCACAGATAAAGGACCATGGGGATTGGACAAATGAGATTTCTGGGGAAGACAAAAGAATTCATGAAAAGCTATCTAAATACTTAAGAACATTTATCTCAAGGGGAAAAATTTATTTAGAGGAATTAGTAGAACACAGGTGACATGACAGGTCAAAAGCTCATGACTGGGGAATAATAGGCCCTAGAGTGGACCTTACTGTTGTTTTTCTAAGTGTTCATGCTGTCAAACTGCATTCTAATATTTATGTTTATACAAATAGATTTGTGCTGTTCTCAACTTTTGTCAGAGAAGATTCCTTTTTGTATTCAGTAGTGGTTAATGCAGGGAATCATGACTGGTCATAGTGCTAAGTATAAATATAAATGGATGCTCCGTTTTGAGTGGGTTAACAATATCAACCTCCAAGGCTTGGAGAATTTCAAGCAAGGTGGGATGGAGGGCAGAAAGAGCAGAATGAACATAGGAACATAGGGGATTGGAAGGAATTGTGAAAAGAGAACTTTAAGATATGACATTGCTGTTGCAAACAATAACTCAAATCAACTGTGGTAACTTGTGCAAGAAAAGCATATTTTTGCTTTTATTTATAAATAACTTTTTTTCTTACATAATATATCATGACTATAGTTTCCTCTCCTTCTACTCCTCCAGATTCCTTCCTATCTCCCCTATCATCCAGATTGACCCCTTTCTGTCGCTCATTATAAAACAGACTACTCCAGGAATATGATATGATATGATATGATATGATATGATATGATATGATATGATATGATATGATATGATATATAAAACAAAACATAACACATTGGCATTAGACAAAACAAACACGCATAAGGGAAAGAGCCAAAGAGAAGACACTAGAATCAGAGACTCACTCATCCGCACACTTAGGAATCTCATAAAAACACTAAATTGGAAACGATAACATATACACAAAGGACTTCGTACAGACCCATGCAGGCCCTGTTCATAATGCTTCAGTCTCTGAGTTCATATGTGGAAAAGCATCATATAAATGTATGCAAAATTGCAGCACAGATGGAGATAGGGCCTTAACATTCCACCCCTATCACAGGAACTATGGGTGATTGACAGTTGCTAAGAGAGGGAGAGTCATTTTTCTTTGAGAATGTGGCCACTGCTGGGTACTTACCAGGAGTCATGCTGCCAGACTGTATCCTAAATATTTATGATTGTACTCATACATTTCCCTTGTTCTCGACATTGGCCAGTGATGCTTCTGAGTGGGTAGTGTTTACTGTGGAGAATCACAACTTTATGAATCACTGAGTGCTCAGCTGTGGGTGGGTCATTATATCCAACATCTCCCCTCCAAAGCTCTGAGACTGTCAAGGAAGATGAAGTGGAAAGACTACAAGAACTGGTAGAGGAGAGCTGTGAAATGCTGACTACTAGATATGGTGTGGTTGATGCATTTATCAATTTATAGCATCTGTGGTTCTGTGGTTACCTGTGAAAGATCTGTATAAGCTCATGCCAGTAAAGCTGCTAACATGGATATTAGAGGGACTCTTGAGGCCCATATATACAGAAGAGCTATTGGAAGTTGATGGCAGCTAGGAAGGGAGAGTACCTTTCCTTTGGGATATGGCCACTGGTATGTTGTTCATCCCTAGTGCATACACATATGGAGGCACTATTTGGACTTGAGGGCTATTAATACCAATTTTCAAAATAGTACATATTTTAAGGATACTAAAAGAGGATCTCCAAGTATCCACATGAAAGTATAAGGAGATGAAATGTGAATTATCTTGATTTGGTTATTACATATATGGGTTAATGCTTAAAATTAATATTGAGCTGGAGTTGTAGAGGAGTGCTTGATCATTTAGTCTAGCATCATGGCTGCTCTGGCAAAAGATTTCATTGAAAAGCCTGTGGTGATAACTAGGTAGGGATCAAATCCACAGGTCTGTATGAAGGGATCACATTCAGAGGCCTGTTTTGGACTGGATGGAATGTAGAAAGAATGTTTGTACACAACTTTAATCCCATATTCAGAAGGCAGTGGTGGTACATACCTTTAATTCCAAAATCTTGGGAAACAGGAAGCAGAACTCAAGAGTCCTGTCAGTATTAGACAGGAAGTAAGATCTGTGATGAATCAGAGTGAAGAACAGGCAAAGTTAGCAGAGTGGGTCAGAGGGAGGACACACCCATGTTATAAAAGCAGGCTCTCAGCTCAGAGAATTGGAGGACAAGACAGAGATAATAAATCAATGAAGAAGTCTGACTAGGGATAAAGGTAGAGAAGCAGAGAGGCTGATGGAGGCAATATGGAGCAGTGAGAACTCACAGAGACACAGAAGCAGTCTGAGGTGTCTGAGACAGAGACACAGAGGCAGCTGGGCAGAAGTCAGTATCAGTCTGAAGAGCAAGTCAGTTTGAAGTTGAGCAGAGCAGTTCAATCTGAGGCTGTCAGAGAATCAGTCAGAATCTGCCAGAGTCAGAAGAGTTCTATCAGAAACAGTCAGCCAGCTTAGAAGATCATTTTGAACCAGCAGCTTGGAGAGGAGTTTGAGCCAGAACAGAGAATGAGTTGAGCCAGAAGAGTCAGAGCTCAGAAGGAGCTTGTCAAGTGGCTCAGTCAGCAGTAAGTCTCAAAAGTTGATTACATTGTACAGAAGTTTAAATGTTCTAGACTGTACAAGCCTAGGCTTAAGATTAGTCTATATGGAGGCTGAAACACTCCAGTGCTCCAGGACTAGGACTGGGGGATTGAATTAGCCAAAGAATAAACAGCTTTTGAACCAGAATCAATGGCTACAGATAGTGGTTAATGCCTTTAATCCTAGTATTTGGGAGGCAGAGGTAAGTAGATCTCTATGAGTTCCATCTAGGCAGGGCTATAGATGAGACCCTTTCTCAAAAACCAACCAAATAATCAAAAGTCACATTATATTTTGAAATATGTATAAATTGCTATGTGTTCTAAACAAAAAATTACTTTAAAAACATTTCATGCAATGAAATGAAACTATCTTGATATGATCACTATGTATCAAGTACAGGAATTATTCAACTGTAAGTCAAAAATTTGTAAAATATACAATGATAATTTGGGAACAAACTCATAGTATCTTTCTTTAATCTCAGATATATTTAAAAAACTATAGGAAACAATATAACAGAACAAACATTTTAGTGCTGTTTTAAAAATGTTTTAGGTGTCAATAACATCAGACCAAAGCGACTTGCAGGTGTTCAAAATTAGCTTCCTCATGAGACATCATGACACCCACAATTGCTGTGTGCAATTCCTGACCAGCACCCTTCTACTGGAGTAGTGAGGTAGAGTTAAGTGTATGGTTAAATGTAATATTTGCATTTTTTCATTTTGTGCTGATAATTTCCTTCCTTGGCAATACACTGAAAGTGATTTTAAAAATTTATTAAATGTGCTTTTTTAAATAAATAAGTTCTTTAAGTACTTAATTTTGAATTACTCTTTGACATCAGATACAAGTAAAATAGAAGTTGGGAATTGCCCTTCCTCCAGGAATACTTGGTAGATATTTCATGATAATTGATTAAAATGTAATTACAGACAGGAAGTAATTAATTCTCTCCTTTCTTATCTATTGGAATCAAGGAAAGAACAATGCAGAAAACAACAATTAACAAAATCACTGATTAACATACTGGAGTTGGACTTGATTTCCACACTTCGGGATCTTGAATTTGGATGTAAACTGGCAAAGTAGTTGAGCACAAATATGTCCTATTAAACTAGGTTTCTTTTTTTTCTATCTACTTTGATTTGAAATTTATATATTTTTCTCTCAGTTCTTTCTTATGTTTTAGTACCCCTGAACATGTAAAGAAAAAACAAAACTTCTTTAAAACTAAGATTATGTTTTCCATAAAATGCACATGGAAAAAATAGAAATGTTTAAAATGATTATACAGTACTTGGGCTAAAATATCCAACATATAAATCCTAGATTTAAAAAAATTACAGAATAGAGCTTCTGTTAACACTAAGATATTTTCTGATCATTTTCTCTGTGTTTCTAGGAAGTAATTGGGTTTACACTGAGGCAGAAAAGGAGGCAGGATTGGTTATAGGAGATTTTAGCACTCAAAATTTTAGATTGGGAATCCATAGTCAATAATGTGGCTTCCTTTTTTCTGGATTGGTAACTAGTATTTGCCTTTCATATTATAAACTCCCGAAGTAAACAGAAGTACATTCAATTGAATATGAAAGTCATATGATGCTCTGTAACTATCAGTTGTTAATTTTATTTCCATGTGCTTCTTGAGACCTGTAATCTAAGCATCAGAAATAAGCTGTAGCATAGTTATACTATAGTGCTTAGCAGGCCCCTGAAGAACAGGGGCTTTTGAGATGCTTAGCAACAGTATCAGAGCAGTGCCTTGCCTTGTGGGCTTCAATCAATATTTTATGTATTTGCTACAGCGGTGCAAAATACTAAGACATATGCAGTTGTCCACAGTTGAACAATATTCTATTATATAGATGTGGATAACTTTCGGCGAATAATTTTCACAGTAAAGTGACTAAAATCTGTGAGCTGGTTTTATGAAGCAGCACTTCATTCCAGCATTCCTGCCCTGTTCCTCCAATTTTTGACTTAAAATTCATCTGTTTATTTTCTCTACCTATTTCTCTATCTGCAAAACTGTCAGATATGCTCAGGTTGGTCAAGAACATTGAAAAATATTTCAGCCAACCATTTTCCAAAAGGAGAGAAAAGAAAGTACATGAGAATCGATGTTTTAGAAAGGGCACTCACATCGATTGCCCAGACTCCATCATTAATTTGGCTTCGGCTATTATCAGTGGAGCTGTGTGCTCATCACTCTGGGAAACAGGTGGGATGCTGGGACAACAGAAAACACCCTGGTCATTTTTCTTGATCTCAGAGTGTTTTTAGCCCCATACATGAACAGTAATGCCAAATATTTGGTTTGTGCAGTCATTCTCAGAGACTAGAAAAATTTCGGTGTTATTCCAAACAGAAATCATTTAAAAGCAGTGTAGTATTCAAATCATCTATGTTTATTACAAGTTAAGAATTCTCTCTTAGTCAACATTTCTGGTTTCTCAGTTCCCAGGAGCACAGTTACCTGGGTAATGTGTTGAGAATCCCAGTGAGGAAAATTGAGGAACCCATGATTTGAAGCCATCTCATTGTTTTATTGCCCCTTACCTCATAATCTAGATTTGCTTTCAATCAGTAATTCCTGAGTTTGAGAAAAAATGGAAGATTGTAAAACTTATAGTTCAAGAATATTTACTTGAGCATTTTTCTCCATTACTTTATTTTGTGGAAATTGAAGCAATACCTTTCTGAGCTCATGTCAATTTAACGAAGTAGTTTCAAATTAATAAGACTATGTGTATGGAAGAGAAATATGTCTTAGGTATGAAGAATTTGAGGAAAATGGTTAATAAAATAACAATAAGGATTGATTCTGTGTTGTAACAGGTAAAATGAATATATAAAAACACTTAAAGAATAAAATAATACATGAAAATTGGGGGTGAATAAATTATGAAGGAAATTTAAGATCTAAGACGTGACTTAGGCAGCGTTTAAAATGTTTGAGAGTAATGTCTAATAAAGTAGAAATAAAATTATGATCATAGTAAACAAAGATCAACAAAGATGACGAAGAAACAGTTTTCAGATTCTGAGTTTACGATGATTAAAAGAAAAAAAAAGAAAGAAAGCATTGAAACATACAGCTGAGGACTTTTGACTGCCGTTGAACAAGATCCTGTTCTGTGTGTCACTTACCAGCAAAATGGTATGCTTGAAAAATCAAGGCTGTAAATACATCCCAGTTTGGAAGTCCTGAAACTTATGGTATAGGTGGTGGCCATAGGAGGAGTTTTGTGTTAAGTATACAAGACAAAGTTGATTATAGTGAAATGTAGAAGGCAACAAATCAGGGAGAGAAAATGAATGAATGTTCATTAATGGTCAGCCACTTTTGATTTTGAAATGCAGAGATGAAGATATAAAACTGACTATAAATTAATCAGTACCTTATAAAGGGGAAAAAAAACATAAAATGTTAGTCCAGTGTACAAAGATTTTTGGAACTATAAAAACAGAACTTGCCCAAGTATAGTACATCACAAGGAAAAAAAAGAGCTTATCTAAAACTGAGTGGTTAGAATTAGAGGATCTGAAGATTCTTGAGGCATGAGTCTGCAAGAAACCAATCAGCAATATCCATATGTACCTTGGCTTTTTTGGTAGAAAATAAATAATTAGATATAACAAATTCTAGAAATTGGTTTTGATCATAAATAGTCAATAGAAGTCAGAGCTGTTGTTAGTAATAATCAAGCTACTCTGTATCTTTAATCTAGAATGGGGAGAGATAGAAGCTAAGAAGGGAAAAACCCAACATTTATAGACAGACCACTCAAACAAAGCTTCTCACAAATAAATATAAACAACTGGGTATTCAAACTGAAGGACAGCAACAAAGGCAAGTGAATACAACCTCTTGAATCACCAGGATGTAGTTTTAAATTACGTTTTAATTTTATGTTAGCATGGCCTTCAGGCTGTGTTCCTATTCCTTTGTCCTGCTATAAAATAGAGGTAATGATGTTTGCCATTAACTGGGTTATTAGATGCCGTTAGAGTGAGAATGTCACATGACCTGACACTGTGTGCTTAATAAACAGAACACTTGACACCATCACCATCACAATCGTTTTTGGACATAAAATGTATAAAACAAAGGAATACAGCCCCCCCATACAGCTACTCTATGCTTGTACAAATCTTGTTGTTAAGTTGAAAATAATACACAAAGCACTTGATACCTGTCACTGAAGGCATAAGGCCAGATTAGAGAAATCACTTCTGGTCTGAAGTCATACATGTATCGATAAGTGAGTTTCACAGTACATCTTGCCTTCTTTCAAACCTTGCTCTGGGTACATAGCAATCAGATGCAAAGTACCTCATTCCTCTGTAGCTCTCCCCATGCTGCAGACCTTGAAGTAACGAAATCAAAAGCTGGAAGAAACTGAAAAATTCCTAGATGACATAAAGTTTATTGGAAATTCAAGATATTAAGTTTCCCATTAGGTGCAGAAATTGGAGATGCATGATCCAAATTAATTTTGTATCCACAAATTTTATGTATTATGAAAATGAAAACCATCATATCTGGTATATAAATTACCATATTCTAAAACCAACTAGGGAACGCTGCAATAAACACAGAAAGGCTGAACAGAAAATTGTGTTGCCTTGGGACAAAGAAAGGAGCCTTCAAGGTGTGCAGAGATAGAAACTCCTTGGAATATTAATGGGAAAGTTGAAAGAGAGCAAAGAGAGGTGAATTTTAGAACAGACTTCAAAGCAATATTTGGGCTGTGGACACAAAGACAGTATTAGGGCCTAAAAGTTCTAGAATATTCTTTAGAGAAAGTGCAGAATATTCTATAATGAAGCCCTGGGTTGTTAGCTGTAGGAGTGGTGATGGTAATGCGAATACTTAGAAAGCACATGTAAGAAGTAGATTAATGAATACATTCCACACAGGGCTGAGGATACCATCTGATCATAAGATTGGGGAACGAGCCTTGAGCATAATCTAATTATTGACCTCCAGTGTCTAATCCAGCCTCTCTGGAGCTATCTGTCTTGGTTAACTGAGTTGGTAGACATTTTTCTTCTCAGTGCAAGAGCTATACCTACCTCAAGAAACTGTGTGTCTAAGTCTTTTCTCTACGAAGTTTCCACAGTGTTTCTTACTATAACCCTGTGCTGGAAGGGCTAATTCCAGCAGGCTAGGGATTGGTATGAGTTTTCTTAAGTTAGTTGCAAAGCTTTGGCCCTCAGTAAAGATATGAAATATGGAACTTAATAATGCTACTTGTTGCCCTGATGAGTAGTTTGGAAGTAATTTACATCAGCTGCCCAGCATTGCTTATGGAAACCGTGGGATAAGATGTGCTTGCTCTCAGTGAAGACCATGGCATTTTGGGCCCATAAACAATGTGATGGTTAATCCTGGTTGTTAAAGTGACTCGACAATAGAAACAACTGAGAAATCAGCCACTATACATGCCGATGAGAGGTTTCCTTGAGCAGATTATTTGGAATGGGAAGACCCACTCAAAATATGAAGGCACATTCTGCCAGCAGCCAAATAAAAGGGGGTCTGATGGAAAAGCTTGGCTTCTTGTTTAATTGTTTTTGCTTCTCAGTGATCATTTTATTTACCCTGTTGCTACCTTTGCTGCTGTTTCTGCTACAGTTGCTACATTCCTTCTCTGATACCAGAACTCAATGTCTTTGGGTTTCCAAGATGGATAAAGATCAGTGGTTCCATGGGAATCCTTCAGGTCTTCCAGGCAAAAGTAGACTTGCTAAGGCATTTAGTCTCATGGGCTCAGCAGGCACGAGACTCTTCTTTTCCAGTTTAAAGACATACATTGTTGAATTTAACCATATAGTATCATAAACGCTGATGCAATGAATTATATATTCTATTGGTTGTTCTCCTCTAGAAAAGTCTCACTAATGCACAACTGCAAGAATATATTTTCATGAGCAGCATGGGATAAAAACCATACTCACAATTCCATTTGAGCTCTTGGGTTTGAGAGAGAACATCCATCCAGGCCTACAATTTGAGCTGACACTAGTCTCTCTGCATTCCCTGTTCTCAGGTATCCTCTGTAGTTATTTAATAGCCACTTTAATGCTGTCACCATGATGTATCTTTTATCTTCAAGGAGGCTTCCTTCTGTAATCATCATCTTTTTGGTACCTGTGAGCCCTCTTTGGTGATGGAGCACTGCCTAATTATTATGGTTATTACAGGCTCTTGTAATAGTTACCGTGCAGCATCCCAAATACTTGTGTCTACTCTTTTATAATGTGGAATTTTGAGAGCACAGCCTCTCTCTTAGTTTTGTGTATTACCCAGTGCGAAGTAAAGAAGGCAGGTTTTGGAACCTCTACACTATCGATAATATCAATACTGTTATAGTTTATAATTCTTTAAATTGAGCTAATTTAAAATTGAACTTTCATGCAAATCTTTCAGAAAATGTGCTTTAAATCATACAGGAAATTCCCCTTGCTTCCCATCAAGATTTTATAAATGCATGCCGACCAACGCAAACCCACAAAGTGAAGCATCCAATTTTGATTCAAGATGATTGTCAGTTTCCAAAGATTCTGACACACATGGTTCTTGAAGTTTGATTCTTCTGTTTGATACTTTGGGGACCGAAACTGGGAAATATAGCTTAGAATCAAACCTTGTAAGCCTTGTCTTAGATCCATTCTTGCTTGCCAAATCACTCATTCTCTGAGCATTGTCAAACTGTCCTGAGATTCGAGATGGGCTGTTATCTCCTTCCTGGAAAAGGCGCGTTATTTCTTTCTAACTTGTTGCCACTTCTACCAATGCTTAAATCTAGCAGTCTCCTCCAGGAATTAATAATCAAGAAGAAGATAAAGGAAGGATCCATTTTTCTCTACTCTTTTCGCTGACACTTAACTTTTCTTTGGATAAGAAGGGGAAAGGTTGGCTGCTTGCTTAAGATGGAGTATAGATGTGACATACAGTATGGCTGTACTTCCAAAACTCAGGTTGAAAATTAGTTACCAAGGCAATAGTTTTAAAAGGTGGGGCTGAGTGGGAGGTTTTTAAGTCATGGAGTCTTCAAATTGTTAAATTAATATATGTAACGTTCTTTCCCGATCATGATGCAACAAGAAACCAACCATCACTCAATGTGGTCTTTCCATCTTCAGTGTAGCAGTCCCTGAAGCCAAAATAACTTTTTAAATAAATTATTCAGTCTATTTTATATCTTGTAACAACAGGAAGCAGACTAAGGCAGCAAGGAGACAATCATGTGCAAAAACAGAATGACTAATATGTAAATAAACAATTATTAACATAAACTTGTATGAGCTAAAGTGATGCTTTAGGAATTAATAAAACTAAAACTAAGATAGAAATAGAAATAAGTCTTAATTCATTTGTAGTAATGTGTACCATTTCCAAAAGGAACACTATACCCACTGTTTCCTATTTTGTATTTCTTTCCCACCAATGGAACACGACAACTTATCTTTCTATTTCTCTCAGATTTCCCTGAATGGGAGAGTTAATTTAAAAATGTAATATGATCTTTATTACACGCTTCTTTGATTTAACAAAAAGTTCAATTGTGCTTCTACATTCGTCGACATTTCATTCCTTCTGAAGTCTGAATAATATTCCTTCCTGCGAGCGCACTACGTTTTATTGAACATCATTGGTTTAATAACAACTGTTATCTACCAATAACATCATGGGTTTCGCAACAGTTCTCGTTGTTGACTAACAACATTTTTTTTTAAAATTTAAGACTGCTACTGCAATAGACATCTCTGTGCCCTTTTCTTTGAGAATACATTTTATTATTCTTGCGAATCTACACCTAGGAGAGGGATTGTTAGTTCATGTGATAACTCCGTGTTTAATGATCTGAAAAACGTCTCTGGAAATTTGAAAAGAGCAGCGCTGTCTTTTCCTCTCTTCGTGGACATATGAGAGTTTTACTCGTCCACACCTTCAGCAGTGTTTGCTCCTGATCTCCTCCTTGCTGACAAGGGAGTTTCTACGGATGGTTTTGAATTTCATTTCCCTGGCTAATTATGTGTAGCCTTTGTGTTTGTTAGCTACTTGCAGACATTCTTCAGAGAAATATCCTTTCAAGTACTTCAAGCAGAGTTATTTATGTTGTTGCCTTGAGCCATACTTCTTTATTGGGAAATCATAAATCTGAATTCAAGAGTAATCCTAACCAAATTTTCTTCCCAGTTTCATCTGGAAAGAACAGACAGTCAAGTTGGTGGGAGGTTCTTTTCCAGGTTCTCAGTTATGTATTCTCTTTTGTAAATAGTCACTAATATTTAAAACTCAGACTGCATGTAAGTTTGTTGGAATTTAGCAGGAGGAAGCAAGGGTAGACAAGGCCTAGTGCTCTGAGGAAAAAGCAGGGTAGAAGGAGAATACCAGGGAGCTGGATCTACGGTGTTCTTGGAGGAAATGACTAATGGCCTGCGTTATTGGTGGTGGCTCTGCTTTTTCCCTTGGCTGTCTGGTTTGGAGACAGATAATCATTTTTATTCACCAGAATGCTGTGTGACATCCCTTCATGAATGTGATTAGTTTATTACAGTAGTGATTAAGCAACCCCAACAAATTCCTTTGGTCATTTTTCTCTTCTTGTTGAAGATAGCTTTGTCACTTTAGTCAGAATCATAGAAACACCACAGGTTTCCCAATTACTGTTTTTTCATTTTCTCCTAATAGCGTCCAAAAGGAATTAAGCCCATGAGCTGATCTGAAGTTCACATCAAACTCCTTACACTGCAGTATTTAAAATAACTTCAAATATGTCCCTGGGGTTCCTCCTCAGTTGAATTAACAGACCACTTGCTATCGCATAGTCTTTCAAGGGGCAACAAAGTCTACCCTCTAACACTTACTTCAAGGATGTTTCTGCAAGGTAGTATCTACAAAAATATGCTAAAAGACTACTCCTAACAGTCAGCTCATCATCATCTATAGTCCCAGAACTTCGAATTCCACAGGCAAGACCCTGAATTCCATATTTCAGTGAGTCTTGAAGGAGAGTCTTAAACAAGAAAGAGATCCACAGAGTACGACAGCCTTTCATGTAAGAAACCTGCCTTGGGGGAGGAGATTCCCCTTTAAAGAATTAGAGGGCTCTGCTTTCCCCTGGTTTCTCCCTCTGCTTCCCTCATTTCCCCATATCCAAAAGCAAGAAATCAAAAAGTTATCAAATACTTTTATATCCTCCTCACCCTCCCTATTTTCCTATAATTTGTATGTTTAGTCTTCTTATTTAAATATTTTTTTTCCTTCTTTTGTTTCTTTTTTGGTTTTGGTTATTTGTTTGTTTTGTTTTGTTCATTTGTTTGTTTGTTTTGAGACAGAATTCTCTGTTGTGACCCTGGCTGTCCTGGAACTCACTGTGTAGACCAGGCTGGCCTGAGTCACAGAGATCCTCCTGCCTCTGCCTCCCAAGTGCTGGGATTAAAGGTTTGCACCACCACGGCCCAGCTTGGTCTTTTTTATTTAAAAGTACGTTTTTAATGCAAAAATGTTTAGCATATTCTTTCCCTTCCCCAGCTTCTCCTCCCCACTTTTTTATTCATCCAAACAGGTTTCTCTAAATAAAAAAATAAACAAATAAATAAAGACATAAAAATTTAAACAAAGAAAAATACAGTCAGAAATATAAAACGAAACACAGATATTTTTCTTTCTACCCTATCATACTTGATACATTTTATCTCATTAATTATTTGGAAATGAATTTATTTTCCAATTTCTGTCAGCTTTATGATGTCATTCACAGTATTTCCTCTTTTTGTCTGACCTAACCTCTTGCCCCTGGCACTCAGTGGGATCTGCACTCAAGTTTGCTGTGCTTCCTTCCAGATTTGTCTTTAGAGCTTAGACGAATTTTGGGTTTTCTGGCTCTCAATGCTGTGTCCATCCCCCTCACCTTCTACCAGTTCCTTGTTTCATAGTTAATAACTGGTAAGCCACAGAATCAGAATAACTTACAGAACTGTGTGTATTCTTTCAGGTTTCTCATTATTTTGGGCCACTTTATTTTTTCTATCCATATATTTATTTTAAATGTAAATGTCAGATATTGTATGTTAAACTGTCATGGAGCTGATGCTTTATTTTCCCCAAAAATGGGGAAAATATCTTCTATTGTTTCCTTCTCCTTCTTCTTCACCTCTCCTGTCTCTTCTCTTTTTGCTTTTAGAAAGGTTAAATAGCTCATAGAAACTGATAGCAATGTATGGCTGAGTAACAGCATGAGAAGGGAATCTTAGTCCCATAACCAAGAGGAACTAAATTTTACAAAGAACTCAGCTGAGCTAGATTCTTAACCAGACCATCTGGACATTGGCCTGTGGAAACCAAAGCAGAACCCAGTCATAGTTAGCCACATACACAACCTGGAGGCATCAAATATGCTAAAGTTGTGATTTCTTTTTAGCTAATACAAAATGAAAATACTTCCGTGCGCTTCTGTGGCTTTCCCTAAATTCAGGGGTGGAGGCAGTGGGGGCGGGATCTGGAATTGAGCATCAGACTATCAAGCCAGCTAGCTCCCCAGAGAGGACTAATCACAAGCCTTTAAATGGCAGTGACTGTTGTGAAGAAGATACTAAGGATGAGTGCAGAGCAATCCTCCCCAGGCTCCTCTGCCCCTGTGAATGTCTTGAATTTGTGTCCTTCTTGATTGTGCAGTTCTCTACTGCTCTCAATTATGCTTTAGTAAATTGCCTCTCTTTATTGAGTAGATGCCTGGGGGAATATTCATGGTCATACATATCCTGTCCTAAACTAGAAAATGTGATTACTAATTTTATAGTTAGTGACTTGAGGTTTCTTTGCTACTGTTATAGAAATATTGAGGTGTCTCTGAGGACAGTGGAGTCTTTCTCAGGGTACTGGGGCCTCTGGACAGTAGCTTTTGGGCCTCTTGCCCACAGTCATTGTTACATCTTTAAATATATATATATATATATATATATATATATATATATATATATACACACACACACACTTATATTTATATATTTATATATATTTATATATATTAAATATATATGAGAAAAATAGGTATTTCATATAACACAGATGTACTTTTTATAATATTTAAATTTTCTAATAAAAATTACTAATAAAAACAATTATGAAAAGAGCATACATACAGTTTTGTGACTTTTGAATCCCACGTCAGAGCTTCTTAAAATAGTTTTGTGGACTTAAATTTCTATAAAGTGATCCACTTATTTTATATTGAAATCTTTTCCAAATGAAAACAAGTAAGATCACTTTAAGGAAGGGGAGTAGGAGAGCTGACACCAGTTGAGCTGAGAACCAGGAAACACCCTTGTTTCCAGACTCCTCCTCATCCCTTTCTTTAAGTTTTTCCATAATGAGTTTTTTAGCAGTCGGAAAGCAATATGATTCTGGCACATTCAGAAGCTATGGTCCACCAAACCAGCCTGTGGATACAGGGGAAATTGGGATCCCTTTTTGGGGTTCAGAGTCTCATTAATAAAACAATCTAAAAATGAATCCCAACAGAAGCCCAAGTAAACGAAAAACTCCTAGGGAAGGCAAGCTGTAAGCTGTAAGCTTGCCATGAAGAGGAGGATGGAAGAGAGATGGAAAAAAGCCTTGTACTTAGGCCAGTTTGGTAGGCAAACAAACACATGAAGGGTCAGGAGGCTTTCAAGAAAAAGTAAGAAAGCCCAAAATGTTGGGTAACCCCAAGTGTTTGTTAGGAACATGAGAGAAACCATTTTTGTGTAACTTGAAAACCTTTCCCCTGTGAATTGAAAGAATGAAATGCTTGAAAAATAGGAACCAGCTGCAAGGAAGCTCCCTTTATGAGCCTGGTATGCTAACGAACCAACCTGGAGGTGGCTCTGATATGTTAATTAACCAGCCATAAACTGTAGGCCTTGATAGCACAAAGCTAGGGCTCTGGAATAATACAAAAATTGGAACTTTGGAGATGGACCCTCAGATGGCACAGCAATGTTCCTGAGACAGAACAACTCAAGCCTTGATACTAATACCCACAAACAAGGATTATTTCATACTGTGTGACTCTGGCCTCAGTGATTGTTGAGTTACGGCAACATTGCTGAGCCCATACTTACCCACCTCGCACTAGTTTCTGGCTGGTGCTCTCAAGGACTGTCTGGGAATTCCCACAGTTTTCTTGCTCAGCCTGCCATGGCTTAGGAACCTCAGAGCAGATGCCTGTCAAGCTTGCTCCTGAAGCATTCTCACCAGAAAGGTTCCCCAGTGAAAACCTGTAATATTAGAAAATGTAAGGCGTTTAGAAACTAGAAAACGACGGGAATGCCCACTGGGTCATTGCAGAGTCCCTGAGATGGCTGCTTACATGGGACTACCATAACCTTTTATTATATTTTATTTCATTTTATTTATTTAGTTAGTTAGTTAATTGGGGTTTTTTTCTAGACAGCGTTTCTCTGTTGTAACTCTGGCTGTCCTGGAATTAACTCTGTAGACCAGGATGGCCTAGAACTCACAGAGATCTGTCTACCTCCTGAATGCTGGTATTTAAGGCATGGGCTACCACCGCCCAGATGCCTTAACCTTTATAATAGCATGATAATATGAGGAATGTGTGTGTGATCAAACTGAACATATTCAAAAGGTAAATATCCTGTGCTTGTCTCAATTGCTAATCCTTCACAGCCCATTGACTAGCTCTCCACCATGTTAGGAAAGCAAGTTTAAAGAAGAGGTAGAAGGAAAGGAGATAAGTTTTCTGAATAATGTGGAAAAATAGGCAGATTTACAAAGCTATCTGGCTGGCCCTGTAAACTACTACAATAGAGGTGGGGATTCTGTGAAAGTAACATTCATCTCATCAAAGGACTAATTTTTCTGCCTATACCTCTAACATGCCTTAAGGTGAGCTTGCCTTCATAGAGGTGGTCCACAGGGCAGGTGATTAAACCCACCCAACTGGATTGCAAGTTCTCCACCAAGCCCAGAGATTTTAATCTTTTAACTAGAGGAATTTTTTTTTGTTGTTCATTCTAACACTATGGTCAGAATGCTGGAGTTCTTTATTAGTATAGGAATTGAAAGATGTCTTTCTTTAGAATTCTCACCATATGTCCATGATAATTTTCTCTCCCAAGTAAGCCCTTCCTTAGATTTGAAGGATCAATACCTCACATCAAACTACGATGTCATAACTCTCCCCATAAACTTCTTTGAAGGACAATTTCATCTTAGCTTCCTTTCAGCAGACTCAACTTCATCATTCATCTAAGACAATTTAGAGATCAGTATTAAAAGAAATGATCTAGATTTCTTTTTGCCACTGTGAGAAAACAATCTGACCAAAAGCAACTTGAGGTAGGTAAGGCTTTATTTCCTCTTCATGAAGGAATTCAGTGTAGAAACTTGAAGCAGGAAGCATGGAGGAACACTGTTTTGAAGACACACACGGGCTTCTGCTTACCTATGCATCACAGGATGACCTGCCCAGGAGGCCCTGCCCAGTGAATGGTACTGGGCAGGGTCCTTCCACACTCATCAATTACCAGTCAAGATAATTCCACAATGATACACCCAAAGGCCTAATCTGGGCAATTTCTATATGTCAAATTGACAGTTAAAGCTAACAAGGACAAGAAAATTTAACAACACGTTTTGAAGTCTTCTAAACAATCACTTTGTTGCTTTAGTTAAATCAATTTAAGTTTTTATAATACATTAGAAAACTTAAATATATAATTGGAGATGTGATGTTTATTCATCTAATATCTAAATATTCTGTCTGCCCTTTATTAAATGTTGTACATTAGACTGTAGATTTAAAGATATTTTGATATAGTACATGCCAATAGGTAAACAATAAATGTTTTATGCATTGCATTTAAACTTTAAACACAGAAAATTGTAAAAAAAAAAAAATACTCAGCATCTTAGCCTTATCTAGTTGGTGGCTTTCAGATAAAAGGATACCATTATTGGGATAGTATTGTTTTAATAACTACTCCATCTATTTGTTCTAATTAGACAAATGTGGATTTTTGTTTGTTTTTTCTATTATATGCATTAAATATACTTGTACACCAAGTAAGCAATGTACTTATGGTCATTAATACTATTTCCAAAGCTTTTAGAAGTCTGTTGTGTAATCCTGTCAAAGACAGTATCACCTATACATGTATGATTGGGGAAAATACTATAAATACTCCTTTAAAAATAAAAGCTAAGTATGCATTAGCTTTTGCACATTAGCTTTTGCATAGCTGTAAAGATGATTATTACTAGATCTTTTTAGGTTAAATGAATTTTTTTTTCAATGTACATGCCTTCTAAAATGAAATCTTGAGAAAATAACAGGTTAATAACTTCCAAACTAAAATTGTTGGTCACTGTTTCAGATTTTTACTTATATGGTCCAACTATATTATGAGCATCCTTGCTTGTGTATGTTTGTTTTTGTGTATTTGTGTGTGGTGCCAGTAACAGAACCTGAGGCTTCCTTCATATATGACTGAACACCTTTGGCTCTGGTTTATTCTGGCTGATTCTCTGACTGCCCCAATCAGATGTCATTTCCTGTGTGTCACTGGTTATCACTGAGCTCTGCTACCTGTGTCTGCTTCTAGACTCTGTTTCTATCTTAAGAATTAAAGGTGTAGACCACTGCTGCCTTCTGAATACTGGGATTAAAGGTATATACCAACATTCTTAACATTCTTTCTACAATCTATCCAAACCACAAAGTCTTCTGAATGAGAGTCCTTTGTATAGACACCTGGAATAAGGACCCTTCCTAGCTTTCACACAGGCCTAGTCCTCTATATATCAGAGCAAAGCAAATGGAGTAACACAGGCTTTGGGGCATGGTAAACAGAGATCAGCCATTAAAAAAAAGTGTCACTATGAATGATCTAGATTCTCTAGACTCACTGGCTCTTTTGGGAGTGTGTCTTTATATTGTATTAGCATTCTGTTATTTTCATTTACAAACAAGAGTCACTGATACAGATTTGACTTTCTATACAGATCCATTTCAGAGTAAAAATGTCTATGTAAAAATAAGAGTTACTTAATGTCTTTTTGTTCTATAGACATTTTATTGTCTACCTAAGGCTTTATACATGTAGGCTGTTTTGCCAGTCACTGCTGAGAAGAGGCTAGATCTTAGAGCCTGGTACTTGTAACAGAAGTTATATCAAAATGTTTTTTGGAACAGCTGAGTCATGTAGAAGTGTACATACCTTTCCTGGATCCTCTCTATTTCAAGTCTGTGCTGTGATCAGTAATTTATGATGATTCTTGCTCTAAAGTTAACATCAAGATTTCTTTTAAAGGACTCTTAGTGGACACTCACCTAATACGTTCTGTGCCAATGTGGTCAAAAAAAGGTGACTTCATGTTTCTACAAAAGATAACCCATTTTATGATCAAATTCCAGACATCTTTGCCCAATATGTTTGAAACATTGTTGAAGAGACTCTCCCATAATTTTCAGACTTTGTTCCATGTATGCTTGCATTATCTCTCTTGTACCTCCTGCCTATTTAACCTCTCACCCCTTTGTTCTGATGGTCTATTGGTATCTAAGGGTAATGAATTACCAACTGCCTGGTCTCTATCTTTGAGAGCTTATTAACCAACACGACTGGTGAAATCATCTAGTATTAATGCTAAGAGAAAGGCTGGAGAGCAGAAAGTTACACATGAAAGTCACTCAGTGGTAAACAGCTAAGCCCATCACAACAAGATAACCAAATGGTTCTAAATAACACTCCATGTGAAATGAAAGAAGCTCATAAAAGGTGGATCTTCACCTTTCAGCACCCATTAAGGATGATGACTAACCATAAGGGGAGGGTAGTGTTTGATATACTGAGCAGTGCCTGGGTGACCTAGTTTAATATGATCTACTCTGATCATAGTGATATTTGAGGACAGAATATCCTATGCTAAACTTCCATCTTTGTGTGAGCTAGATGGAACCAGTTAGATGAAAATGGCTCCAGAGTGACCACCAAAGCCACTCATTTCATTATCATCCCATCTTCATGTTCCACATCATACTCTCCATTGCAAGAACAGTTGACAGTTGCCATGGTAATGGCTGGAAAGGGGCATAAATGGAAAGAGTGCTGTCATATAAATCTCTGGAAATCTCTTTCCATTCCCAGCAAATATATTAATAGTGCTCCTCTATAGTCTCATGTTCTAGTCACTCACTTGTTTCATGCTCTATCTTTAACTTCCTGATCCCTGGGGCTCGAGAAAATGATTCGTGAGTTTATCTCCAAATTCTATTCTTGGCTGTGGATAAAATTCTTCTTCACTATTCAGATGAATCCTGTTACTGGTCCCACACTTTTTGAAAAGGGAAAAGGCTCCTAGTTTCTGAGCAAATCTTAGAGCAAAAGTACTTAATGAATCCATTACTTATATAGTTGTAAATATGTAAAAGTGATTTAAAATTTTAAGAGAATGTTTAAAATATGTAAGTGGATATTTTTAAATAGATCACAAATATCAAGTTCACTTATCTACACACAGACATACTTAGAGTTCACAGTACACAGGACGCATCTTAGTGTTGCTCTTGATGGGGTTGGACACTTTAAATAGTTAGGGAGAAAAATAAAGCCACATGAAAACAGAATAGAAAATCTCAGGCAAAATGTCTCAACAAAAGATGACTTACATGTGGTGAAAACCTAAATGTATCCAATTGCTCCTATATATATCAAGAATTGAGTCAGAATTAACATGCAAAATGCATAGATAATTTTATGAAAAGACAAATTTTCAATAGCTTTTAACTTTTTTTTTTTTAACTATTGAAAAAGTAATTGATATTGCAAAGGACAATATACTAAAGAAAAACTGGGTGAAAAGATTAGAGTTTAGTTACATTTCAACTATAGTAATTGAAAGCTGTACTTGTAAAATGGCAGGATTTATCTCAAAATTTGGTTTGAAAAGGAGTCTAATTACGAGGCTGTTAACTGTCCTAAGTGAAGCTTAGCTCATGATCTAATCCAAGATAACTGAAGTGGCTTCAAAGTTTTGACACTAATTGGTTATTTGGAGCCCGGGGAGTTTGGGGAATTGACACTAAGAAATTGAGAGGTTTTTGCTCAGTCGCTGATGTTTAAGTGACAAAAGGCAAACACAAAGACATTCTTACTCTGCACTCTGCAGAAAGAATTGCATACCTCTGTAAAATTTTGCAAACTACTGTTTCTACAAAATTTAGGATGGTTCATTTCCATTTTTTTTCTACATTGTATATATTATAGTCAAACAGCACGATATCTCAATATAGGATAAGGAAATGTTTAGTTTAGTGAAATAATTAACATTCCCATGATATCATATAATTAACCTGTTCTTGTGTGTGTGTGTGTGTGTTTGGTATGAGTGTGTAACTCTACCAACAGAGGTTCAATATACTACTAAGTGTAGTTATCATTGTGTATATTAGGTGTCAAGGTCTATCCAGCCCACATAGATGCACTTGTGTGCTTTGGACTGTACTGCTGATTCCACTATACACCAAAGATCATGGTGTATTTTTCCTTTGGGTCAGATTTAGTTCACTCAATACAACATCTTTTCTAAATCTAACCATGTCGGTGCAAATGGCACTTTTACAGAAGGCTAGTTGTCATTGCCACATTGACAGGCTTTAGAATTAAGAGTCACAACTCTGAATACACCTGCGATGGCATTTCCAGAGAGGATTACATGAGGAGAATGAAAGACAGACTCTGCTCCTCACAGTAGAGCTTTCTCCATTTTTCCAAGCCCAAACTTGAATGTAATAATTTCATACACTAATTTCTGTGTCCCAATTTGTTTGTCAGTAGTAGGACCTCCAGACTGCATTAATGCTGTAGACTGGGTCTTGGGTAGAATAAAATAAGAAATAAAGCAAAGCCCAGGTGAATATTGGCATTTCTCTCTTCCTGTTTCTACTCTGAGATGCAATCTGTCCTCAGGTTTCCATGTTCATGCTTTTGCTGTCATGACAGACTGTGTGTCTTCAAAGCATGAACCCAAATAAATCCTTCCTTCTTTAAATGGCTTTGTGTCACTGCTTGATCATAGCAAATAGAAAAGCAATCAATGCATGTAAGAATACCATTTCTTTTTTAAGGTATCATGTCCTACTTTGTGTACTTATATTTTAAATATTAATATATGTCCAGAATTTACTAATTGTTTCAAGTGTTGATAACAGTCTATTCCTATATCTTGGTTCAAAACTATTAAAATGTCTGTCATGAAGAAAGCAAGGGATAAGAAGTGCTGAGAAGAGCAGAAAACAAATAATTGTAACCTTTTTGGTAGTAATTAAATCTATGCAGCCATTAAGAAAAACATACTGAGATGCTCCAAAAAGCCAAAAATGGAAGTACCATATGCTCCAGCAAGTCCTCTACCTGAAATCAGTTGTGTGCAGAGATTGGGCTTGTGTTCATGGTGGCATTCTTTGCTGTGGTTTTAAGCAATAGCAAATTACAGTTAACTAAAGATGGAAGATAAAAGGTACTAGTAACTTTCTATTTCAATTCAATAATAAAAATATTGTATTTCTATCAATTTCTGTATCAGGCAAGACAAAAATGCAAAGCCTCACAACAGGTGACGTTTTAGAATTATATCAACTTGGATAGTATTAAAACTATACAGGACATAATGCTGAATCTGCATTACAGATGCTTCAGTCATCCCCCTCAGCTCACTCTTCATCTTCAAATGAGTAGCGTGACTGTGTATAAATCCCGTGACAAGCAGTTTTCTAATAAACATAATGCAAGTTGGTGATTCCGAGTAGTATTTCTTTCCAGGAGTAGTTTTGTCAAACTTTTAGATAGTAGGACGTATTAAACACTTAGAGTTTTCTGAGGCTGTGCTCACACAGAAATTTTTCCTGACATTCTGAAAATAATGGAAGGAAGTTATAGCAAATGGCTCTGTCTTACAGTGTCATCATACTGGGTCAGATAGTCACGCAGCGGATGTCATTTTACTTACAAAGTGCCACACTAATTGTAAGCTGAACCTCAAACCTTCTAATTAGGAGAACAGGCGGTTGCTTAAACACTTTTCATTTAAAAGAATAGATTTCTACAGCTGTGTGTAAGGACAAGAAAGCAATTACAGCAAAGCTTTTATGAAGAAGAAATTGCTAGAATTTTTTAAACAGTATTTTATTTATTTCCTCATTGTGTGTGCATGTGTGTGTTTGTACATGTGTGTGTATGTGAGTGTGTGTGTATGTATGAGTATGTGATGTGTGACTGTATATGTGTGTACGTGTGTGTGTACATGTGTGTGTGTTTGTGTGTGTGTACATGTGTGTATATGTGTATGCATGTGTGTGTACATGTATGTACACGTGTATGTATGTGAGTGTGTGGATGTGTGGATGTGTGTGTACATGTGAGTATATATGTGTGTGTATGTGTATATGTGTGTAAATATGTGTATGTGTGTGTATGTGTGTGTAAAGGTTTCTGTGTGTATATATGTGTGTGAGTGTGTGTGTGTGTGTGTGTGTGTAGATGTGTCTCACACTTCTTTTGTGTTTTTTGCAATTTGCTTCTCAGTTTTAATCCTGGGCCTTCAGGTTTAAAAGCAGGTGCCTTTACACACTGAGACATCTCTATAGTAAAGAATTTGTTTAATTAAAATAAGTGTATTTTGGACATCTCTGAATCCCAAAACATATTTTGAAGGGCAGTGATGTTTCCTTTCTTCTTGAATACTGTGATGTGTCCCCTTTCCTTAGCTCTGTTATCCATCTGATGGTTCTTAGTGCTGATGCAGCCTGCTCTCACAGCTTCTGCTCTCAGTAGCTGTGCGTGCAGCCTCTGCTCCCCCTGTAGTCCCCATGTATGGTCTCAGTGATAATAAACTGCTCGTCAGTTATGAGAGACTCTGAGTTTGTGTATTAAATCTACCTTTCTAATAGCTGCCACCTCAATACAATTACAAATAGTTCCTGAAGCAATCCCATAATTACTTCAAGGTCAACATCTGTATCTCACTATGTAAGCCTTCTTTTTTCATCTTTCTCAGTTGTAAAATGACACCATTATTTACCTGCTTGCACACATGAATCAAACTGGGTATAACATATATTAGGCATGATTTCAAATAGGGAGAAGAAAATCCAATGTTTCAATAGAAGTTTTTATTATCCATTAATAAAATTTTTGATTAATTCCATTTTTAAATAATTCTGTTTATCATTCCAAATATTAAAAACTTTATATATGAATTTATGTATGTACATGTGTGTATATGTATGATAGGTGTTCATGCGTGTGCATAAATACATATTTGTGTATATCGTGTTGTAGCTGTACATGAGTGTGTTTATGTTGGTATCTATGTGTGTGCAGAAGTCTGTAGGCAGGACTCCTGTTTGTACGATTTTCATAAAAAATTAATCTAAAATTTTCTCCATGAAATACTCGAAAGTCTCTTATACTCAACAGGCTGGAAATACTAAGCCCTCTGTAACAATTATAACTTTTTCTGCTGGAATGCTAAAGTACATATCAGAGAAAAACCTTCCCTCATCCTGTGACCCATTCTAATATAGTTTGACCTATGAGATTTTTTGTTTGTTTGTTATTTTGGTGGCCCACACCTTTGATCTCAGCACTCAGGAGGCAGAGGAAGGCATATCTCTGTAAGTTTGAGGCCCACCCTTGTCTGCAGAGTGAGCTACAGGATACCCAGTGTTACAACAAAGAAACATGGCTTCAAAAAAAAAAAAAGAAAGAATACAGAGAAAGAGAGGGAGAAAGAGAGAGATACTTTAATACAATACAAAAAAGTTTTGAATGCATTGTCCCCTTGGAGCACCAAATACATTAGAATAGTGTTTACTGTACTGTGGTCTGGTGATCATGTGTTCCAACCCCCTCTCATGAGTACATACCTATACTGTATATTCATACCTGGTCCTTTGTTGCTTGATTGTTTTGCTGTGTTTTCCCCTGGGTATTGTAATGTATCATCTACACACCAGCAACATATCACCATATGTTAGACATGTTGTTTTTTCTAAATAAATACAGGATTCTCCCCTAATTGCACCTTGCTAACAATAGCTACTAAAATTGGCTACATCTCTGACTCTGACAACTGATTCATTTTTAACAAGTGAGTAATTTTTGAATTCCTCATAGTTAGCAATGTCCCAGGAGAAGGAGAGAGAGAAACATAGATGGGGAGGTACAAATCACACAAATCCAAACTTTTTATCTAAAAGCCCAGAAGATTCCTCACTCTCAAAATTAAAGTCATTAGTTTTTAGTTCACTTTTTTTCCTTGCTGTTCTTCATTGTGTCGTTTTAATCCAGCATGCTTGACATTTTACATTTCTACTCCTTTCAACAGTCTCTCTCTCCAGTCTCCAGCCTACCTTTTCTTGGGCATACCCTGAGGCATCTCAACAGTTGAGTTCTCCATGTCTTCTGGAGCTTGAAGACACTTTCTTCATTTCTTCATGCACCTAGTTCTCCCTGAGTTAAGACTTATAATATTCACTTTTTAAAAATAACTGTACTTTAAACATATATAGGACAGGTTCTAATCATTTTCCATTTCTTATCTCCCTTCCCTTCCAGAATTCCATATACAAAGTAGGTCACCAGAAAAGGATCATTCAGAAAAGAAAAAAAAAATTAAAGTAATATTTCCTGTGCAACTAGACAGTAGATGTATCATTCTTTACACATTGAAATAATTTATATCATTATTTAATAAAATAATTAAAATGAAATTGAATTCTAAATATAATACAAAAGTGTGAGATTATTAACTATTTTTTTCAAGTTTAAATAGCTGGTGTCTCTAAGCATGACTTGAGTCTTAGGAAAGATGTCAAGAAACACGGTTGGGAATAACTGAGTTTCTCTTTGAAATGTTGACTTCTCGTTAACATAGCACATCAAAAATGAAGGAGTTAAGGAAGAGACAACATAATTCCGTCTTTGAACTTAATTTCAGAGAATGCAATACCATCCCTATAAGCAAAATTGTGTTCTCATTAAAAGAAGAGAATAAAGAAGTCAATTAAATTGGCTTTTCCTGGAAACAGGCAAAACTGATGGGCTCCTGTCTCAGCTGCAGAACTCTGATTTCAAACAATAATTATATGATCATATCACAATATATAAAAATGCATTCAATATATTCACAAAGTCTCCATTTTTATAGAAATTCTCAACAGATTTACAAACACACTGTGGTTTAATAAAAAAGCCTTTAGTCAAATGAAAAAGCAGAGGATTAGGTTCCTGCTATAAGTCTGTAAAGATATTTTTCAGTGCCATAACATACCGTCACACCCACATAACACTCATGGTTTATAATGATTCTAATACATATGTGTTGTATTTCAGGATAATGCGCAAAACCGTGCATTCAAACGTCTTTATATTACTATTGAATTTCTTGAATTGCTCTGAATTCTTTGAGAAAACTGTCATAAAATCATAATCAAGAAGTAGTTTCCCTTTTCTCTGAAATAGACTATTTATCTAGCATAACACATACAAAACAAAGGAGTGCAAAAGAAAGTATAAAGTAGTTCCTATCCTGAGCTTATTTTTAGAGTTTATTGCATCCAAGGGAAACAAAAACAGCTTCTTATTTAAAGAACTCAATAAAAGAGTAGATTAAGTAAGTCAGCCTATTATGGAAATGAAGATGAGGCCCAGAGGCTTCTTCGGTTTCAGTTAAAAGCTTAATTTCAGAGAAACATAATAAGTTCCCATCACAATACATAAAAGCACTTGCAAAGTCTCCTTTTAAGCTGCTCCATAATCCCTCCACAAGCATTTTCCTTGCCATGACAGTCCTGATGTCAATGACAGATCCACTCTTCATCTCTCCCAAACTGCTTTGGTTAACCCCACGCTGATCAAAGCTTCCTCGGGCCTACTTGACTGAGAGTCTTGCCTGTGAGGCATATCTTAAAGACAACCAAAGGTAGTAAACATTTGGAGATGAGTGTGAAGGTTTGTCTCACAGGCTGAACCCTTGCTGGACTCTCTGACCTGTGTCCTCTGGAGACAGGCTGTGGACACAAAGGCTGAAGACAGCAAAAACACAGGTCATCTATTCCAAACATCAGAAAGACAAACATAAATGTGAAACCATTAGATAAAGTAAGACCATTTGTGTCACTTGTATTGGGATGCAATACGGCTTCTGCACAAGGAATCTCAGGGACCACCAGGTCAAAGGTGGGAGTAATGGGGCTACAGTGAGCATGACCATGTGACCAAGAGGCATCAGTGAGGAAGACTGGAGGGAAAGGGAAATGGAATCATGTATGAAGCTCCCTAAAATAATTCTTAACCTAAAAATACTTGGAAGAGAGGCTTCCAAGATTCTGATGCTTATCTAGCTAAAGATGACAAGGGAACCATTTAAGAAGTTTAATTACATGTCTCCTGATGTGGTATAATTATTATTCACGTATGTAGAGATGCATAAATCAGACTTGTAATTAAAAACAAGGTTAAGAAAAAAAGTTGACTAGAGCATCCTATTCATAGCTTATGTAAAGGAGCAAATCCAAACATACACTGGTATATCCCCGATCTGAATTTTTTTACCTACAGTCCTGAGAATCAGTTGACCGTTGTTCGCCTACTCTCTTCTCACTTTTAACAAGAAGCATAATGAAATTCACTTCAATTCATTTCAATTTATGGTTAGTAAAAGGGATATAGTCACACTGTAATAACTTGAAGCTATTGAGGACAGTTTTAACTACTTAGAACAGCTGTGTCTTGAAATCATATCAATTTATGTAGTATATATAATGATTCAGAAGAATGCATATATTCACCCAATTCTGTAAGCATTATTGTTAATCATTCATTTCTTCATTGATCATTTCATAATTAGGATAGCCTAAGTGGAAAAACATTGTAACTTGTCAAGATACATACACTTGGCATGGAAGGCTGGCAGAAACCTGTGATTTCAGTACTTGAGAGGCAGAAAGAGAATCTAGAGTTCAAGAACAGCCTGGGATTCACAATGACATTCTGTCTTAAAACACCCAGGGCTGAGATGTATCTTAGTTAAAATGCTTCTTTACATTCACAGGGGTTGAGGTCGATTGCAGCACCAGAAAAATATCAGGTATACTTATGTTAAATACCATCTCCACTTTTGGAGTTGCCAATGGTAGAACATATAAAGGACTTACTAAGTAAGTTTTTAGTATCCTTATAATATCTCTGCAAACTTGGAAATCCTCTTAACACAATCTTGTTACTAGGGCTATTATAGGTCAACCTAATACCTCAGTTTTTTGGTTCTACTTAACATGTGTTAGAGAATCTAAGACAAGATACCAAAAGCTAATAAGCCAATTTTCTATAAATTTAATTATTGTTTTCCAGGTGAGACTAATGCCTGCTTAAAAATTGATTGCATATGTGATTTTCAAGTGTAGTACTACATATAATTTTCATAAGTGAATAATGAATTCAAAATAATAAAAAATTTAGCTACTAATATTGGTACTTTTATGATTTTTATAACATATAATTCTCTGTGGTATATTTTCCTGTACGTTTTCCTCCTCTTCCTTGCTTCCCAACCTGATCTCTGACTGCTTCTCTCTCTCTTTCTCTCTTACATGGTTTTGCTTTTTTGTTGTTGTTTTAGTTTGAACACATATTATTGATTTTCATTGATTTGTCTTGTATTCTGCTAAAATTTACCTATTAAGTAGTCATGAATTTTAGTGTGTATGTAATTATGTTTTATGTAGAATTTTTATTTATTTCATTATTTGAGATGTGATAGTATATTTAATCTCTGAGAAACCATTATATGTATTATGATAATGTAATGAAATGGGGTGAGGGAGGAAACTGAACTCAATATTCAAAACATCTCTGGAAGAGATGAAAGAAAGATATATAGAGAATTCAAAGCTTTCCAGACACCTAAAAAAGGAAATTGAGCTTGTAGAGTCTATAGCTTCAATTATAAAGATGAAGAAAACGTGTCACTATTTGAACAGCTAGCTCTCAAATTGCTTTGACTGGGCAGTAATAGTCTCCTAGTAAAGGCTTGAAACTTAAGAGCAATTATAGCTGTAATGCTAAGTAGTTGCAATAGTGACTCCATCCAGTCTTAAGAAAGCTGCACTCTCCCATGTCAAGCACAGTTCACAGAGTTAACAGCACAAAATGTAACATTCTCCTTGCTTCCACACAAATAAACTGAGAGGCAGAGGGCAATGAATCTAATCAAGCCACTGTACCAGTGTGTCTTTTAGAAAAATAGCCTGAAATATACCGTATACATTCCACTTAATGAGTAATTAGAACTTCTACTAAATAAGCAATCTTTAAAACGCTTATGTTATTTTTTATGTATGTGTATGTATGTATTTGTATAGTATGTGTGCATGTACAATTGCCTGCAGAGCCAAAGAGAGGGAGTCTGGTCTCAGGGAGCTGGAGGTATAAGCTGTTGGGAGCCTTGGCTCCACAACTCCACACAACTTCACAAGCTGTGGGAACCTGAACTCTTCTCCTCTGTGTGAGCAGGAATGCTGTAAACTACTGAGCCATCTCTCTAGACCCCTAATGGGGAATGTTTTTCTTAATCATTTCATTTAAATTAAAATATAATAGCATCATTTCCCCCCTTTGTTCTCTCTTATTAACAACATAAGGAAAATGATGTAATAAAAACATATAGCTTGACTTATCCTTACGTTTGTTTGGATTACAGTGATAATTCAGCACCATGTAAATAATCCTTCATCACAGGAAAGATTCAGGCTGTAAACAAACAGGTGATACAGAAAGGAAGTGAACTAAAACTCCTGGGCAGAGGTTTGAGGGCTTAGGCTCACTTTCTGTTTGACAAAGTGCTTCTCTATATTATTTACATTCTAAGCAGACATGTTCCCTCTTCCTGTCCAACTCCTACTGTGATATACATTGTATCAAAATAAAAGCTTATGTATGGCTTATCATTTATGAATCGGAAAAGTTGTCTTGATCTTCTAGAAACTATTTTCAAATGAACACAAATGACTTCCTCTGTGCATTTGCAGCCTGCCATTCCAACTCCCTGTATGTGGAAGGCTCTTGAAGTTTGTTCTCACTTTTTCTCCTAGTAGAGTGTGTTTCCTCTTGTCTAATGCCTCTGGAGTGCCTTCTACACTCCTCCATTACTGCACTTTGTAAAAGGTGCTTTGCTTTAGTTGCCTTAAAAATACTTTTATTGATTAGTGAGTCATTACCATTTGTCACGCATCCTGCATCCTTAAAACTCCAGAGTCAGCACCTACCTCTGCACTATAGGCCTTGGGAAGTCCCTTACTCTTAAAGCCTGGGCTGTGACATTTGTAAGACACAAACTATGAAAGTTAATTAAACAGTTTATATTATTTGAAAGATATGTTTAAATGACTTAATACACTTTTCAGCAAGCATTTATTATTCGTCTTCATTTTATTTTGTCTTTTTGTCAATATTTTAGGCCTTGTAGTAGGGCTAACTAAAAAAATAGAGTTAGTTCTTTATAAAAACCCATCAAAAAACCTACATATGGTTCAATTTGAAATTTTGTCTTAACAACGTCACTTAAATTATAAAGACACGTGCTTTGTTATAATTTAAACAACAGCCAGATCTATTTCTCCAGAAATTCCAGATAAGCTTAAGTTTTGCAAAACACATCCTTAAGAATACAGATACAATTGATTTCTTAATAAGACATTAAAGGAATTCATTTAAATGGAAAAATATTGAGCTAGCCTTTCCATTTAACAACTGAACAAAGTCCAGGACCATGAACAGGCACTTGATTAATTTTACCAATTCCTCAAGATGCACCTGAGTGTGCCTCTCTCTGGGAAATTTCTTCATTTTTTTTTCCCCAGAAGGTTATACACATAAATGTAGACCTATTTTTATCTATATAATGTACACAGATAGAATCTTGTGCCAAGTCAAGACATCTAAATAAAAAATTCTAATAGTAGAAAAATCAATCCACTTTGAGAGTCTAAAATTTATGATCTTTTATAAAGTAATAAAACCATCAAGGAGAGTTTATTAAATACAGAAACATAAACTCTTGATGACATCCTACAGATATCCAGATGTTCTCTATCTGTGGTATATTTCCCTGTTACCCAATAGAAAAAAGTCGTTTGTAAATGCTACCAAAATCAATTACAATTTGTCCACTTTGGCGTGCCAATGAGGCAGAGAATTAACCTCTGACTAATTTCCAAAGTCATTTACCAGCTGATGGTTTTGTACATTTGCTGCTACAGGCACAAGGCACTTTGGAATGCTTACAAATGTCTGATTTGCAGTGCAGGAAATGTATTTTCTGGGTCACGGTAGAACCACGAGACATATTTATTTATCTTATGCCCACATATATCCCCTGAGGTCCAGGAGAGACACGACTTAATTTTAATAGTAAATAAATCTCTAAAGTCAATAAGAAATTCTATGCTCTCTGATGTAAAAGGAAAGTCTTCCCATCTCTTAGTGAAATTATTGTATGTGATCCAATATTACTATAAGACATTGATATACACTAGTAAGTTTGGTTGAGTTAGTTTTACAATGAGTAGTAATTGCCTCCAGGTGTTATGACTTTTACAGATGATGAGTCTATTAAAGTAGCTACTGCTTATACTCAATAAAGAATCATAAATGAAAAGATTCTGTCGTCAAATTACCTTTCAGGTTGAAGTTATTGGGAAAAGGACACAGTACCTCTCATGAAGCACAGGATTTAACTGATTTAAAATTTATTCAGAATTATTTATTTTGATAATGTTTTTATTAGTTCTTCAAGAATTTCATGCAATGTACACTGTTTACGTTCATCTCCAACTCCCACCACCTCCCAGACTCCCCTCCACCCCCCTACCATTCAGTTTCACAATTTTACTGTCCCTCTGGCTCTCCATTTCTCTATCATTCTTTTAAACCCATCGAGCGGAATTTTTACACTAGTTGACTAATCATATTATTTGAATGTTGAACATGAATATAAATCTGAAAACCGTTAAGTTTTCTATTTATGTGTAGATTTACTACTCATACTGGGTTATAAATATATTTTAACACGAAAATATTAACTAAAAATAGAATAGATAAACATATCTCCAAATATGTCAAACTTATAGAAAGAGAAAATGCAAGTTTACTTTTACACATGTCCAAGAAAATCCTACTTTACATTCTGTCTGATAGAAAATACAATCTGTCATGCAATATACTAGTAAGGATATAATGTGAAAAAAATATTGAGTTGGTAAAAGAGAAAAATTAACTAAAGCATTTATTGACTGAGTTTCCCATTATTCTTTTTAGTACCGGATGATCAATTGAGACTTAAAATGTTGGTATTTTCATAAAGACACAGGACTTTTTCTTCAGCTACAGTTTTACCAGATGTGTTTCCTAATTCGATCTTGGTGATATTTTATCTTGTTAATGCAAAGGTTGTTTACATCTAATCATGTGCCACATAAAGAGAGAACTCTCGAGACAATCACAACATTAGACAAATATATTTGGAGCGCTCTTAATTCAAACTGACAATACTGATGGAGGAAATGAGCAATCTGAAGATGTCTCATAAAGCATGTATTCTCAAATACTTCTACCAAGGCAGCACATGTTCTCTGTTAAAACATAAAAAGGCCAGTGACAATAATACTGTACTTCACTGAGGAAGCCGGTATTACATCTTTGAGTGATTAGCGTTCTGTGTCATGGGGAAGGTGCATATTTGAGCAATGGCACAAAGGAGATTCTGGGAAGGGCTGGATGATGCTGAATAAGAAGATAAGAAAACAAAACACATCTTATTTTAGCATATGTCTTTACCAGGCAGTATGATTTCACTTAGTGTCTCTCCGATGGTTTGAATATCATGATATCTACAAACTAGTAATCACAAAGTATATTTTTATCCAATATCTAAGATGTGCTATTTCTGCATATTGTACTATGTGTTAGATTAATGATACATTTAATAAGTAAGGATTTTTAAAAATGTGATACAGAAATCTCAAATAATGATGTCTATCATCTTTCCAGGAGAATCCTCATGTTTGGTAGAATACATTGGATATTTTGGGCCACAACAGAGATTTTAAGATACATTTTAACACTGAATGAGAACGTCTAATGTTATCGCCTTATATCCCATTCATACATGCTCTTGGCCTACAACTAAACGACACTTTAGAATATTAATGTTAACAGAACTAAACTCTAAGTAGAATCAGTTAACAAGTTTTAAGGGGGTATTTACCATATAGCATTTTCAGAAATACGTGTTCTCATACACAAAAATTATTCTCCCATACTGTACTCTTTCCTTATAGCCTTATATAGCCACACATAAATAATCAATGATTACAAAGCTGTGATGGTATACATCTTCAATCCCAACACTTAGAAGGCAGACATGGGATAAACAAGAATATGAAGCCAGCCTGGGCTAGGGAATACTTCCATCATACCAACAACCAAAAAAAAGAAAGAATAAAAGAGAGAGAGAGAGAGAGAAGATGGTGCTCTTTGCAAAGCCAGCAAAGGATGCTTTCTCATCAGCAACCTTCCCAGAAAAGCACAGATAATGTCAAAATAGAACAAAAGAACTAGTGAAATGTTATTTTTCTAAAGAGAAATTCTTAGAAAAGTAGTCATTTTTCTCTTTTCTTGGTCATTGAGTACACCATTCTAGTTGATTCGTGTCAGATTTTTAAAGTAACATATTGTAAAATGATTATATTTTGGTGTAATGTTGGAATAACAAAAATTTCAAGCCTCTGTGTGTGTATGTGAATGTACAAACAGGTAAGTAATTCTTTGGGCACCAAATGAATAAAATTGATATGAGAGTTATTTGCCTGTAACATCGGTCAACAGGGTTAATTTGGCAAGCCTCACTACCTGGAACAGTGTCCTCTTTGGAAAGACTCCGACACCTCCACATGGGTCCTTCTGAGGTCTCATGCCTAGTCAAAGAGGAACCTTCCTAACTAGGAAGCATCATTCTTCTGTCCGGGGATCCACATAACTGGGATACCCTTTTAAAATCTCCAAATATGCCCATGGACAATAGTGAACTGATTCTTTATTTGAACATATTTATGTTATTATCCAGCATAAATATTGTAACATCAGAATTGGCCAAATATTTTCAAAGCAACATATTCACACAAAGTTACCGCTACTCAGAATTATTTCCGGAGTCCTCTCTAGATAGGTCATATGTGGAAGGCTCCTTTGAGTTGGTGCACTTACCAACACTATGTAATCTTCCATATTATGTTCCATCACTGAAATAAATAAAACCTATTTTTACTGGGACACCGAAAATGGTTTATATGCTATCTTCTACTTTAATCTTAAGTGTATATTAATGATATTCTCTAACTTACATGGGAAAAGGTGCTAGTGCTGTATTCTTGATAATGACATGTGTCTAGAACCCAAGTCCCTTAACCCTGATTTTCTGCTGGCGCTGGATGACTGATGCCGCCATATTGGGCCCTCGGCACCACTGAGATGCTCTACTTCTAGAACCTCGTATAATGGAATATTTCCTGACAAAACCCGATTTCTTATTCTGTTATGTTTGAAGAAAATGTTGACTGAGGTAAGGACCTTACTCTGCCAGGAAGGAGCCATAGCCTTGGGTGTATTATTGAATTTCTCCAAGGTTCTATTGAAATGAGAACAATTTCTTCTCTTATTTTTCATAACAATTCTATGAGAGAAATAACACAAAATTGTACTCCAAAAGAACATGATACACAGTTTTTTGTTTGTTTGTTAGTTTTTTTAATTTCCCAGATGGCTTCATTCTAAAATTTAGCGTTAATCATCCCTATCTTCTCTTCTCTGAAAACCTGGCCATTTCTACAGCTCAAATCAAATGGTTTTTTTTTAAATGCTTAATTCTTTGAATTTTATTTTTTGTCTCATTTGTTGTCCATCTCTTTTTTTTTTTTCTGAAACAGTGACCACAATCAGAGGAATTCACATATAATCATGTCAACTCAAAGTGGGAGTTGTAGAATTGCTGGCAGATAATGCAGTGTTTCAAATGAGCTCAAACGCTCAAAGTCAAATCGTATTATCTTCTTGCATAAATTCACTGTCATGCTGTTAATGTCCAAGGCTAAATGATTGAAGCTATCTTTGCCTGACCTGCTATGTCACCTTGACCATGTGAACTTATTGCTTAAGATTTCACTACGAAGCAGAGCTTTCGTCAGTGATTTATTTCCCATGCAGGCTCTCGTGGCTCGCTTTGTCTGCAGCAGAGTTCCCAGAGTCTTCCTTGTTTTCCTGGCTTTCCCTAACCCATACTCCCCTGCCCTTCCACAGTAAATACTGTTTTATGTAATGGACAGTATAGAATTCAAGTTAATTCTTTCCTCTCTGTTGAGTTCTCTCCTGTTCACTCTCTGTACTCTTTCTTCTTAGGTTTACACTAATCCTTTCATGCCCATTCAGTCTCTCACCTTTCTTATCAATCCTTCTATCCTTTATTAAATATTCCCATTATAATATGCTGTGACCTATATGTCATATACTACAAGAATGAAAAGGTCACACTTTCACTCAAAAAGTTTATAATTTATTACAAACTGACAAGTAGAATATACTTATATTAGATTGTACAATTATTTTAATGAGCTACATAAAATAAAATCAGAACCACTTTGTAACTGGTGCCAGGACTTTTATTTTTCAAGGTAGGGTTTCTCTGTTGTAACTCTGTCGTGGAGTTCCATGACTGTCATGGAACTCATTGTGTAGAGCAGGCTGGCCTCGAACTCACAGAGATCCACCTGCCTCTGCCTTCCAAGTGCTGGGATTGAAAGTGTGTGCCACCAACTCCTGGCTTCCAGGATTTCTTGATCTCAGGAATCTCCTTTGTTTTACCTAGAGGACTTCCTAAATTGCAAGCATTTTGAAGCTGTTTTCTCTGCTCAGGAAACAAATGCAGGACTATTGTTTTCTGTCAAGTCTATTTGCGGGAAGAAAATAAGAAAGATCACGTATGAGGTATTCAAAGCTGAAAAGAAGTTCCTTCAAGCCCGTTGTATTATTCCAGAATGCACAGATATGTTTAGATAACAATTTTGTGACTTTTACACTAATGCAAAGGTGATATCCAATCAGCGCAAACGTACTTTGAACTTTAATTTCTATTGTTCCAGAGCTAGAGCTGTGTAGTCTGAACCTGTCTCGTGATGTTAGGAACTGACAGCTACAGCGCCCTGTCAACTGCGTGGGCACGAGAACATGCCCAGCACTCTGTAATGTCCCCTGTTGCCAAGTCGATGTGTTATTCAACTCACAGTCTTTGAACTCACGGTATTCTCCATGTCTAGTGGGCTTCACTGAATGTATCTCCATCATAACTAGAGGAATATCTACATATCCTTTAAGTCCCATGGGAAAATTTGATGGGAATCTTAAAATGTAGTCCTCTCGAAAGAAACCTACACTGAAAGTTTCTGTTGGAATACATTCATTTGGTATCTCCTGCCTCATTCAACTCCCTGTGTCTCAGCCATCGCTGTCATCTTTCTGTCTTGACTCGGACCCCCCCAGAGGAAGCACTTTGCTGTTATCATGTCACTGAATCTGCTCTTGTCACAGTGGCCAACACACTCTTTTCCTCAGTTCATTTGAAGAGCTGTCGACCTGAGCACTACTTCCTGATCTTGATGTGTTGTTACTTCTTAAACTCAATGGCATGACCTTTTCCTGTCTTCCTTCCTTGCTGATTTACCGCTGTCCCCTTAGCCCGTGGCTTCTTTTCTGCCCTGCCTTTTAATACTTTGCACTGTCTGGGACTCCAGTTTGGTCTTTCTTTTTTTTCCTCTGTATGTCTACCTAAATCATTTCATTTAATTTCCATGGGCTTATGAATTATATTATGTGTCTAAATCTAACAACTCAGAAAGAGGTGTTTCTACCCGGTGTTTCTGTTTACATGTGCAGCTGCTGTCAGATGTCTCCACTTGGGTAGCCCAACGCATGGGAAATTAATTCAGAATTTTGTAGGCATAAGTGATTCTTACTGTTCTGTGTCTCTCAAAAGTGATCTCCAAGTCAAGAATGTGCCTACCCGCCAGTACATTCCTACCAATGATCAGACACCTTGCCGCGTCTTTTAATGCCCTTTTCTGCAGCCACGTTTCCTTGTCTACAATCTTCTTCCTTCTCTTTCAACAGTTTCAGTGTCTCCACCATTTGTTTTACTTCAATTAATGCATGCAGCCCATGGAAACTCTTCTTTCTCATTACTAACTTCAATCAGTTCATCACTTAATTATAATGGCAATAAAGGAGATTTCTTTATATAAAAAACAAATACATCTTAGCTCCTTCTCTGCCTATAAGTCCTTTCAAAATCTCAAAACAGCATCTGAGGGTGTAGGAGAAGATCCAGATTCTGTAATACTGCCCCCGAGGTCTGCAACTATTGAACTCTCCCTAACATCCTAATTGTAGCCTGTCGCATTCTCTCTGGTCTCATTATATTCTCGTCACACTATTGCTCCTTCCATTAATTAAAAAGTGACATTCTTTTACAGTTATAACTGTTGCTATGTGCTATTCCTCCAACCCAAAGCTATTTTCCTCCTTATGTCAGATGCTTAATTCTTTCTTAATTTAGGTCTCAGACATTCTTTCCTGGGCGTTTCTCCTTAGCATCGGTTGACTTCTCATTTCCATTTCGTGTCTAACTATTTTATTATTACTTATAGCACTTTAATTTGTATTTTCCAGGTCTCTTTTTTTTTTTACTTTTCTTTCTTCTAAATCTACAATGAGCACAAAGCTAAATGTGGGCAAATCACTTCCTTGCTGTCTTGAACATAATAGTAAATGCGGTGCTTTTGAATCCAGTAACAATCCTACCTTGTGGAGAGACATATAAATCAATATTAGAGCTCAATGAAGATCTGTGAATTGCATGTCAATTGAAATTAAATTATATGAATGTTACCACCATGAATAGAAGAAAAAGTACTTTTATTGAGAGAAAGTCAGAATGCTCACGTATTTTCTATTGCCCAAATAGTCTGTATACTTCCAAAATATTACTAATGGATATAACTATCCACTACAGAAATTGTTGAGTGAATGGATTCTGATGTATCACAGTTTTGCATCATATTGCCTGGTGGGGTCAGATGTTTCATTTATCATAATTTATTCCTGTGATTGACAGATGAGTGTGTGGAGGGGGTTGTGCACGAGTCTATAACACACAGAAGCAACCACACACTTCATTTTGCTATGTCTACATTGCTATGATGATAAATATAACATACTCAATTCCATTTCCCTTTCTGTAATGACACAAAACTGGAAAATCAGGCCCAGGTATCTCAGAAAATTAAAAAAAAAAACTTATTATAATTTTCTATCAGTCTGACTGTGCTCAAAGAAGAAATGGCTAGCTTACATTGCCAAATATAACAAATAGTTATCCTTGTGAGCTCACCCTTAAAGCTGAAGTAGTCCCTGAAAGTAAACTTGGCCCAATGATGTAAGCTTGTGAATGATCATCCAGTTCAGTCCCGTGGAATAGTGCATTTACTTGCCTCCATTGGGTCATTGAAATACGTAAGCCACTGCTTCCACAGTGACTGATAGGAAACTGACAAAATGTCTGAGGTCCTTTTTTCATGTCCTGTGAAATAGGTAGCAGAAGATTATTAAGCCTGAATGAAAGGAAACATAAGAGATCAGCACATATTCACATTAGCTTCCTCCTGGTAGAACTTTCTATCACAGCACAAGGTAGAAAGAATAAAGTAAACATACTGGGACAGTTTAACAGCTATGCAGAAAGTGAAGTAGGACTATTATTTATGTTATATTAAAATATCTACCTCAAATGGATCATTGACCACACTGTTATAGCTAAATTATTACAAGCGTTAGAACATAAGGTTAAGTCATGACTTCGATATGCCACAATCATCTCATAGGTGACACCAAAATGGTGAGAAGCCAAAGAAAAAAATGGTAACTTAGATCTCAAAATAAAATATATTCTGAAGACTGGGGAGATACCTCAGAGTGTAAAGTCTTTGCTGAATAAGCATGAGGTATGGATTTGATCTCCCATAGCCTCCATTAATTAAAAATCTCAAAAAGAGAAAAAATAAAAGAAATTTAAAAGTAAGGCAAGTGCTTGTTTAAATCTGTATAACTATTAACTGCATTCTTAATTTACACTCACATATATGTGCAGCTCCCATCTCTCAGAAAAGAAGCTTCTTTTTGCAGAATATTGAGTGCATTAAAAATGTAGAGACCAATTGATCAATGGGTGCCCAGCCCCAACTGATACATCTATAACACAAATTTTGCAACTAAGATACATGGAATATCATACAAGACATGTAAGACTGTAAGGAAAAAGAAGTCTGTCCTGAAATTGTGCCTTCTACGTATGGCCAGGATGCTACACCCTTGAAATCTCCAATATATGACTGCTTTGGCAAGACCTAAATAATTACAACTCTGGTGAATCTCAAAGCAGCTAGGGAACTCTCTCACCAGGCTCCACAACTAGATAAAGACCTATAATCAATTAGCAACTGCTGAAAAGAGAATTAGTCTCCTCCAGGGAAGAACCAATATCAATTGGTCAACTTTAAAAGCACATACATATTGGTAACAACACTGAATGGACTTAGCAGGTTGCGTTTATGTTTGTTTGTTGTGTGCATATGAAACAACGACTAAAGAAGAGTGTATAAATTTAATGAGAGAAGTACAGGTGGCATACAAGAGAGGGGTAGCAGGAAGGAAAGGGATAGGGGAAATGATGTAGTTTTATTTTAATTAAATTTAAAAATCATGTTTCCCCCAAAGTCAGGCATGGTGTCATCCACTTGTCATGCCACTGTTGGGGGAGATGGACGAAGGCAGTTGCCTGGGTATCACTGGACAGTCAACCTAGTCTATTCAGTGAGGTCATTGCTTTTATTAAAAAAAGGATAAACAATGTTCAAGATTCATGTCTGCCCTCCACATATGTTTGCACATACATACACCCACGTACCCACACATACATGTCTAACAAACAATGGTCATGCTTCAAAAGATATCCTGATGTAAATGAATGCATACTATTCAGAACAGAGGAAATGGGTTGAAAATATGTTTAAAGGGTCACTTTTATTTAAAATAAAGAATTCTCGTAATTCAAAAATGAAAATATATTTGTCAAAATAGAGACATGAACCAAATATCTGATTAAATGTAACTTATAGCAATATATACAATTGCTAACAAATGTACAAAAATAATTTATACTATACTATGTGTGTGGGAAGGACTTTCTCAGAAATTGGGCTTTTGCCTGACAGTGCAAATAAGTAATAATACACTTTGAGATCATTTAAAACTATGTACTCAATCTGTTTCCCTATTCAGCTAGCTTAAATTTACCCTGACTTTAAGAGAACAATATAATAAATCTTATTTATTTTTTAAATCTGTCATGTAATCAGATTTTACAATCTAAGTTGAGTGCATTGCTTTAATCTTAAATTAGGAAGCTTCCGAACCAGTGACCCAGAAATGAGTGTGTGTGTGTGTGTGTGTGTGTGTGTGTGTGTGTGTGTGTGTGTGTGTGTGAAGGGGAGGAGTAAGAGAGGTAGTTAAATATAATACAATTGACTAAAATCAGCAGACACTGAAAGCAATGACTGATCTACAGTAAATATGGGAAGCAACACTTGGGTATGGGTTGATAATATGTGTTTGTGGTTTTATATGCCATTCTGGGTCAGCAGGGGTCAGTAAAGTAACTTCTTTCCATGTAAAGCTCTGGTAGAACATAATCTTTAGACAATGATTCTCCATGAAATTTTGTGCTATCCAATAAATAATGAGCACAGACCTGGATAGAGAGAAAAAGATGGAAGACATATAGATGAGTGGATATGTCAGAGTTGGCTTGGTGTGGGTTTGAATGATTCCAAGGTTTGTGGGATTGTTTTGGTTTGTGCTTTGTTTTGTTTTTGCTTTTTTCTTGTGGCACCACTTCAAACATGAATCCAACTAGAGAATATGAAAGAAGTCAACCACAAAATGAAATTGAAAATGAAAGTACTCAACCCACAAAAACCACATATTATATAATCCCATTCATATTAAAATGTCCAGAATAGAAGTGAACCAATACTAGTGGGGGAACCAAAACACACCCATTCTGGAGAAATGTGCGACTCCATTAATGGACATTTTGGCTTAAGTCCACCGGTGACATTGCCAAATTGTTCTTAGAATTGCACTATGGGCTACTTTTCCTTCACAGAGCTAAGATGTGAATCTCAGCACAATATTTGGTTTTTAAAGGGTAGGTGAGATTTAATAGAATTTGACTGTTCTAAAATTTTTACATGATCCCTCACATGTAGTAAAGTAATGAATAAGACATCATAATTTGTAAATAAATTGTATAATACTTCAGAATGCAAAAAATGTGTAGGCAAGATATGATTCAAGAAAGCTAATGAATTACATTAAGTACTTCTAAAATAAAAGTAGAACAAAAAAAGGACACAAAATATTGTCAAACTGCCTTTTAAAGGATCATATTAAATATAATACTATAATAAGTTTTTGATTATCTGGGAGAGTGAAATAGCTCAGGAGGTACAGGCACTTGCCATCAATTCTGACAACCTAAACTGATCCTTGAGTCACACATGGTGGAAAGAGAGAAATTAACTCCAGAGAATTGTCTTCTCGCCTCTACACATGTGCTAGGCTATATACATATCATACACACATAGACAGCTCATACACAAAAATAAATAAATAACTGTGATAAAAATATCAGATTTTTAATCTTCTCAAGGTAATGAACTATACACAAAATCAACCTTATTTCTAAGAGGAAAAAAAAAACTCAAATTACAGACAAAAGCTCACTCAAGATAAAACTAATAAAATAAGGATGAAAATATGAATTAAAAAAGAATACTATATAAGGGTACTCCTATCAAAATATTTTTGAGTTATATTATGCAATGTGTGATATAAAAATCAGTATTATCGTTGGAGAGATAATTGGTATATGTTATGTACCCTATTTGACACAAACTGTGTATGCATTGATACATCAGAACAAACATAGGAGTTGGGGAAAGTAAGCTGGATGTTTCTTTATCCATGATCCTGCTCCCACAAAGTGCTTCAATTTCAAAGGTGGTGGTGCAAACAATGATACACTAACCATGAAGAATAAATTTCCTCTCAATAATTTTGCATCTTCTATGTCAGACTCAATAGAGCTGATTTTTCATTATTATTAAGAGCCATAATTTGAAGCTGCCAAATTTTGTTATTTCCTCAGAGGCATCATTGCAAAGAATTTCAGAACCTGAATCATGCACATAAATAATAAATACTGTATATTATGTAACTGTTTAAGAGTTGCATTTAAAATTCATTTCACAGAAGTAAATAAATGTCCTCTAGGGAAGGTTTTAAGAACTGCAAAGACAGAAAATCACCTCAGGCAAAGTGAATATTCTCGTAATTCCACAGCATGCGAGTGCACTGTTTCTCTGTAGTCTGTAACTCTCCAGCTATTTAGAAGAGAAAGGATGAGAAATCTTAGAACCTAAAAGCTTTGTCTACTTATTGTAAATATAAAGGAAATGCATTATAAAAACTGTTTACAAGCAATTTTAAAACAATATTGAAAATACATAGCTTTAGATTAAGCAGGCCACTTTTTATATTGACCACTCTATAGTATGCTTATGATAACAAGTATCTTAAAGTCAAAGTAATGTAAATATTTTATTTAAACAACAGCATGCTAAGAGATGGTTCAGTGGTCAGAACGTTTAATGGTCTTGTGGAGGATTGAGGTTTGGTTTCCAGCATCCATGTAAGGCACCTCATAACCAGCTGTAACTCCAGTTCCAGTGGATGTGAAGCCCTCTGACCTCTGTGAGCACATACACACATATTGAACATAAACTCACTCAGGCACACACACACACACACACACACACACACACACACTCCTAAGTAAAAGTAATCAATAACTCTAAAAAAAATCCTACATTTACAGTCTTACAGAAAGCACTCTGCTGCTTTTGATGTTATGTATAATACATGTCTTAACTTCTGAAAACTTGTTTCTGTTCAAAAGAACACTATATTGGTACAATGACTGTTTAAAAAAGATTTGTTTTTATTTTTAATTCCTTATGTTTCTGTGTACATATGTGTGAGAACATCCACAGAGGCCAGAAGTGAACACTGAACCTTTGGAGCTCGATGTTTAGATGATTTATGAGCTATCTGTGTGTTCTGGGAAACAAACTCAAGTCCTCTGGAAGAGTAACAAGTGCTCTTAACTACTGAACCATCTCTCCAGCCCCATTTAAACAGTTTAACTAAAATATTGTAGCCAATTGAATCTGTGTGAGCTCTGCAAGAAAGAGAAGCAGACATTTCATAGATAAAAAACTTTCCAGACCTTAGCAAAGGGAACCACATGTCATGGCAGGCGCCATCCTGGAGAGCAGAACCATGATCATCTGATCTCGGGTGTTTTTATTGACACAAAAATTCCTCAGGTATTTATTGATACAAGAACCCTGCCCCCTCATCCACTGGCTATTTGCATAATGAAGGAAACTTGTAGCTTAGTCTCATCCCACAACCTTTTAGCAGCCCAGCTGTGTCACCTTTAAGATGGGGGAGCTCAAAGCCCATGGGGGAAGTTCTCTCTTGCCTGAGACTGTGGGAGAAGAACTACAATAATTCATCCACTGCAACTTTACTCTTCACCTGGAGAGCTCAGAGTGCAAGCTATTTGAACCACTATGGTTCTCCCAGAGAGCCCTGAGCAGGTGCAAGCAATGATGAGTCTGAGAACACCAGAATCACAGATTTGCATCAAGCCAGCACCTGCAGATGGAAGAGGACTGCCAAAGCTTAGAAAGCCCTTCCCCCAACAATGTACAAAAGAATGGTTTTAAAGTTACACAAGCATAGCTGGAAATAAATTTTCTCAACAATTGTTCACATGTGTGTTCATATGTGTATGACTTAGTATATACCATTTGTATTTGAAATCTGTGCATGTTTGATGTTAATTTTGATGAGTTGGTCTGTACTTGTGTGTGGTCATGATAGTAACACTACAATCAATTATAAAACATAACTATCACCTAAAAAGTGTGTCATTTTGTAAAAATAATTTGTGATAGACCATCTACCTTAATAAATTTTTAAGAACGTGACAAAATATTAATTATAAGTGCTACAAAGTACAGAATAGCTCTACGACTCATTCCTCATTTGTTAGTTATGTATGTGTTGATCAAAAGTGATGCATTGCAATCTCCATAGAATCAACATTCCACTCTCATACACTGAGTTTGATTGGTTTTAGTATGGAAAGAATAGAATTCTATATGATTTGTCAGTCACAGAATGGCTAAATCCACTTAGCATGATGCCTTCCAGGTTTACATATATTAACACAAACAGTATGATTTATTTCCATTTTCTGTGATGTTGGGTATTAATCTCAGAGCCTTGTGCATGCTACGCATGTACTCTACAACTGAGATACATCACCAGTTACTTACTTCCTTGAAGACTGAGTTATAACCTGTTGTATGTCTATACCACATTTTGATTATTTTTTATTTTTTTGTAGTAGATATTTGTTTTGTTGCCATATTTGGCTATTCCAAATAGTTATCTAATTTACATGGATGTATTTATATGCCTTAAAAAATTAACATTACATGTTCATTGCATGTAAATGGAGAAGTGTGACTAAATCCCACTGTGGGATCACACACAAATCCATCTTTAACTTTTAGATGAATATTCATATTGTTTTCCAAAAAGAACTACACTGTATATCACCTGCAGTGAACTATGGTCCCACATTTTCACATTTCCAATGATATTTATAGTTTTTATAATGTTATAAACTACAAGTGACAAACAATGAGAAAAAAAGAAGATAGTTAAAAAAAAAGAAAACAAGTCACACAAAAAGGTAAGGAAAGAGTGTATAAATCGATGTCATGGTTATTGTCATCATCCTAGCGATCAAAGCATCGGAATGACTTAGAACAAGGTATTTGCATTCTGGCATCATCAGTAAACGTAAGTGTCCAGATTCATGTTCAGATAAGGAAAGTTTAGGGATAATTTTGTTGTCTTAGTTTTAATGTAATCATTTGGTTGAAGACAATTTGAGTTGTAGTAATAAAGATAAATTCTGCAAACAAATGTGTAGATTGATAGGAGAGTGCTCGCACGCGCACATGAAATGAAATCAGGTGGAGAGAAAATGGTATGGAGAAAGGACATCAAGAATGATAAGTATTATTTAACTAGACAGACATGTCTCTAAAATATAATGTAAATTTTTTTTCATTCATATTTTCTGAAATTTTAAAAGACAGTCTATTTATTTATTTATTTATTTATTTATTTATTTATTTATTTATTTATTTTTCATTATTAAATAACATTCACATGCTAAGTACTCACCCTTGCTAAGTGGTCATTTTCTCTAGGCTAGTCCATCCCAGGAATGTTTCTGCAGCTCTATTAACAATTGCAATTTTTGTTTAAATCAAACTGTCAATTCATTCAGATTTCATCTTTTCTATTTTATTGAGACATGTAATTTTTTGGAATCATATCGGTTTCTGTATCACAATTGTTTGATGTCTGAAATGTATAATGATATAAGAATAAATATGGATGAAGATCTAAAATGCTGTCAATCATCTATTGTTGGGCTGAGAAACCAGGATCCAGTTGAGATGTAAAAAAATTTTTGAAAGGTGTCAGAAATGGATTGGAAGAACTTGAGGATGAAAATGAAGAACAGAATATAAACAGGAAGGTGGACTGGCATTGTGGCTGTAGAGTTCACACAGCTGATAAAATCAAGCATCATGTGCACTAACACATCAGCATCATATGTAACTGGGATGACTGTAATATTATAAAATGCATCTGGTATTACCAAGTTCTGGATTCTGAAAACATTTGCATTTGTTAGTTGCTAATGCGTGGAGTTCTATCAGTACTAGGGGCACAAAGACCAGTAAGCATCCACTGGATAATGAATAAAGGAACAATGGTTGGAAACAAGGTCATTTTATTTTCATAAAACTCAGTAAGCATAGAAAAAAATTGACAGGCAAAGAGATTGAATATGAAATGTTTTTATACATCCTCAGTCAATTGACCCTGCTTAGGAATTGAAATGAAATTGTCCAAACAATATTAAGTATACTTGTTGTGTCTATTTTTACACCTTTGTGATATCTAGTACCTGTTTAATGCCTGTTGTAGAGTGGGTACCAGTAAATTGCACTTTGCAATAAATATCAAAACAAAGTTGACTTCTTTTAGAACTAAAGCCAGCATGATGCCTCACCTGTACCTTCACGGACCGTCTTGACTGTATTCTTTTTATACCCTAGATCAGGATGACCTGCATGAGGAGCTTTACATAGATTTGTTTGCTATTACTATTCCAGTTCTTCTTATTACTATTTCTCCTTCATCAATGCTTTTCTCACTAATGTACTAGGAGGAATCATGTTAAGTTCATCCATATTAAGGATTCAGAGACCTTAAAAGGTAATTTGCTTTAACTGTCACCGAAGTCTCAAGGGACCTTCATTTATGTCTTGTTTAAGTTAGATCAGGACAAAGATAATTTCACTGTACTGGCTTCACAGTAATAAAATCAAGGCTTCAGTCCCTGGAATGAAATATTCTAAGTTGATACAAGCATAACCGAAGCCACATATGCATGATTATTTAATCCTTAATAATAAATATACTTCCTGGGTCTCTATGGATGGAATTGGGAAGTGTTGTAGCAGATAAAACAAGCCAGCACAGATAGACAAATACCTTTGTTTGTACTTCTGTGGAGAATCTAAAACAATGAACACTCAGGAGCAGAGAGAATACACATTATTGGGACTGGGGGATACTCTCGATACTTTGACATTTGTGATAGGTAGTAAGTATCCTACTTAGGAGAGCAGCCAACCATTCAAAGATCTGTATCCGAACTTTTCCTCTAATCACACCCTCAGCATGTTCTGCCTGTCCTGTTGTTAACATTTATTCATCTTGGTTGTCTCCGCTAAACTAACACTTTAAGGTAATGTACCACATGTTATTCATACTAAAATTTTAGACTACCTTGTACCTGGACACACACACTTGATTATCACTGACCAAAGACCAAATTCATTCAGAGATCGTTACATGTCAAGCCATGCAGACAACTTAGTGAATATTTGAGAAACCAGCTTTAAAACATTGACTGTCCAGATTAAAAAAAAATGCACTTTGAATAGCATGCATTATAGCTAGCTGCTAAATTCCAGTTTATAAAGGACAATAGGCTTAGTTTCAGTTTCCTTATTTTTCATATTTGTAGAAAACGCCTCATGTAGGTTTTTAAGTGGCTGAAGATTGTAGGCAAATGTGAACAGGAAGCAGATTTCTCTAATAGTATCTGAGTTTCTCATCCAGCTCCATATCTTAGGTCAAACTGTGGACACAATTGTTTGCATTGGATTTTCAGAAAGTGTTAAAGCAGATGAATAGATCTCAGTCTAACACTTTATTTTTGAGCGGTGAGCGACAGGAGTCCCTGGAATTGATGCTGCTGTTGTCATAATTACAATATTGGAAAATGCGCTGAAGCTTTGTTCAAGGTGAAATGTAATTTAGGAGACAAAGTGAATATCGGGATGAGTGGTTCTAATTGATTATGGCTTTATCTAGCTGCTTGGAAAAGAGAAACTCTGAAGAACTTTGTAAAAATGCAAAATTGAACAGTTCCTCTGCTGCTGTACTTCAGCTATTTTGTCTGCTTGGGGACTGGTGCTTGTCTTATGTGTTTGAACTTGCGTCTTTCGATTCGCTTGCTGAAAACGTAATTTATCTCTGTTAAGGAATCATCTTTTCAGTGCCAGATGTGAACATTGAACTTGGGCCCAGCAGAACCAAGTGCTGCATCCAGCCAGAATCAATGGCAAATCCTTTGCTGACCCTGAAAGATAAGCAGCCTTTGTAGGCCAAAGAGGAGGAGTTTCCCCAACCCAGTGCTTATCTCATTTGTCCTCAATAACAAGAATCTTATTTTCTGATATCCAAAGAAAACATCTGCACCAGCCTTTTAGAACAGTCCCTAATTCATGTACTTATTTTTCATTTTCTATCTATTGGTTTGTCTTCTGAAGTTGCATTATAAGCATTAAACAATGAGATATACTATTAACAGCTAGATTGTATCTAAAATGATGACCAGTTGCCCTACCTCTGTAAGTCCAGGTGGTGATTTTACAATGATCATTGTGAAGTGTCCTATGTGGTCAGCTGTTCTCCCTCTGTCTTATTCAGTTTGTCAATGTCATTTCCTGATTGGCTTCTTAGCCCTTTAATTTTTGAGTAGCCTCATGTTTCCAAAGCACTTTCAAGTTAATACTGCTTTGAAGCTGCATCTAAGACTGCCGGTACTCTGTCAAGGGTGGATGGAACTTGAGTTCATCACATTAAGAAGTTATTACTCTCTGGCAGAATGTCCTTGAGAGTAATTTTAACCCAGAAGCAGAGGAGGAGGAGCTTGTTATAGAAAAAATTTAATTTAGGACAAGAAGAATTGTGATCATCTATAAAGTATACTTTTACATTAACTTAAAGAACTAATTTTCTGAAAAGGCATTTGTGAAAATTAAATTTTTCATATGTATTACATATAGCCCAACTTTCTTTTCTATTTATAGATACTGTTCTGTTAATATCTGCCATCTCAGGCTAATGCACAGATTTTTTAAATTGCTTTTGGTATTCTCAACTTAAATAACCCCTCAACTAAAGAATGGATAAAGAATATGTGATGTATATATGCTCAATGGAGTATTACTCAGCTATTAAAAGGGAAAAAAATGACATAATGAAATTTGCATATTTTAATATTTTTAATATTAATATGTATGCAAGAGTCAAACTCTCTTTTTAGCATGTCATAATTGTGTTAATCTATCTGATATGATAATGTTAGTGAAATAACTTTATTTTATTTTAGTGAAATAGTGGACTTCTATTACTGCCCTTTGGCTGAAAGCTCTTTAATTCTTATTCATTGCAGTCCTCCTATCTTAGTGTTAAATGCTGTCTTAGTGTTAAAATACCCGTGTCTCAGCTCTTTTCATATGTGCCAATGCAAACAGGAATGGAACTAAATTCACTACTAGAGTTTCCTATGCAAGTTTAGCAGATAAACAGAGGTGAAAAAGAAGAGACAAAGAGGGGAACAGAGAGGAAGGAAGCTTCACACTCAGAGATGTGATGATGACAATAACTTAATTAGCCATCCATCACAGAATGGGAAGGGGGTGCAGCATATGTTCAGTTTACACACACTTGCGCAGTCTCTGAGCTCAGTGAGGCATCTCTTCCATATTATACAAATATGCCTGCATTTGTATGAGATATTGTCCATGTCAGAACAATGTCTATCTCTGATTTCCTATTGATTCTTTTTGCATGGTGAGGACAAACATAAAATGAAACTATGGCGACCAGCTATACTTGAACAATGAGAAGCAAGTTCTGATCTTAGGAACTTTTTGCAGCAGAATAAAACAAGATATGCCTGGCTTTGTTGAAATCCCTTCTGACCATTGATTCTATGCAGATATAGAAGGCGTAGGATGCAATCTCTAAGTTCATTAAATTAATCTTAAAGATGGGATGCCATTTTATCCTAATATACAATTCTTTGTGATCTGTAACTCAGTCAGGTTTGGTGACGTTTCATAACGTAATCTCTTTCAGGATATGAAAAGTCTTTTTGAAAATACACATATTTTAATATATTTTATTACAAATATTCTGTTTTTAAAAGATATTAATCAAAAAATGGTATATGCTTATGTATTTAAAATGTTATCACAAGACCCATTATATGAAGTTTTCCTTACATTCATATTTTTCCCAGAGTTGGGCACACGGACCTTGCTAATAAGGCATTTTACCATGGGATTAAATCACCAGCTAAATTCATATTTTCTAAGTAAACTATAACAGACTTTAAAAGCTTCAAAGGAAACTCACATCGAATAGTTCCAGCAGTCAGCCCTTCTGTTTATCTTATAAACTGAGATTTCTGCAGAGAAAGAAAATCATTAACTGAAAGCCTTTTATAATCACCAAACTTTACCATACAAATTTTAATATAACATATTCAACCATGCCTTAATAGATTCATCTCAAGCATCTCTATAATTAGAATTTTTGAGCATGTAGTATTTAAAGTTGGTATATATAACAGACAGACTAAAAGCACTTCGTACTTAGCAATGCATTTGAAAATGTAATATTTATCAAGCCCTCACATATGTGTATATAAACTACCATACATTGTTTACATTGACATAAAGCTAAAAGATGAGAAATCGGACATAGGAAGAAAAGAGTTGGAAACATTTTTGAAACATTCTAATAAAAATATATGACCAGGAAGACTGGGTAAAGAGACAGGGCTCTAAAGGCAAAGCTGAGGGCAACACAACTATGGCAGTATGGTTGTGCAAATTCTCTAGTCTGACTCAACAGTGCAATCAGTCGTGGTAGAGGAAAAAAAAACAAAAACAAAAAACGAAACGTGTTTGTCTTTTATTTCCTTATCATGACAGCCTGACTCTGTGCTCTCTTGCTTAGTTACTATGCTTAATGTAAGGGAGAAAGTTAAAAAGTTAACTAGAGTTACATTTATGTCTCATGTTTGTTTTTCTTTTGAGGGCATCTCAGTTTATTTAAGTGTTACTGCTCTTGTATGCAAAACAAGAGTATAACATAGGCTTTGTTCGATAAAGTTAAACTTTAATAGGATGCTATGTGAAGGCCTTCTGGTATTCATCTGGCCTTTATAGTAAGTTCAGGTGTGCCCCACTAACAGATATATATGATTCCTGGGGAATCGGTCCCCATGAATGTAATTTTATTCAAAAATATACTGTTTACAGGTGACAATAAGTTAAAGATCCCAAGTGAATATCATCCTGGATTTATAATGGGCCCTTAAAGCAATGGCTAGTGTTGCTCTAAAAAAGGGAGGGAAGGAGAAGAAGAAGAAAAGGAAGAGGAGAAAGAAGAAGAAGAAGGAGAAGGAGAAGAAGAAGAAAAAGAAGGCATAGGTAGACTATAACACTGCTGCCAATCAACTTCCAGAATTTGAGCAGCCCCCAGAGTTTCCCTTACAATCTCCAGAAAGAATTAATGTCTGCCAAAAGCTTGAGTGTGGACTCCTGGCCTCCAGGCCTGGGCATGACAGGTCAGCATGATAATGATAATCGGTTACCAGTTCTGTCTTCAAACTGATTTCCCTGATTCTCTTGATTTTCCATGAAATCATATCAGATAATTGGTGTGCACCGACATAGCCATTTCTGTTAATTTAGCTGTCAATGACCTATTTGTACCTCATCTGTAAAACTGGGCTTATACCCTAAGTGTTATTAAATATTCTGCATATTACATCCAATGTCTATTGCATTTGTTCAGTTTGATGAACAAGAATTTTATTATGGCTGGTGTATATTTTAAGAATACAAGTAAATTTAGAAAGGTAAGTAGTTTAGTGGTACAAAAAATATTTATAAGACACAGCACAGAGTCTATTAAAGGTTACATTTTGCATGGAAAGGGGGAAATGCTATAAGACTTAAGGTAAAAATAGAAAATATTCATTGTTTCTTAGAGGAGAAATACCTGTCGGCTAGCCAAAGGGACAAAAGTGTCTCTTAAGGTTGTGCCAAGACCAAAATTATGTGATGTATTGGCTAAACTCCAGTAACTCTAAGGCAACTTCTCAATCCAGCTGTAATTAGATTGGCAGAGTCCTAGGTATTTATGGGAAATGAACAGCTAATATTTTATGTTCTTAAGACTTCAAGGTCTAATTATAAAGTTAAGATGTGCCCATTTGAAGATATAATAAGCAGAACCGTATTATAAATGTCATTCAACAGGCAATGACAGAAATCAACTCCTGATTTCATCCTGCATTACAAATACTGGTTTGCCAGCACAGAAATACACAACTATGTGACGCCTAAATGTCTTCAGTTACCATTGAGAGTACTGACTATTCATTTATGAACACATACCTCTAGAAAATTAGGCAAGAGTTTTTAATAGTGAAATTCTATCACTATCTATATAATATTGAAGAGTAAGTAATAGTCGTAATAAATTAAGATTTCTTAATCTTGAGAAGTATAGTTTTCTCCATCTAGTTAAGATAGTACATTGTATTTGAAGGCATTGTTTTCTTTTATATTTCATCAAGGTGTAGGATTTTAAGACCTATTCGTACGAGTTAGTACAGGGAGGTATGATTACCTATAAAGATAATCATCTTCTCGTTGCTTCTCTCTCTAAAATGTGTGTAACCTACAACCTGCTTATTTAACTATACCTTTGCTTTCTAAAGGGAAGCAAAAACCACCTTTTTTAAAGAATGCAGCTTCTTTTGCTAAAAAAGATGAAAGGGCAAAGCAAACTATAATAACGTGCTGCAAAAATAATCTTAAAGAAGTATGTTTCACCAAGTGAAATCTTGTCTGAATATAAAGCAGCTACATCTATCTCCCATTATCTTTTCGCCCTGAAAAATAAGTATCGCTAGTTATGTTTTCAGTTTGTTTTTATTTTTAAGAACTAGTAAACATGCCCCAAGCAATATATGGTCTAATCTCTGTAAGACAGATAAATATTGGAAATATTCCACAAACATCTCTGTGCATTCCCACTTAATATGGAAAAGGCAAAGAGAAAAACAGTAGGATAGACACCCAGAGAAACAAATACTGCTGAACTCTGCTCAGACTTTACTTCAGTCTGAGTCTCATTATCAGTACCTTCAACTAGCTTGTGATGCTAATGTAATTAGACGAGATTTATGCATATGTTTTGTAACAAGAGTCCCTTGAAGAGAAACTTGTTTAGAATAAGAAAGTTGGTATAGATCACCAAATTCCATCTACCTCAACAATCTTATATGCTCTGCTCTGTAGCTTATCAGAATGTGGATATTTTTCCATATAAAACCACACTCTTTAAAAATTAAATTCCTGAAACAGATTCTAGGCATATAACTTCCAATATTTGAGAACATTGTTGTTCATCCATTGGCAATATCAAAAAGTAAGGCTTGTCTCACATGATGTGTTTTCTGGAAAACAAGCAAGTAAGGTAACACTGTTAAGAGATGCCTATCACTTACCCCTGAAAATTGAGATAGATCCTTTTTCCTGGAGGCTAGGGGAGAAATAGCCTGATAGCCCAATTGCCCAAATGCTTTTAGTTGTTGATTACTTTCAATAATTACCTTGAGGGTTGTGCTTATGGATACACCTGGTCTCTGTTCAGGTCACATTAACTTTGCCTTTAAAATTAATCCATTAGTGCTTCTGAGATCCAGACTACGCCCCAACTGAAATCTTATTTCCTCTGTGAGCTCTGCTAGCCCCACCCCACCACTGATAGCAGGTTTTGCTTTCCTTGTTGTTTTTGATGTAGAGCTTGCTTGTTACCTTTGTTTGAAACACATGGAGTACTCTGCAGAACTACAGAGTTTAGTCCCAGAGGGCTTTGATCTAGTTGCAAAGAAAGGATGCACGGTATCAAAAGAGCAAGCAGGTTTGGTCCAAAAAAAAAAAAAAAATCCCATCTGGCAAACCAGCCAGAGCCATTTGTTTTGTTGACAAAGAACAATGCAGAGTGTCTGACTAGAACTCCTCAAGCATTGTGTGTAGAGTCTGACCTGGAGATTCCTGAGAATTTCACCCTCAATAGTCAAGCAATGTGTATCAGATGTTTTACTAATTATGAATCCGATTAGGTTTCAAAACCTAAAAACACATTGTAATTGCTTTAGCCAAGAGTTACTTTTCGTTACTTTAACCTATAGTTAAAATCGATCTTTGCAGTCTGTGAACTTACCTTGTCTTTTAGATGTGATGTCCTTTGTTGTGTTTTTGTTTGGGGTTTTTGTTTTGTTTTTATCTATGAATGACATTTCATTTACTTTTCCCACAAATCTCATCCCACTTATTTCCAAACCTTTTAGGGCTTTATAGTGACACTGTCTCTTCCTCAAAATTTCTAGGGCTTTATTCAAATGGCATTTTAAGTTCCCTAGAAGTGATTATATCTGTTCGAACCTTGATATTGAATCAGAATTATCCCTCTAGTATTGGTTGATTTCTTCTTGGGGTCTTAATTGTTATTGTACTGTAAATGATGATGAATACACATTTGGATATTTGTTCACAGATGTCAGGTTATTCCAAATGGATCATTTAACTTGCTGACAAGATGAGAAGCACCTAATTCAACTGACTAAAAATGACTCGGTTTGTGATCTTTATCTCATGTTCTACCTTTCCTAATTTTGTTCACTTAAGCTTCTGGAGTGTCTTTCATATATATGTTAATTTATAGTTGAAAGCTTTAAATGCACTATAACATTATTGTATTTTACCTTCAGTTTCAGTGATCTTTTTAATATTAACTACTTTAAACAGTATAATAATCCATACACAAAGGTTCTGGATCCACGTTTCTTCTTGTTGTGATGATATAGCATCATTACTGAATATAAGAAACGAGACAAGGGAAACTATAGCCAATCAGCAATCACTCTGAAGTACTATTAACATCCTAAGTAATATTTCATGCTATATTTCTTCCTTCAATCCTCCTATTTCTCCCTTGAATCACAATGTGTTGTCCTTCTACCAACTAAATCCTCTGGTCTCTGCCAACATCATTTCCCTACTTTATAAGATATTTTTCTAGTATGTTTGTCTCTCAGAAACTACTTGATGTAAGTAATTAAAAAGATCATTTCATTATCACTAGAGCTATATTTTTGTCAAGGACCTATACTGAAAGCATGAACTACATAGGGAGTTGGCAGCTGTAGACTTCCCACTGAATCATCTAACTTAACAATAATGGAAGCAATGTATTTTTGTTTGCTGAAGGATGTTTCACTGAGTCAAAGAACTATGAGAAAAAGAAAAAAGAAAATTACTAGCTAGTAATGTTTGGAAACACTAAAAACCAGAATGACTTGGTTATCACAGTCTATACTTAATGTAATATTACGTAGCAAACAAATTACTGACCGTTACAAAGAAAATGTTTGTTTCTTGGAAAACAACTTACTAAGATATTTTTTAGGTGAGCAACAGACTGAGATTTTAACAATTTTAGCCACTCTGTTTTGATGCCAGTTCTAAATTGAGCAAACACAGGAACTATTTTCAAGCATTCCATTCATTTTAAATTCAAGTATCAAAACAACTCATTAGCCTAATAACAAAGTTTTCAAACAGTTTCTCTCAACTGCTTTTACTAGACATTTTAGTTTGAAAGACAAACCAAATCCTTTTAGTGTCTGGTAGTTCAGTTTCAGTCACCACTGACTGCTAAAATCAATAACTTTACATTCGTCTTCCAAACTTGAACTTCATAAATACAGCCATTAGCTCAGCACATTTAAGTGCAAAGAAGTCTCAGCCTCAGTTATTGGAATTATGATGAGCTAAAAAAAATGTAGAAAACTCTAAGTCAGGTTTTCCAATAATATAATAAGCATAAAACCACTGTGCATGACTATTAGAACATTTGAACAAAAATTTTATTGAAAAATTGTCTAAATCCCCACTAAAGGAGATCTCTAGTAATGGGGCAGAGGAAGCCTAAACAGGCCATCACCTATAACCAAGCAAGGCTTCCAGTGGTGGGCCTGGAACACCATCCCAGTCACAGAAACTTTGTCCTATAACCGATTCTCCCTACAAGATCTACTGGGACACTGGAAGGGCAGAACCCCATGCTAAAGGAGAGAAACCATGACCGATACTCCAGGGCAGTCCAGAAACCAGAGTCTGGACAGTCAGGAGAGGACTTCAAATGTTATCCTGCTCTCCTCATGGATGGATGCCTAGCCCAATCCTCAACAGAGAGGCTCCCTATGGCCACTGAAAGGAGCATATGCAGATGCCCAGGACCAAACAAAATGCAGAGCTCAGGGAACATTGTTGAGTCAGAAATTTGCCTCCCCAAGGACCAGGGAGACAACATATGTAAAAAGCAGAGACACTTTTAAAACCATACAAGATAGCCGACCCCGAGCAGAGAATTACAGAATCTTTTATTGACAGAAAAAGGTGGCTTCTACCTAGGTGAGGAAGTCTGGTTTCTAATTGGTGAACAGAGGTGCAGTTTACAAGTGCCCAAGTGGCTAACTGTCTACATTCTTGGGCAGTACCTGGCAAGTTAGTCATTACAGTTAAAAATCTGTTTTTTTAGGGCTATCTGGCTGGATGAGATAATTTGCCCTTAGAGTAGGGCGTTTACTAACCTGCTGGGTCAGGTTCAGGTCGATACCTGGAGCACATACACAAAATGGGGTCTCTGAAGAGGGGCTCTGGTTTCTTTAAACCCCACAGAAGAAGTAGAGGAGGGCTTGCTGGCACCAGAGGGGTCGAGGACACCAGAAGAACAAACCCCATGTAGTCAACTGACCTAGGGGCTCACAGAGCCTGAAGCAGCAGACATGGTACCTGCTGAGTCCCCCAAATATGTCTTGAGGTTGCCTGGCCTGGTGCTCTTGCAGAACTCACACAGAATGAAATAGGGTTGTATGTCCCTATGCCTCTTGCCAGCCTTGAATGCCTTGCCTCCTTACTGGGTTGCTAAATCCAACATTGAAGTAGGGAATCATGCCTGACCCTGTCCTTGTTTTGCTATGTTTGTGCAGCAACCCTGAGAAGACTGCTCTTTCTTGGGGAGATGTGAATATTTAATTGCAGGGGGAAAAAATCTGTGAATTAGAAAATGCCCTACTTTGAATGATGACTTTGACTCTACAGGACTTTTATATTTTAGCATAATACAGTAGACAGAATCAAAAGTTGGACCAAATACTCTTTGTTCTTAAACCATATATTCTAAATTTTAATCCTGATTAAAATATTCAATAATTAACTAAATAACTAATGCATTACTCTAGTACAGTTACTGAGAATGAGTGAGATGGGTAACTTAATTTTCAGAAAGTCTATTTTATTTCTCCTTTTCTCACTTTCATGGATCATCTTAGTCTTTAACTCTGGCTCTAAAATGAAGCCGACACAGTAGGCAACTTGGTAAGAATGGTAAATTTGCAAGGAAAATGATAGCAGTTACCTCTCTTCTTACTTTCTACCTGTTCACACATGAGAGAATGCGCATTAAATAGCAATGGACTTGTTTTCACAGGAAAAGCCTTAGACAGAATAAAGGCCAGCTACTCCAATCCAGAGCACAAACCATCATCCTTTGGAACCAAAGCAAAACTTCATTGGGTCATATTCCCAAAGGAAGTTCCTTTGGAAATTAGAAATTTGTGAGTGGGGCTAAAAGGCCACTCTTCAGCCAACCAAATGACATGCATCTAGCTATATCATATATCATGATAATCCCCTGTCGGACTCTTCCAGTTGTGCAAAATGATCAGCTACACTCTTCAGTTAATAACAATATGGCTGTTGGATCCATCTCACCATTTACTGCCTCTTCGAACACCAACCTGCATTCCATCTAGATAACTCTACCACACACCCAATGCTATCTTAAAATCTTAGTTGCCATTTCAGATTTTCCCAATTAGACCCCCTGGAAACCCATTTTTAGCTTCACCTTCATGACTAAAAGCCAATTTCCATTTTATTTACACACATTTGTCTCAGATTGACAGATGTACAGTCCTTTCGAATATTTCCACATGTATGTCAGTATGTTTTTTGTTTGATTCAATACTCCCTTCCTGCAGCAGCTACATGAGGATATGAAGTAGCATGACTGAAGAATACCAGTCCTTCGTTGTTTCTTTCATTACAAGTCATGCACAACCTAGAGGAAGAGGCTTTGGGATCACGTTAAAAGGAAATGCAAAGAAAAGTAAAAGCAATTAATTTGTCAGGTTTTCCAACAACTCTCCTTTATTTTGGAATTTCCTGTGTATCACAAAGGCATTTGACTACTAGATATTTGATACTTAATCAGGAATTAATTGTTCAAGTTCTCTTTCATATAATTGGTCTCGGGTGACCTTCATCTCCTGATCCTAGTCAGTAACAAACCACTGTCCATCTGTTTTACATGCTAGACTATAGCAGAACAACTCGTTATTCCTATGGGTATACAATGTTTGCTGAGACCAGTAGAATTCCTGATAAGGGCAAGATTAGGTAAAGATGCGATTTTTCTCAGAGTTTGGTTTTCTTTGTCCTTCATGTTTTATGAAGCTAGTAGTGTGCCTACCAACAGCTCATTTTTTTAGGAAAAATATAGTAAAATGAATTGAGATGAAGCCATAAATAGATAAAGTCAAAATTATTATTTTACAAAAGATTTCTATCCCCTGGCTGTTTTCATAACGTATTTCAAGGAGATAATAAATAAGACTGATGCAGTAGCAAACATTAAGAAATTTATATTCTAATGGAAGAATGAGATTCTAGAAAGGACTTTAAATATGTAAAATAGAAACTACAAACCATGACAACAACATGTATAATAAAGGCTCTTGAAATAACTAACATTCTACTTATGGAAGATTAGGTTGCAAATCCATGGCATTTGCAACTTCCAGATTCAGAAAAAAAAAAAAAAGCAAAAATTTGAGACAAAAATATTGATCAGAAATGTTGCTAAAGGATCTTCTAAATATGACTTAAAAAAGGAGAAAACTTTGACTTTTCATGACAGTATCACAAGAAATGTGTTTTAAAAACTAATTAATGTTGCATATGATATAATATTAGCAACCATATAGATTCCTAAACTGACTAACTTGTCTTTGTGTCTGAACAAAGAACCCAGTGCTAGAAAACTACTACTTGGAGTTGAGTTTCAAAAGTAGCCTGCTTTGTATTTCCACTAGCACTAAGTTAAAAGGGCACAGCACAAATCTTGGCAGCTTCAAATGCTCTGTCTAGTGTTCCTGAGGTGCCATCTGGCACGGGAATCTTGACTGCAGACTGCGCTTAATGACCATTCTGCTGACAGCTATTACGGATGCATCCTCTCTACTGTTACACAAGCTATGAGCAATTCTAGCCAGAAGGATGACAGTCACAAATCTCAGCAGAGCTTCAGGTTGTTTTCAATTCCAAAAGCCCTTTAAGAATGTGATATTTAGCAAGAGTAAGCAGGCTGGTTAACAAAGGTGGAACATGTCCTCATACATAATGAAAGAGTCAATAAAGAGAAAAGACAATGCAGACAGCACAATCTCGTTGTGAGGAGCCCTGTTCCAGGACTTCTTTGCTAGAAGCAAAAGACAATTCACTTCCTCACAATCCAAACCAAAACACTAGCATTGCTTTGAACTTCAAACAAAATGAAGACAAATACCACAGTCTAGAGCATTTCTGATGTGCATATAAATAATATATATATTTCATACACTATATATATATGTATGCATATATGTTAACTCTATATATGAATATGTATGTGTATATGTATGTGTGTGTGTATATATATATACATATATATATATATGTGTATATATATATATATATATATATATATATCATGGCACACAAAGTGATACTTCAATTAACAAAAGATAGACATAGAAAAAGGAAAGCTGAAATGAATGAGAGTGAGATCTTTATATCACAGTTGCATAATCTGAGATTGAGAGTCACAGGCATTATGCTTCTTGCTTTTATTAAAATAGCCAAAATACCTACCATGATACTACATTCACAGTCCAGGTTTCCTCAGAGAACTTGAAGATTACCCATGTCAATGTAAACTAGGAAACCTCATTAGGAGGAAATGATCTGGCCTCACACACAAACAGAATACTTCATGTTATGAGCATCTCACTTCTATTTTTTTACTTCTATTGAAATAAATAATTTTCTCAAATAATATGTCCTGGCTATAGTTTCCTCTCCCTCTCCTCTTCACCATTCCTGTTCCTCCCACCTCCCGTCCCATCTGGAACCAACCCCTCTCTATCTCTCATTAGAAAACAAACAAGCTTCTAACAAATTGTAAAAACATTAGATAAATAAAACAAAAACTAATACATAAGAATTGGAAAAACCAAACAAAAACTGAAGAGCCCAAGAGATGACACAGGAAACAGAAAACACTTATTTGCAACCTCACAAATCCATAAAACAGGAAACTGGAAGCATATATGTGTGTGTGTGTGTGTGTGTGTGTGTGTGTGTGTGTGTGTGTGTATACATATATGTATACATATATATGTATGTGTATATATGTATAGATACATATATGTATATATATGAGTGATATATATGTTTGTGTGTATATATATTTATCTACATATATATATGTATATATGTATATATGCATACACACACATATATGACCTAGTATAGATCCATGTAAGCCCTATGCATGTTGCTTCGGTCTCTGTGAGTTCCTATGAGTTGTGAGAAACACCTTGTTTACTTGGTGTACCTCATCCACTGTGGCTCTCATGCTCTTTCTGCCTCTTTTCTGCAATGCTCCCTGAGCCCTGATGGGAGAGATTTAATGGAGCCATCCTATTTAGGGCTGAGTGTTTCCAAGGTCACTTACACTCTGAATAAAGTCTGGTTGTGGGTCTCTGTATTTGTTCATATATGCTTGTAAGTAAGCTTCTCTAGTGATGGATAAACAAGGTACTGCTCATATTTGTCTTCCTTGGTCTGGGATACCTCACTCAGGATGATTTTGTTTTCTAGTTCCATCCATTTACCCGTGAATTTAATTGTCTTAATGGTTGTGACTAGTGCAAGGTACACAGTGAGACCAGCCACAAAAAAGAACTGATAGAACTAGTATAAAATAAATACCATAGTTTCACATGTAACCAGTATGATGACTCATCAGTCATTCTTTGGTGGAGAGCTCTCTCTATGACATGTGTGTGCTAGATATTAGACAAGCTTAGAGAAAAAATATGTGTGAGAAAGAGAAAAAGAGACAGAGGATGGAGGAAATATTCAAGCACATCTTCCTTTGAGATGCTTACTTCTCAAGAGATATATATGCTAAATATTCTCCAGTAACATAGTCTGGATGTCTGCATTGAATCGTCCCTTGTCTCTGGTCTCATTAGGAAACCACATAGTGCTGTAGTTCATAAATAGGTGAATGAAAAAAATCTATGGCAATGATCACAAAATGGAATGAGGTCACAAAAATGAATTATATTTCAACATCCCTGCACTCATGATAATTTTTAAATGCACATAACCACAAGGAAGGAAGGAGATTACATGGCATGCTTATGGAAAGAGCCTTGATTACATTCATTGGTAGGGAAAGACTCATGTTAGTTGTGGACAGAACCGTTGCTGGGCAAGACATTCTGGACTCTGTAAGTGGAAGATAGACACTGGGCGTGTCAGGAGTAGAGCATGTACCCATCCCTCCCTACGTTTTCATTGTGAATGCAATGTGACCAGCAGTTTCAAGCTGCCATTCCTGCCCCATTCACTTCCCTGCAGTGGTGAACTACTATAACCTGGAACTGTCAGGCAAAATTAACCCTTTCTCCTCCGGGGTGCTTTTGTCAGTATGTCATTATAACAAGAAAACAAAGTCATCACATTTCCCCTATAATACACCTTTTTACAGATCTCTTAAGATTCTTATTTTTCAAAATGCAAACTTATTTTCTATTTAACTGTTTAAAACAAAATGCAAGTTTTGTACTGAAGAATTAAGTCTAGATTACTCAGAAAGATACACACGGTGCTTAACAATCCTGTCTTAACTCCAGCCTCTAGATTTTTATTTTCCATGACGCTTGTATTTACAATTCATATCCTAGCCACATCAAATCACTTGGAGTAATAAATGCATTTCATTGTAAGAAATAATTGGCAAACATCTCCTTAAGAAGAAAATGAACTGAACCTTCACTGCTTATACATAACTCTCATTTGTGTCAACTGTTCTTTTCCACTAGTTACTTGCTGAAAACTCCCACTTCATTCTCAAGCTATCATGGTAGACCACACAAACCTCACTCAGCAACTTCCTCTGAAAGCCCACAACGAGTTCTTCTGCTTGTTGAACATAAGTGTTCACTTCAATTCCTGTGATCAGGTGAGAGGAAATAAAATGAAGACACAATTTATCTTTTCATTTTTGATTTGGATTGCTTATGCTTTGGGTCCCACCTGAAAGTAGAAAATCTGGTGAATCCTGTGTCTCAGAATGTGAAGACAGACTAATAGAAAAATTTCTAAAACTTACCAAAAAAGATAAGTAGGTAGATAGATCATAGATAGATAGATAGTTGATAGATATAGATATATACATAGATGATAGATCAATAGGTAGATATGTAGATATATCAATAGGTAGATATGTAGATAGATGATTGATAGATAGATAGATATAGATGATAGATGATAAGTAGATTAATAGATGATAGATAGATTGAGCCCTACCCATGATAATCATTTTGAGAAGCAGAGACATCCAGCAGGTTGTGTGGCAGGCACTCTCACATGGAGAGTAGAAAAGAACAGCACTGTGCCTAATCATGTGGTTGTTTAAAAAAAGACCACCCAAAATGCTCATTGAATTTATATGCTTCATCATGAATTGAAGACTAAACGAAGTCAGCCATTTTCATTGTTTAATTTGATGGTCTCTTGAGTCTTGTGTTATTATCAGCACAACCCAATTTTAGATTACTAGCATCACCTGAAAAATATTTTGTTTCTCTTTACAATCTCTGTGCTGATGCCCAGTGCTAGGACATCACGATTCTCTGGGAATAGGTTTGTTTTTTCTCAGTGTTTAGCAGAAGTATAATCATAGCATATGAAGCCTTTGGACTTACTCCATTTAACATAATGTTTTAGATTTTCATTTCCATTGTAGCACCCACTAGCAGTTCATTATTTATGTAAATTCTAGAAAGTACAATATTCCACTGTATGCCAACTATATTTCACATATCCGTTTAGAAGTTTAGAAGGTTTCCAGCTTGGGAATATATGAATAATACTGCTATAAAAATTAAATTTATGGTCTTTGTCTAGATATATGTTGTGATGTTTGAAATTGTGTGTGTGTTTTGCATGTGGAAGACATAAGTTAATTTTAGATACTATCTTCAATCACTAGCCACATTTTTTTTTGTTGAGACGAACTCTCTTACTTGGCCTGCTACTCACTGATTAGGCCAGGCTAACTGGCCAGCAAACCCATGTGTCTCTCATAACCCTAGCACCAGGGTTATGAGTGTGCACCACCACATAGATCTCTGGTCTGCTTGTACAACAAGCACTTCATTAACCTCCCCATCTACTTGATACCCAAGATTATGCTTGCATAAGGCACAAGATGAAATATGACTTTCTTTTTTTACAAGTGCATATCCAGTTCTTGAAACACAATTTATTCAAAAGATTATTCATTCTGGTTGGAAATAACTTTTTACCCTTGATAAAACCCAACTCACCACAGAAAGAGCAGGTAGTTAATGGACTTTCTATTGCTGTCAATTGATTTATATGCAAATTCTTGACAGTGTCATAACATCTTAGTGTGGACTTGTAGTTAAGCAAGTTTTTAAATAAAATAAAAAGTCCCTCAATTTTTTTTCAATAAACTACTCTGGACATTTGCATTTTTGTTAATTTGAAAAGTAGTATGTCAATTTCTGTTAAAAATCTAACTGGAATTCTGATGAGTATTGTATGTATGAATCCTTTACATTAATTTGATGAGTGTTTGAGTGTTAATAATGCTCTGTTGTTTTGCCAGTTAATATATCCTACTCTGAAAGAGTTGAGCTATAAATTTGTGAGCTAGCCAGAAATACCAGAAAAATGGGTACTTAAAAATTAACAGGAAAAATATGATTCTTTTCTCTGAATCAGTTATGAGGATACATCATGTGATATTCACCTGCAAATTTTTCTTATTTCTTGTAAGTAATAGTTGATACTTGTACACACTTGGCTTTCAAGTTAGACTGGGTTTGTGAATTTTCATGTGTCATTGCTCTTCTCTCTGAAACACATGTCACCAGATGTCAGTTTACATATTGAGGTTGGAAAGGGATCCATCAAGAAAAAGATCTAAAGCAGTTGCTGCCTCTCTTCGATGGAATATTCACATTTCTACAATTGTATTTATTCCTTTAATTTCTTCCCCTTGGTGACTTAAAATTCTGACATTCGGGCTTATTCAACTTGAAATGTCATTTTCTAGTATCTGAAAAGTGATTGTTGCAGGCTCTGAGCCAGATGTGAATTTGCTGGGCCTAACAGTTACATCCAGCCTGTCTCTTTATATACAGTTCATTTTATTTTCTTGCAGAGATTCTAACTGGAACAGATGTGCCCAGTTCTAGTCTAAAAATAAACATGATTTTGCACTCCATTTCTGTGTGCCTCTGTGATGTGGAGAGGGACATCTGAATTTAGGGAATGACCAACTCGGGGAGGTTCAAGTAAGTGTCAGCTTATTGAGGAAGAGGGCAAATAAATTTAAATAGCCAGCTCTTTGTCCTGTCATTCAGGACAGAGCATGCTCAGCAGCACCAGTGTCAGCAGAAGGATATGCATTTCTGCTCTTACATTTCACATTTCTGCTTTTGAAAAGCTCTGGCTAAAGGTTGTGTGTTTCACACTACAGCTCGTTTTGACACCTTCGACGAACAGAACAGAAAAGCATGTTCAAAGCATTCAAATCAATTGCTGGTCTGTGCAAACCTAAACTGATTCGTTGGAGAGGATCCTTTGCCCAGTTCCCCCCACCCCCCATAAAAATGTAGTGTTTCAGCACTCTGTAACACTTGCATCCATGACTGGATTAATAGACAACGGTGTTCATACCGCACAGCACCCACCGATGCTTTCTTCTGAGGACAATAAAATGGTTGTTCATTCAAACACATGATCCTGTGAGTGGCATTGCTTACGTTAATGCTTCTCTACTGCAGGTTCTCTGAAGCACACTCACTTGCCACTCATTGTAGGGAATTGTTAATATGCCACCCTGATGGCCTAGTGGTTAGGATTGGTGCCCAGAAGATTATGAAAATATTTTGGTAAATTACCCTTATGAAAAGATTTCTAATGGTCAGGCTCAAAAACATACACATACAAATAATATTGTATATGATCACCAGAGCAGAATTTACTCGTGTGTGTGTGTGTGTGTGTGTGTGTGTGTGTGTGTATGTGTATGTTTATAACAATGATTAAGGAGAAAAGAGGTGTGGGCGAAGTTTATTTTTAGTAATGTTTAAAATAGTTGTTTTGGGCATTGGGCATTGTCGGGTGAAGGGCTGCCTAGGCCTTGCCATTTTGTTTTGTCTGCAGGTGTTGGCTTTATGTAAAAGATGTTTGATTGCTCATGATCTGCACGTCATCAATAGAACACCTGAAGAGCTTAGGTATCAATCAAAAGAGATCAAATGCTTGGTTTCCACTGTCCAGTATGGTGCCTGCAGTGACAGTGGTTCCCTCTCCTTGAGGTCTGGCAGGATTGACATCTACAGAAATGCCTCCGAGTCTTCATTGCTGACTGACATGGTAGCTAACCACTACAAAGAGGCCATTAATTTGAGAGAGAACAAGGAGGGACACATGGGATAGTTTAGAGGGAGAAAAAAAATGGAGAAATGATGCAATTGTAATACATACCAAAAATAAGAAACATAAATTATAAAGTTTTCTGAATCTTGCAACTTACTTCTATTTTGGATTTCTCCACCTTAATTTTTACTTCAAAGATGAATGAGTCTACTTTATATTTTAATAGAAGCATTATACAAGCACAACAATTTTGCTAGAGATTTACAAATATACATAACATCATTCTGTGAAGGCATCATTGTAATGAACTATTCACCATACAGTACATGCCAGGCAAATGAGAAACTATGAAAGCCAGGACTAATAAGATTATGTGCAACCTAAAGTACTTCAGAACAGGAAAACGATATCAATATATTTTCCAGAATTGAATTTGTGTTTAATGACACAGGAATGAGCGTTTTTTGGTTGTCTGACTCAAAATGCATCACCATGAGTAGTGTTAAAATTAAAGTTTTAAATAGCACTGCTATCAATGACAGCTTACAGCAGCATCACAGATACGGATATATAGTCGATAAAAGTATTTATTTTGCCAGTTGGTAGGATCTTAATTCCTGCTGTTTTGATTTTAGTAAAAGAAGTAATCTTATAGTCATTCCTATGGGTCTTGTAAAATTCTTCCAAGTGAAAGAGAATCAATCACACAATCAGGGAACAATTTCACTTCCATAGATAGAAAGCTATACTTAAAGTGAATTTCCCAGTCTCCCTGCCACACTTCACCTGCTTTGCCTTTTGTTTTAAAGTTTAAAATTTAAACAATATATTAATGTTGTTAATATGCATAATGTTAGGGAAGTTTATTTTTAGTTATGTTTGAAATTGTTTTATACACTGTTGGGTGAAAGGCTATCCTAGGTTTAGGGCTGTTTGTATTGTTTGCAGGTGTTCTGTGGGGGGTGTTTAATTGCTAATGATCTGCATGTGCTATCAGTAGACTACCTAAGGAGTTCTGAAAGAATAGAAACACCTGAGCTGAGATGCTCAGGAGTTCCACTATGGAGTTTGGCGCTGGCGAGGATGGTGGTTCCCTCTGCTGAGGTCTGGCAGAGTTTACACATATGAAAGTGCTCCCAACAGCAGCAACTTACTTTAGGAGTCTTTCTAACCCTGCTCACAATTTGCATAATAGTAGGTTAAAAGTAGCAATTCTGTAATGTATTAGAGCACAGTTATAAATGGTGTCCACATCTACTTGCTTTAAAATGGAATAAGGAATTTTTTTCCCATTGAAGAAGTGGTTAAAGCAAATCAAAGATTACCTGTAATTGTTAGAATATCACAGCATGCACACAAATATAGTCTCATGTATTCATGACTGCTGTTATCTGACCTTTCTATGTCATAGGGCATTCATTCAGCCACTCCTTCATAGTGGAGGCAAGTAATATTTTATGTGATTTTAACCAAAATTATATGACATTTTTTGATAAATGAGCTTTTTAATTCTTGATGCATATTAGTATGCCATATGTAAGCTACACTTTTCTTAATATGTAATTTACAGATCAATATTTTAGACAAAGTGTTTAACAGAATTCAATTATCTTCTAATCTAATGTATGATAAGCAGCAAGGGTATGCAAATTAATATGTAGGAATCATTTAGTTAACAAAGTTTCTTATGTTATAGACAGAAAGGAGACAGATTTATAAGCCATAGTCAGTAATACTGTACAGAACTTATGCTGTCTCAGCTGGAACTCAACTATGCCTATGACTTTGGAATTGTCAGTGCTTGGGATTCTCCATCTATTAATATACAAATGCATTAGTGGCAGTTATACTATGTAGCTTCTAAGAGTTATACAGTCATCAGAGGAGAGCGTTTATTTAACTCTCTTAGCATAGCTCCCATCAATGTAAACCTTCAATAAATGCTAGTTAGTCTTCTTACTATAATGTCAGACTTATGAAAAATCATTGTCTTGCCAAACTCAAATTGTCTTTTATTTGTATAACAGACCACAGAGGAAAGGATTAAGATAAGTAATCATAGGAGTTATTCTATCTTGAAAAGCCATTTTAATTAGACTTATCTTATTTATCGAAAGCTATTCCTTTATATGGATTCATTGAAAGTAAGTGATGGAGAGCAGTAGGATTGTAGGATGTTTTGATCAGCTGGAGATTGACTTTGCCAGAGGAATCTCATACATATATTCTCTAAGATGCAGTTTATATACTATATCAACTCTGATGTTTTAATTTCTGCTAAAAAAAAAATCCTAATCTTCTATCTTACTTTCTTAATTTGGTATACATTATCTTTTTATTTTCGGTTCGGTTATCTTTTTATTTCATACGAGTATATATTGTATTTTGAGCATATTTCCCCACTCACTACCCCCTTTCACAGTCTTCTCCATTCCAATTAGTTCCCTTGTTAATCTAGACAGTTTTACATCTGTCTTATGTCATCTATACAAACCCCATTTTATGTACCTTAATAAAATCTGGGGACCACAAATGGGGGAAGACATACAACATCTGTTCTGTTGAGACTAGATTAATTACAATATGATTGCCTCCAGTTTCATCCATTTCCTGCAAACAACATGATTTTATTTTCTTTGCAGTTTGAAAATCTCTTTATTACATCCTTACTTTTCTGACCCCATATACTAATCACATTTGAATGGACTCTATCACTCTAGCATTTAATTTTTGTATGTAATGTAAGAAAGTACATAAGTTGTTTTGTCCTCCTCTATCACTCTCTGTCTCTGTCTCCCTCATCTCTCTCTACTGTTGTTGAAAACTTTGCTCAGAAAGAGCTCAGATCCCCTGAAACCCACGTAAATACTCAATTAGGGTGACTGCTCACCTAATTGTCGCCTTGGAAAATGGAGACAGGTGATTCCCAGAGACAGAACATTAAACAGATAGGGTGTTGGAATGTAATTTATCTTTGTTTTATTCAATCCATGGGAAAATAAATGCAAGGTCTCTCACTATAGGAAAATAATTGCTGTGTATACACAGTATTTACAAAGAAAGTCATTTGTAAAAATTCCCGCCTCCCTTTTAAGGAACAGACAGTGAGGTATAAACCACTAAGTGGACTCAGAGCTGGAGGTGAATGGCTACTCTTTGTTGTCATAGCTACTTGGGAAGCAGATGCAAGAGGCTTCTTGAGTCCAGATGTTCTGAGCTTTAGTGTATGTTCTGAGTATCCAATGTCAGTTATATTGTTTACCATCCATATTGTGACCCCTTTTGACAAGGAAAATACAAATCACCTAAAAGTGGAGGGGAAACTGACCCAGATCAGAAACACTGAGAGCATGAGGAGTGTTGAGTGACTAGATTTTGGGGTATCAGTGTAAAAAGTTTAAATGATGCTGTGCTGACACTGGTTGTTATTCCTGGAGACTGTCATAAAATATGCTTCTATGGAACAAACACATCCATATAGTGAGATAGGAGTCATTGATATACTCGAATCACCATAACTAAAGAGGAGACCCAGTAAAAAACCTGTAAAGGACAAGTGTTGTCCTCTCAAGAAAAGTGTGTAGCCATAACTATCTTCCAGAACCTTCCTAGAGATGTCAAGTTTTGCATCTCTCAAACAAGGGAGAAAAATCCCACCCAGGTCATGTTTGTCTTATTTCAGAAAATAAGTTCCTCTGTAAATAGATAACCACCATTATCCATGCCTTCTCTTCATGTTCTCTTGAGATGTTAATTACCAACCACCAACCAAATGATATTTATGAAGCAAGAAGATATAAACGCAGTTATCTTTTAAAAATGTATAACGTTTAAATGAATATATGATGCGATATCAATATCCACAGGTTAAATGGTGAAGATGGTTAAGCATTTAACCATCTTGCTGTACATGTGTGTGGACCAGAGTTGAGATTCCTAGAAAGTCATGTAAACAGCATTTAGATGTGGCTGCTGATCTATAATTGCAGTCTTGAGAGGTAGAGACAGGTGATTGCTAAGATGAGCCTCCTCAACAAGTTCTTGGTTTGATTGAGAAATACTACCTCAATGAATAAGTATAAGAATTAACAAAGAAGATTCCCAACATCAACCTTGAGCCTTCACATGCAAATGTTCATGCATATCTCCCATATTCACTCCTACTCATACAAATCCATGTATACATATGCATACTCACCATGCATAAAACCTGGGGAGGAGAAGAGATATAGAGGTACTTTAACAGTTATAAATCAAATTGCATCTTTTATTAAAAAAAAACAAACTTGAAATCTTAGAAATGTCCATGTTTCAATGCTTTTTGAAGAATATTCTGATGTCACACCTTAGAACATTATGAGCTAGGCTGCTTACTGTTCTTATGGAGTTTGCACACATACTATTTTATCATGTGGCTAAATGGTTCTAAATGTGCTGTTGGACTATGGATCCAGGTGTGACTATTTTTATGACAGATAAGTACCCTCTTCCCACTTGGGAGAGCAATAGCAGAAGAATAATAAATATATACATCAGAATTTCTGGACATAAATTCTTCTCCACAGCAGTTCTAGGAGGCATGAAAATAAAGTTTTAACAGGGCTTAGTGGGTAGTTAAATTAATGCAGAGTGCCTGCTCTTACTGCTAATATAAGCCATGAAATCTGAACCATATGCCAAGCTTGGTAGTGTCTGAATGCGCCCACCTTCAGCTTCAATAAAAACGAATGGGAAACATATGCATGTGTCTGTCTCCCCAACTCTGGAGATTATAACTTAATTAATTTTGGTTAGATTATGGTTCCTCTGGCCTAGAAGGGGAAGGAGTAGAGCTGAGGCTCTAAATTTTTTAAAGATCCCGAAGTGGTAGTAATATACAAAAAGTTTGTGAACTGCTGCCGTGGCAATCACTCTTGTTTTAAAACGTCCACAATTACCTGCAGTAAGAACAGTTTCCCAGTCGTTAGTGAGACTGCTAATCCTGTAAAGAAACCAAACCAAACAGCCCTTTCTTTCTGTAAACACAATTACCACTGCAGCTCCAGGACACTTTAAAATAAGGTTAATGATGTGTGAATTTCTTCAGTTAAAGACTTCTTAAAGGGGAACTTGATATTGACTGTGATAAAGTTCATTTAGTATGCATCACTTCAAAATTATCAGCAATTTTGCAGAAATGATGTTCTGAACCAACTCTATCATTGTTTTTATCTGGTTGCTAGACAGTAGAACCCCATCATTTAAAGAACAATTCTAAGAGAAACAATATTTATAAATTCCCTTTATTTCTTTTCTTGCTTCCTGTTTTAATTTATCATATTTTTCAGTTCTCAACAACGTTATGCAGTATGTTGCAGGGGGGAGGATCTAGGAGATCTGTTTGCTTTCTATTGGTTTTTGGAAACTTTTTGCCATGTTTATCATATGGTAAATGGAAATTCCTTTACCATATTAGCATACCAATTACTGTATTGATTTTTAGAAATTCTATTACCATACAATAGCAATAACAAATTATCTAAGGTAAATAATTAGAAATGAGCACAAAGTATATCTAAAAGCATACTAAGCAGGATATAAATTGCAGTTGAAATTCCAAAAATGGAAACATTTAAAATTATAATGAATTCAAATTTAGGGAAGTTAGGGTACTTAGTGCCTTCACTTTGAATAGTCCTTATTTAAGTATGTGGAACAGGCTGTGTTCAAGTATCTGGAAGAATTTTTATGTTCTGTTAATAATTCTGGCATTCATTCTGAATCATAAACTACACATTTTGTGATAAATCATTTATATTCACCTCATGTTCTTTTCAAAACTAAAAGAATCAAAGAGAAGGATACTTAAATAAATTGGCAAATGCTTGAAACCTGTTTGTGGCTAAGTAAATTTTCAGAGGCATTTTTACTCATTGCTCCAAGTCTGTCGTTCTGATAGAGAGCAGTAGAGTCCAATTGTATTGTAGAACAATGGTTTTCATCAGTGGGTTAGTAATTTCTGCTATCATTGGTGAGATTCTGATCAGGAAAACAGCATATACACACAGGCAAAATAGCCCCATATGCTGAATTTTCCACCATCTGAAGTGCCAGAACTCTGTCCTCCTTTCAGGTTTTACTTAGCTTGGGAGTCAGGGCAGGGGAGACAGCTCTCTAAGCCTACCACCCTTCAGTCTTCATGAATATTCTCCACAGCAGATGGGCTCCTGACCAATCCAAAACCAAAGAAGATGCAGACATAGGGCACCAGGCCTGATCCTATATGCCTGGATAGTTTCACATTTTGAAGGTCATCCTTCCAGATGGGCCTGGGGGGTATAAGAAAGCTACTATCTGTCCCTAAGGTTCCCCCAACTCCTTACATTTCCTTCGTTCCTTCCTTCCTTCCTTCCTTCCTTCCTTCCTTCCTTCCTTCCTTTCTTTTCTTTGTTTTTTGTTCTTTTTTTGTTGTTGTTGTTTGTTTGTTTTTGAGACAGGGTTTCTATGTTATAACTCTGGCTGTAATTCACTCTGTAGAAAGGCTGGCATCTAACTCACAGAGATCTTCCTGCCTCTGCTTCCTGAGTTCTGGGATTAAAAGCATGGGCCACCACCACCTGACTTATATTTCTTGATAAGCTTTTTCTCCAACACTTCATAATGAAGAAGAAATCAGTTCAAATTGGTATGTCTTCCAGAATACTTGTGCAAACACTGGGTATCCAGAGTAACACTTTTACATATTTTCTCTAAAGTCTTTCTTCTCTCTACTTGCAACAGGATCCCACATGCTGAGACATTAGGAAATAACCATACACAATGTACTTGTTTGAACACATTCAGCCAGGAGAAAATTTTCACATCTCTTGTCCCACAGAACACAGTTTAACAGAAGTACCACTGTAAGTACCACAAATCTTAAGCAAAAATAAAAATTCACCCCAAAGTCAAAATGAGGCAGTTCCTTTTTGTTTTGGAGTACTTTCTTTAAAAAATTTGTACTTGAAAATTCTGTTTCCTTATGACCTGTGTACTTTTTTTTCTTTTACTGAAAATAGATTTTTTTCTATAAAATATGTAATGGTTAGAGTTTCCCATCTCTGAGCTCCTCCCCTCCCATCCAGATCCACACCTTTTCTGTCTCAAATTAGAAGGAAAAGAAATCCAAAAAACAAAAACAAACCAGGCTTCTAAAGGATAATAATAAAATATAATAAGATAAAACAAAAAACAAACAAAATAGCATAGCACAAAACAAACAAACAGGAGAAAAAGAGTCAACGAAAAAGCAGGAGAAACATATATAGACACATTCCTACACAGAGTGATTCTATACAAACACAAAACCAAAAGACATATATCTACATGTCATACATATGATATATTATGTCATATATATATCATAATATATATGTCATATGTCATAATGTCATAATGTATCATATATATATATATATATATATATATATATGTCATAATATATGTTTCTATGTCATAATATATACAAAAAGGACCTATAAGGCAAAAATAAAAAATAAAATCACTGACAAAATATTATGAGACAAAGAAACTCCATACCTACAAAAACTGCTGCTGAGTTTTGTTTTGTGTTGGCCATCTACTATTGGGCCTGGGGCCTGGCCTTAAGAGTGGTTTGTATCCCCAGTGAAACTCCATTGGGAAGAACTGTTTGTTTCAATATTGAGTAGTTATCAGTAGGAGAAATCATCAGGGTTTAAAAGCAGGTAATTTTCTTGTATGCTTTACAACCTTTTCTCAAAGACTTAGAAAGCAACTCCTTTGAAATATCATCATCAAGGAGAAAAAAGTTCTATGTCGTAGAGATAGACACATAATTTTGGTAATCCATGTATCCCTGATTTATAAAAACTCTCTATGTCACAAAGATGTGAAAACTTTTTTCCCCTCTGAATTAAATCCATATGTTAGCACAGATGGTTAGAACATTTACCCAGTAATCTTAAGGTACTGTCAAGTCCTTTTACTTAAAGAAAGGCAATTGTTTTACTTTAACATGATAATAAAATGGATTGAATCTCTTGGCTGTGTGAGAGACTTTCGACAATCTTTCAGTTTCTAAAGTTTGGCTTTCTGTGTGTCTTTTGTGGTTTGATGCTAGTTCAATAATGAAGCCCTTTCCTACTGATCCAATTTTTTTCTACTGTGAGAGATATTTGGACTATTTGTTTGTTTGCTTGTGACAAGGTCACATAACACAGGCTGGCATGGAAGTCAATGTTTAGCTGAAGCTGGCTTTGGGATTCTGATCTTTCTGCCTGTGTCCAAAGTACTAGGATTACAGATGTATACATAATGTCCAGCTAGACGGAAAAATTTTTAAAAGATTATTTAATGTTTGCGCTCCCCCCTCTCTCTGTCTCTCTGCCTCTCTGTCTCTCTCTGTCTCTGTCTCTCTCTTCCTCCCTGTCCCTCTCTCTGCCCTACTCTTTCTTGCTTCCATAAGTGTGGAGGTTCCATAAAAACTCTGGTCTTCTATAAATCTAGAGATCATAAATTTCCTAATAGATCATAGATTTTCTAAATATATAGATCAAAGATTTCCTGGAGTTACTGGTAGTTGTCACACACATACTCACACACACACACACACACACACACACAAACACACACATACACATTTAAACACACACAAACACACACACACATATAAACACACACAAACACACACACACATATAAACACACACAAACACACACACACATATAAATACACACAAACACACACACACACATAAACACATATACACACACAAACACACACACACATAAACACATATACACACACAAACACCCACACACATAAACACATATATACATACAAACACACACACACATATAAACACACACATAAACACACACACATAAAAACACATATACACTCTGCCAGTGTGGGTGCTGGAAACTGAACTTGGGTTTTTGTTGCTGTTGTTGTTGTTGTTTTGTTTGTTCGTTTTTGTTTTTAGTAAAGCACTGACCTATCTCTTTAGCCTCGGAATGTTTTGTTTCTGATTATATTTCTCCAGTTTAAAGGAAAAAGCCTTCATTCTCCAATGCCAACAGTGATGCAATTAGTCCTTCTGTTTTTTCTAGAGGTCTCCAGTCTGCGGCCAACTTTCCTCAGTTATACGTTAGAGCATGGCATTTTCCATAGAATGCCAACTACTTCTTCTCCTTGAAAGACTAAAAACTATGATCAGGGTAACAAATTTCTCTAGTGAAATTTCTTCAAATATATTCTTATTAAGGCCTTCTTTTAAAAATCTTCCACTGACATAGATAGAGCTACAGGGAGATATTTTTTTTTTATAAACATTCTAATTCTACTCATGGAAGGGAGATAACTAGTTTGTTGTTTTGATACACGCACGCACACACACACACACACACACACACACACACACACACACACATTAAAAAGGGTAGAGAATCATCAGCTTTGAATTCCTTGATCCAATTACATTTTATTATGTGCAGTAGTGATTATGTGTGTGTGTGTGTGTGTGTGTGTGTGTGTGTGCATGTGTGTGTAAGTCTGAATTGTTTAAGGAACCAAGAAGAAGGGATGCATTAATGCCCTTGTAGATTGCAAGTAGCCATTAATAGTTAATAACAGTCTTCAGTGAAACATCTACATCTGTGGGCATGGATGTACGTCCTTTTCTTCTGTTTGATGATGAAAACAAGTCTCTTGGTTCTGCGTACTAGTGATATATTCTAATTATGAGATCCTTTTAAGCAAATATGCTCTTCATTACTAGTGTGTGTGAAGTAAATTAACTTTAAACGTATTCTAAGGTTCATTTCTAATAGCCGTTAGATTTGTATTGTTATTGAAATAATTGCATTTGTTTTAAAAGAATTCAAGCATGAATTCAGTGCCATATCAGGTAGAGTAGTTTAAAATGCAGCTTCATTTACTGTCTTATTTCAAAACTCATGTTCCAAAGTGGAACATTTTTAATCTGAAATCCATGTCTCAGCTATCTCTGATTTCACCATCAAGTCAGGCTTTGCTCTGTGGCATTACAGTCATTGATTTTATTCTAGGATTAGTTTAATTTACAATTTATTAGACAATGACCATGAGAAAGAGGTGCTCCCTTGCGACATCAATAATACCAACTGTACTCTGTAGAACAGCGGTTTTCAGAGACTTTCTTCTAATACACATTTGCAGACTTGAAAGTCTAGCCATCTGAGGGCACATTCTGGACACAGAGGCAGTGCTCACTAGGACTGAGTCCAAGCAAAATACCTTAGGGGAGCTTGCAGATATGCAACTTGAGCATTATCACATTTAAGTTAAGTAATGGTCCAAGAAAAACTATTCCTCAGACAGAAAGGCAGTTTTTTTCTGTGAATTCATAAGGATGGTAAGACTATTTAATAAACTATAAAGAAATCTACTTGGAAAAATCTAATCACAGTTTAACTAATTTCTAATTAACAGGAAATAATCAGCTATCGCATTTGTCATACAGAATGAGAATAAACAACAACAAACAAACAAACCCTTCTATTTCTATAATACCAAACTACTCTAGGATAACTCATAATGGCCAGTGGGAGATGGAGTCATAAAGATCATGAGAAATGTACCTTGAAAACTCTAACTCTAAAGAGAAGACAATATCTGAGTGGCTTAATGGAAAATAAGAAATGAGGGAAAATATACTGAATGCTCCCAAATGAAAGGATTTGGAAGAATACAGATTATTCATTCATTAATGTGTGGCTGAAACTAAGCTTTTAGATAACGGTTAAGATCAAAGCACAGAAGTGTGCCATACATTTTTAAGAGTACAGCACTTTTATTGTGAAGTGTTTTGCATTATACAAGTATAATTAGAAAAAAATTAAGATTTTATAAATTATTAGTTATTGGATAAAGTATACTTAAATATGTTGTATCGCTTATGGTCTGTCCTCTTCCATTTTTTTTTCACTTAATATATTGATTTTAGATAAATAGACTTCCTGTCACCTTAATAGGTTATTCTTCATACTATGTAAACCATAGAAGCAATGGGTAAAGGAAACTGCTAAACAATTTCAAGGAATGTTCTGTGATGACTACAAAGATCATTATTTTGCTAAGACAGAGAAAAGTTAGGGATGCAGAGATGGGCAAAGAAGCAGAGCTCTGTTTAGACATCTGTGTTGTGTATTGGGACCAGTGAAGATCTAAAAGATAAGGAGCTTTGTCCCTGATTCTGTAGGTGAGGTGTGGCTGGTTCACACAAAAGCTATATACAGAACACAACTCAATTTTAGTTCAAATTAAGAGAAGGTCACCATTTTAAGTTGTGCTTGGTGTAGTCTGGGATTTTGCGAGGTTCTGTAATTTTCTTGTAGAACGTACCACAGGGAGTATGCTGGCTGCTCTTTTGACTCCAACTGTTTGTGGTCCAATGGTTCTTTGGATCAATTTCTTTGGATAAATCTGCCTAAGACAGAATTGTTTTGGGGAAGGATTTCAGTGCATGTTTTGCTTAACAAATTCCCGAAAGGATCTTTGCTGCACTGTTATGACTGACCTGTTTTTCTCACAGTCTGTTTTATTCTCAACGATATCTGGGTCTCAAAGATTTAGTGATTTCTCCAAACCTCACTGTTGAGGAGTTTCTCCAGAAAATAAAATCGACCACCTTTATTGCTCTCCACATTCCGATGCTTTCTTCAAAACTTTCATGCCTTATAACTCTAAGTCTTTAAAGAGAATCAATGATTGTACTAGTATTTTTGTATGCATTGTCAGAATCAAAAAGGACTTATGACCATTTTCCCTTGCTAGATTGTATATAGAAATTAGAATTATTAACCTGCTACCTATTGTGACTGCCATTTTAAGGAAAGCAGTAATGAAACAGTCACTCTCATCCTTCTTCCATTACTCTCCCCCTCTGTCTCTTGGCAATATATTATTAGCCAGCCTTAAGATCAATATATAAAAGGTGTATAAGTCTTCTTTTCATTAAGTGATGGACGACAAATAGAAATGGAGATTTAAAAAATGAGAATATATCAGTTGTTTATATATAGCCATTGATAAATGGAAAAAATGAATGTATTCAAGAAATAAGGTCATTAAATTATAGCTAAAACTCTATGGTTTCTTACAGTACTATCAATGTCTTTGTTTCTATGGTGAAATGTGACAAATACTGAGATAAGCGGGAGAACAGTAGGGTTTGACTGCTTCTAGCATCTACTGTCTTAAAGTCATCGTGCACTTTGAAAGTAATTTCTTCCTATATACAAGTTACTCATTCTACATGGAAAGTGGGAAGTTTACTTGAGGCAAAAATCCAGTCTTCTGCATGTTTTTTATAAAGAGGGATTTATTAGAACACAGCAATGGCCAAGTCGTTAGGTGCTACGTGATGTTGAAGATGTTGTTCTGTGTCTGTACTCACATGGAAATGAACACTACTATATTTAGTCTCCTTCTGTGCCCTCCACTTAAAGATACTGTAGATAGGATGGTCAATCAATATATAACGTGCAAACAGAAAGATAGATACATATATAGACAAAATAACTAAGAGAGAAACACACAGACACACACACACATACACACACACACACATATAAGCAGATAGACATGTGATCTGTTTGTGTATGTACAGTAGATAGATGCAAATGTATGATTTGTTTATATGGATGCTCAATGTAATATCTACTTTATTTTAAATTAAGTTTTTTGTTGTTTTTTTGTGTTTTGGAGACAGGGTTTCTCTGTTGTAACTCTGACTATCTTGGAACTCATTCTGTAGACCAGGGTGGTCTTGAACTCATAGAGATCTGCCTGCCTCTGCCTTTTGAGTGCTAAGATTAAAGGCATGCTGTGCCACCACAGCCAGGCTCAAATTAAGTTTCAAAACATTGCGTGATTCATTTTCTAGAAAGTGTCATATCTGTGTTCCTTCAGTAATTCACCTAAAGAAATATAGTTAGTTCTATTCTATTTTAATATGTTTTTTTCTGCAAATTAACTCATGACTATTTTATAATATCACTCATAATTGGACTGAAAGCTATCTAGAGTTGTGTTGGTCATAAAATATTATATAATCACATGGCTTTGTAAATAAATACAAAAGTAATTATAGGACAGAGAAAAGATTAAATGTAAAAGAAAATGCAAAGCACATTTAAAAGGTTAAGTATGGCTTAAAGAGTGGCTTAAAAGGATACACAGTCTGGTAACTAGGAGATTAGACTTTACCTTAGGTCCTGACAAGAAGAAAGCCATTAAAGCAGCAAAGGAAATATGGATAAAATTGTTTGTTACTTCTAGGTTTTGGTAAGTATTTTATGAAAGAAATTTATATGGGCCATATATAAATTATTTTTATAACTTTTTAATAAACGTAAAATATTTGAAAATATTTTAAAGCAATATTCCTGTCATTTTTTATTTCTACATCTGATCTAGAGAAAAGAAACATTAACAACAATGAGTTTAATGAAACAAATACTGTAACAATGGAATCCTCACCATATAGTACCATATAGCACCAGAGTTACTCATAACCTACATGATAATATGGGAGACAGAAGGAGGCAGCTGTTAAAGATGGATTCTCTTGTCTATATCTTTCCATATTTGCAACAGAATAAATATGAGAAAAATGAAAGGCTGAGTAGAAAGTATATAGATGGTGTCTGATTGTGTCCCACCAAACCTGTGTTTTAGAAGCAACCTCTCCAGGGTGGTAATGATGTTATCTGGGTGTCTTTGAGGTGATGAGTGTGAAAGGACTCCACCCTCATGAATGAATTCTTGACACCATAAGAGCGGTTCCATTGTTCTTCTGCTATTGGAGAATGGAGCCTCTCCTTTCTGGAGGATATAACTTTAAAGGCACGATCCTGGTAGAAAAATACCAGTACCTCCATCTTGGACTTATGAGAAATGAATTTCTCTCCTTTATGAATTACCTGGTCCTTGACATTTTGGTTCAATCACTCAAAACTCACTCAAGCCCCAAGCAAACAGAAATGTAAAGAAATATAAATATAAATTAAAGACACAGAAAGAAATATGAGCAAGTGTGACACATCGCGAGATGTGTGTGATTTGGGGGAGTGAAACAGAAAGAGATGAGAACGAAGCCACGGGCAGTGGAAACAATCACTGGGAGACGTGTATAGATTATTAACTGTTCGGAATTTAATCTGAAGTCAATAGTAAGAACTGGAAAAAAATTATTTCATTTGGAAAAGTCCTTGCAGACAAGTCTTTACTGATCAGAGTTCAGAAACAAAGAAGCAAAGAAGTTTGGTCAGAAGGCTGTGGAGGCCTTATCCCGTTTACCCGTTATGGGCACAAAAGGAACAAAGGGCTGCTCTCCAGCAGTAGAGCCCTTGCTCAACGTTAAGTCCTCTGCACGACTTTAGCAAAGAGTTTGAAGAAGAGAAAAGCAATCTCAAGGTTTTCCAATGAGAGAGGGATAATTTTGACAGCTTAAAATGTAGAAAATCAATAAAAACTGCAAAATATATGAGTAGTTAGTGAGAAAAAAGACAAACAGAGCCCGTATGACCTTATCCTTACATGAAAGAGTGAAGGCAGAAATAACGCTGTAAAGTATTCAAGAAGGGTCTCCATTCAGTGAGTAACCTCACTCATTTCAATGTGGATTGTTCAAATGTCATCTGAAAAAGAGAGCTTTAATACACTTCTCAGCTAACATTGCCTGGTACACAACAGTGTCTGAGTCTCTCTCTCTGTTTTATAATCAACTACTAATATACTAATTTATCCCCCATTTTTACTGTAGTGTCTTTCCTCACTAGAGCAGTATCTGCAATTTGAGTGTCATATATATGATATATGACAGGGGCTGAAAATGAACTTCAGAGCCTTGATTATCTTGTAAAAGGAGAAGGGGAAACTCTCTGAAAGCAAGAACATGATAAACTTGTGGGAACTAGAAAGTGGTTCAAGCTGGAGAGGTAAAATGATAATTAAATAGACATTGAGATAGATTGCTGAGAGCACTTAATGGTTCATTTACTCATTCATTCAGCTACATTGACTGTGTTCTTACTGTGAGGATATCTCTTCTTCTTCTTCTTGCCCTCTCAAGGACTTAGCTCTTTGATTAACTTGAGATTTTGTTGCAGAGCTCACTGTACCTATTACAATACATTTTCTGTCTAATTTCATCTCCTAATTGAACATCTATGCAGTTTTTGTTTTGTTATTCTGGTTTGGGATAGGTTTGTATTATATAACTCAGGATAGCCTAAAATTCCTTGTGTAACCCAGATTATGTCAAACCATATGATTCTCCTGCCTCAGGCTTCTAAGTGCTATATATACTCACTGTTTTTATACTGCCCATGATAGCTAGATATCATTAGTTTATTATCATATTATCCTGCTTATTACTAAACCATCTACTATTGTATAATTAAGGTGCTGTTTTTGTATTTAACCACATGCCTGTTGACATTAGATTTATCATGACAGGTATTAACAGAATACTGAGAGACATTTTGTAGATAGCAAAGCTTTAAAATGTTACTCTAGGGCCTGGAGATATGGGTTGGTAGTTAAAAACACTCATTGCTCTTTCAAGAAATGCAGATTAATTTCCCAGCACGCATATGAGTAGCTTACAATCAATAAGTTTCAGGAGCTGTGATGCCCTCATGTAGCCTTTTCAGGTAACAGGCATTCTAGAGATACAAAGACACACAAGCAGGCAAAACACCCACACACAAGAAATTAAATTTTTAAAAAAGAGTTCTGAAGACAATGTTCTCAAGAGAAAACTTTATACTTAAATATACATGAACCTTAACAAATATGAAAAGATGAAGTTCTATTTTATAGAGTGAAAAGGAAACCAAAATCAAACTTATTTTTTACCTGAACTCAAGAGAAGGGGCAAATAAGATTTGACAAATCAATGTGCGGATGGTGAATATATTTAAACAGTTGGAATTGAACTTTTAAGCCTAATTAAAATGGAGTCTGTATAGACTTAAATTAAAACACAAGTGCCTTAATTCCCCTGTAGAACTTAAGGAGTCTTTCTTTTCGTTTCTTCCACTTTGCTTAAAACATTCACTTTAAAATATTTTTCACTGTCTCCTTTATCTATGAAATGCAAGTGACTAATTTTAAAGGTTCAATACAACATTTTCCAGCATTAAATTTTCCAAAGACCTGAGAACCATTTAAAAAAAAATGTCATCCTGAAAGAAGACACTTTCTTACCTCTTGGTTTCTGTGGAAAAGGAGTCTGATTTCTGCACAAGCACCTTCATGCTAAAATATTCTTGTTCATTAGAGCTAATGAGAAGCAGCTTTTACTGTCAATATACCCAGGGTTACCAAATACATTTAGAATCACCTGAATAACCCATTGAAGTTAGATGTGGTACAGACTGCTGTGACAAACTCTCTCATATGACCACAGTTGTTCGCGTCTGAATACAGGAGCACACAGAGCGTGTATTTGCTTAATTGTACAAAACATAGAGGTCTTCTCCAAACTGCCCTTCACACTGTACTATAAATGTTGATTCATTCATAAAAGTGTTCTCTTGATTTTCTGTATGTAAAGGTCTTCAGGATTCAGAGGAAGCTACTCATACACTTTTTTTTAAGTCTTATTTTTTATTATTTTTAATTATGTGTATCTGTGTGTCTGCATGTGGGTATATTGCCCAGGAATACATGTGGTCATGGAGGCCAGAGGTATTTGGTCCTATGGAACCTAGAAGGACAGACTGATTTCAGCCACCAGACATGAGGACTGAGAACCAAACTTTGATTCTCTGTAACTGCTGAGCAATCTCTCCAACCCCAGGAAATTATGCTGGTAATTCATTTCCCCAACAATAGTCAAAGAATTAGCTTTTTAAATTAGAGAACTCAAAAGGAAAACATAAATTAGCCAAATTATTGGGCAATGGTTTCCTGAGCTAATAAATCAAAGAAAGACATGAAAAATAATCTCCCTTGTTATTGTTTAAAATGTAAATTATCAGCATTAGTTTGGAATTACTGGGTTTTGTGTTCCTTCATCTCTGGTTTTCTTGATTCTCTCTATCCCTCTTTGTTAATCAATTGTTGGGTTCATTGGAAGTCATTTCTAAGTTGTTTCTTTCAGAGACTTTCAGATAGCATTTGAAAATAATTTTATTTTCCAATTCCATGGAGTTATTTCGATGCAATGTAGGACTCGAGATTCAAATTGATTTTTTTCTTAAAACCCTTTTCAATGCTTTTATATTATCTAGTGGCATTAAGTATTCCAAATCAAAAAATCAGATGTGGCCATGATATAATGAATATCTCTCTTTGGACTTGTTTACATTTGAAAGTTGTGTCTGTTCTCCTTTTGCTCTTGATGTCAAAAATTCCACCTACATTCTGCCTAGATTCAAGTAGTCTTGCATCCTGCTTAGTGTTTGGAATGCCATTCCCTACAAATTGTGTTTCATCCTTGATATCTTTTATATTTATTTTATTTACTTTGCTATTTTTTCACTTTAGGGTCAAAGTCTATTACTCTACTCTAATTAATATAAGCAAAATTTGAATGCATATATATATATATATATATATATATATATATATATGATGTGAGATTATATATATATATATATATGATATGAGATATATGTATCTCACATCTTAAGTTTTCTTTATTGAATTTTAAGTTCTTATGATTTTTCAGGATGAATGATCTGACCCATTTTCCAGGTCATTAAAGAAAGAAATATAATTATTCAGTCCTTGGGAAGATCTTTAGTGATGAGAAAAATGCTAACTTCAAAACATCTCTAGCTATTTATTTTTCTCATGCATAATATTTAATTCTTTTGGAGTATCTTCTCCTTAGGCTAATATTTTTGTTTGAATATTTGTCTCATTACTTAAGTCAAGGACTTTGCCCTGTGTTGTTTTCTCAAATGTTTATCGATTCTTCTTTGATGGAGTTCCATCAGGAATTAATTTCTTATTTCTATTATTTGTCTGTCTCAGACATTGTATCCATGAAAAACCATGTCTGAAACAAAGTGTCCTTTGAGGGTTTCCAAAGACCTTCTTCCTATGCAGGCTTTCTATCACTTGTCAGAACATGTTTCCACTGGAAACTGCCTGTCTTTTAATCCCTTTAGTTCTCATATTACTTTAGCATATTGAACAAATAAATAATCATTAAAAATCTCATATGGCTGGGCCAGTTTCCAGATATTATGAATACAGCCACTATGAACTATTTGGGCAATTGTTCTTGTGGTAGGATGGAACTTCCTTTGGGTCTATGTCCAAGAGTAGTATAGCTAGTTCTTGAAGTAGATCAATCCCAGTTTTCTGAGGGACTGCTATATTGATTTCCAGAGTGACTGTACAAGTTTGCACTCTCAACAGCAGTGGAAGAGTGTTCCCCTTGCTCCACATCCTCATCAGCATAAGCTGTCACTTGTGTTACTGATCTTAGCCATTCTGACAGGAGTAATACAGAATCTCAGAGTGGCTGTGATTAGCATTTCCCTAATGGCTAAGAAACCTAGTGCAGTGGAAACTTCCTGGAGTCCTCCAGTACTTCTTGGAGGATACGAAGCCTGAATGGGCCATCTTCTGTAACCAAGCAAGGCGTCCAGTAGTGGGAGTGAGATACCAACTCAACCACAAAACTTTTGACTTTAATCTGTCCTGCCTGCAGGATGTGCTGGGACACTGGTGGTGCAGAACTTGTGGGAGTGGCTAACCAATAACAGCTCTAATTTGAGGCCCAGGTCAGGAAACAGAGCCCATCCATGCCTGATTCTGCCTATGGCCAGAGCCAAAGGCTAGATCACCAAGAGACCTATGATACAACCAAACTCGACGGGCCAAAAAAAAATGAAATGAAATGATTTCTAGTGATATTCTGCTATGCTCATTGATCAAAGCCTATCCAAACGTCATCAGAGAGGCTTTCTCTGGCTGCTGAGGGGAACAGATGCAGAGACCCACAACCAAACACAGACAGAGCCTACATTGAAGAGCTTCATATAGTTTCTCCTCTAAGAGTCTGGGGAACCCCACAGAAGGTGGGGGTGAGGATTGTGGGAGCCAGAGGGATTGAGAACACCTGGAGAACACAGCCAACAGAAATCAACTAAGCAGGGCAAGCAGGGCTTATAGGGGCTCACAGAGAGTAAAGTGCTGGCAATTGCAGAGCCTGCATGGGTCTGTGCTAGGTCCCCTGCATATGTGATTTGGTTGTTTATCTCTGTATTTTGTGAGACTCCAGTGGGACTGGGTCTGACTCTGATTTTTTTTTAACCTGCCTTTGGGACTCGTTTCCTCCTACTGCATTGCCTCATCCAGCCTTAATATGAGGATTTGGGCCTAGTCTTATCTTGTTCTGCCATATTTGGCTGGTATTCCTGGGAAGCCTGCTCTTTTCTGAAGGTAAAAAGACAAGGAGTGAATCAGGGGAAGAGGAGAAGTGATGGGTGAACTGGGAGGAGTGGAGTGAGGGAAAACTGCAGTCGGGATGTACATGTATGTATAAAAAGAATAGAAATGGCAAGCAGCTAGCAAAACATAAAAGAAACGTTTTCATCCGGGATCGTGGGAGACATGAGGCATAAGGAGCAGTACATGTTCCCCATGTGTCAGATGTTCACAAAAGTGGTGGGGAGAAGTGTTCTGAAGGATTGGAAATATCAAGCGTGGCCTCAAGGCTTCAGCACAGTGAGAACCACGGAGACCAAGCTTTCTATGGCTCTGTGTGAGATGGAAAGTATCCATAGCACTGAGAGCAAAGGCATGGTTGGGATTAGTAGACAGTAGCAGTAACGGCAGGAAAGAGACTTCCGTCGTCTTACTGTGATGTGTGTTGCCATAATGCTCAAGGCTGGGTTCTTTGTGGAGAGGATTATGTAACTCATGACTTTAGCGCTGAGGAGGAAAAGCAGCATAGCACCAACATTCTGGGGTAGGCCCTCAGGCTGTATCACGACATGGCAGAGAAAGCGGAAGGCACCTGGCTGCATGCAGAGGGACACATCTGTGAGCAAAGAAGCAAAGACCAAGCAGGGAACGACGCACTCATTTGTCACAACCTACGTGCAGCAGCAGCTCCACTCCCTGGGAGACCTGGTCTACTCCCTAGAGACAGCATCAATCCCCTGGAAGGAAGAAGCTAGATGACAGTCACTTTGTGCTTACTGTTTTTTAGCTTCCACAGCAAAAAGAAGCTTCTCAGATGAGAACTAAGAGATGCATCAATCCTCTGCAGTGCCCCCCCATAACTAAAGAAATTCATGCATACAAAGGTTTTATTTTTATTTCAAACTAATGAACATGGAGAGATTGTCACAGATAGTTCATATGATGACACTCAAAAAGAAATCTTCTCAAGAGATTTTCCTGCTGAATTTTTGCAGCAGCACTGAGTAAAGCTTTTTGAATTTTAATAATGTTTCTTAATTATATTTTCTTCCCTCTACTTCTCAGAATATGTGTTCCATTGATTCTGACGATAACAGTTTCAAAATGAGCAGTTTTACCACACTTAAGGTAGGTTAGGTGTTATCGCAGAAATTTGACTCGTTCTAATTTTGCCTGAGGTTTACAATGATGGGAAATAATTGAAGGAGAGAAATGCATGCAGCATCTGTGGTTTTCCAGATTTCTAATGACAGCATTAGGTTTCCTCTTTAATACACTCAATATACAGAAGGCATTAACTCATGAACAGGAACCTGGCTAAGAACCTCGAACAGCCACTTACCTGAGAATTTAAAGGACTTTCAGGGTTGTAGCAGAGTGACACACGAACACCTCAAAGAGCTGGTTCAGCCAGAAAGGAAAAATAAAAAGGGACAAAATGAGGACAAAGGACTCTGTCAAAGAGGTTTGTTGTAAATAATTGTATCAAAATGGTTTGGAAGCTGAAGGGTGACACGGAATTAAAGAGTCTTTTCAAAACTATGAGAGATGATTAAATATGTTTACTGTTAAGAATTATCCAAATGACAGGAGATGCTGCTGGGTGCTGGACCTGTTAGGAAACTGGTCAAAAGAGTAAATCTGAGCAGATGCTGTCTCCTTGCCGAATGCTCATTGGTAGTGACCTGTGATGATTCTCTTTACATAATTAGGCCTTCCTTCCTTTTGATAAATGGCTCAGTGTTGTAGCCAGAGGTATACAGACAAGGTATGTGCTTATATCTTGTTTGTCAAGTTGTTCCAAATAATTTGCTATGATAAATTTAGGGGCAAGTTTTTTTGTTTTTTCATTTTTGTTGTTGTTGTTGTTGTTTGTTTTTGTCAAAAATCCTGAGGATTAGAGCTCAGTGCAATTGCAATACATTTACAGAAGCGTGGTGTTCTCAGATGAAGAAGCCCCACCACACTCATCATCGTGGTATTCCCAGAAGACAGTGCTTCCCCACATCCATCACCACCGTATTCTGTCTCCTACTCAGAGACTCAGAGCCTAGCCACCATGACATTGAACCTTCTAAGCTGTGAGTCTAAGTTGAGTTTTCTTGGCATAAGTGGTTTATGTCAAGTATTTTGTTACAACAAAAAACATTCAGATAACTCAAACTCAAGACCTAATAAGTCTAGCTTGATAGAGAAGTCCTTTCAAACTTAGGATTGTCTAGCTAGACTCCTTCCTCACATAATGTCATACGCTGACTCTTCAAAGAAGTGGGAAGAATAGCTTTTTGAAGAAAATTAGACTGTATAAGGTTTCTGTTACAGCCACACATTGTTTTTCAGACTTAATTTCAATTAGTGAGGTAAAGAAGAAATTCTCATTTAAAATATATATTTAAAAATATAAATATATGGAAATATGAGTATATAATATCTATTTTAAAATCATTTATATATGTCTATATATTTGAAGAGCAGGAAGTTTTCTTAACTTTCCAAAAGACTTTAATAAATTTAAATACATCTCTATTTAAAACTTCATATGTAATAAAATTAATTTAAAGAAATAGCAAATGAAAAAACATTGTACACCAAGAATAGAAATAAAAATGCATTATTTTTTCTCATTAGTAAAGAAAATACTGATACAAACTATACTGAAAGGCAGTGATTTCCTCAAAATATTACATGCAAATAGAGACAGAAACCAACTGTAACAACAGCAGTGAGATACCTTCTACATATCAGATAGAAATTTTCAAACATTCAAATGAAATGAATCTTTAGACTCTTATAATATGGAGAATAAGTGAAATCATGGAGAACTATCAGTTTAATATTTAGCGAGGTAGTAATTTAGAACAACTCAAACTGTACTTGAAACAACACTCAGCTAATTCAGAGAATTCATTTTCAGACAAACCACAGGAATAATGGAGACATATCAGTAATAATGTGAAGGCAAGGAATTCACAAATACATTTCATTGAGGAGGTGTTAAATAGCCTGCTTTATACTAATTAGTTAATATACATTAATATATATTGTGAAACACTGTGTACCAGTTAAAATACTTTAAGTATACCAGTGTGAAATGTCAAGGAATATTATTAATGGAGAATACATGAGCAAAATATAATGTATGACAAACGTGTGTTTACAGTGTGTGTGTCTGAGTTTTCCTTTGTAGAAATACATATTTGGTACATAAATATACACTCATATGCACCTTCATATACTTATTTATTTCTACAACATAACAATGCATACATTTTCTATAACTACACGTATAGATGTGAATGCTTTGACATAATACAGGAAAGGAAATATTCCAAACCACTTAATTGGGCTTTCAGAAGAATGTTATATAAAATAATGTTATTCAAATAACCATGCTGCCAACATTATGTGAATATTAACTTTTCCTGAAATGCTGCTCTATAAAGATTTTAAGTGTCTTTTTTCAAAAAAATAAGTAGAAAGTTGAAAGAAAAAATGGGGAAAATATTCAATTTAATAATGAAATATTCTCAGATTAAAAAAAAACAGTGCTGACCTGTGACATCACATTTACTGTCAAATTATCACATGCAATATGTTCATTAAAGAAAATATATCTCATTTTTAATAATTTAGGTAGTAAAGTGTCAAATGACAAAAACATTGTTGTCTCAGATGTAAGAGATTATTTGTTAAAAAGCTCCTTGTAGAAACCCCTTGCAATACTCAGCAGCAGAGTGCTCTCTCTGTTCAGAGATCTGAAACTGGTCTCACAATGCGTAAAGAGTATCCACCCCTTCGTTCTCAGAACCTCAAGTCCTGTTATTAGATATTACATGTGCCTTTGCTCTTTCACATTTTACAAGTAATTAATAAACAGACACACAACAACCCAAAGTTTGCTCTGGAGCAAGTTATAAAAGCTTTGCATTTTAATTCTGCACTCTGATTTTGTGTGATTAAAGGTTGGCAAGTGGAAAATGGTTCTGTAATTTGTTAACTAATTTCAAATAGCTTACCTGGAAGCAGGGGTGTAACTGCTCTTTTAAAAAACAACAGAAAATGAGAATAGTTTGTGAGGCTGCTTTTGAAGGGAAGAAACCACTTACCTCTTTGCCATGGATTTACACATTATTGATACTTCTTAAACTGTTCCTCAACCTTTTATGTTCAGCCTCGCATGTGTTGGGAGTCAAGTAAGAACTCACAATAATAACTACTATTGAAGAAGTTATGAAAAACTAATATTTTCATTACAAATGGGAGAAACCTTTGAGAATATAAAATCAGACTGCACCTTGGCCTGCTGTTAGATGTGATCAGTTAAAATAGGAATGTAGGAAACATCACAGGGTTATCTTTTCAAATGGAAATTCCATGTACAAGAACCACTTTGCCAAGGAAATGGTGTATCTACAATGGAATGTTTGAGGCAGATTCTAGAAAAGCAGATTTCTGTAGGTAGCAGCAAGGCCAACCTGGATGAAGAGAGGAAGAAAGGGAGGAATGCTTGACATCAATTCTAAGCATTCGATTCAAAGTCTTGTATCCTCCATTTTCAGTTACCATTTAACTCTTGAACTTTAGGAAAGAGCTAGTGTTTGCTCTCTGTGTCTGTCTTTCCCTGCCTCTTTTTGTCTTTCTCTCTCTGTCTCTGTCTCTGTGTCTCTGTCTGTGTCTCTGTGTGTGTGTGTGTGTGTCTGCACTCGTGTGTAAGATGGGTTGTTTGGAGTGATTTAAGGACAGCTTAATAAACAGAAAGAGTACTTCCCAATGTCAATTTGTCCGAATTCTGTGTAGTTTTAACAATGGTGTAACAGGAAAAATTAGCCAGGAACCTCAGTGACCTATTAAGGGAACAAGAAAAATATAAAAGCAGTAAATGAGGCAAGAAGCAGCAGTCATACACAAGGTAACTCCTTTCACCAGACTATAACAGAGAAGTTACAGCTGTAGATACAGCTTACGTAGCTATCAGTATATTCTTAAAACTCTCCAAAAAATACCTTGATTTTCTATCAGGTTAGCAAAAGACATCATGTAAGTCTAACTCAAAGCATTTAATCTACATAAATGGAACACTGATTGACATGAATTAAAAAAAAAACACATAACAGCTTTGAAGAGAGAAAGAAGGCGGCTCTTTTGAAAGACCCATCGAAAGCAAGAAGACTGGAATAATATCAACTATATAGATACAAGCTGGAAAGAGAAACTAAGTAGAGATATTGATGTATGCTACATTATACAATACTGCGGGTATTAGTACTTCTAACATTAGTATGGTCTAGTGGAAACAGCCAAGATGTTTGAGCAGTTTCCATGGGGTCACAAGAGATCGAATCAGTTCAGTGTCTAAACTCTATATGCTTTATGTTTTTTTCTTAGAATTTTGAAATTGTACCAAACTCACAGTGAAATGTCCCTGAGGTGACTGTGCTATTTCTGGCATCTCTCTACCTGCTCAAAGAAATCTTTAAAATTACTTTGGGTTGGCACCTGTGGCCTGTAAATCTGGCATATTTTTTTTTTAGATGGCAGCCATACCACCCAGACAGATGGGCCTGACAGGAGCCATGTTAATGCACGGGAGCACCCATCAATTTTAATTAAAGTATGCCGGCTTTCTAAATGGCACTCATGCTGAAGTTTTTGCTTCCTAATTAGAACTTTCTTATGGCAAAATTTGTTCTATTTTTCCCTTCCAAATTCCTTAATTTACACAACTTTTCTATATGTGGGTGACACTTTTGCGGGGCATATTATCCATATCTATTCCATTATGTTGTTTTTTGTTTTGTTTTGTTTTTACGTCTGCCTTTCTGCTATAGGAACAGCTTACTCTGGACGGAAAACTTCAATTCTTTAAGTCTTCTATCAGCCACATAGCTGTGCCTGAGCCATTGGTTCATCTTGCTAACCTTCCTGGTCAAGACACCACCATCTCTTACCTGGATTGCTGTAAAAGCATCCTCAATGTGCCCCTACAGTCCGTTGTAAACACAGCAGCTGGTGCTGCTCATTTAAAAGAAATGGCTGAAATCATGTCGCCCATCTGCTGAAGTGCCTCCAAAGGCTCCCAGCATCTTTCACTGTGAGAGCCAAATTGCCTTGAAAAGCCATTAGCACCCAATAAGGCCCAAGTTTTCTTCCTTGTATCTCTCGGTATTTTATTTTTCTATCATTATTCTTTTAAACTAAATTTCATGCACTTCAACTTTCTCACAAATTCTATCAATGCTTTCCTTTTTTAGACTACATAGAGGAAAATTAGACAAGAAGCATGAACTAAAGGCATGCTTATGCACATTATGCAACGGTTTGAAAATGTGTATCTCTTGAAGTCATGTGGTTGAATGGAAATTGCTAAGCCTATAAAGGTCCTAAAAGATGAAGCCTGGTTAGGCAGTGGGATGAAGATGACACAGACAGGAAGGTTTGTCCCCAGATTCCAGAATGAGCTTTCTCTCAGAGAATGAATCCCACTATTCTTTATGAGTTGAATACATTAGTATGTATATACATGTCTTAGCACACATGCATGCATTTCTTGTGTGTGCTGCAAAGTCCTAGAACCAGCTACAGTCCAGTAGTAGTAAAAAATGAATATAGTACCATCTAACCTTAAATATAATCCTTTAATAACTAAGGCCAGGTATTCCTGAACAGTTTGGATCTGGTACAGACCTGGTTAATTTCTCTAATCTTAATGGAAGTTATGTTAAAGACATGGAGTAACTTTGTACTAAGTTTAAAACTTTTCCATCAAACTAATCTTATTTCATGATATAAATCAGAGTACAAAATATATTATTTCTGTTTTATTTTTTTAAAAAGTGAGATATTTTTTAATTTGGGGGTTTTTCATCTTAAATAAATTCTCTTAATTGATAATTTCAGGTGTATATTTATTTTTAGTAAAACGGAGACTATGATTATAATCTGTTTTCAGAGTAGTAAGTTTGCTTTTTTGCTTGTTCAAAGAATGAAATTCTCTGCTCATACCTTGAGATTTTCCTCTCCATTCTTTCTTTTTTTATATTATTCTATGTTATTTTACAGTCGAACTTGCAGATTGCTGGGAATAAGTTTTAATTCATGGCCACTGTGGAAAGAACAGGAGTCAGACTTCTGGTTTTCCCCTGATTAATGGTATAAATTTGACCTTAATGTTTGCTTTGGTAAAATAGTCAACTGACTTAGAGACTTTGTATTTTATCCATATTATTTTATTCACTGACATTTATTTTATTCAAAGTATGTCATACAATTTCCCTCAAACACCTTAAGATTGTCTAAGATTCAAAAGTCTTGGAATAACTATTATTTTCACAAACATACCATGCTATTCATTAAGGTTGTGGGTTTGCGGCACCCACAGCCCTGACCCCTTCTATTTAATCATGCTTTATAGAACTTAATTTCCCCTTACTCTGAAGCAATTAGCAGTTACTTTTCTCAGAACTGTGAATAAGACCAAAATGACCCAGTCCCAAATCTGTTTCCAGCCCAATTTCATCAACTACCCTGGAACACTTTGTCTCACCCACACTCTGGCCATTTTCCCATCTCTGTGAAATGCTTTCTCCTTTTTTTTTCTGCCTGTGAATCTTAATTCTTTAAGGCTCTCCCTCTTCCCTCAAGCCTAATCTTGTCCTGCAGCACAGACACGTGATTAAATCATCATCTTAGGGTTTTTTGAACACTTCTCTATGTGTTTTAACAATTCTATTACTATATTTTTTAGCGTTTCTTTCATTTTCTCATATTTTACAATAAATTCATAATTCTCAGAAATACAAAGTGTGTTATTCTAATGCTTTAAAGTTAAAAAAAAAATTTTGTGCTCTCACTATTGTCTGAATCCGTCGGAGCCTAGCACATTTTCGTCTACTGCATATAACAATTGTGCCTACATATTACTTAAAAGCAAATATGTAAGGATAGCTTTATCTTCATCATGTATTGAGCTATAGCCTAAGGTATTTTCATGAAGTATTTAAGCTTTCTTCAGAACTTTTAATGGACATTTTGGGAGATGTTAATTTGAAAATATTAAAACTGATTTCTTATAAAATATTCAGTGTTATAATCTTTTCATTAACCTAGAGAATTATAGAAATGGAGACACAGTTAAAAAAAAAACAGTTGGCTGGTACTTTTAATGAGTGTAAGTTTGCTGCAAAAAAACACTTTACTTTACTAAAGAGAAACATGCCATCTTGTATAGAGAAAGTGCAGGTCTAGAAAAGTAGGAAACAAGAATGAATTCTGTACTATAGACAAAGGTTTTGCTGTGGTACTATACTTATCCTTGAAAAATATTTCTCAACACCGTGATTATTCTTACCTGCTCCTACCCAGCTTCATACTTCATCAAATGCTAGTTAAAGATCTGCAGAGGAGCAAAAATAGACTCCCATTCATGGCTTGGATTTTATACCTTCACCCATGCTATGCACAGGACATTGTTTTGTATGTGTTGAGTCGAATTATTTAAAATATTTTCACTCATTAAATATTTATGTAATATGTATTTAGTAAAGTGGAAGAGGTGTTAATGCCCATGGAATTAAAAAAACTACCTAAATCACTGCCAAAGCTTCAACATTTATTAAAGTGATCAGTGTGGGAAGGAGAACCATATTGCACTATTTGAAGATACTAAAATAGGTGCTGAATTCAGTTTTAAAAAGAGTTTAAAACTAGGCAACACCTTTCAAGAGGAATATTCTGTCGCAAAGATCAGAGGAGAAAAATGCTTCCTTGTGAAATAGTACATATGCATAATGCACAAATCTTTCCTATTTATTGCTTCCTTGAAAGCACCATGTGTAAAAAGTAAATTACTATGGACTCGCAGTTTCAGTTAAAGAAAATAAATAGCTCAGTTCCTCCTAATTATTCCCTTCCATGATATGAAAGCATTCAGCAACACACAAGCAAGAGCAGAGAGGTTCTGAATGGTGAAAATAAAGGAGCCCAGCTACTTGGGGACTTTAAGGCTGATAGAAAGGCAAAATAATAAATTGCTCCCCATATGTCCAAGCCAGAGTGCTGTTGGGCCTCCTCAAAGTCAGAGCAGTAACAAGAAAATTTAAATCACCAACCAAAGCTTAGTTCTTCTAACTAAGGAAAAATAACAGAAGAACACAGTGGCTTTATAGCCACTGTAAGATATAAGCCTCTACTACTCATCAAGTAAGATGAGCCTCTACTACTGCCTAACAATAAGGACACTGAGCAAAGCATTGAATACCTGGACTAGTGAGGGCACTGCAGTGTTTGTATTCAGGGCTGGCTAATATTCCACTTACCACCCCACAAGTATCACCGCCAGACCAAAGGTGGGTGAAAACCTTCTCAGAAAAAAAGGAAGCCAAATAAAACTGTTTAAGGCCTAACTTTCAAAAACCAATAATAAATGCAACAAATAATCAAGATCTGCATGTAAAAATGAGGATAAGAAATTATACAAACATGTGGTGGCTCTTTAAGTGTAGACAATTGACTAGTTAGTTGGTCATATTACAAAGTCTAGATTCTTAAGTGGAAGAGTTGAAGGTAAAGCTACACAAAGCGATTTTTTTTTTTTTGGTAAAACACAATTATTGTAGTTGCAGTATCTGAGACACTGGGTCTGGAGGATTGAGAGCCTGGATGCAGCCATGGCTACAGAATTTGACCTTGCTTCAAGAAAAACAAAGAAAAGACATTAGCAGTAGAAGTGTGTGTGTGTGAGATTTTATATATATATATATATATATATATATGAATGACAGAGAGAGAATGGGAAGTACCCAAATTGAAAATGAACCTATGACACTATTACATAAAATCCCCATTTCACATGACTCTGATACCATCAAACTACAAATTACACATTAATAAATAATTAATACACATTAAATAATTAATTGCACATTAATAAACAAATTGAAAACCAATAAAAACTTGGCATTGTCACCAAGGGAAAACACTTCCCTGAGTGTAACAGTTTCACTTTTGTCAGTCTGAGTGGGTGAGAACAGGACATTAGGAAATGTAAGGTCCGGGGAAATTTTCTGAAGGGAACTTTCCCTTTCTTTTCTCCATGGAGTGAATCTGTCAAATGGGAATGTTGGGATAATGGTACTAAGATGCAGGCTGAGTATCTCAACATCCTGAAGAGAACAGGAATTTTGGAATCATTCTATAAAATATTTATATTGACACAGAAATGGTTTGTGGTTTGGGAGAAACCTTAGGGGAATCTATGCTATAATAACATTGAGATGCTTTGGCATTTTTCTTCAAAAAAATAAAAATAAAAATAAAACTATTAGTTTAAGAGGTTCCTGTGGCCAGGTCAAATTTATGGATTGAGTAAGAAACATTGGAAAATGTGATCAGGTAATAAATACAATGTCTTTTTGCTACAGAAAATGAAGCTTAATAGAGTTTTAGACATGACAAGAAATCTGTTTCTCAAAAGTCATAGGTCAAATGTTTGATAGAATCTACTTAGATTGTGAAAAGCTTGGGCGTTTTAAGATAAATTACTTATACTGACCAAAAAGAGCAAAAGAAAAATACAATTGGGTCTAAAAACACTGGTAACTATTTTGTCAGAAACTGTCAAATGGAAATTATTAATATCTCAGAAAGTCATATATTACCTAAACTTTCTAAAGAAAAAATTCAAACCATACAAAAAACATCATTTTCTCATGACTTGGTAAATGGAATGGAGACAATTTATTAAATTTCTTAGGAAAAATATTTCTAGGAGGTTAATTAGTATTTGGATTAACTTTGCTATGCAACAAGAAAATTTTTCATGCAAAAATATTGTAATAAATCCTCCAAAAACTATTATATTCTACATTTAAATTTCCAGAACAATTGAAACTTTAGATCACAGATTTCATTAAAGTACCTTGATGGTAAAAAAGAAAGAAAAGTAAAGAAAAAACTAGCAATTATTCTTTTTTGGATGACAATCATACAGACTTTGCTCTAGAAATAAGGGTTTGGATCATGAGATATTTTTTATATTTTCACTGCGTATGTATGTAATATCTTCAAGACATCCCCTACGCCTAAGGCTCAGGGAACATAAAGGAACAGGGTCCAAAACATTGTAAATATCAGAAGACCTGGGTCCCTGTTTAAGATCGAGTCTTCTATAGATGACGGACTTAGAAACGGCAACTGTGAAATCTCAGCAATATCACCAGAACAAGATCTGTATAATAACAACACCAACACAGACTAGGGAAATCTCACAAGGCTCCAACAGATGAAGAGTTACAAGCAACCAGTGACTGCCAAGTGAGGGAGAATCAGTCTTCTCTAGAGACAGGGTACCCTGATAGCTTACCAGATATCAAGTGGTCAGCCATAAAACCACATACATGCAACAAACATTAAATTGACTAAGCACACACATGTAACAACAGTTATTGAAGAATAAGAGGTCATGAATTTGAGATAGAGGAGAGACAAGGCAGGAGTTGGAAGGGAAGAAGAAGGGGTAGAAATGATGTAAGTGCAGCACTCACAAATAAGATGTTGAAAAATATAAAACATTAAATTAAAATGTAAGAGTTTAAAGCTTAATAATAAGTGAAAGATATGTGATTGATTTACTTGTATCACTTTTATCATGTTTAAGCATAGCCATGGATCTCATTTGGAGAGCTTGGCGACACACACAAATTGAGGGTTCCACCACGGGTAGTCTGAAAATTAATTCTAACGTGTAACATGCAAACTGCCATTTGCAATGCTGTCCTCTTTGAGTCTAATGCTTCAAGTCACAATGCAACAATGTTGAGGTCTAGTGCCCTAGCATTCAGATGAGAAGACATTTAGATGACTCTAGCTGCACGTGCTCCTTGGAGAATGTGGTTCTTATGGGGATTAATATGGGTTAAGTCCATATAATTAAGTCCACATGTCTTTTTATATCAATTTGCCAATGATACATTTTAGTTTAGTTATTTTCATTTCTTTCCACCTCCCTTACTCTTTTTAATTCATTGTTTTCTTCATCTTCTTCTCTTCTTTGGACTGAGAATAGTCTTGCACATCCCTGATGACAATCCTTAGATGGTGCTGTTGTTTCATTTGTTTTTGTTTCTTTTTCCTAAAAGAAATGATATTTGAGTTCTACAAGTTCAAACTGGCGTATACCTATCTGGCTCTAACTAATCTTTCAGTAACACTTTACAACTTATTTATATTAATTTTCTCAAGTGTAGGAGTTACTTCCCAAAACCAACCAAGCTGTTTCCACTGACGATAACAAACTTCATTATTTAATCAAGGGAGACTAAGTGACTGTAATGAATACCACACTCAGATAAACTGTGCATTGTCAGCAAGGCTTGTGCAATATTTCCAATTGCAAGGAAATATAAATATAAATGTTGAGGGCAATGCTGCAATAAGATGGAAGGACATGTGGCAAGATTTTATGTTACTCAATGGAAAATTTGCCCAAGTAAATTTTTCTGTAACTCAAATAAACTTACTTTTATTTTGTTTTTTGGTTATGGGATTTATTTTTAGTTGATTTGTCATTTTCTCTTCAAAATATGTCATATTCTATATAAAAATGCAGTATTCCATATTTTTTCATTTCCAAATTATATCTTTCATACTCAATTTGTCAGAGAAGTAGACAGAAAGATTCATTTTTAATGTAACTAAAAAGTATTTTTAAAATTAAAATTGTATTTTCTAATACCTTTTCAAACATGTTTGCATTAAAGTGTGACCATAAAATTTGTGCAGGTAAGGGATAATTGTATATGTTTTTTATATAGATATTGTGAGCAACAAAAAATTATGGGTTTTCATTTCTGTTGGTTACTTAGTTTGTTCTTGAAAAATAAAATAGATAGCATTGCAACATATACACAACAACCAGAAAAATGTTTGCATGATGTGTTTGCATTGGTGTATTACTATAAGGTCAAATTGTATGTCCACATATATGTCATTTATAGGTAACATCTACATATGCATTATCTCTTTTTATCTAATATAAGGCAGGAATAATTTTTCTTTAATGATTTCCTGATGGGTTTCTGGATAATATCTCTAATCTCTTCCTCAATTAAAACAGACACCATAATGAACACACCATGAATTACTTTTATTAATTAATTCATTTTTTAAACAAGACCATATTTTATCCCTTTGTTTGTGTATAAATTAATGCAAAAATTCAGAATTGTTACAAAAATAAGTACAATATAATGTAGGATTATTGAAGCTTTAATTTGAGAAAAACAATAAATTAGATTGTGTGAAACTTAAATGAGCCATAACATCCTCCCTTTAATGTTTAAGCATTTTAATTAATAACAAAAACCATTTTAAAGCACCTTAATAGTAATTTGAGAACAACCATTAAGGACTATCAATTCATTTAAAGAAGACAAGTCATTTTCTCTTCCTGCAGTTGATCATATTTCCATGCTAATATGGGCTGAAGATTGACCCTCCAAATTTTTATATGCCTCCAGTGATAGCACATCTGCCTATTCCCCTTTTTGAAAGGTCATCCCCTCATCTCTGTTGCCTGGTATCCAGATTTTAGATAAAGTCTGGTTTGTAGGAAAAACAACTGCTAACCTTGTCTGAAGGAATAGTTCCCTCATGAGGTGGAGTTCTCATCACCATAGCAGATGTGTCTTGTCAGGACTGCCTCACCAGTATGTAGACTGCTGGTAAACTGGTTTGCGTGGGGAAAAATAGATTCTGTGAGTTTGGAATTTCTTTTTCTTCTTCCCTGTCTTGATGTTAACTCACATGATGATAATGCCCCACAGTGGTACACTATTTGTACATTTGTACACATACTGTGGTGGCTCAGCAAGGAGGACAAGGAGGCATATTCACACGTGCAAACTCTTCCAGACCTCAGCAGAGGTATGTATGGTATGTGCCATACTGGACAGTGGAACCTTGAGTGCCTCAGCACAAGTGTTTTTATTGATACAGACTCCTCAGGTGTTCTACTGATAGCATGTGCAGATCATCAACAATCAAGCATCGCCCCCCCTCCACATAAATCTAACACCTGCGTACAATAAAAAAATTGCCAAGGCCTAGGCAGCCCTTTGCCCAAGAGTGCACAAAAAATATTTTATACATAACTAAAAACAAACTTCTACAACATCTTAGGATGAGTAGATATATTCATAGTTTTGTATTGCCATGCATCAGCAGTAAATAAATATCCTATGTCCTTGTGTCCATACAAGAATATTGCTGCCATTTGTTTTCTTGATATGTGCTATTCTCACTCAGCATAAGAGCTGATAACCTACATCTGTTAGAGGAAAAAATAAGGAGAATGTTTCAAATTTGAGCCACAATTCAGGACTTTCTGAATAGGACTCTGATAGCCCAGGAATTAAGACAAATAATTGAAAATGAGATCTTACAAAATTAAAAATATCTAATATGACATTTTCTAATATAAACTACAAAATTATCCTAAATATTAAACTTTATCCATTTAACATTAAAGTGTATTATTAATCCAATGTGGTACCCCTAATATCTGGGCATTATTTACAAATGTAATAAGTCTTTAAACCTTCTAATAGGCAAAAATTATATTAGTAGAAGTTAAATCTATGGCTCCCATCTTTTCCCTCATTATAGATATTCCAATTCTTGTCTAAGGCAAACTGACAGTACTGTGATGATATATTACAGCACTAGAAACCTAATATTATTCAAATGTTTACATGAAAGTGTTTGCCATGATATTCTGAATGAAAAAAATGCTAGCGTATTAAAATTAATGATAGATTGAAATATGCAGGCATATAAGTGTAAGTTTCTTCTTCTATCTTTGAACATTTACACAGAAAGGCAAAAGTAAAAGACTGAATACACCTAAAGAAACCTGTTGCCACCCTACAATGTATGTATTGCCATGAGAGAGTTCTGTTTCTGTTAAAACAATTATTTGATGGTCATTTGTTAAATAATAGGCAAAGAGTTACCAAGAAGACCCAACAACTCCAACTTTGATGTTGAGAATGTAGAAAGTTGATTAAAAACAAGAGAATAAATGATTGTGAACTGAATAGAGGAATGACAACAAGAGAAAAGGAAGAAGCAGGCCCTCACTCTTTCATTAGTTTTGGATAATAAAATTTAAAAGGTTACTTAAAATATTATAAATAGGGAGCTGGAGAGATAGCTCACCATTTAATGGCACATAATGCTCTTATAGATAGACCCAAGTTTGGTGCCCAGTGTGTAGGTTAGAAGATTAGAACTCTTTATAAATGCAGTTTCAGGAGTTCCAGCATCCTCTACTGAAGGATATGAGTTCCAGTATTCACATGTGAACACCTTCCCTACACAGAACACACACACACACACACACACACACAAAATTCAAAATAAAAGATAAATACTAAAACTTATAAATACTCAATATGCTATCTCCAGAATAAGTTCTCTGTATGGAAGATAGAAGATAACTGGTGTTTATTCACTTGTGATTAACATAGAGGATTATGATAGAAATGCTGCCTGTCAGTTTCTAGAAACACATTAATCTATATAAGTGCCACTGAATTGAACTTATATGAAAAAAAATCTATAAGGAGATATTTTGGGACCAAAATCTAATACGTTCTTTTTGGAAAATGAAAATTTCTAATGTTCAAACAAATAAATTATTAAGCTGCTATTCTGAGATGAAGTGTCAATAGAAATATCTTATCTCTGTTATAAGAGTCATGCTGACTTTTTGCCTGAGGCCCACTGTGTAAACTCATCTATTACGAAACATCTACAAGGAAGAAAACACAATGTTTGATTTCCACGTGGGGCACTATATATACTGGGAACCTAAATACACCTTGGTTTCCACCCTATTCCTATTTTATTATGTAATATTACTTTTCAATTTTCATACTAAGTAGATAACGTAGTCATACTTCTTATAGACTACTCACAAGCAGAAGCTGATATCTGGATCTTCGTCCCAATTCTGAGAACCAATCTGGACTTTGTGTCACAGTACTATAAACTCTTTCTACACAGGGATGGCACCAGAATTCCAAATACTCCTATAAGCGGAAAAACCTGGCAAGTAGGGTAAGATGCTACCCCATCTGCAAGATCTTATACCTTGATATTTTTTTCATGTGAGATATAAATGTGTTCTATAATATCTACGGTTGCCTCAGTCAGTTGTCTCAGAGATGCTGAAGTACTTGGAAGTAATAGAAAACTGAAGTTTCTATCTTTACAGAAATTTAAGACTGAGAGGAACTCTTTTGAGAAACAGTTTTATGTGTGGGTATCAATATATGTTCCTAGGACAACTAGACTATGGGTATCCTGTGATCAGCATCTAGGAGGAAATCACATAGAGGAAATAAAACTATCAACAGATATGTTTACCGGATCAATTAGTACTATCTCCATAGTAGCACCTCCTAATAGGTTTTCTTAATAGGTTCAGAATGCTTAAAAATAATATATATTGTTTAATAATACTATATTGCATTATGTATGGCATTAAAATATGGCATTAATTGATCCTCCAATATTTCTTATCCATGATTTTTTTTTATTATCCTAATGATACTTCACATGTTTCCACTTCATTGGAAAAGTATTTATAAATCTGCTCAGTCATAGAACAAATTTATCCATGATGACTGGGACCTATGAGGAGCTTAATTCATGCTCAAAGTGTCTTCTTCTGATTCAATCTGATGATTCAAACCTAGCTTACACACACAAATGCATAAACACATAACGGGGGGTCAAACGAAAGTAAGACAATAGAAAAATTGTCTCTCAAAAGCATATGAAAACTCATCACTATCCCAGAATATATTAGTTAGTACCTACCATCAAAGATATATTACCTAACTTCAACCTTAAATTTAACAAGCTTGTGGAAAATAGGGAATCTTTCATGTAAATGTGATTTTATTATAACATTTTTTGATTTAAGATGTAGATATTTAGCTGTGTGCAAATCATGAAAGGAAAGGTTAATTATATAAACTCTGCTTTAGTTACATCACAGAGCTTAGCATACCCCTTGACACCTTTGTGTAACTTGATTATAACTATCTTGAGTGATCTTAATCAGTGGCAAGGTCAATACTGTTAAAGATTAATCTATGGAAATTTCAGTCTCTGCCTGGGTTAGAGAAGTCTTCAGGGAACAAGTATTGGGTGAACTTTAATGAGATAAAGCTGAGTAAAGTACAAAAGTCATGATTTCCCTTGATCCCATCAGAGAGATGTGGTCACTATGCAATGAGTTAATCTGAAATTCAAGGAGAAAGTACCTTTTCCAAGAGGTAGCTGAGGCAGAATGATTAAAGAGGCACTAGATTCCATACAAATAAGTAAGAACAAATTCAAGGTGAAATTTTAATGAATTCATAATTTTAAAACAAACTGAGTTATGTGTTAGTTGAGAACTCCTGGGAGATAGAGACCAAATAATGTTTCACATTCACCTGTAAATTCTTTTCTATGATCTCATACTAGCTACCCCCAAGAAAGACTACATATTAAATGGGTGACGAGAGGAAAACCTCTGTGATTAAGGAGATAGAAATGAGAATGTTCTACTGCTAAAGGGAAAGACAGAAACTTCATCCTAATGTTTGGATCTTTCACATACACAAAGAAAACACTAGGGCTTCTAAATGACAAGTATTGTATATTGTATATTGTGTGTGTGTGTGTGTGTGTGTATACATATATATGTTATTGTATATATTATATATATTGTATCCCTTCACTCATGTCTTAGTTCACTGTTGTTGCTCTAACAATATACCATATGAAATGTTGCCTATAATCAGCTTATTTCTCACAGTTCTGGTGGCTGGAAAGCCTAATAGCAAAGCAGCAGTCAATCTGGTGTCTGGTGAGAGCCATATTTCTGGTTGACAGAGGATGTTGTATTTTGTTCTTGGACAGGCAAAGAGAAAATGTTCCCTCGGGCCTATTTTATTAGTTCCCATTCATGAGGTTGAACTAAGAAATCACACCCTCTAGTACTATTATTTTGTGGCTAGGATTTCAATATATAAATTTAGGAGTTCACTCAAAGATGCTACAGAGTATAAGAAAATGTTCATTAGGATAAGATTTAATGATGAAAACCTTTGGGAGAAAGCCACAACATTATAAGTCCCCTATCGATGGGATTAAATGTGTAGAATGTTCTACCTGACATAGGGCCTGACATAGTTATGAGGAAGATTGCCACGACATTAGAAAAGAATGTGTGGAAGCCTCACTCCAAGTCAGTCTCAAGGTCTGTCTAGCAATGAATGTACCCAAATTGAACAGAACACCGGAAGCACCTCTTACTTGTAGTACAGCAATCGCTGACCTCCAAGTAGCAATGCTCTTCCTTTTGTAAAGCAATGGAGTAGAAGACACTTTATCTTGGTAAATGTGAGAAAGGCTGATAGCCCAGAATGCAGTATCAACACACACACTACCTTGATCCTGGACACCTATGTTAATAAGCACAAGACAATAAGAAACCAGTATCAGTGTCACGGTAAAATATTTAAAACAAAATTAAAGCTAACAATTTAAAAAAGAATGGCTCGACCAGGAAGAGGAAGGGTCATGCTAATTTTCTACCTCCTGTGGCCAGTAATCAAAAAAAGTTATGAGATAGATAAAGAAGTGAAAATAAAAACTACCAAAGAACAGCAAAACAAAAATGGTGTCAATATTGGAACTACCAGACAGTGTTGTTAAATGAACTGTGACCTCTAGGTTAAATGAGCTAAAAGAAATGATAGACAGATGCATGAGGAACAGAACACTTCAAAAAACAGTGGAATCTATAGCACAGAGTTACACTGGACACAATTAAGGAAACAATCATATTAAGAATGACAGCTGAAATAGCATTAATTGAAACATAAAGAATAATTATAATGTAGTGCCCCAGTGAATAGGAGCTCTGGCTCTGCAGGCAGTTGGACCTGAGTTCAGATGCCCAACATCTGTGTAAAAGGCTATGTGTCTCCATGGCTGTCTGCAACCCCAGTACTGTAGCAGATAGAAGCAAGAAGAGAATGGGGTTTGATGTCCAGTCAGTCTAGTTAAAAACAAAACAAAACAAAAAAAACCAAAAAACTCTGTGTTCCAGTGAGAGGCCTTGTCTCAGTGGATAAGGTGGAAAGTAATACATCTGACGTCCTTCAGGACCTTTCATGTGAGCACATAGGGTCAAATGCATGTGTATACACACAACACACACATACGCCACTTACATCAAACACACACATACACACTCAGAGAGAGGGGGGAGGGTAGAGAGAGAAAAATACACAGAGGGAAAGAGGAGGACTTAAACCCTGTAGGAGAATAATTAACATTGAATTGGAGTCTTAAAAAACATATATATATAACAGGAATAATTATATGTGGAAAACAATATTACAATTCGATCTCAAAATGCTAAACAGTTCAAAACAAATACTCAGAAAGTTCAAACACAAAGAGATCAGCAAACAGAACATGAAAGTGGCTGAATTGTGCACAGAGGAAAGAGAGAAGACGGAGAGTAGAAATGGTAGAGAGAGAAAAAGAGAGAGTTATACTATCTGAATCTATAAGAGAGATATTTTAAACCCAGCCAGAAGAAATCAGAGTATCTAATGTTATGCTTTGAATGCCATTAATCCTCCAGTGTCCACATACTAGAAACTAATTCCCAATGCCAATGCTGAAAGGTAGATCTGGCTGGAAGGTGATAGGTCCAGAGGTGCTTTGGTACTCACAGATGAATTAACAGTTAAAAGAACAGCTGTCCAAGTGAATTCATTTGCCGCATCTCTACTGCCATATTGGGACACAAGGCACTTTTGGCCTCGACGCCTTCCATCTTGCATGGAAGCAGCAAGAAGGCCAGATATCAGATGCCTTCATCTCAGACATCCTGGCCTCCTCAATGATGAGAAAATGACTTTCCATTTTTTAAAGTTTCCCCAGCCTGGAGTACTCAGTTATTGCGGGACCAAGCAGACAAAGCAGAAACATTACAAACAGAAGAATAAAGACAAGGTTTATCGTAGACTTTTCAGGAAGTAAGCACGTCAGAAGTCAAGGGAACAACTTATTGAAAGTACTGAACAGGACAAAAAGGAGAGAGAAAGCCATCAGCCCAGACTTCTGTAACCATTGAAAATATCTTAACAGAATGAAAGTGACATAAAAGCTTTCCGACAAAGGCTGGGAAAACTCATTGCCAGTAGATACAATATAAGAAATATTAAAGGGAGCCTTTGGGGCAGAAGGAATATGAATCCAGATGGAAACTACATAGAGACTGTGAACTCTGGAAGTGATAAAAGTGTAATAGCAATAATGAACTGTTTCTAAAGGTTTATTTCATTCCAGCAGCAGAGTCTAGTGCTCGACTGTATTTATTTATAGACAGTGTTATCCGTTGTAACCTGACACTTCCAATGTATATCATACTTACCTTATAGCAATATTTTATTGTATTTTGCTTTTAAGAAAATATCATTATTATCTTAATTAGACTAGATACATTTCATCATATAAAATTCATGTAAGTAAATCTAAGCGTTGAAATGTTTTCATCTGAAATTTGGTATTTGTAATTAAAGGTGACCATATTAAGAGGGAAGCCTATGGAAATAACAAAGTTATAGCTTTACCCTTTTTTGTGGTTGTTGTTTTGTTTTGTATTTGTTTTTGCTTTTGCTTTATCTTTTTAAAGAGTTTCATTTTGGATAATGGCAAAATGAAGAACAAGGCAAAATTGTTTAAATCTGGGTCCTCTTACTAAAGCTGAAGCTTTGTTTATTGTCACCCAGAAGCATGAAGCACTGTAACAGATGTGTGAAAACCTCTGTCAATACTCTCCAAGCCTGAAATGCAGCCAAGAAAAATACACTCATGTTGTGTGACCAAAAGCCCATTAGTTGACTCCTCTTCTTAAGGAAGCCTTTGTGTGTGGTTTTAGGCATTTGGATTTGGCAAGAAATATAGAGAAAAAAAAAAGCCTTTGATAAACTTCTACGTGTATCTCGTCAAGAATTCATAGAAGATTTTATTTGCCAAATAAAAAGAGGGAATGGAATTTTACAGAATTGAAAGCAAAAATTAGAGCAATAAAGTAAAAATTTCTCCAATCATGATGATTAGTATGTAAATGTACACTAAATATACAGCTATCTGGTTACTTATCCACCCACCTGCTGAAACAAGACAGGGAGAAATACCCTAAATGAGGCCCTAAGCCATCACTGAGCACCCAAAAATGTAGTAAACATGAAATATTGACTTTCCTAATTGATGCATGACTATCTAAAATTAAAAGAATTTCAAACAAAAGCATATTTTCTAAATAAAATGGAATCATTTCAGTGTTAAACAAGAAATGGGAGCATCCTTTAAATGATCAATTATCCAATTGAACCTAGTTCCAAAAGCTAATAGGAAGAATGCACGGTAAGTGGGCTGTGTGCTAAACCTTGTTCTTTTCACTCTAGCTTTTATTAACCATCAAAGCTTGGCTCCAGCTCAGGTGCTCTATTGCCCAAGCTTGGGCTCTCATATGAAGGCAACTCAGAGCAAGCTCTCAGTGGGAGGCTTTGCTATTTCAGAAGCTCCCTGTGAACATGGGACACTGAACAAAACAAAGGGCTCTTCTGATTGTGGTTCAGCTTCTATGGGCCCCACGTACTGCCCTCTAAGCCTTGCTCTTTCCTCCTGGTCCTATCTGTTTTCTCACCCAGGCAGTCACTCACTGCAAGTAAGATTTTAGAGAAAACTAAGAGGGTGGTGTCCAGAGTTAGCAAGCAATAAGACAGTAAGGAAACACTTGACTTGGGGCAAAGGTTACAGTGAAACCTACTACCACCATATTACATTCTGCTATATATAGCAAATACTTTATATGGAGACAGAGAAGCACAATAAATGGGTTGAGGAATAAAGCATAAGAATAAGACCAACAATACCAATGTGTATCATGCTGCAAGAAAAACAGGAGTAGAAAAAGCAAGGCAAGTCAGAATAGCAATGCCGTCTGTAGTTTTAATTCTTCTGTCATAAGTAAAGCGGCTCTAAGAAGAAGAGGTTGGAGGCAGCTATAGAGTCATTGAGCTGCCTATTCCTACATAAGTAAAGTACAAATTTTACTTGATGTTTTTAAAAAAAAAAACAAAAAAAAACCCAAAAAACAAATGATTTGGACTTCTAACAGAATGAAAGGTAAACTTTTCGAGGGGCATGTCAAAAGCAAAAAAAATCTATATGTTCAAGAAGGTGGAGTCATGGGGATTTATTGCACATTCTTTTTTCATCTTTAACCTGTAGGAGATAATGCTCACCTCTTGAATAAGCGTGTGTTGACTTATGAAGAAAGGTAAGATCAAAAGTCGTTATTACTGTCACAATTATACTGAACTTTCTATGCATATTTTCCTACTTTATTGAATAGATTATCTAGTTCATGAATAATTATTCTTTTCTAGTTCAAAATAAAAATGTTCTAAAACTTTGCAAAGCATACAACCGTTTTAGCATGCCTTAGTGTAAGTGAATGACATACGCATTCCTCCTGTGCAACACACAAGATATCTATATATCACATTTTGCAGCAAGTAAAATTTCTTGTATCTGTTGCATTATTTTTTCTGAATCCAAAATGGCCAGTTATTCTGTCACCCTATGGCTGGGACTTAGCATATCATATTTCATTTTGTGGTATGGCACTTATTAGGCTCTGACCATAAGAAATGTTTAGAAAGAGGTGATTCATAAAGAAGACAGATCACAGATCACCCAATCCATTCTATAATATTTTTGATGTTCTTCCTACTTCCAATTTTCATTTCTATTTACAGGAAGGTTCTTCACTCTCGAAGGGGCAAGTTGGTCAAGCTGCACCTGTTGGTTATTAATGGTGGGCTCATTAGACAATCAGTTTCATAGCATCATCTAGCCAGCCACTGTTCCTCTTATGTGTGAACATTATCTCTGAAAAGTCCTATATTTGTGCCTCTTAGTTGAGTGACTTTGAACCATTTTCTTTGCTGTTAAGCCAAAGTATTCTGAATATTCTTCACTGTTAGTACCTCATGATACTTTAATGTTTCCTTCCTCTATGCCTTCAAAGTCTAGTTAACTTTTTTTCTTTTCATGAAAATAATTGATGTGATAAGCTCTTCCCAACCAAACTTCATTGACTTATAAAGGCATTTGTTACAGGAGTCAGGACTTACAGAAAGAACTGTGCAAGATTCCTCCTGTCAAGGCTCAGGCCTGTTCTTAATTAAAATCAGTCACAAACTGTAATTGACTGGGCTCCAAAATTGTAACTGAAGTTAAATTTGTGGCTTCATCAATTCTGTCATTTAAAGGTGAGGATACTGCTGTGGAGAGACCAGGACCCTCATAATAAAAGTGTTCAGTGGGCTGGATACATCAGAGCATGTCTCTCACCCCATGCTTACCTTTCCACTAACAAAAAAAAAACTGTCTTGTCTCTGTGAAAACCAGATTCCATGGTGTGAATACCCTGCAGCAATCTCAGCTTGCAGATAGACCTTACCTTCAACTTCCCTTCTGTGCATAACTACACCACAGCGCAGTGTGAAACAGGCATGTAGGTGTAGTCTGTGTGAGGGAGAGCTTGCACATCTGAACAATTTTAAGACTTGTGTCTGTTTCTCTTGACAGATATCTAATTCAAAGATGTGGGTTAGAATCTATGTTTAACTGGACTATTTAAAGCCCAACCTCAATTCTTTAATTTACAGGAACTTCTGTAATTCCTGTTTATTGGTTACAGTGAATTAATATCATATCATATGCCAGTAAAGAGTATCAGAGACAAATATTTCTACATATTATATATCTAGTCGGCGTCAATCCTCAGTGAAACTATTAACTATTTTAAACATTTTATAAATAAAAAAATGACTCACATAAACATACTTTTCATGATCATGTGGTTTTTTTGTAGTATAGCTCATGTTCAAACCGACATCAAACTGACATGCTTTTCCTCACCTTTCAATCGTGTTCTAAAATAAACCTCTGTGATTAAGAGGTAGTTCTTTTTTATATCAAAATACCTTTACTATAAAAGAATCACAAGAGAAGTTTAACTTAATAAATTAAAAATACTGCAAAAAAGTACAGTATACAAATATATCTTATTAGGTTGTATTTATATTTTAAAAGTATATTTTTCCATTTGTTTTAAGGAATTGCTTTATTTTTGTTCATGAGAACTCAAGGTAAGCTAGTTGTTTTCCCTGAGAGCAGAGTCCCATCCTCCTATGTTCAAGATATACAGTTTTTAAATTGTTTGAAAAGAATAAAAAATAACATAATAAACAGTATGTTCCAACATCTCCTTTTAAATACATCTTGCATCTTTTCTATTTTATATTCATGTGTAATATCTTTGCTCTGTTCTGTATCCTCAGAAATCACACCCTGTCCCAAAGCCCATGCTGAACTGACTATCTACCTGAAAATTTCAGCACTGCTTTTATCCTTGGCTGTTTCTAAAGTGCCATTGGGTACTGAGATAGATCAGGCTGACTTCACAGTAGGGTCACCTGTATCTTTCTCCAGGTTATAAGGTAGAAATACCTTTCTTTCCTTTGCCCTCTAAAAACACTCAGGATTTCAGAGACAAGAAAGCTCAGAGGACTTTATTGAACACATGCTTTGGAGTCTGACAGATTTGCTGCTGTGTGGATTGGGGCCCACCATTGAACCACTCTGGCTTTCATCCTTATCTCTGAAAAAGAACAGCAGTGTTACCCTCTGGTGTTACCATGAGAACTTGATGAGACTCACAGTCTCTAGGTGGCATAGGACTAGGAGATTAATGAGCCTAGCATTACTCATTAGCTGTATCCTGCAATGAAAAGAAGTAGAATTGCACTCATTATACGGTTTCAGGAAAGAAACAGCCATGCATCTATTATCTATGTGTGTACGTGGGTCTATGCATGAGGAAATGACAGACATACAGAAAGAGACACAGAGAAAGAATTTAACAAAAGGAAATGATAAAGATAGTAAAAGGAAAAAAAGTTGGTGCACACAAAAAAGATAACATGATTATTAGTTTAATGACCTATCAATGAAAATAAAATATTAAACCTTGGTTACAGAATGTTCCAATGACATCAATTCTGTGATGACAGGAAAAATGAAACATAAATTTAAGGTGACAGCTACAAGACTGTGTTTCAAAACTCTCGCAAGGAATAAAAGAGGAAGTAGAAATCTAAACTGCAGTTAATTCATTAAACAGTGATTTTGAACTTCCTCCTAACTCCATAATCCAAGCAAAGACATTTGAATCTTAGACATGCATTAAATATTCACATGCAATTCACTGAAAATAGAGTCAATTCATAACATAATAACGTAAGCTGTCATTGTTCTGCTGTGTTTAAAGAAGGTACAGCAAACAGAAAAGGCTGCCAAACACAAATTCTTAGAATTAACTTCCATCAGAAAGGCTCCTGGGTTGTTTACATTTTAAACCACAAGATGCAATCTCCCCAGAAACATATTTGGGAAGCTTTCTTATTAACTTGGGAAACTCAAAGTAAATGTGAAGCCATTGACAGAGGCTCACAATTGTCCTGGCACTGTTGCCTTGGCATCTTTCCTGGTGGCCCTTTTGGAAAGAGTTGCCTTTTGCCTCCCACACTTTTGTTGTCCAATCAACAACTGGGCATCTGGTACAGCAGATGGACAGTGCCATATACCTGGGACAGTCACCAGCAAGTGCGATCACAGGTTTCTCCACTTCTGCATGATTTTAGTTGTGTGTTCTACTTGCAAAGCTGCAGATATTTATCCATCTTCTGAACATGCGAGCATGGTAGAGGTTTTCATGGTGAACATAGTCATAAATAAGTACTGCAAGAGCGTGGCTCGCCTTTACACCCAGAGCTTATTCCTGACATTTCTATCACCAAGATGCTTCTGTTCTGGCATGGAGTGTTCCATGTTATACACAGAACTCACATTTTTATATTGTTCTTTCGGTATTCTATCTACCCTCTTGCATGAGATTCTTCTGTTTCCTTTCTACAGGCTGGGGACCCAAGTGAAGAAAAAATGGAGGAAAGAAATGGAGGCACTGCAAACACCTCTGCTCTTTCTTGTCTGCCTCATGTCTGTGCCACAGGCTTCCCATTGCCTTGATGGGCTGCACGCTAACCCCAAATGAAGGCAATTAATACGGAGTGTTGTTTATGAAACAATAAAACCAAACTATCTCTTCTGCTTAAGTTGCTATGTCAAAATTTTGTCACAGCAAGGAACAATCTAACATACTGGCTAGGTATTGAAAGAATCACCACCTCCCATCTCCTGTCTTCCATCCCCAAATCATAACATGCAAAATCAATACTGAAATCACAGCAGGAAATTTGATTTCCATAATTGAGAAAAGCGTATATTCTTTTAACTTATTTAACTTTTGAAACACTGTTTGGTATTAGGTTATTACAGGAATCAGTATTACGAGTTGATTTGAATAAGAATAATTAAGGCCACAATTCTACCTAGATGAACAGGTGGACACTTTCCTTAATATGTTTGAAATTCCATACTCTGACACAGGAGAAGTAAGTTTTGAGTACATGACAAGACACCCACATCATCCACATCCATATCTACACCCACAGTCCCCCCACATCCACATCTATCCATATCTACAACATCTCCATCTATAGACACGAAACAATATAATTCACATGTTATCTAATTCTAAACTATATTAAATCTTTTCTAGCATAATAGTCAAGACCTTCATTGCAATTTGAGAAGTAAAAGTGTTGTACGTGATTTGTTAAATTGCTAACTTAAGTAAAAGTATTGGCGATATTTTAAGAATTATTTAGGGGAGCCTGTGAAATATTTTTAAATGAAGTTCAAACTTCCTAGTAATTAGGCAAATGCAAATTATAAACAATATACTTTTGCGTGTTCGTTGATATTTAATGGCAAAATTTAATGCTAAACATCTGCTGGGTTGTAGAAAATCATAAATACAGGAGGTGTGCTCATTAGAGCAGCTATTTTGTAGAGCAATTTGGCAAGACCAGAAGAGTCACAGAAGTGTATACTGTACTGCTTCACAATTTGTTGAAAACACTAATTACTCATAAATGTAATCAGCACCAAGTAGAAGAAAACAATGGATGACAAATGGATGGAGCAGCACGTTATGTTTATACAAGGAAACGTAGTGTATTTACATAATGAAATGCAATACGATGTACAGTCATTAGAGTCAGGGATGTGTGGCCGGGAACGCACTGCAGTGAAATGAATGGAAAACACCAAGGTGAAGAATGACGCAGCATCACAGCAATTTTAAATTTTAAAATAATGCAAAAATTCCTTCTTGTCGTTTATATTAAAATACAATACAGAAGAATAAAAAGCCTGGACAGGAAGGATGCACTGCAATGTGTAGATAGTGGCTTTCTCTAGGAAAGGATGTTTTCAGAGGGTGGGGATTGGGCTCATGGACAAAATAAAGGACTTTTCTTACCGTAAAGCTGTTCATTTCTAAAACTGCTGACCAGGAGAAGGTATCTTAAAGCTTTTTAAATATGAATTTGGTGACTAAGATTGTTTTCAAGCTGTTGGTTCTAGACATCTCTCACTAAAGGCATGCTTTGTTTGTTCTTAGAATAGGAAACACAGTATCGTCTATGAAGATGACATTTCATTTTGTGTTTCAATTTTTGTTTATTCATCCTTATTAACTTCTTGCATCCTCCTCACACTCCTGATGACCCCTTCTTCTCCCAAAGTAGATCCTGACCTAATTTCATCCCCCCATGTGTGTATGTGTGTGTGTATGTGTGTGTGTATGTATATACATGTGTATATATTTGCTTTGTGGATGTGTGTGTATGTTGCGTGATGTGATGTGTGTATACGTGTACATGTCTTGTGCAGATAGTGGTGTCTGTTGTGTCTGTTAGGAATGGCCATGTCATGTTGAGAAGGCAGCTTTCATAACTCTCCTACCCACCCTCCAGTTCATATAATCGTTTTGCACTCTCTTTACAATGCTTTATGGGGCTTAAAGAGGTGTTATTGATATTCCTTTAGGACTAGGAACTTAAGAGATACTTATTCTCAGCACTTGGGCCAGTTCAATTATGAGTCTTTAACCTTCACCTTCTGCAGAAAGAATTTTCCCTGGCCAAGGCTGAAAACAGTGCTAATCTATGAATATAAACATATATATGTAGAAGACACTTTGATAATATGTCTATTTAGCAAAACATCACTATGAAATTCCTGTATGGGACATGTATCACCAGTCATAAGCTTTTGAATAACTTTATAGCACCAGACATAATTAAGTATGTGTAACAAGCCTCCATTCTAACTAGAAGTTGGTGTTAACTCCCAAACAACCATTTCCCTGTGAACAGGATGGGTGCATTTTGCCTTCAGGATCTTGACGTATGCATAATCCACAGGTGGTAATTCTGTTGATTAATTTTCTTTACCAGAAGCCTGAATAGTGTCTTCTGTGACTAAAACCTAGCAAGCAGGGAGGAAACTTCCAGGTGGATTCCAGTTTAATTTCTGTGTCCTGTATGCAAAATGTTTGGCATCTCTATTAATTGGTCTTATCATCAACTTCTAGTGTTAGACAAAGAACAGTGACAGTTGCCTATATTGTTTTAAGAGCTCCAGAGACTTCCCAGCCAATAACTCATAGAGAAACAACCCATAATCAGCACTGTGATTTGTCCACCCATCCAGGAAATCTCTGTTCAAACTATATTGTTGTTGTTGTTGTATTTTAGTTATCATATAAATCAGTACAGTTCTGAGTTTGATGCATCTTGAATTTTGGTTAATCTACTCCTTACCCTCCATCTTTTCTACACACACCCAACCCATCCCAGGTTTTCATTTTTGACCCAAGTATTTCACATCCATCTACGTTCAATAATAATATTTTTAAATTCCAGCTTTTAAAGAAAGCAAAATTACTGGATATTAAATCTCCATTTTTCATGGTTTAAAAATCTCTGATTTGAATGATTTTGCTTGGTGAATGGCAATAAGTTGGGTATTAAATCAGAAACACACTTATCACTAACTTAGTCCATTTATTTTTCAACAAAAAAATTAGAATGTAAAGTGGTCATATGACTTCTCAAAGTCCTGTCATTCTACTGTGGGCTCTCTTCCCAGCACTCTCTTATATCTAATGTCCTGAGAATAGTTCCAGGATTTGTAAACTTTAGTTTCCTATATTTACATAATTAATCTTCCATTTATATAATTGGTTGAATAAGCATTTTGTCTTTTGCTTTAGCCAATATACTTACCTAGATAGAAGTGTAATCTAAGATTCAATATTTGCAATACTTAAAGTAATGAAGTTCCCTGTTTTCAAATCTTTGCATAAGATATGTTATAAAAATGTATAATATATATAAATTATATTATTGATTATAAATATATCATCTTATATATAATATATATGTATATATAAAATTATATATATGTAGATATATACATATATATAATCTTATACAAATCAATAGCAAATTCTTGCTCTAACCCTTCCTCATTCTGGTTGTATCTATACCAACAATAATTAAGCTCATATTTTCTTTCAGTGTCTTCAAAGAAGTCTATCATACTAACATTTCTACTATTCTGTAATGTAAATAACCTTGTTGTGTAGTAAATGGACTATGTACAAAGATAACCTTTAAAGTACAAAGTAGATTTCTCATGTATCTGTGAATATTATTTAATATTGCTCCAGAGCTCTGTGTAATATAAATATTGATGCAGAATTAATGAATAGGCATAACTAAACATGTTTAAAATATTGTCCATTGTTTTTTCATGCAAAAATTAGTCAAAAGTAAGAGGTGATCTATGTTTTCTAAAAAAATCTGTTTCATAGTTTCCAGGTGTCAGTTATGGGTGGAAGACAAAAATAATGAAAGTTTACATTACAGCACAAATGGCCATTTTTTAGGACAGAATGTATTTATAAAAGAAATATAAATCATATGTGTTTATATATTTATATGTGTATACATATTCATTCAAGAAATTAATATATGCTTGATTTCTTCATTGAAGCATGTTGCTTAGCAACACTATTTTGAGTTTTTTATGTAAATGTAACAATATAAGTGAGTTATATTATTTCTTAGACTATTAAGTATCATCTTATGCTAAGCTATTAAATTATAGCTCCAGGTAGCATTTACTCATTCTTTTAGCAGCTAAAAGAAAGAGCATTTTAGAAGCCTATACTCAGTAGTAGTTGACATTATTTTGGTATTACTGTCTAACTATATTGAAATCCAGAAGATTTAGGAAAGAGGTCATTTTTAGTAAACTATTAATAAAATGCTGAGTGTTCTGTGTGAAGTACATGCATTTATTAGTCTCAGTGGATGCAGAGGGATGGAATCAGAGACAACAAGAAAAATAAAGAGATTCGTGGTCATGATGTACTTTCACAATCCCCAACTCTAAACATTAGCTTACCTTATGTCAGACAAATGTGTCATTTGGAGAGTGGATGTTGGTGTGTGTGTGTGTGTGTGTGTGTGTGTGTGTATTTATTTCATGAAAATTAAAATTTAAAGCATAAGGAAAGTAATTGCTCCTGGCAGAGACAGTCAAAATGTATTAAGTGTTTTGTTTTGCTTCCTAGATAGTAGCAAGCCATTATCAATAAATCTTAAGAGAATAACCCTTTATATATTCATGTTGTCTTGTCTGTTATCATTCTAAAATATTTCATATGAATTGCTGATAAAGTTATATTTAAGTAGATTTTCAATTTGTATACATACATAAATAATCATATGCATATTTATTTAATGCACAGTAAGAGGGTGTTATCAGTCATGTTAGCAAAATTAGAAAAAAAAAATCTTCATCTATACCACCCAAACATATTTTGGACAAGGAACACCAAAGTTTATGAAATTTAATCAATAATCTATAATAATACATTTCCAGGAACAATAGTCAGCAAATAGAGGGTATAGCCTACAACTGGTCTGCAATGTGTTTTTCTAGATAAAATTTTATTAGAATGCAGCTCTTCTGTCTGGTTCTTGACAAAAAGCCTTTTCTTAAATTTCTTCTATTGATCATTCCTTGAGTGATTGTCATTGCTGGTTATCATTAAAATAAATGAAATTTATTTTTTGATGTAATTTTTAAGGTTACTTTGTTTGCTTGCTTGCTTTTCGAGATGGTTTCTCTGTTGTAACTCTGGCTGTTCTGGAACTCACTGTGTAGATCTTGGCAGAGGTAATCAAAAGGTGGCACATGCCTTTAATTCCAGCACTTGGGAGGCAGAGGCAGGCCAATCTCTGTGAGTTTGAGGCCAATTTTCTATCATTTTAAATACTTACATTCACTGCAAAAATCAGTGGAGAGGAAGGAGATCATACAATTAAGGAGCTAATGGCAGTTGTTGAAGACTAAAGAGGGAGAGTCAAACTTCTTGACAAGGAAGAGGACAAAGGTCTAGCTGCTAGTAAATTGCCCAAACTTCAGTGGGTAACTCTACACGCATACTGGACTCAGTGGAGAAAAAAACAAAACAAAAAAAATAAGGGCATGAGGTTGGAAGGAGATGTGTTTGGCGGGATTGGAGGCCGGGACTATGTGGTAGATATGATTGATCCAAAATATGTAAGAACTCAAGAAACTAGATGTAAAAAGTCCAAATAATTCAATCTAAAAATGTGTACAGATCTGAACAGATAATTCTCAAAAGAAGAAACTCAAATGGTTGAGAAACTTAAGTGTTTCTTAAGAAATGTTCAATATCCTTAATCCTCAGGGAAATACAAATTAATTAATAACTTAAAAGTTCTTTTAAGTTTCTTTTAATGTTCTTAATAGCATTGGACTGCATTGAACAATGGGTACTCAGATGTAAAATTTTCATCTCCATCTGTTGAAGTAGCACGTAAATTCGAAGGACAAGAATGTTGCCACATAAAAGTTTACGTACCAAATCTCAGCTTGGGTATATGAAAGTTGACCATTGAAGACTACACATGTTATTAAAGTATTGTGGATAACGGGTAGAAGTATCTTAGGCAAAGTATTACTGATAATGGGTAGAAGTATCTTGGGCATGGGAAGAGATATAGGAAAGAGATTGCATTAGGTTGAAACTGAGTGGAAAGAGAGGCTGTTTGAAATAAAAGAAATCAATGACTGACTGAAACAAAGGATAAGATTTCTGAGCCTTTGGTTAGAATCTATCCAAGCCATTCTACTGGGCATTTAATATTTCATCTTTGTCATTTAGGTAAAGAATAAGTCACCCAAATTCTTAAAGAAGAAGGAATTGTGATTTAAAAATAAAAATCTCTTTAACTTTACTGCAAAAACATAAATCATAGAGGCTATCATCATGCCTAAGAGCAAACTGTGAATCAACAAGTCTTATTTTAGGGAAGAGAAGCTTATAGCTTGGATTAAAGAGGTATTAATTCAGATAGAGAGAAGTTGTAACACTGAGACAGGGAATATAGTTGAATAAATAGAATGTGGATTGAGGTACTGATGAAAAGAACTAAATCAGAAAGATTGCACTTAGAATTCACTAGTATTGGTGGAAAATATCACGTTTAATCTTAAATGGGCAAAAGTGTAGGTTTCTCTAAGTTCCCGTGATAATTGTGGCTAGGCAGTTGAATATAAACTCAGAGGAGAGGCCTGGGTTGTCATTTACCACTTACCATTCAGCCCATGATTTAGACCATATGCACATATCATAATAAAGTTAGCACAGAGATGATATCCGAATTTTGTCAGAAAACTCATTCCTGTCCTGTGCAATGCAGGAACAATCTGAAAATGAGAGAGAATGAAAAAGAAAATTTAATGAAAAGGAACATGAGAAAGTGCAATCCCATGAGCAATTAAAGGAATTCATGAATAATGAAGAAAAATGACTGAAATGTCCACGAGTCTTAATACCATAGAAACTATTGTTTGGAGGGCTGCAGAGATATGACATATGTTCCAAGTGGAGAAACTTTTCCCAAAGTTTAAAATGTATTGAGGTCTGAGATGTAGATGGAAAACAAGAAGGAATCCATGGGTAGAAGGAGGTGTTGTTGTCAGGGATGATTTTTTTCTGTCATGTCTAAATAATCAGAGAACTTCTAGTCTAGTTAGAATAGTAGATATGGTGAAGAAAGAAGAAAAACTGATAGATATTGTGCTAGAAGAGGTACACACAAAAATGCACACACAGTGAAATGTATATATTTACATGCATGTGAAGAAGTCACAAGGTTCGAGATATTTAAAGATGTTGAAAATTGTATGAAACATAAACGCGTGGTGCACTTGGAGAAAGTGAGATGATGAAATACAGAGCACTGTAATAAAATGTGGAGTCGTTGGGCAGTATGAATCAGACTGGGGACACTTGGAAAGTAAATAAAGTGCAACTTTCTATTTACGACCGAACATCCTTCTGGGAGAGGGACAGAATGTGTATGTATGTTGCTTTCAGCACTGAAGTCAGTAGCATAATTCTGTTTCTACAGCCCAATAAAAGGCCGGGGTACTTGTGGTTGTGAGCTGGTGCCGACATGTAGATGCTGTTTCCTAGCACACTGCCCTTTCTTCAAAGGATCAGCATCATGCATTGCCTGAGGATCCCATCAAAATTAAAGGCTATGGTTTTTTTTGTTGTTTTTTTTTCCCCCTTTAAGGCATCAAAGTTTTTGATTCTCAGAACTTCAAACTTTTGAATATAAAAAAAATTACTAGAAACCTTAGAACTAGGGTAATACATACTTCATTTGAAAGAATGCTTTTATTATTTAGGCAGGCTTGAAGATATCTTAAAAGAAAGATAACTCAAAAATCAGTGACTTAAACATGGTTTATTCCACTCCTATAAGGATCTAAGTCTACATTTCCATCTGACACAGACTTTGGCATTATTTGAGCCCTGATTCTTCCAGGTCTTCCGGTAGGACTTTCATTTGTAGTTAATTATCACTCCCACTTGTGAGAGACCTTAAATTATGGTGTTACTCCTTCAAGGTAGATGGTTGGCAATGGGCGTTAGGAATCCTCATTCACTAAGTCATATCCATTCTTTATCGTCTTTGGCTTCAAGCTAAATTGCGTAGTGACTTCTCCAATTTACAGATCTTTGGTAAAATTAGAAAATATTAGTGCAAACTAATATATTGTGTGTGTGTGTGTGTTTTTATATATGTATATATGATGTAAGTGAGTACATGTGGACATCAGTATATGTTTCCATGTGTGTGAGGAGGTGCATGCTGCAATGTATGATGGGGTGTAGAGGCAACCTGGGCAACCTGGGTACTTACCCTTGCCTTCTACATTCCCACCACCATGTCTGGTTGTACATTGGTTCTTGGTTCTGAATTTGTATGCTCACATTTGCACAACAAGCTACTTTGTTCACTAACTTAGGCATCAACTCAAATATGAATATTATTATGTTTAAAAACATCAAATTCCCAAATTCAAGAGAGTCTGTGTTCTTTCAAATTTTTGTGATTATAAATTTGTGTATATTATTTATTTATTTATTTATTTATTCATACTTTTAATGGCAGATATTTGATCTTTGAATAGGAAATTTTATTAGGGTAAAAATTTAGTTGAGAATTTCAGAACTCAGAATCCTTTACACGTGACTTTTACTCCATCTTCATTAAATTCCAAAGGCATATTTTTGCTCTTCCTGGTGTGGCATCCAAATTTCAAGAAAAAAAATTAAAAGAGACGTGGAGCAGGAATATGATGGATGAATTATCTGGTAACATACAAAACAAGTAGATAATGATCTTTCCAACGTCATACGGAGGAAATGCCCATATAAACATTGGAGAGAATTCTTTAACCTCACTCTTGTTAAATAACACACTTACTGAAGCTATCTGATTATTTACTAAAGCCATGGTTCTATGTACCCTTGTGATATTTCAGATGTAATCCAATTATTTTATTCTAACATTTGCCTTGTTAAATTGCCTGTGAAATCCTTGATTTTAGGTTGCTATTTAAATTAATTCTAACACTTTGCTTCTTTCCTTGTTAATTAATATTTTAAGAAAAATATTTGAAATACATTGATTTTCTAGTTGCTTGAGTGATGTGATATTTTATCTTCCCCAAAATTATTCTTGACTAAGGATGAGTCATTTATTCTAAAGTCACTGCAGAAGAGTTGTTTATATCATACTCTTTATGTATCTTTGGTCATGTAGAGTATGATGTTAACTCAGAAAAAAAAAAGGCTCAAGGTCACTTTTTTATGAATGATAAGGTCTCTAATTAAGATACAGGGAATTTCATAAAACATAAAAGAGTAATTGATGGCAAAGTTGGCCTATCATTTTATTATTTATTAAACATAATTTGATTCTATTACTCTAAGGGAATTAAGATTTCTCTGGACTAGTATACAAAGGTAGTTAAAGCAAAGGAAATGCTGAATGTAATTTTCTGAGTCTTTTCTTCCTATAAATAGTTCCTAGTACAGCCAAGAGTTTTGTTCTAAGTAAAGAAAAATGAGAAAGATTGGGAGAATCCAAGGATAGATCTTGGATCTGTCTTTTCTTTCTACATGGAGTCTGCTAGCACTAATCCATGTTTAACTTGTGTGGGCCTTACAGAACAAAAGAACTTGATTAGGTGTTTAAAGAAAGAACACACTCACATATTTATTTATGAGAGATTTGAGTTATATAGCATCTTGCAGTAGGCACAGTTATAATATATAGTGTCTTGTGGTATGCAAAAATATATAGTGTTATGTTTTGTTTTTAAGCTGGAGTGACACTGTATTTTATCTGGGTCACAAATTATACCTACTCACTTCCTACTTACCTTAATAAGAGGAAAATTCACAACCTATATTAGGATTGACTGATTTAATCGTGTCCTTGCTTTCATATCATACATTACACACTCTTTACAAATTAGTTTCTTAATCACTTACTGGAAAATTTTACTTACAGATTGATTAAAGACTTTGCATGCTAAAAGATGCTATATATTATGGAAACTTGATCTTCTTAAAAAAACTTTTTCTAAATAATTAAATTGGAATAGAATGAAGAATGAATAGAATTTCTCCTTCCTCTACTCCTCCTAGCTCCTCTCCACCACACCCCTATCTGGTTTCACTCCCTTTCTGCCTCTTATTAGAAAAGACCAGGCTTCTAAGAGATAATAAAGCATGACAAAGAAAAATATAGTAAGACAAAGCAAAAACCATCACATTGAAATTGGACAGTACAAACCAACAGAAAGATAAAGGAGCCCCAAGAGAAGGCATAAGAATCAAAGAATCACAGACCCATTCATTCACACACTCAGGAATCCCACAAAACATAAAACTGAAAGCCATAATACATAAGCAGAGGACCTGGTACATACCCTTATAGACCGTGTGCTTGCTGCTTTAGTCTGTCAGTTCATATGACTTTTGTTCAGTTGACTCAGGAGGCCTTGTTCTCCTAGTGTCCTCGATACCCTCTGGAACTCTTCCCAATTATTTTCTTACCAAATTTATTTGAAATCAGCTACATTGATAGAAAAAGTACTTCACATTATTATCCTTACTTGTGAGCACTAATGTATCCCAAGTAAGCTCTGTGAGTCTGTCTACCTGAAAATAAAATTTTGATTTTGGAATGCATGTATTCTACTATTAGGTCATTACAGTATTGCAATTTCTGAAGTCACTTTTAAATGAAATAAAAACACTATGATTTGCTTATGTTGTGGAATTGCAATTATACTGAAACTTGGGAATTCTTAGATAATTATCTCAAGACAATATAAATTAAGAGCTCTTATGTGCTTTGCCTTCTATATCCTTAGTGGTACTAACCTTAAAAATCATTACTATATTTCCATCGACATATTCTAAGTGAAGATCACTTGTGTGCATTGTATACTAATTTTAGGACTATCTATGACATTTAATAAGTAGTCTTACAATATTTATTCTTAATTTATAAATTGAAAATAACCTTCTAGATGTTCTTCTGCTAAAATAGCCCCCTTTATCACTTAGTAATATTATTTCTTTAAAAATCACTGGAAACAGATTTTGCATAATAAATATACTACATGTTTGTGTTAGGGTCAAAAGGAAAATCCATCATATGAAATGATTATGTAGAGAATTCTTTTATTCCAGTATCTATTGATCTCAAGTTCTAAAGAGAGTATAGACAAACGCCTATAATTTGATGATAGAATCCAAAGCTTGTCCTTTGAGCACCAAGTCTTAATCTGTCTAATTTTTATAAATAAGAAATTATGATATACCCAATAAGAGATATATGAGCTACAACCAGATGTGGCAGAAGGAAAGCAATGACTATTTGGTAGAAACAGTGCATGTCCCCAGTACTTGTGATGCTGAATGGTCATTGCCAACTCAACAAAATCTAGAATCAACTAGGATACAAGACTACAGATGTGACTGTGAATAATTACCTTGATTAGTTTCATTGTGGTGGGAAGACCCACCTTAAAACTAGGAGATGCCAATTTTGGAACTTAGACCCTAGACTCCATAATGAAGGAGAATACCTGAGCATCAACAGTCATTGTTGCTTGTTTCCTGAGTATGGATTCAGTTTGGCCAGCTGCCTCCAGGTTTCTCTGCCATGAGAAAGACCGTGCTCTAAACTTGGTGACAAATCAAACCATTTACCTAAGTAGCTTTTGCCAAAATATTTTATCATACCAACACCAAAACTACCCAACACACTAATTTTTCCTAACACTACAGAAGCTAATAGAAGAAGAGAAGAAAGAGGAAAAAGAATAGGAGTAAAGAAGGAAAGCAAAAGAAACAAGTGAGCAAATATCAGAATGTGACCTAAGGTAGATGATCAGATTCTTATATATTTCAATTGGCCTCAGCAGTCTTTAAATTCAATGATAATTGAAGGATTGCTAATATTGATTCTGGGCATTCTGTAAGAACATTCATCAAGTGACAAGGTCTTTTGCATACATCATTCTTTCTTCAAGATTTCATCTACATCATAGACTCCTCATTTTTTCTAAATTCACATATATTTAAAATACATTTCCTACACTACCAATCCTTGAACAATAAATTGAGATCCTAATTAATATATAAATCTGCTAAAATACTTAAGATCAGAAGTAGTATCTCACATTTCAAACCACTGACAATGAAGAGATGGAAGATTTAGTGCAGAAGACCCTATATAGTTTGACAGCCTGTATCAACATCATAAAATGAAGCAAAGTAAACATGTAAACAAATTTTTTCTCTATATAGAATTGACTTTTAGCAAAATATAACAATATTAACCATATTAAAAATGCATACAATTATATGATTAATTAAAATTTCATGTAGAAATAACTTTGAGGAACATATGTTTTACTAAAAAATTCTCTTATTTTAAAGATCTTTTTGGTTTTCATGAATTATATTACGATAACACTTAGAAGAATGTATATTATGTAATATGTAATGCATACATCTATGTATTTTTATCTCATAATTGGAATCACTGAATTTAAATACCCAAATTATAAATATTCAGTATACTCACAAAATGAGTTTTTATTAGCTAACAGCCCAGGTTAAATACAATCACACAGCATTCTCTCTTCTTGAACTCTTTTGTTTATCAAGATAACATAGCTCCTAACTGCATAAGACATTTGAAGCCTTGAATCAGTGTAGAATCTAAGCTCTAAAATAAGGTTTATGTTGCTAACCCACAGAGTCTGTGATTTTAAAATTATTTTGAATTGCTGTGAGTTCAAGGCCAGCCTAGTCTTCAGAGTGAATTCTAGGACAGCCAGAGTTACAAAAAAGAAACCCTGTCTCCAAAAACAAAAACAAAAATTAGATTGAATGAGGTAAAATAAAGAAAACTTTAATGGTATTCATTTTTACTTCTTTAAAAAAAAATCAAAGAGAGTCTAGATTTAAAGTAAATAACTCATTGAATGGTCCACATCACAGACAAATTCACTCATGGCAAATGATTAGTGACCACGAAAGAAATTATTTTAAGGGGTTATCTGTTTGAAACAAGCAATATTATGAAGAAAAGAACGCACTATTGAGAATTTCCAGGTGGTCTTAATTAAATTCTAAGAAAAGAAAGCCAATGCCAATGATATCTCTGAAAGCACAAAGATCTATTCTTAAAAAAAAATGATTTGAGAAGCATAATGCACTGCAAGGTTAAATAAACACAAAGAAATGTACATCTAAACAAATCAGCGCAAAATCTCCTAAAAATGTGTTAGGCAAGCTTAAAGGAAGAAACCCCAGAGAAATCTAAGAGAAAATATCACATTAGAGAGAGTAACAGAGATAGCAACTGTGCTGAGTGCTCACCAGTTACAAAGCACATGAAAAAAATAACATTTAATATACCTGCTCATGCTGAAAACAGTAAGTACAATAAGAGCAAAACTATATATAATTTATATCTGTAGAGTGCTAAAAATGAAGGCAAAATGCAAGCTGATATTTGATAAAGCATTCTCTGATTTCTCACATATCACAAACAATTATGGAATAAGTATTTTTCAGAAAGAAATAATACAATAGAAATTCAGAACTCCATGTGAAAGTTGCTTACTTCTATAGCTATAGTTCTATATTCCGAGTATAAAATAAAACACACAGAATGCAGAAAAAAATGGTAGCTGAAACCTAAAAGAGAGCATTTCATAATTTAAGGGTCAATATTTAAGTCATTAAGTAAGAATGTCACCAAGTAAGAATGTAATAAAATAGACGTGATGCATGAATTAAAAATTCATCACACTTAATGAAAGACTAACTAAATATATATAAAATAATTCATAATCACATTTGTAAATTTAACATGTTTCACACAGCAGTACACAGAACAAATGGGAAAATGGTAAAAGAGATAGATAAATTTGAACATTATCGACCAAATTGTTAACCTTCACAAAACACTTCAACTAGTAAATACAAAATAACATTCTCCTTTAAAATACAAATAATGGTTAGTAAATAAAGCATATGATTCTGTCGTGGAAATGTCTCAACAACTTTAAATAAAAATGCCTGAATAAATATATATCTTACATGTACATGCTCTAGCCAAGATAGCCACAAAACTGAGTTCAAATCTAATTTTGATGTATAAGATCTACAAATATTTAAAACTGAAGAAAAGTACTGTGTGTCTAATTGAATACTTAGAATAGATGACATATCTGTTTTAATGACTGATATAAATATCTGATCATGCACGAATCAGATAAAGTAGGTATATTAGTTTTCAAGTAAATACAAGCTTGAGAGATAAAATATTCAAATCAGCATTAGTCAGAATAGATTTTAAGAGGAAATTACATAACTTTTTATTAAAAATATATTTTAATGCAATATATTCTGATTTGATTCCCTTCCCCAAACTCCTCCCAGATTCTTCCCACTTTTCCACACACCCAAATCTAAACTCTTTCTTTCTTCTCTGTCATTGAAACACAAACAGGCATCTAAATAATAATAACAATGATGAAATGAAATTAGATCAAATAAAAACATGCAGGCCAGAAAAAGACAAAACAAGCAAACAAAAAGAAGATGAAGAAAAAGAACCAAAGAAACGGCTCAAGAAAGACATATAGACAATGAATTATACATTCACACATACAGAAATACCATAAAAATACAAAACTTTAAGTCATAATATATATGCAAAGGGCCTGTGAGGTTAAAAAAATTTAAAAGCCCTCACAAAGCACATTAGAATATGAGATAAAGAATCTTCAAAAATGACACTGAGTTCATTTTACGTTGACTACTACTGGGCCCAGGGTCTGGCACTAAGTGTGGTTTATATACTCAGTGAGACTCCATTGAAGAAACAAATTCATTTGAGAGCAGTTATCAATCCGATGTAGCTTCTGAGTTAGGGATGTGGGTTTCTGTTCATCCTCCTCTCAGTTCTGGGACCCATCAGACTCGGACCTGTGTTAGATGCTGTGCACGCTGCCACAGTCTCTGAGACTTCACATGTGCATCAGTCCTGTTGTGTTTAGAAGGCATTGCTTGCTTGGTATTCTCCATACCCTCTGGCTCTTATAATCTTTCTACCGCCCTTTCTGTAGCATTCCCTGAGTCCTGAGGGGAGGAATTAATGGAGACATCCCACTGAAGACTGAGTATTCTGTGGTCTCTCATTCTCTGCACAATGTCCAGCTATGGGTCTCTGTACTTAACCCCATGTACTGCAGGAGGAGGTTTCTCTGGTCATAGCTTAGCAAGACACTGATCTATGAGTGTAGCAAAATGCCAATTAGGAGTATTGTATTATTTTTTATCAAAATATTGGTATTTGGTTTTCCCACAGGCCCTGGCCTATCTAATGTCAAGGTTCTTGGTCACCCAAATAATGTCAGTTATGGGTTCCATCTCATGGAATGGGCCTTACATCAGATCATATAGTAACTGGTTACTCCCATAAGCTTTTGCCAATATTACACTAGCACATCTTGCAGGCAGGTGATCCTTGTAGATGGAAGGGTTTGTAGCTAAATTAGTGTTTACATATTAGGTTACATTCAGAATGACTTCCAATGCCATGAACACTAGTTCATAGGGATGAGGCTGTAGGTAGGCACCAGCTCACTTCTCCATGTTCAGTGAGTTGTATAGGAGTCGTCTTCAGCAATAGGACCTTACAGTCAGTTTGTGAAGAGCACCAAAAGCCTTGGCGTTGGCCCCTTTGGCCAATAACTCCATTAGATGTAGCCAATCCCCGGAACTGAAGTCTTCATTTGGTAACAAGAGATGTCCAGCTGGGGCTCCATATCCCCCATTACTTAACAATTCCATTTAGATCTCCTTCATATATGTATATATTTTAGGAAGTTTCTACTCATTAAGTTTCCATAGGACCCCTCAAATGGCACTTAGTTTTAACTGTACCTTCCTGTAAATATATCTCTCAGTGTCTTGCCTCCTAAGTTCATGGAACAAACTATATATTTATAGTGTATGAGAACTAAAACTTAACCAGAAACTCCAGAATTAAGACACAGAATAGATCAATTAAACTTTATAAGTAAAGAGCATTCCATCCTGCAGATACAGCAATTACTTTCTTCTTAGAAGCCCACCAAACTTTCTCTAAACTAGATCATATTATACACTACAAATCAAACTTTAGCAAATACAAAAGAAGAAGATAATTTCTTGTGTTTTATAAGTCACTATGAAATAAAATTAGAAAAATTGCAGGAACTACACAAATAGTGGGTTACTAAACACGATATTCTTAAATAACACTGAGCCATTAAGAATCAGAGAGAAAATATTTTTAAGTCATAAACTAAATTGAAAATGGTATCATATCTTATCCAAATCTCTGAGATGTAGCTAAGGTAGTTTTAAGAGGAAAGTTTGTAATTGTTTATACAAAGAAATTCAAAGAGATCTCAAATAAATACCCTAATGCATGACTTCAAATTCTTGGAGAAGAACAAGTCAAACCCAAGGCAATAGGAACATACCTGAAGTCAATCAATATAAAGCAACTGTGACTTTGATATTATTTTATTTGATAGATGAGTATGCTTTAAGGAGGTGCACATGACTGTTTAAATGTCAATGAGGGACCTGTGATTGCTTATTTTAAGTGTCATCATGACCAAAGGACAAGCACATAGCTGGCAAATAACGGTTTCAGATTTGTCTTTGAGGGTGCATCTATGGGAAGCTGTTACTTGGATCAGTCCACTGAAAGGCAAAGTTCTGAGTGAGTATGATCCAGTAAGCTAAAGACCCAGATAGATAAAAAATGCACAGCAAATGTGGAAGGAAGATATATCCTCTACCTTCCTCCTTGGAAGAGAGTTATCTCCAATGTCTTTGGACATCACGTTGCCATTTAGAATTAGAGATTATTATCATCTGATCTGATTGATGCCTTTGGAAAAGAAACCATCCATTCTGTCATGGGGCTTCCCAGACCCACATTCATTTCAACCAGTTTCCCAATAAGTCTTTCTTATATTTAGTTTCAGATGCATACTCTATCACCACTGTTTCTCTGGAGAAAGTAGATTAACACAAAAGTGCAGCTCACAATAATATAAAGTGCATAAAGTCTATAGATACTGGTTTCTCACTCTTCTGTTCACACTCAGTTCCTAGCCATTTTGTCAAAACTGGCTTACATCTGTCATTAGTGTTTTCAAATGTCAGCTGTTAATCTGGACTTACCAATCAATTATAATTTTAGAATGTTATTTTTCCTTGTGACATCAGTCCTCTCATAGGTCAAAAGGGCCACTGGATTTGGGGTTGTTTAGTATTTTCTTATTGTAAAAGAGTAAGAGACATGGAAGTTCTTTACGTTCATGAGTAGGGCCATAAACCCCCTAACCTGTTCTTGAAACACAAAATGCTATTTTAGCATGTGCATCTGTGAATAATATTTTTGTTATAATGATAATAAAATGTGTGCTGCTTCATAATGAATTCGTATCATTTGTTCTTTAGTGTACATTTTCATCAATGCAAGCTGCAGATAAGCAAAGGTCTAATTATAAGTGGTTCTAAAGCAGATTAACATAATACATTTTTTAGCGTGTGTTTTTCATAGTTTAAAACTCATTTTAGTCCATGGCATAATTTCCATTTGAAACAGAAAAAAAAGGGTTTCAATAACCATAGCAAAAAGAAGCTGACGTGTTTCTCATCCTCAACACAGTGTTTACCACCTACTTAACAAAACAGGCCCAGGAGGCTCTCATGAGACAGCCAAGAAAGACCCCTCAGGTCACTGTTATAGGAATGAAACCTAAAACATACCCATAATTTCTCCAAAGAAAAATATTTTCTGGGAAAAGAAACTTAGTGAAATCTTAGGCCAGAGGAGAATGTTGTTTTTCAGATTATTGTTCTTTCCAGTTCTCAACAGTATGGGAACAGAGGCTGAGAATTCCTTGGTAAGTCACAGACTGGGCATCTGCAAGACTTTCCCTTCCTCCTTGCAGTCGAACTCTGTAAGATTTGGCTTCTTGTCATCTCTCCTAATCAATTTTATATTCTTTCCAAAATCATGGCACTCTATTCAGGAATTGATTCTACTGTATGAATACCTTCAGGTAATGGAAGAGCAGAGGCAATATCCAGTCATTTCTCAGGTAATCTTTGAAATGTCCCTTTATGAAGACTTCTGAGCAAGATGTCAGATTAACTGCTGTCCCTGGGTGACTGGATGAAGCATAGTTAAGACAAAAACACAACAAATATATTCACCTAAGAGAAACACCGGAAGAAAACAGAAATAAACCAAGGTTGGTATTCTGTCAAAGAGAGGAATCATGTTGACTCTGGTGCTCAAGATGGAGCTGATCCCACTGAGCAGCAGTGGCAATAGCACAAGCAGGAAATAAAGGGTATGCACTGTAGAAGAGCAGACACAAGCTGGAGAAGGCATGAACAGGGATTGGGAGGGACCAATGTAGATGCTGTCATGAAGAGCAGACATTTGGCTCAGGAAACTGAACATGAGGCCAGGAGATATGCAGCAGAGAGTGAACATATATACCCTTCCTTCCCTACCTCTATAGCGAGAGCTACCTGGCATCACTGCAGAACTGCTGTAGAAGCACATTACTGTCCGTGCACCTTACCCAACACATGGATACCTCCTGCTGCAAGACCCCCGCTACTGTTATGGTGCCGTATCTGTTATGATACTCACGTAGGAAAGGCAATTCCAAGTGAAGATAACTCGCCCGAAGGAAATATGTAAAATAAAACAAATTTTGAGAGTGAGAGAAGGAATGCAGAGACAGGAGGATGTATCCACTTCGACAGATACACAAAAGAGCAGCAAGGCATAGAAAAATCATGAGACAACAAACCATCATGGCGACCCCTCAAGCACACAGCTTCTCAGTACTGGGAACCGAAGATAATGCGATCCAGGGTCCTACCACTAAAATATTGTGCCTGTTATCATGAAGTAACATTTGTAAACTTATAACGCAAAGGAAAAAAATATGTGGAAGTTTCTTTAAAACAGCATTACTCCTCATACGCTTCTCATATTTATATACTAATATGCATATATATTTATGGAGAACAGAGGGTTAAATGAGCCTCAAGTGCTGGTGGAGTTGTATCCTTTCTAAGGCCGCTACAGAATGTTTCATCTATATGTGAGAAGTGTAGGTATGTGAGTATTACAGTCAGAGAATTTCAATGAAGACTAATGGGAAAATATTACCACGCATTGTCTTGCTCTCAATTTAAAAAGTAGAGCATTTTAAAATGTATGGGTTTTACCTTAGGAGACAAAGAACTTATCATAGTAGTGTAAACTTTGCATTAAATAAAATAAGCATTTGGTGCAGTATGTTCTTTAAGAAGTTATGAAATCATTACCTACCTTGAAAATTTTATAAGGAGAGTTTTAATTGAGTCACATATATCACTTTTTAAAGATATAATGGTTTTAAAATGACAGTTAAATGGTACTCATAAGTTTGTATAATTATATAACAACTCACATCAAGTTCCAAACTGTAGTAATTGATCCAACAGTGAGATTTCGCCTGTGGTTAAGGAAGACAATAGCATTTACAACTAGAATAAATTAAAGCAAATGAAGAGGAAAATTTTATTCTGTGTAATATTTAGTTCATCATGGTCCTAATTGATTATACTATGTCATGTTTCTCCAAAGGAGGATATAGTATGGGGGAAATTGTGAATCAAAATGTATCACCCCAAGAAATAGCATTTGTTTTACAAGCAGAAAAATGGTTATAACATGCCTGCATTTCTTAAGAAAGTAATGAAAGTACTTAGAAATATAAATAGCAAGCCTGGGAGATAAGGCATAGGGTAGAGTGCTTGCTATACAAGCATGAGGAATTGAATTTAAATCCCCAGCAACCATGTGAATGAAAGTCAGGCATGGTCACACATCACCTGTACTCTAGAAATGGGCACAGAGACAAGGCAATCACCTGGGCTTGCTGGCCACGAACCTCCATCCAGGGTCAGTGAGAGTTCATCTCAAAGTAATAAAGCACAGGCCACACCAAGCCCTGCCCACACACATACTCCTTGCCATTCACACACACACACAAATATTAATAAAAGCCAATACTACTGAACATTATTTCTCTTACTGTTTAATTTAGAAACATGATTAGAAAATGTTTCTGATGTTTGACGTAAACTTCTTTAAAATTTTGTATTACCTTTAAGAAATCATATTGTGCTGTCCCCTGCTTTCTATGTTTGTAGAATTTGTAATAATTAGTGGAATAAGTTAAATGATTAAAAAACCATTTTAATCAGTGTCTTTGAATTCCTATTCTGTATGCAAGATTACTACTTCTTGATTAGTGTGTAGAAGGTAGAATAATCAAAGATATCAACGTCCTAACCCTCAAAACCTGCAAGAATTATTTGTTCTAGCAAAAGACATAATTTTTCAACTTATGTATGCAACTATTTGCATTTTGGTTATGATGTACAGACTCTTGTCATACGTTCGTTTTCCACATGTAGATCTTTTGTGAATATCTATTAAAGGCCTCTTTGTGAATTAGGTTGTTTATTTTCTTATTGTTCACTTTAAAATATTGGTTTTATATCTTTGACAGTGACCCATTCTCAGAAGTACCTTCATAATTATTTTTTTCCAATATACTCTCTTCTCATTTTCTTCATAACATCCTCAAAATGGTACAACTTTACATGTGGCAAAAATAGGATACAAGAAAAATAACTGTGATTCCTAAGAAATATCTTGAGGATTGTTATTTTAGGGTCATTGAATAGTAGCATATGCTAACTTCTGAGTAATGGTTATACAGACGTATTTAGTAAGTAAAATTAGAACAACAACATAAAAAACCACACCCACAAAAAACACACATACAGCATACACACAATACACACATACACATAGAAATGTACACACAGTGAGTTTATAGTGATAAATGATTTTAAGGGACTACGAATTAGTAACAAATATATCATGTCTATTTCCTGATTTTGATACTCTCTTGCTTATATAAGTACCATTGAGGGAAGCAGAAGAAATAGGCAGGACTCAGTACACAGTGTGGTTTTTTTGAAGATTGAATAATTTGAAATCACAAGTGTTGCAAAACAAAGCAATCAGTGTCAATCTAAATCCTTAATACATGTATGTAAAAGAATGTAAGCAACAATTCCTCTAATCATATTAATTATATTTGTCAAAGATTGAACTCCATTAGATACTGTCTTTTAATAGGGTTCACAGTTGTATAAATTATAACCAGTTCTAAAAATGGAAAATCCTGGGCTTAGGTCAGGTTACTATACCAGAATGGCAGTGAATCAGTGACTTAAGCAACAAATACTTGTTCCTCACAGTCCTGGAGACTGTTCCGTGAAGAGCAAGGTCCTGGCAGGTTTTCTGTCTAGGGAAGATCTGCTTCTTAGATTGCAGATATCATAATTTTTCTATCATCACCTCTCTAAAATCACGCTTTCTCCTAATAATGAGGACTCCATCCTCATGTACCCTCATGTACAATTTATCTCCCATAAATCTCATTTATAATGCTATTCCATTAAAGGTTAAGGTTTCAGACAATAAATCTGAGAGAAGATATAAGCCTACAACCCATCATTCATTTTTAAAAGGGTGATCTCTCACCCCTGAAATGAAGGGTTTCTATTGCTCCCCAAAATGGCTGCATAGAGAAGAAATTCATGACCTAGAATTTTAATGAAAATACATTTTAGTATTGCTAACTGTGGAAGTCTGAATGAAAATGGCCCCCATAGGTCCATAGGGAGTGGCACTATTGAGAGGTGTGGCCTTCATGGTGGAAGAATGGCCTCATTGGAAGAAGTGAGCCATTGGAGGAGGGCTTTGAGGTTTCAGAAGCTCAAGCCAGACCCAATGGCTCACAGTCTTCTTGCGGCCTGCCAATCCAGATGTAGATCTCTTGGCTACTTCTCCAGCACCATGTCTGCCTGCCTGCTGCTGTGTTTCCTGCCAGGATGACAATGGAATAAACCTCTGAACTGTAAACAAGCCCGAGTTAAATGTTTTCCTTTATAAGATTGCTAAGACACTAACATATTTCCTTTTCTATGTATTGGTTCTTTAATATGTAACTACTGAGTAAATCTATGTGGTTAATTGGATCATGATCTAACAAAAGCACTGAAGGAAATTCCTACCGCTAGAAGGATGTGAAACATACAATCATGTCAGTTCGTTCCCCTGGGAACATTACAAACTGAGTATAATACATAAACCAAGACTAGGTGTGGCAGAAAGGAGACCAACTGACGACATGGAAAGTCACAGAGTAATGAGGCGATGGTGTTGTTGGGCTTTGTTTTCATCATATAATCCAAAAGCGATTCTAGAGAAGCTGGCACTGTGGAAATACTAAGTGAAATATATAAATATACACAGAAATACTAAGTTAATATAGAAATATATTCACTTAAATATAGAATAAATAGAATAATATAAAATAATAAATAAGTATAATATAATGTAACATTTATTATATATATATATATATGTATATATATATATTTTTTTTTTAATCATTAAATACTCAAATGTCCAGGGTCCATTCAAAAGCCTTCCATCCATTCAAGGACCAGTAATTCAGTTAAAATAACTAAAAACAATCAGAAGATACCCACAACAAACTGGCACATACATTAAAATAATCTGAAGGGATTCTGAAGTGGGGATCATAAATATTCTTCAATAAAAATGTCTAAACCCCCAAAGGAATAAGTCCAGTGAGTTGCATGTGAAAACATCACAGTCAGACTTCTGAAAATAAAATCAAAGAAATAAATTTGAAAGAAACACAGAGAAAAAAGAAATGACACTCTATCTCCAGGGGGGAAAAATTTCCCAAATGGCATGAGATTTTTGAATCAAACACCATAGAATACAGAATAAATTGACATAATGTTTTTCAAATGCTGAAAGAAAAAAAAAAGGGCAGCCCAGAATTCTACAACCAGTAAAAATATCCTTATGAATACATAAATAAATTAATAAAAGAAAGCACACTAAAGCACAGAAATGAGAAAACAACACAGTAAGTAAAAATGCTGATAAATACAATGAGCATTTTTTCCTTCTGTTTTTGTTTTTAATTTCTAAATTCAAAGTTGCCTATAACTGAAGCAAAATAGATTATCACAACTGTAATTACAAATCTATGTAGGAGAATTATTTAAGATATTTACAGTGTTAAGAACAAAAAGGTATGACTTAACTAAAACTGCAGCTGAAGGGAAGGGCACCACAGAGTTCTGTGTGTGTACACATGTATGTTTCTTCGTATAAATTAGTATATGTGTATGTATATAATATATAAATCAAAAGTAAACATGCTGTCTAAATTCTTTTTTAAAATTCTTATTCAAAATAAATAATCAGTAGGACTTTCAGACTTAAAAGCAAGCGATTACCTGAATATCAAACCAATCCTTCATGCTGTTTTCTCAGTTGTTAAAATACCTGCTTCGCTTTTCTCAGTTACTTTGTTGAAAGTGGTTGCTGTGTATCTACTCAGGAAAGCAAGCAGAAGGGGAATTAAATATAAGAATGACAAATGAGATGAGGATATTAAAATGAGTATTGTTAATCTTGAATCTGTATCTTTTAAATTGTTGTTACTTAAGCCAGTAATCAGCTTCAGAGACTCGTCACAGAAATACAAATTCTGTATTTCTAAGCCTACACAGAGCATATTCCATTTTCCTAGGAATAAGCCAAATATATAGTATTTCTAATATGGGCATGCATTTTACCATATAATGCTTATTATGAAATTTTATTCAATATTAAGCAGTCCCAAATAAGGTATCCTAAATTGAAAATAATTTTCCTGTTATGTGACTCACTGCTTAGATTTCTCAGGATATTTTCTTGCTTTTACTTTTCAGTTTAATCAATTGGGTACAACAGGATCCTAACTTCTTCTGAAGATAATTGGCAAGGATTGATTTCTATCCTTTTAAACATTCAAAGTGAACACTAAGAAAATATGGAAATCTAGAATCTTAACTTCAATGAGTCAGTAGGTCTAAATATCATATAATGAGCCTTTCTTTCTTTAACAAAATTAATTCTGAAACCTCACCATATAAACTCCATCGATACACCTCTTTAATTGAGAGTGTTAGGAACACCATGTTCTTTATAAACTATTTCCAAATGCTAGCTACAAAATGAGACAGGCCATTAGCCTGGCAACCGAAGAGAAGGATCTTATACATAGAAACCAGTCAGCTATCTGGGACTTTTCTTCTCCCACTAAAGTATAATTAGAACACAGTCCTAGGTATGTTAAGCCAACTAAAGGTACAAATGGCCACAAATCAAAAGTAAATGGGCAAAAAAAAAATCACTTAAGGAAGAAACACAGCAAAGAAGCAACTCATTGTGTGTCCAAGAATAGAAGAATATGCAGTAAACACTGGTAGGGTTCAAGCAAGCAATACAATAATTTCAGAAATAAACAGGTAAAGACAGTAAGGAAAACAAAAGGTACACGTGAAGAATACAAACTACAAATGAAAAATATGCTAAAACTATGTGTAATTATTACATGTCAGTTCAAATATATACTTAAATATATTTTTTGTTTCCTTTCATCTTAAAACAAGGCCTCACATATCTCAGACTGACGTCCTATTCACCATGATCCTGAGGATGACATTGAACTTCTCCTCCAGTCTGACCTCCCAAGGGTTGGAGTTACAGGCCTGGGCCACCAAGCTCAGATTTATGCTGTTTTAGGGATTAAACCCACAGCTTCAAACATGCTCACCAACAACTCAGCCAACTGAATTACATCCAAAGGCCTAACTAAGATATCCAAATATGTCTAAATACATCTTTAAATTAAGAAGAAATAATGAGAAAAAGACAGAGCTCCTAAAAATTTTAAAGTAGCTAAGTTACTAATTTCCCCCAGGAATATATGTGGATTCTTCTCTCTACGTGTATTTCTATTTCATCACACATACTACCTGATCTAAACATTAAAATGTTGTTCATGCTTATTGATATCATTTCCCTTTATTTTTATTTTATTATTATTTTGACATCACAACATAATTACATCATTGTCCCCTTCTCTTTCCTCCCTCCAAACCCTCCCATATACACATCCTTGCTCCTTTTCAAAGTCATGGTCTGAGAGTCATGGTCGGTCTCTCTCTCTCTCTCCCTCTCTCTCCCTCTCTCTCTCTCTCTCTCTCTCACACACACACACACACACACACACACACACACACAAACACACACATCTGCCTGCGGGTCTCTGCACCTGCTCCTCTCTGCTGCAGGAGGAAGCCTCTCTGATGACCTTTGAGCAAGGCATCAGTCTATAAGTATAGCAGAAATGGAACAATTTTAAGACTCTCTTGACCTGCAGAATGATCATGTCTTCTATACATAGGAGGGAACCAGCACCCATGAAAGCACGGTATGGTCATCTAAACCAGACAGCCACCAAAACAGCACCAGTCAAAATGCCAAAGTGGAAACTCTACTACTACATTCGCTCTACTTTCTAATCTTCACTGACACTCTACCTCTGCCTCTATTCCCTCCATTAGCAAAAAGTCTTGTATGTTTCTGAATTCATATATATTTTTAATACTGTCTTTGAATAAAAATCATTTTTACCGGGTTTAGTAAGTATTTAATTCAGTGTCTGACACAGAACATTCTTTCAATAATTGATTCAGACAGAATTTCAATTCACAGAGACTGCCATTATATCTTATTTTCTACTATTAAAATTCTTCTGTAATGGCTGACAGTAATGGTATTTGCTTTTTTGATTATAGAGGTAGAGTTCTTTTTTTCCTGTTGTGTATTTTTTTAACTCCTTCAGAATATCTTGATGAGTTTTCCTATATGGTACTGGTTTTACTCACTAGGTAACTGATTTTTTTTTTAATTTAAGACATAAAATAGCCAGAAAGTCTTGTTTAATGAAAGAAATTTATGTGTTCTGTGTTTATGTACAGACTGTTCATTTAGTTCAATTAATATATTTCTGGTAGAAAATTGGCTTTCATGAGAAAATTAGAAGAGCAAACATGTGCCCGATTAGAACTTCTTAAATTGATTTAATTTACCGTTTCAACTAACAAAGTAAAATTAGTTAGATGCTAGATAAAAGCATATTTGTTACTATGTACGATTGTTTTATTATACAAAACTTTGTCATAGAAAATTTTGTTTTCCTATGTTCATAGTAAATGTTATTGCTGCCTTACTTTGCGTTCCATCTGTAGACAAGGAATGACTATAAATGACCTTGGAAAAACACTTCAAAAAGTGTACATAGACTGCTTATATTTAGTGTTTTAGGTCAGTGGCATCATTTTTATTAATGTTTTATCTTTAATAATTTCAAATACGTATATGTGCAGCATATTGAAATAATATTGAACCCCTTTTCTCTTTTGATCCTCTCCAACTCTTGATGACTCCCTTCTTTCAGTGAGCCCTTCTGCTCTCATGTCCTTCCTTTCTTCCTTCCTTCCTTCCTTCCTTCCTTCCTTCCTTCCTTCCTTCCTTCCTTCCTTCCTTCCTTTCTTCCTTCCTTCCTTCCTTCCTCCCTCCCTCTCTCCCTCCCTCCCTCTCTCTCTCTTTCTTTCTTTCCGTATTTCTTTTTTTTTTTTTTGACAGAGTTTCTCTGTTGTAACCCTGGCTGTCTTGGAATTCATGCTGTAGACCAGGCTGGCTTTGAACTCACAGAGATCCACCTGCCTCTGCCTCCCAAGTGCTGGGATTAAAGTCGTGTGCCACCACTGCCCGGTATCTTTTTTTTTTTTTATAATGTGTGCAGGTGTTCTGTAGTTATCACTTTTTCACTTAAAACTTTGTAAAATTCACACATGTGAGTCATATAAGATAAACCTAAGAGTACTATATTCAAAATTAAGATGAAATAGTATTAAGAGAAGGACTTTGAGATATAAAGAGAGAGACCACAATGGGGCTTTTTAAAAAAAAATCCTCATTCCTTATGCTTAGGGAGTCCTGGGCTTTTTCAAATTGTCTGTGAAAACAAATAATTTATTACTCACTGTTAAAAGAGTTTGTAAGTTTGCATGGTTTTGTTAAGCATATAAACATGTTGATTAATAATGTGCACATTAATTTTACAATATTTGCAAATACTTCATATGAGATTTTTCTTAGCAAAGTTTTTCAATGCACAATTGATAAAATTAACAATGTCCTGGCATGCTTGTTGCACACATGTATGTTAGAATCTACAGCTTTGTATTCATGGTATCAATAAATGTGGCACATTTGCTAAAGTGTACTTTTTCAAAAAAAATCTGCTTATTACTTTCAATACCAGTTGGAGAATCACAAAATAATTGTTTAAGTTTTTAAATACTTATATTTTATGCTCTATTATTCAAACATTGTTTTGAAATGATGTGAAGGTATAAGATATCTTCTGTTTGTATAAATTATATGACTTCACAACTTAGTAATTTTGGTTGCCCAGACATTAGGTTATGGTTTTTGTTTGTTTGTTTGTTTTGTTGTTTTTGTTTTGTTTTGTTTTGAATAGGAGGGTTAGTTATCATTTAAAGCTGATGCATTAAGTAGATTCTAAGGGTTGGGAATCAAGTTGGAAATGAACACTGGGGAGGAGCAACGGTTTTGCTGGAGCCTCTTTAGTCTTTGCCCATTACTTTGTCCACGTGATTCTGTGTCCAAACATCCAACATAATTGATCTAGTGTGCCTGTGTTTCCACAATCTTAATATCCCAAGATAGTCTGGGATGTTGATGCCATAGCCTCCCAGACAGTCAAGTGACTTATCTGGTATGATCTGGATTTGCATACAGTAACACTTCTTACCATATGCTGCTAAATGCTTCTAAAGGTGTTTACAATGGACATCAGAAAATACTATCTTAATCAGAGTAATATGGCTTTTTAGCAAGTATGGCTCTTAAAATGCTATTGATGTTGGTTGCAATATTTTATAAAAGATAACAGTCATAATTTTCAGAGATAGAAATATGCTTATCTTGAATTCAAAAAGATCATGCTGAGACAATATTGCACTGAAAATCTGGGCATCCTCTGAGCAAATGACCAGACCTGTTCTTCCAAAGGTCATTTAAGCTCTAAGGAGCAATTCATCTCCTGCTTCCATCTGGTTCCAGTTTTCCATAGGTCTTACTTCTTGCAAAATCCAACTAAGTAATAAGTACTAGCATAACCTCAAAGATGAGATATATTGTGCCATTTACTTTTCTAAAAGTAATTTTAGAAATTAATTCCAAGCAATGGTACATGAACTTTTTGTAACTCTCTCCCAAGTCTTTTGATATGGATAGCATTACATTTATACACTTTATAGTTGTGGTTCCAAGTAAAGATCCACACATAAAAGGAATTACTAATTTTCCACATCAGTCTTCTAGCTCAGTAAATTTCAGAACAAAATTCCATCTAATTTCTTCAGGAACTTAAACTATGTTTAAACTTTTGGAAGATGAATGCTAAAACTTGCTTGAAGTAAATGTGAAAATATAAACAGGACACACCTTTGGATAACAATAAATAGGAATGTAAGCATGTACTGTACTGAATGTTAGCATGTAACAAATGTACCATTTTAAAAGTAAGGGGGAAAAAGAATCAGGTCAACTAATTTTATAAGAACTATTTGATCTACTTGGATATATTTTCTTAGATTGCACGTGGCTGACAGTAATATAAACAATAATAGTATCAACATATAACACCAGACTGCTGTACAAACTATTATTCCTATTTTTCTTAACTTCAAATAGCCCTTTTCCCAAAAGTCTCCTATTTTCAAATCTTGAAACCATTACCTACGCATACTTGAATATGAGAATATTTACACACATCTCTTTTGATTCTTAAAAGAAAACAAAACAAAACTTTGCTTCTGCAACTGTTTTAATGGCAGGATCCTCTCAACTATTGGTGAGTATTTTCTTCTGTATTCTATTTAAAAAGAATCTGCTTTGTGAGGTCAGCACTTTGACTCCTTGGCACTGAGACAGCAAGGTCTCCCTACCAATTAGGAAGATTCCTTTGTGTAAGTGATAAAAATCAGGAAATTAAAATGTGTTTAATGCTGGTACAACAGCTATGGAAATTCATATAGAGGTTCTGAAAAATTCTAAAAACAGAACTTGCATATGATCCAGCTATATCACTCTCAATATATTCCAAGGCTCTATATAATACTCTGTGTGTGTGTGTGTGTGTGTGTGTGTGTGTGTGTGTGTGTGTGTGTGTGTATCTGCATATCCATGTCCATTGCTGCTTTATTCAAAATAGCCAAGAAATGGAAACAGCCTAGATATCCATCCAATAATGAATGGAAAATAAAAAATATATTATTTCCGTTACTCAGCTGAATATTGCTCAGCTGTCATTAAAAATAAAACTATGGAATTTATAAAGGATGGAGGTGGAAGGAATAATTCTGAGTGGGGTAACCTAGATCCAGAAAGACAAATGTTTCATTTTTTCTCTCCACTGTGAAATTAGCTTTGAATCTTCAGATATGTGTGTTTCATTTTGAATAGACACAGAGGTCAGGAAATTAGGAAGGGGTCATGGGGGAGAGCCGTTCAATGGAGGGGGTAACTGAACCATGTGTTCAGATCCTATTTTATGGCTCTAATAGTTTGTTGAATGTTTGCTAGATCACTTTGATCCAATATTCAACAAAAAATTAATCTACAGCAGTATCTAGTTTTCCCCCCACAAATACACTTGTTATATAGGAACCTAATGACAGTTCCTTAAAGCATGGTCACATATGTCCATTACCTCTAAATGTCTGAAATTCCCAGAGGACAAATGCAACACGTTACTAGGTAAATAATAGATAATCATTAATTGCACCAATTGCTCTCTAAAATTTTTAGCTTTTCTTTAGTAATTAAATAAGGAAGGAGCTGTATATCAGTTCAAAATGACTTACACTATCATATACTAAAACATTTTATATTGCATCTAGTCCAATTTTATAAACGTAGGCATTTAGCCTCTTGACTTTTGCATATGTAGAAACAGAAGTTTTAATGTAGAATTTCAACAAATACCTCAAATGACACATTGGAAATGATTATACTTGTTTTGTTTTAATTTACTTGGTGAATTACTATCACTATGTCTCTTAGTACTATTTAGAACAAAACAAACTGTCCACCAAATAGGAGCATAGTGTCTGACACTGTGCAAGCCTTGAGGGTTTATTGATCATCAATTTGCTTTTCAAAAAATGACATGGATATAATTAATGACAAGAGTACTCTTGATGTATTTCGTCATTAAACAATATTGATGCATTTATAATTCTGCAGGGTGTCAAGTTATACAAATTGTCCCCACTTACCACCTTCACTGTTAGACTAGCATTGACTCAGAGAGAACGTTGAATGATTTGACAGCGAGTGAATGAATCCCTAATTTGTTATCTTAAAATGGTTCTAGTGCCCTGGACATAATTGGAGGCTTATGACTTCATGACAAAATTGTCAAATCCATTACCGTACCTGCCAAAGAAATGCACAGTCCATACTTTTTTTCCTTATTTGTTTTTCTTTTCATGTAAGAATTCAATTTTATTACAAATTTATTTTATTTAGTTCCCTCCCCACAAGCATGCTGAAACCAGTCACTGGGCTTCTCTGGATTCTCTTCAGCATGTCACCTTTGCTCTTCCAATTTATATTATCTCCTCAGGTATATTGGAAATCCAAAAGAGGAAGCAACCTAAAATATCTGAGTAATAGAATATGCAGATTTGTAAAATAGGAGAGGGAACAAAATATTGCCTATCTGGAAACACTTGTTAGGCTGTCGTGTGTCACAATTATAAACACAGAGCAATTTTAATATTATTTCAAGCATGTCAGCATAGACCCTCAGTGCTCGATTGTACATTCTCTTTTAAGCCTGAAAGTATTTATTAGAAATTACATTTTCTCATCTGTGAACAAGATTGTAAGCTGATTTTGTTTGCAAGCAAATACTATTTTCTCTCATCGAGGTTATGAAGATTTCGAGAGAAAAACAAAGTTCCTAAGAAAAATAATTCATTCTCTAGTTAAAAATAAAACAAGATCTATTTCATTCAAGGCAACCAAACATGGAGAGATGACATAGCTCAGCTAGTAAAAGCACTCATTCCAAAGACTTTTTACTTGAGTTTGATCCCCAGGGCATGATATTTAGGAAAGGATTATTCCAGCAAGGTGTTCTCTGATCTCCACTTGCATGCCCTGGACTTTGAAGAAGATTTTGATGTGTAACATGATTAGAAATAGATCAAGAAAGTAAAATCAAAGAGTAAAAATTAAAGCAAGGGTGAGAATGATGGATAAAGTGAGGCTTACTGTCAAGGACTTTTGAATATTGCAGTTTTCAGTGGAGTTTAATACAAGGTAAACTGAGATGGTATAAATTATATACACATATGTATTCCTAAATATAACCTGCTTAAACTGTATAATGTTGCTTGTATGAATGTTCTCAAGGCTAACAATTTGTTACTGGATGACCACTGGTGTCCTTTTCCCTGGGGAGGACCCACCTCTGTGGTGGTTTGAGTAAGAACGACCCCCATAGACTCAGAATTCTTAGTCACCAGGGAGTGGCACTATTGAAAAGATTAGGAGGTGTGTCCTTGTTCAAAAAAATGAATCATGGGCATGGGCTTTGAGGTTTCAAACTCCACATTAGGCCCAGAGTCTCTTCCTGCTTAGCACTCAGCTACTTCTCCAGCACCATGCCTGCCTGCCACCCTGCTCACTGTGCCATGCTTCCTGCCATGATGATCATGGACTAACCTCTGAGACTGTAAGCAAGCCCCAGTTAAATGTTTTCTTTCATAAAAGTTTCCATGTTCATGGTATCTCTTCACAGGAATAGAACAGCGACTAAGACAACCTCTCACACACCCAGCTTTTATTAGTTGCCCATAGGTCTTTGTGTAGGGTTTAAGCCTTATGGATTTTTCCCAATCCACTTTGGCGTGTCCATTAGAGTCTGTTTCTAAAGTACTTCCTTTCTATAACACCCTTGAGAATGACTATTGCCATGAGTATGAAGAAATGCAAAAATTAAGGACTCAGAATACAGTCCATTCGCAACGTATGTCCATATTAGATATGTCTGATGAAAATATAAGACATCCTGAGAATCAGTAAAATGGTAATTCTGTTAGGAAAGTAACTTTCAGAAAATCTCAAAAGAGACGTACAACTCCATTAGATTTTTATTATCCAGAAATGTACATAGTGGAAATCCAGTTAAAATGAGTATTTGGGGAAAAGTAATTATATGAACTGTCACACAACTGATTAGAAAACTCTGAAATTGCAAACAAGTTAAGCCAATTGTTTTCTCACTACTGTCATTCATTTCTACTTTTATACAACTATCTTATAGCCAAGTAGGTGCATATCAACCATTTGTACAGGTATATCAGTGCTACTTAAAAATGCATAGCAAAATTCATAAACTGCCTTTCTAGGGTCTAAAATCTTAGAATTGTTTTCAAGATGAGATGAAAATCTGACACATTAAAACATTTTGGATTTCAGATAGGTTACAGAAATCTCTAGAACTATTCATATCGCAAAAATGAAAGCATAGTACTGGTATTACTGCTTAATTCTCTATGTAAAAGGTGACACCCTAAAAAAAATCCTAAGGTGTATTGATTCTGTGGTTACACTCAGTGCTCCTGTCCCATCCTGTGTTTGACACATAAGTAGAGAACAATCACATTTATTCTATAGCCATCAACATATATACCTCAAATAGCATTTTCTATAAGGTTCCTAAGACAGGAAAGGAGAACATGAGCAATTGTTGAGATATTAGAAAGAAAATCAGCTCCTCCCCTAGGAATCTGGTTGAAGCCTTTCATGGCTGAGAAGCAAGAATTTTACCTTAACAGTTTAAAACTTCATCCAAGACATCTATAACCTCACTTATCAAAAGAGAAAGAAAGGTGGGGAATGTTTCTTAGAAGCCCTTTGAGATATAACTTGATAGCCACCAAAAAGGTACTACGGTTAACACTAAGTTACTTCCTTCAGTTCCCCTTTGAGGACCCCATACACACACTTCCTCAACTCTTTGTCTTTACTGAAGTGTTTGTACTTGAAGTCTCTTTGAAAGGTCTTATAACAAACTAATGCTGCTTTGCCTCAGTTGGTGTCTTTAAAAGATTAAGAGAACCTCTGGGCTGGGAGTGTGGAGCTGTGCCCTGTTCCTTCCCTCCTGACAGATTATACTGTTCATATTTCAAAGTATCCTTTTCAGCTTCCCTTGGCTATCATTCTGATATAAGTAGGTAGATTTCCTTCTCAGAGTCTCTGCTAGGTTGTCTGTAACATCTACCAGCTTGGGTTTTACATCATATGTTGTCCTGTATATGGACAGAATTTGCATCCTGTTCATAACATTGAGGATCAATAGCATGTTTGGCAAGCCAAGTTTCTTTGGCTTGTTCTTAACCAAAATTCTTCCAAAAAAAATCTACTTTTCTGGAAGCCTGGTAGAAGCATGGCCAGGCAGTGGAGAAGGGTCAATGTCTCAGTTACAGATGTGCAAAAATTCAAGCCACCAGAAGATAAATCTTGCTATTATTGGATATAATAGAACAATTTGGGGTCTGAGAGTCCCAAGTTACTTTCAAGTACACCTTTTCTTTTTTTTTCAATCTGTAGCTCTTGCTGAGACAGCTTACAGAGAGAGAGAGAGAGAGAGAGAGAGAGAGAGAATCTACCTGCCTAACAGCTTCTCAAGGAAGAAGCTCATGCTGAAAGAATAGCCTTTACTTTATCTGTACATGTTGAAAACTTCATCTTTCCTGCCCAGTGAACATCATGGAAAGCAAGCGTGTCACTCATTCCTGAGTTGTGAACTCCATTCTGCTGCATGGCTAATAAGCTGAAACTGAATTCTTGGACACTGAATTGGGGATAAATTAGAACCAATTTTCCCTATGATATTTGAGATGGACCATATGGCCTCCCAGACCAAAGCTCTGATTATGTGCTTACTCCAACTTGTTGAAAACCCATCCTAATCAAGCCCTTAATGTAGCCAAGCATTTTGATGGCAAGCCTCCCCACATTTGCATTTCAATTATTTCAGGCAGATAGAGCAGCCCATGGCCCAGAAAGTGTACTCAGCAAGCAGAAGGCAGCAGCCCCCAGTCTCCAAGTCTTCCAAATTCACCTCATTCTTGATGTATGCATTCTTCCCTTTAGCTAATCAAAGCACTTTTGGGAGAAAAAAAAAACACAACAGAATCAGAAGTGGAAAATAATTCAATTGGAAATTGAGATACTCTGATTTTTATTAGAGTATTTGCTGTACATCCTTATGACTGAGGTGGATGAGTAGGTGATGTTTTTGTGGAAAAAGAAAGCATTTCTAAGTTCAAAAGGTGCAATGTAGGAAAGCAGAAGGAACGGGGGAGATCATTGTGCTAAGCGAAATAGGTCAGATGCAGAAAGGCAAACATCAAATTTCCATTCACATGCTAGTTTTTGATAAAATAAAATAATAATAATAATAATGTGACTGTAGATGAAGAACTTTGGGGGAGGACGAAGGGGACCAGTGGAAAGTGGGGTTACACAGACAAAGAAATAATGGGAAAAGTGAATTATAATCAGTACATTATGTACTTGCATGTAAAAATCACAATGAAACATACTCTTTGCTAAAGAGGGGAAAAAATTTTATTGATTCAATGTGATGAATATTTTTTTAAGTAGTTGAGGTTTCTATCTGATGAAGTCTGCAAACAACCCATTGAAATAATCGTCTGACCTTGAGAAGCTGTAGAGTTCAGCTCATCCTTGGAACTCCCCCATCCTCAAACACTTGTGGTAAGTATTCATATATAATAAAATTGAATAAACAGAAATACCTGCCAGTGAAGTCAGTGCTCTTTGGTCACCTACCACAAAGGTATTTTTAATATCTTCACACTGCAACAAAATCATGAATGTTTCTCAAGAACACAACTCTTAAGTGAAGATTTACTTTTAAAATAGCATTTGTGGTCCTTGGGTGGCTCATCAGGTAAAGGCAGTTCCTGCTGAGACTAATGGCCTAAGTTCAACCCCTGTAATCTATATGCTAGAGAGAACCAGCTGGCTCCAGCAAGTTCTCCTCTGACCTTTGTATACAAGTCAAAACAGACACACACACACAAACACACACATACACACACGTACACACACATACATATGTACATATACCTATATAAATTTTAAAAAATAAAATTAAAATTAATATTTGTGTATACATAACAAGTCCATACTGCCTATCTGCACAACAATAAAGTATTGTAAAATATGCAATCCTGGGAAAACTGACATTTTTAACTGGAAGGACAGAAGGAAAATGGGAGGGAATGTAGACATTGATTCGGGTTCAAAAGACAGTTTTCTTTGCCTAATTAAACCCACAGTCCTAGTCCTGGAGCTCTGGAGTATTTCAACTTTTTTACAATCTAGTCTTAATCCTAGAACTGGAAGGCATCAGTCTCTATATAATCTAGAACATTTAAGGCTTCAAGACTTACTGCTGACTGAGCCACTCTGACTAGCTCCTTCTGAACTCAGAGCTGCACAGATTTTTCTAGTTCAGTTCATCCGCTGTTCTGGCTCAAACTCATCTCCAAGCTGACTGTTTCAAATTGACATTCTGAGCCAGCTGTTTGTTTCTGTTTGAACTCTTTTGACTCTGGCTGACTCCTGCCACCTCTCTGACTGAACTGCTCTGCTCTGCTCTGCTTCAAACTGACACACTCTTCTTATCTGATACTGACTTCCTCTGCTGAACTGCCTCAGTGTCTCTGCCTCAGACTCCTCAGACTGCTTCATACTGCCCAGACAGAATTGAAAGCCTGTGAGTTGGACATGTTCTCACTCTGATTCATTCCACTAACTCTTCCTCTGATTCTTCACTTTGCCTGCCTTTCTCACTCTGACTCACCTCAGATATCACTTTCTGTCTGACACTGACTCTTCCTAAGTTTTGCTTGCTGTCTTAGCTTCTACTTGATTCTGTCTTATGGATTAAAGGCATGTGCAACCAATGCCTTCTGAATACTGGAATTAAAGGTATGTACTAACATTGTTTCTATCCCAGAGCAGCCATCCTGACAGATTAAAAGATTAAATATTCCTCTGCAGGAGAAAAGAATGGAAGGAAGAAGAGACAGACAGAAATAATGGCTGTCTGCAAAAAATGCAAATGCTTCTAGAGACATGTTAGTACTTGTTCCCTATTCATGTCTGTGGAAACCCAGGTCTAGGCTCAAAATGTATTTTTGGAGAAACAATACATTCAATGAGCTTTGAAACATAGGTTTTGCTAATGTAGCAGATCAAACAATTCACACTTCAGCTTCTCACAAGTATCCTTGATCCAACTCTGTCATGTGCCTCTGACTCTCAGATCGATAGCCTCTTTTATTTTGATTATAATTGTTACATATAAATGTGTAAGTACACAAAACAATATAAGTACAACCTGCTGAGTTCTTGTTTGTGTATTCGTGTGTGTGTATGAGTGTGTGGTTTCAGGGCTGACCACTTTGTATTGGATAACCAGTTAGGCAGCTCATCCCTGGGAGAGGCTAATTCTTCCCCTTACAGCAGTCTTTAGTTGTTTGTAGTTCTTTGTCTAGGTTGAGACCCTGTGAGATTTTCCTCCCTTATTGACTCACAGATATTAACTTGAGGTTTTAAATTTTTAATTTCTAAAGTTTTAAAGTGAACAGCTAATTGGTTTTATGGGATAATAACACTGAGTCTCTCAGTTATATTTTCTACTGTATACTTAAACGAGTAGTTAATAGGTCAGTACTCTTAAGATTATGAAAGAGCCAAATCTCTTAAAGGCAAGACTACATAATTACCATTTAAATGCTGCAGAAATATAAGAAAGATTTTCTTACTATTGTCAAACTTATATCTCAATAAAGACACTAACTCTTCATTTTGTCCTCACATACAAGGCCTTGCCTTGAGGAGTAGTTAGCACAGAATCTTAAGAAAGATGCAAACTCCTGTTAGTTTAAGTCCTCTGGGCACTTGGCTGATGGAAAGACCTGACATTGTGAACAACTTTAAAAAGATTAAATGAACATTATAACACAGCAGTTTTAGGAAGAAACCATAACTTAATGTAAATTTTGAATATTGCCTAGCCTAATGATATGCTATGTGCAAAGGTTCAAATTGTTACTCTTTTTTTTTGGAGGGGGTGGATTTTTGAGACAGGGTTTAGACAAGGTTTCTCTGTTGTAACCCTGGAACTCTGGCAGTTGTGGAACTCCCTCTGTAAAGCAGGCTGGCCTTGAACTCACAGAGATCCACCTGCCTCTGCCTCCAGAATGCTGGGATTAAAGGCATGCACCACCACTGCCTGGCTCAAATTGTCACTCTTAAATATGCTCATCATTATTAAAGAAAATTATACAACGAGGGTAACTGGATGTTTTTCAACTTTTAAAACATTTAAAAAGCACCTTAAACTCTTACATTATTACTATTTTGTAGTGCATTCAATTTCATGTTGATTCTTCTCTCCCCCTACAAAAATTTAAACATTCAAATACATATATACAATCTACCCTCAGCATATAGTCAGATGAGCAATCTATATTATCAGATACTGAGTTGTACAGTGTATCACTAGAACTTACTTACCTTATGTAACTAAATCTATCTTTGAACCTACTGAGATATATATGTGCATATATATAATATAATACATATATATAAGTATAAAATATATATAATTCCTTGGTACTTGGGATACACAATTCTATTTTCTATAAGAGTATGACCATTTTAAATACTTAATATAGGTAAAACAATGGATCATTTGCTGTCTTGACTAGTTTATTTACTTAGCATACGTATTTTAGGCTCATCTACGTTGTTGTGAAACTTTTCCTTCACTTTAAAGGCTGAATAATGTTTAGCAGTATCTACATACCACACATTCTTTATCCAATCATCTATCAGGAAACATTGGGGATATTCCTGTATCTTTATAGTATGAGTAAAACTTCAGTGATCGTGGTGATACTAGGTATGGATTTCAGGTATTTTTGCCAAATAGCCATAAGTAAAGTCAGTTCCTTTGATAGTTTTATGTTTCAGGACACCCATACTGTGCATAGTGACTGCACCATTTTACATTCCCAAAAAAAGTGGATGATGGTATGATTTATGGATAACATTTCTTGAGTTCAGTTCTCCAGTCCTAGGAGAGCAAATCATGGATGCTTTTAAAAGCCTGTTCTGAGACTGTTTGTGAAATGTTCATGAAAGAAAACTTGTGAGGACCTGAACGGTAATTCAACACTTTTCCACATATAAATGACTACACATAACTGCTGAGATCAATCTCATTTGCAATATTTCCTTAGTTTATTTTTCATCAATATGGAGAGAGAGATCATAAGGAATATGTCGTTCTTCAGTAGGAAAATGTGTACACTATTACACACTTATCTCACGCTGATCCATCCTGACTCCATCAGAAATGTTTTCCAATCTCAACATTGTAGATGACTGACATTAATGCAGAATAATTCTTGCCTTTGAACCCATAGATAAATTCTGTCAGGTATAACAAAAATGGACCTTATTTCAGCAAAATTCATAAATGTGTACATTCTTAAAATTCACCTTTGAATGGGTTCTGTCTTTTTAAGTTAAATGAAATCTTTAACATGTGTCTATTTTGTATTTGTATGAGAGTCATGATTCTACACTCTTCTGGAAGCTACCTCTTAGCAAATGTGTTAGTGTTCCTGCTGCGCTCAAACACTGAATGAGAGTTGGTCCCAGGAAGTGTGTCTTCAGCAGGAGCTCAGTGATGGAACAAGAGTGGCAGCTGTGGAGACCATCAGCCAATTAGAGTTTGAGCAAAAAAAGACATAAGTATCACATTTCAGTGGCCACCTAGGCCATATAAATGCATTGTAGGTAATGAGTTTCTTTCACTGCAAAACACATATAATGTGTCTTCTTTCTAAGCCAAGTTCAAGTTTTAATAACTGTTATTAACATAAAATAAACTAGGAACATTAGTAGAACTAATTGTCAGGATAGATCACTTATTGAGGTGTTAGCATATACTAAATAAGTAAGTCAGACTTCTTTCTAAAAGATATGATTTTGATTCTGGTAGATAATCTGGAACAAATAAAACCATTCTATCTCTATCTCTCTCACACACAAACATACATACACATACACACAAAATATGTCTCTTTCCAAGTTTCTATAAAAATATACAAAAATGATGTGATAGCACATAATACAGTTGTAATGATTTCCAAATTTGCAGATTTGTTAATTTAATACATCTACAGAAATCTGTCACATTTTTTTAAGAGCTTGTTATCAGCATGACATTAAGTTTGATAGAATTTTGTTGCTTGTTAGTATACACTATAATCAATTTCTTACAATGAAAAATAAAAATTGATTTCCTTTAACAATGAAATTGACACATTTTTAAAAAATAGTTTATTGGAATGATTTTTATATGAAAAGTATGGAAGAGTATAGTTTCTCCTTAGATTTCAATTTCAATGCAGATTTCAAATAATAGTAACATAATAGTGTTAACATGGCAATAATTCAACTTAAGTGCTATATATTAATATATAAGAATATACCTATGAGAAAAGATTTTGTCAATAAGTTAGCAACTTAATAAAGAAATACCTTTGTGAGACTTATAAAAGTAATAGTAATGTATAAAATTATACATAGATACATTGACAAATCATTTAGTTTTCTGCTAATGATAGCTAAATCCTGATCAATGTTATTATTGAGATAAACAAAGTTATGTTAATGAGTTACATGGAGAGTTTCATGTAAACCTATTGTGCTATGACTATTATCAGACATTTTCTTGTATTGAAAATAAACATGAAAACTGACTAAAGTAGTAAAGGAAAAAATCAAACAGCTTCTATCTATGTTAAAAATAATTAACCTCAATCCTTATGTTACATACTAAAAAAATTAATTCCAAGTGGATCACAGGATCAAAAGTGAAAGGTTAAAAGCATATAAAGCCTAGTAGTCTACCAGGCTGCATTTTTGTTTCTGGTATGCAAATATTTCTTAGTGTGCAAAAAAGCAATAAACAAACCTAAAAGACACAACCCATGGCCCGTTTTCACTAAAATGACGGCTTTTGCTCATTATAACCAATAGAAGAAATGAAAAGAGGTCACAGACTGGAAGGGGAAGTTGGGCTAGGTATGGTGTTTCATGTCTAATCCCAGTACTAGAGAGGTCAGGGAAGGAGAAGCACCATGAGTTTGACTTTGTGGCCAACCTGGGCTGTTGGGTGTTGACATGTCTCAAAAGAGAAGAAAGAGATGTTGAGAAGCATGAGCAGGAGGAAAAGGAGGGAGGTGGGGGAGAAATTGACTTTGTGTACATGTAACAAAGGAATAATTTTATATGTGCAATTAATACATACACCAATAAGGAAAAAGACTACAATTTTTTAAACAATCAAAAGTTACATGAGTACTTTCAAAATATGATTATATATATATCATAATAAAACATGAAAATATCTTTAGTAAAATAGAAATTGAAACTATGTATGACCTTATATTATGAACTCAAAAACTATATATTTAAATATTTTCCAAATCTGTTGTCAAGGGTATGAAATTACCATGTACTGCCAGTGAAAGTATACTTTTATGAAGCATTAGAAATTTCTCTTTGGTTGTTATTTTGTACAAAGGGATGTGAACTGAATCCTTCATTGCCAGCAATTCGTTTTGCTTCAATACTCATCAGAAAAATACTCATCTCAAATATTCATCAATGATACAGTGAATTAAATGTCACATTTTAATTTCTAGAGTAGCATATAGCAAAAAAGAAGAAATCAGTCAAAGTCATGGATGTACTTTACATACATAACGTGAGTAATGAGGACACAAACAATTAAAAAGAAGATTCAACCTAATACACTTTTCTTAATTAAGTAAATTAAGAGTGGTAGAATTTACCAGAATGTCTCTAGCTGGGAAAGAACCATAGAACAGTCTGATCTCTATCTCCCAATATGTTGATGGCTTTGCATCACTTTTGCAGTAGAAGACATAGTCCTCTCCTCCTTATGTCTGAATGAAGGTCCACTTCACAAGTGTGTCACTTGTTCTTTAGTCATCCCTTTATGCAAACCTAAGATAAATTCCATAAAGTGGATATTTTAAATAGTGCCATAGTAAACATGAGTGTGTGAGATGCTAACTTAGAGTCCTTGAGGTGTATACAAAGAATTGGTACAGTTGATCCAATTGTAGCTCTGTTTTTAGGTTTGGGAGCCATATCAATACCAACAGAATGTAAGTATTCACTTTTCCCTTGATTTCTTGCTAGCATCAGTTGCTATTTTCTTGATAGCCTTTCTGACAGAATCTCACTGTAGATTTGATTTGCATTTCTCTGATGTCTAAGGATGTTAACTATTTCTCATGAGTTTATTAGACATTTGTACTCTATCTTTTGAGAAACGTCCATTTCATTAGTGCATTTCATAATTGGGCATTGTGTTCTAGGGGTATTTCTTAGCTACTCATACTTTCTAGATATTAATCCTCTGTTTGATCTGTTGTTAGCAGGATTTCCTCCCATTCTCTGCAGGCTCTCTTTCCTCAGTTGTTTCTGTCCCTGTATGCACATTCAACAAATAAAAATGGAAACACCAAAAGCAAAATAACAACAATGAAAGCTCTGACACCTGGAACTTCACAGGAAGCAGATTCTGAAATGACATTTAGTGGCAAGAGTGTTTATTAAAGAATTCCCCTTGGTGCTCACAACTCTGGAAGAGATGGAGAGAAGTGTGTTGATCAGAGTAAGAGGTGTGTTGTGATGAATGCCAGGCAACTCCCTGGGGAACTCATAAGCTGAAACTGCCTGTCAGAGTGGACCACGCAAAGCTCAAGTGGCCAGACTACTCTATCTTCAATTCAGTCTTCAAAGTAGGTTACTCTAAGAAGGATATGACCTCGAGGGAGGCAGCTCTCCATGATGGGAAGATCCCTAGAGCCTGCATACTGATAGTTCACCTGTCTGCTGGGCCTAATTTCACTTATGTGATTCTGGAAGTCATCTATAAACCAAATAAAACTTAAGGTTTCAATGATTTCTATATGGATGCTATTAACTTTAGTTTCTCAAATGTGCTATGTTCACATATATTAGTACTAAGGTCTAAGTACAAATTTTAGGTTGGAAGTTCCCTGTTAGAGTAGTAGTGGGAAACTCTGAATGAGCCCAGGTCCATTTGGTCTCTCACAAGCATAAAGCTATTGTGAGTAGAAACTAGTTTCTTCCAATGGAAGAATTATATGACTACTTGAAATGAGATTGAAAACTGTGTGAGGCCATCCAAAGCATAGAGTCACCACTGGATAGAATGTCTCAAACTTACCGATCTGAGATGGTTGCTTACCACACTTGTAATTTCATTTGCGTTTGCCTAGTTTTGATTCTCAGTTGTGACCAGAAACCATGAGGCTTAGACATCAGATGTCTTCAAAAATAATCTTACAACCCTGCAAGTTAATCTGAAGTCACCACTGTACTTAGCACTGTGGTAGCAGAGCACATCAAACATAAAATTAGGTGAAGAGAGAAAAACAGGCACTACATTTTAATAATACTGAAATCTGTATCTCAATGAAAGATGGAGAGTATCTTCAGGCAGTGGCTACCAGACTTCCCTTAAATGAGTCCATGACAGGGACTTTGATGCAGAATTTTATTTTAAAAAATACAAAAATTACTTCTTAGTGCTGATTTTTCTTCATCTACTTTAACCCTCAATGACTCTATCCCTTTATTTTAATTTATTTAATTTTTCCCCTAAAGAAGTTGTCACAACTTCCTGAACTTGGACAGGGACTTCCAAGTCTGAGGAACATCTATTGAGTGAATATAGCTTCTCAGTTATCTCAGAGTGCTGCAACTACAACTGCATTTAATGTATCACTTCCAGAATGATAAACATAGGTTGACAACAAGAGAGCCTATTTCCTGGGTCTGTACACTAACGCTTTATAAATATTGCCAAAGGATTATTGTCTGAATAGCATACCTTTTATTTCTTTATTGTGGTCAACACCAACATCTCAGGAACTTACTCCTTCTAAATCAAATCTCGCATCATTCTGAAATTATGAATAATTTTGAAAATGAAATTCACTATTCTTGGACTCAGAGAATCATTATAACTCATTGTGCCTTTCACTGGCCTGGCGCTAAGGAAATCCTCATATATTAAAACACACGAGAGTTCCCCCTACCCCCACTCCACAAGGCTTCTTGCATTTCCTGCTACCTCTGTCTGAAAGGCCAATTCCAGAAGTTCTGCCCTCTGTCTTAATTCCATTCTTATTCTCTTTCACTTGTTCTTATCAATTTTTACTTATTCTCTCTTGACCAATAAAATTACACCCATTTGTGATGGACCACATGATGTTATGATATGAATACTCTCCATCTCTGGCTTTAAAGATAGCCCAGGAGGACTGCATGGTGCTTAGAAGGCGTTAATATCACTCATATATTCTTTGAATGAACTGCAGTATTCTCTAGAACATCAACACCTGATTCAAGCTTGGCAGGGAGGCCCATGATTCTAGGTACCACGTGGACTCTCTTCCTTCCTACTGTTTAGGCAAGGAGCAGAAGCTTGAAAGCTAACGGGCAGTTGACAAGTTTCTACTTGGCAGGCAGGGTGTCAGTATGGAGCCTGAATTTACTTTATTTACAGCATATAGCAATCACTCTCTGCTGTCAGTATTCTATCTGTCCAGTGGAATTAAAGGAAAAAGAATTTTAAAGGAGAGATGAAAAGAGAGGAAGGGACATGGACTGTCTAGAAGACTTCCTTAACCTTAAGATTGTATTGTGATTATAATACAATTCCCCCTATTTATTTTCTCTAAGGGAATATCATAACATATTTTTTCTTTCAAAAAGCGATCAATTGCATTCTAATTAGGATATAATAAAATGCTGATAAAGTTTAGGTACAGTTGAACTTTTATTATTTACATAATTTTGAACCACTTATAATTTCTTATTCTTTAAATTGTAACTACTAAAATATATAGAAATTAATATACTGAGAGAATTCCACAAAATAGCTCTCATGTCTATTACCTCCTGCTAAAACCAGTATTAAGAAAACTATGTAGTTTAAATGTGCCCAGAAATTAAGCTGTATATTATTTATGAATATTAAAATACCAACCAAATACTACTAACAAAATTAAAGAAACCTTAACCTTCCCAAACTTATCATTTCTCTTACTACCTTTGCTGATAGATTGCAACTTCAGCAAGATTTCTAGCATCACAGAAACAACTAACTTCACTGGAGACTTCAAATTTAATATAAAAATGTGAGTTGCCCTCATGATTTAACCTCCATCTTATACACAGATACCATCCTTTTATCTGTTGTCTATTTATGAGGAAAGAACAAAAGATAAATAGAAGTTCTGCAATCTTGGCTACCATTTGAAAAATATTATCAAATTATGTTCCCAAACCATAAGCTGTAGGGAGCTGATGAAGCCCTGACTGAATATGTAAGAAATGAAGGGAACTATGGCGGGACATACATTATTGACAAGGACTAGTGTCTCAGACCCATGGGAATTGGCAAACCTTCCTCCTGCCAGTGTGGTGATGTCAGCAATTTGTGCAAAACCTGGCACCCTCTGGGGGATGATTGGCACCTGAGGCGGTTCCCTGCAAGAAACCAGCTCTCCCCTCTCACTCATTGTGATGTTCATAACCAACCGACCGAGTCTCCTGATTGTTGCATGTTTGGCCTCGCTCTATCAGAGAAAGAACAAACCAGCGGATCCCAGCTTTTACTTCTATGTCAGTGTCTGTCCTTTCGTCCTTGCCTCATCACTTCAGTCGTGTTTCCAGGACTCGGCCATGATGGGTGCTGTAGCCTGCTTTCTTTTTCTCTTCATTTTATTTCTTCTATACTTATCAATATACTTTCTATTACAAGGCTTTTTCAAAATGCCCAATTTGTTCTTCAGAAACTCATACCTAGAAACTCATAAATGAATAAATATAACTTCTTTTATATTTATATACCTTTGTAATAATATCTGAACATTTATTTCCACTCCTTGACCACAACAAGGTGATTTCTAATCTAACAATACTACTATTTTTTTTTCTTTTTAGCCATCCTGGGAGGTGAACACCTTCCATGGCTTGCCTGATCTACTATTGGCTGACATCCTCACCCTCTTAATAATAGTGTCAACAGATGATCGTTATTCTCTTTGGAATTTTTTACAATTTCACTCGAGTTTGTAATTGAGAAATCCTTATTTTCACTGATATTTTCATCACAAGTATTTAATCATATTTTTGGTTAATATGTGTGAATTTAAACTCTAAAAGTTTATGGGTAAGTGTATACAAAATTTGCACAAGTCATAGAAATAGAGTTCAACAAACTCTCACCAAGCAAATTCATTTCTATAATGAGCTCATCATCTAGCAGATATCAAATCCTCAAAATCTTTTTCCCACATAAAATGACCACTATGTCAGCTTCCAATAACTTACATTATTCTTCCACGTTTTTGTGCTTTGGGTTAGTAGTGACATTAGCTTCCTGTTCTGGATCATTCCAAGTATTACCAATAAAGACATCCATATGCATTTCTTGAGAATAAAATTATAGAATAAATATATCTATTGCAAATATACAGAGAGGAGTAATCTATGAATTGCAGGTTGTACTTACCTTCAGAAGTTCATATCTACTTCTAAAAAAATTGTTATCACTTCATACAATAATGTGCAGTGACTAATCCATGCTAGTATATTATTACTTTCTCAGCCCCTTTAGTTCTGTGTTTTTTTAAATTGTTGTTTCAATTTTTGTGACAGTTGCCTGTTCAGTTTAATTTTTATGTTATTTTTAATTTTTATTAAAAATTGATTTTTTTTCATACAATATATTATGGTCATGGCTTCCCATCTCCCCAACTCTGTCCAGATCTTCCCCAACTCCATAGCCACCCAAATTCACATCTTTTCTGTCTCTTTCCCATTAGAAAACAAAAGGCAAGCATGCATGCGCACACACACACACACACACACACCAGAATAGGGCAAAACAAACAAGTAATCAAAAAAAAAAGCACAAGAAACACATACAGATACTGAGACACACATTAGCACACAGAAATCCCATAAAAAAAATCACAAAATTAGATGTCATAATACATAGTAAATGATCTTCAAGGTTAAAAACAATGTCAAGAAATTATGAGGAAAACAAAACTCTAAAAATGCCATTGAGTTCATCTTGTGTTGATCATCTTCTGCTGGGCATGGGGCCTGCCTTTGAGTTTGATTTGCATACAGAGTGAGACTGTATTAGAGAAAACTAATTTTATCTTTGTGAATAGTTGTCAATTGGAGATAGCTTCTGAGTAAGGGATGAGGGATGTATCTGTTTCCAATCTCAGCACTGGGACCCCACCTGGCTTAGATTTGTGCAGGCCCTATTCATACTGCCACAGTCTCTGTGAGTTCATGTGTGTGTCAGCCCTATTGGGTCCAGAAGGCCTTGTTTCATGGTGTCTTCCATTTTTACTGGCTCTTACAGTCTTTATCACTCCTCTGTCTCAAAGTTTCCTGGGTCCTGAAGTAAGGAATTTGATGGAAATATCCCATATAGAGCTGCATGTTCCAAGGTTTCTCAGTCTTTGCATATTTCCGGTTGTGGGTTTTGTATTTGTTCTCATCTATTGTAGGAGGGAGCTTCTCTGATAAAGGCTGAGGAATGATGTATGAGGATAGCAGACTGTTGTTAGGAGTCATTTTGTTGCTGTGTTCCTCTAGCAGACTGATTGTGTTTGGTTTTCCCTTAGGGCCATAACTTATCTATTTTCAGGTTCTTGGCCACCTGACATGGTGTCAGGCATGGGTTCCATCTCATGGAGAGGGCCTTAAATACATGGAGGTAATGATTGGCCAACCCTTTTACTTTTAATTCTAATCTCTCTACAGAGAAGAGGATTCTTATACACATAGTTATAAATATGGTTAAATATCTCCTGTTTCTAAATTACTGCTGAAAAATCATCTGCCTTTCAGTGGTGGTTAGATTACTCATATTTAAATTAATACATAATTAGTTTTATGTCTTCTATACTTGTAACCGTTCTCTGTTTGTTGTAGTCTTATTTCTGTCTCTCCTTCAGCCCTATCTATCTTGAAATAAGTATTTTTTTTGTCTCCATCCTTTCTCTATTTCCCTAGCATCTCGTTTTTTGTTTGTTTGTTTTTTGTGGGGGGGTAATTAGTGTATGTCCTATAGTTTTTTATATACATTTGTAACTAATCAAAATCTACTTTCAAACAAGACTATAACATTTCCAGGAAAGTGCATGTACCTTGTAAGAGAACATTCCTCCTTCTTGTTTGATATGCTAATGATATAACTCACTTTACAGCATAAGTGACATTCACTACTGTAAGCATTGCCGCTATGATTCTAAAGAACCAAGCAATAGTATTTACCATCTCCCACAGTTTTCTTCTTTAGGTCTATTGTTTCTCTGAAGAATTTCCTTTTATAATCCTAAAAAAGGAAGATGACTTGACCACAGATTCATGATGTCATTCTTTTCTATAGATAGAGAACAAAGTGGTTAATTAACATGCTCAAGTACAAATTTAAGACTAGAAAAGTACATGGTAGAAGAGGCAAATTACTCCCGTGTTCATGAAGAACAATTAGTTTATGGGATATTGATATAAAATTATAACCAAAGAATTGTCATAGAAACAAAATGCTATATGAATTGTGATAAAATGTTTTATTATGGATATTAAACCATGATTGCTGTGTATTACAATGAAACACCCACAATATGCATGCACAGAATCTTCACTAGTCAGTATTAACCTTGCTTCATGTGGTGTCCATATTGCTAGGAAAGATAATATCATTTACAGCAAGGAGCTGTGGTCAATTTTCGTCTTAGTCTGAACCCCTGGATTCAATGGTTCTACCTTCTTTTACTTCCTTGTGTGTGCATGAAAAATATTAATGGTATATGACTGATGTTACCATACATTTCCAGCTATTGTTTAGCTATTTGCAAGCTGCTTCCCACCTCATACTGTGTTTGCTCAGCCCAGCTCTCTTTCTTACTGACCACCATCCATTTCTTTATGACTTTGAGATTCATAAGAGAAGCACAGTAAATGGGAGTGAGTTCGTGGGAGTACTCTCTCACTCCAGATGGTTGATGCATGTCAGAGTTGAGAAATCCAGTAAATTAGTAGAATCATGCTGCTAGACAGCAGCTCAATCCTTCCGCTACACAATAAACTAGTTTCCACTTATAATTCACACATTACTCACCAAAGAGAAGGCTTGACCCTCCCAATTTGACTGTATGCTGCAGAGCTCAATCATGAGTTTAACATCCCTAGAATCTAAAGACAAAATCTGGTGGGTTACTGTCATTGTAGAGATTAGCCTCAGCAGTTGGGAACAACAGCAGCACCCTGGGAGATTCTTAGAAGTTACCTTGAATGGTAATGTTTTCAAAGAGACATTTGAAACATCTAGATTTTTGTGTGATTTCATCCAGCTTAAAAACTCAACCTTTGTTTTTTGCAGAAGAAATCTAAAATTAAAAAAATTATGTATGATGGGTAATGGAAGAAAGAATTAAATGAATTATTACTCAAGAGAAGATGGATGTGAGATTTCTTTTTTTTTTACTTTTCAAGCCATCTCACTTCTTTCAGTCTTCATAGACCATTCATCTCTTCCACACTTACCTTCTTGTTAAGCACTCACCTTCATGCCTTCACCAGGAAGAGCTACTCCATCCCTTCTTTAAAATGTGTTAACACCCATTTCTCAAGACTAAGGGCTCCCTGCCATGAGCTTCTGTTGACATTTTGAACTTAATTCCATCACAGAACTACTTAGCTACATCTTGATTTTTCAGGAATTGATATGAGTAATATTTGTTTTTACAGATAGGATCTGATACAGACTTTTATTCTTAGATATGTGTGATGATTGGATGGGTAAATGGATGGATGGATGGATGGATGGATGGATGAATAAATAAATTCATGGTTAGCATAAGGAAAAAGAAACTTCCCCTCTGCTTCTCTAACATGTTTTTTAGCCAATAAGTGTAAGAATAGGATTGCTAGTTTTAGCAGCTAAAAATACAAAGTACCCACTTAAATCTGAATTTCAGATAAACGTAAATAATTTATACCAAAGCCATGTTTCAAATGTATCACGGTCATCTTCTGTTTTATCTGTCAGTCCTACAATTTCAAAGACAGATTTCGGCTCACGATGAAAAACACTCCAATAATAAGCCAGTGTGTTGCCAACAACTTTTTAAGGATGCATGTTGTCTGCGAAAGTCATTTAAGAACGACAGAGGTCAGAGAAGTTCTGGGTCTATCTTTGCTATTGGCAGGTCGTTTCCTGTCTTTTTATGGTGAAGCCCGACATTTTGATAAAATTTTCGTGCTAGCCCACTAAGAATGACTATCTTCTCTATCCAAATTCACATTTCACATTCAAGCAGTATTTAACTGTAAAATTCTATGAACCATGCTCTCACAAGGTTGTTTTCCAGTACTAAATTAAAATACAATGCACTGTTGTAAATTTGAAATACTTAAGTTTGAGTTCACCAAAGTACCCTATAATTCTAATTCTAATTTCCCTAACTGAAGGTACCATCCTAAGACTTCATATTTCTTCAGTATAATAGCAATGGGACATTCTGTTTCCTGACATATCAAGTAATCTATGAGTCACTGGTTCAGTACATCAAGATGAGCTCTGCTACACAAAATGAAAACATTAGTGCTATTATATCATCATTAGGATTGACGTTCTTGCTACAAATTTTCTTTTCCTGTCTTAGCTTCACTTTTCAACCAACTATGACTTCTACAGGCATTAACCATAAAGAATCTGAAACAAAAGAAAAATATATAACTACATGTCTTTTCCCAAAGGTTTCTTGTCACCATTTTCCAACTATGTCTTCTAAGTCCCTCGTCACATAGCTAAATAATCACCTCTAGTCCATGAACCAGTATGTGATTGACAAATAGTCATCTCACCTCCGGAGCAAAGTACACAGCAGGTTCAATACCTGAAGTTTCAGGCACTAAGATGGTTTTCCTTGGAACTTTGAATAATGGCGCTACTGTGCTATGGCTTGTCACACTCAGAAGTTCCTACACATTGTGTCAGACCACCTGTACACTGTCACCTCCTCCTCCCGTCCTCTTGTCAACTAATCATAGAGAAGTCCTCCATAAAGGTAGGGTGAGAGAAATAAGACTATAGAAGGAGTAGGCACCATGCATATTTCAGCCAATTGTTTTGCTTTTGCCTTCAGAATCTGTTTGATCCTAATAATAGGATCAAATACATATATGTATAAAACTTTTATTTGTTAAAAAGAGTGCTTCTCTCTGCACTTCGCTATCTGGTTTTATGGCAAGACAACACCAGTTCATGACTACCTCAGAAGGTATAGAAATGCAGTGATCCACCATCCAACAGTTTTTCTCAAGGAATAGAACTTAGACAATAATTGTGCCTTAAAACCCTAACCCTAAGTTATCTCTTCATGATGCCTAGGGTTTGCTTCAAAATAAACGTTGGAATTGGTAAGAGCTATAAATGCAATCCTTACCTGACACTCCCTTGGGCATCACTGTATCTACTGGACCAAGTTGAAAACAGCCTGTATAGCATCCTGTACCAGTACAATGTCATCCTCTGTTCTATCCTATTTAAAGCTAGAGGCTTTTGCAAGTCGTTGTGTAAATGAGTCATTGTAACCCATTCTTGAGTAATGGATCACCTCTAAACGACTAATAAACCTATTTGGCAAAGTTAAGCCTGAATCTTGTTTTGGGGAGGAGTTAGCTGCATAAATTTATTCTTACTTTTTAAAGGGGGATATCTTATTATGACCCATATTGACTAATGTAGGAGTTTACTGTATTTTAATCAGATTTATTTCTTATCTTTTGACATTCAGATGCCTACCAATAAGTCAAAAGTATTAAGATGTCACTATGAACTGTCACAGATGAGCATGATGTCTTATGAAAGGTAAGTGCCATCAAAGTTCGTGCGAACTAAATTGTTGTCTAAGGTCAAAGCAGTCACGAGGATTTGAGGTAAGTTACTGAAAGATTCTCACCTTGCTTTGTGAATAGGTTTGAGGAACAGGATTCACCATCACAATAGCTGTTTACTGAGTGTCAGACATGTTAATTTGCTGAAGCAATAAAACATCCAGTACAGCAATTGCAATAGAAAATACCTCTTAATTAAGCTTTCAATCACCCACATACACTCTCCAAGATTCTCTTGCCTTCTGTACAGGCAAGTAGAAGCATATAATGGTGGTATGATGGAAACCATCATTCTTGTATCTCTCAAGCCCTTGATGACAGTACTAATCCAAAGAGGTGATAGGTGCATGGGAGAAAGACTACAGAAGCAAAATTAACAGTCCTATCACCTGGAAACAAGTGTTGCTAATATCACTTATAATGTAAATTTTATGTTAGTGTTTAATTGTATTTCTCTTCTATGTCATACCCTTTTTTTTTTCTTTTTCCAAACTGTACTCTTTAGAGAACAGTCACCAAGTGTACTGTACAAAGATGTTAAGTAGTATATAAATCAATAACTTGAAATTCTCCTACAGTAGAGAGTTTAAACACTATATAAACAAACTCAAGGGTGTGAAACATGCAATTATTTTAAATGATTATTTTGAAAAGTTCAATATGCCTTCATGATATAAGGTCTGGAGACATTAGAGATTGATTAAACAGGCCTCAAAAGAATAAAAGATACATACAACAAGCCAATAGCCAACATTATATTAAATGAAGACATACTGAAACTGTGGCTTCTAAATCACATGTAAATTATAGAAAAAAAATTCCTCTAAAATCAGGAGTGATACAAGGAGGTCCACTCTCCCTCTCTTATCCCATATAATGCTTGAAGTCTTAGCTGTACCAATTAGACAAGAATAAGAATAAAATGATAGCAATAAACATGGAAGAAGACGAATATTCCTATTTGCAGATAATATGAGTCTTCATTTTTAAAAAGAAAATTAAATCCACTAGAAAACTTCCAGATCTAATAAACACTTGCAGCAAAACAATATAAAAAACACATAGTCATCATTTATACTATAATAGTCTACAGCCTCTTGGAGAATGAAATTGGGGAAAATATTTTCTATTCAATGTAAATCTCCCCAAAATAAGTATTTAGGAATATATCTAACCTAAAAAGTGAATAGCTTCACTTTTTAAAGCTTCAACACATTGAAAAATGAAATTACAGAAGATACTAGACAGTGGAAAAATAATTTATGTTCCTGGATAGAGAATATTAATATAGTGAAAATGCTCTGTAGTACCAATATTCACAAGCAGAATATGATACCTAACAAAGTCTCAGTGTCATATTTTGCAGGTTTAGGAAAAATAGTAAAAGAATTGATATTGAATCACAAGAAAACACAAAAGGCCTTTAGTAGCCAAAGCTATCCTAAGGAGTAAGAACACTGTTGGAGGTATTACAATACCCAACTTTAAATTATCCTACAGAGCTTTAGTGATAAAGACAGGCCTTATGTACTGGCATAAAAATATACAAGATGATCAATGGAATGGAATAGAGGACCCAGAAATAAAATGACTAAGTTATCTGTTACTAGTTTTTGACAATGGAGGCAAAAACAAACTTTAGGCATAAACAGCTAGTTTATCAAATGATGTCAGCAAAACTGAACTTCTACCTGCAGATATTCTTACACAACAGTCAATTACAACCGGATCAAAAATGTTCATTTAAAACCAGAATCTGAAACTTTTAGAAGAAAACACAAGGAATACCACTCAAGATCTTGGGTAGACAAGAATGTTCTAAACAGAACACAAATGACACAAGAATTAAACCCAAGTGAATACAAAACTACACAAAAATGAAATATTTCTATATAGCAAAAAATAAAATAAAACAAGCAAAACAAAGCAGCAGCAACAACAAAACACTCCACAGAGTTAACAGACAATAAATAGAATGGGTGAAGATCTTTTCAAGCTTCAGACAAGACATCCATTTCCAAAATTTACAAATAACTGCCAAAGGTAAAAACCAAATATAGATAGATAGATAGATAGATAGATAGATAGATAGATAGATAGATAGATAGAAAGATAGATAGATAGACAAAAAATAAAGTGACCAATCAACAAATGAGAAAATGAATTAAATAGTATTCAAAAAATAAATTCAGATAGCAAATAACTATTTTTAAGAGTGTTTAATAGGTCTAGTCATCCAGAAAACGCAACTAGAACATTGAGATACCTCTTCATTGTAGTCAGAATGATGATCTTCAATAAAACTGACAACCAATGAAGGAGCCCTTTTGACCCAGCTACTTCACTCCTGCACATATCCCCAAAGGACTCCACACCATACCATAGAGATATCTACTTCACGTTAAGGCAAAAATATCAGGCTACAGCCTCATGCTGTGTTCTCTGACTAGCCCTGGAATGAGCCATTTCTTTAAGGAGGGATGGTTACTTGAACTTGGAAATAGCACTAGACATTACAGTCTGGTGCCAGATGTTCTCAGTGTTTGGGTGTGGCATTATTTCTAGTGACTCTCAAGAACAGAGATTTGAAAACACATATATGTGCTCTTGGGTACAGACGCCCATGTCTGCACCTAACGAAGCCTGTCCATTTCCAGCTATATTGAAGTAAACGTGAGTCTGCTGAAATTTCTGACATTTATTCAATGTTGCTTGAATTATTTAGATTCTTCTTCTTCCCTCTTGTGTATCTGTGACTTGAATTCCAAGTGAGAAAAATTGTCAAAGTAGATATTCAAATATAAAATGTGCATATATTAATAGAGTCTGTGCCTGCCAAATAAACACATACCTTTTAGCATGTTTACACAGTTACAATTATACTTAGGATCTTAAGGGATATATATGCTAAATTCCAGATAATATTTTTCAGGATATATGAACCTCATAAGTTGTGATTAAAATAACTTTAAGTTAGTCACAATTAAAATCATCCTAAATATATAAAACATATCCTCATTGATATGCTTTAAAGGAACAGAATATCACCCTGTTTAAATTATTGATATTCCAAAGAATATCTGTATTATGGAGGCTAGTGCTTAAGAAAATCTTGTTGAATTTTATTTAATAGTTTTACAGAATAACAAAATTTTCTTTGATTGTGGATATTACCTTAGAGTTAAAAAATATGAACATAATGCTGAAGACAGATATTATGAAAAAGCATCCCTAAGTTTTCATTTGAAGAAGGTACTTCTGAAATAGAATTCTTATGAGGAAGAGAGTAATGCAACACTTGGAAGAAGTTTTTGTTATTTTAAAAACGCAAAATGGCATTTGGATTAGATCTGTGTTCCCACCTCGTGTGTGGTAGATGTTTCTGAGTTGGATTTGGAATGCTTGATGCAGGTGGCTATGATTTGGTTAGGTGCAATCATTCTGACACCTGTAGCTTGTTCTTGGGATTGTGTGCCACATGGGTTTGTGGTATAAAAAGCCTGAAACCCTGAGAGTCAGAGGGTGGTTTTGGTTGTTGGTTCATTGGTTGGGTTATTCTTGTTACTGTGTTAATTCTTAAAAGAACAAAGGTTGTAGAGATTGAGATTACAGGCCATGAGCTGAGATGCTAGTCTGACTCACTGTCAGCTAGTCCTCTCCAAGCTTAGGACAGCCTAAAAGAGTCTGTGAAGATTTCTACCTCCCTCTCATTCCATATCAAGACCGACTGCAAAAGCAGTGAAAATTTTATTTCTATCCTTCCTTTCTCTTTCCCTAAATTGAGGGTAAAAGTAGTTACTACTGCAGAACAGCCAGAACATAAAATACCAATGCAGAGCCTCAGCAACACTAAATATATATCTCATGTTTACATGAGTTGGACATTATAGGTTTTGAATAATAATAAAAATGAGCTTTTGAAGCTAACTCTCCTGTTTCAGATTCCTCACACGACCTTACTGTTAGTTGAGGAAGTGGATGACACTGACACTCTTGAACCAGTTGGAAAGTCTGAATACCTGAAAGATGGTTTGGAGTGTGTATTTAGTACTGTAGATGAACCTTTTTAAAAACACTGATGTCTGTGTGGTTACAGACAATACTTGAAATACCTTCTCCTTTAATGCTTGATATGATGCAGTCTGAGTAACTTGAAACTTATTGAACCATAATAGGTATGACAATTTCAGACCCCTATTGTGTAACTTATTAAAAGGTAAGGCAGGATGGTGTCATTTAAGAGATAATTTCACAATGTTGAATCCGAAACTACTCTTCTGTAATAAAATAAGGACCTGGAATGTTAAATTCTGAGCAATGTTTGATCTTGTGTTCTAGTTACACAGAGTGATCAAATCCTTACATAAAGTAAAGTAGAAACAGAAAAGATAGCTTATTGAATAGTTTGTATTTGTTTATAATAGTGAATAACCCAGCAAGCCAGGATTCCTTATGATGTTTATTTGAGAATAAAATAAATTGCCCTGTCTCTATTTTGGTTACAAACATTGAGAAACGTAAGAACTAATGAAAAACTTTCCATTGATGTCCTAACTATAATAAGAAAATCATAATGACTTAACTTCTGAGAGCATTGAAAATAAATTGAAAAAACATATCAGCATAATAAATACTTAAAAATAAATCAATAATATTTATACACAAAGGAATTGGAAAGATAAGTAAGTTTAATCATTATTTTTAGGAGATTTTTTTTCATATGAGAACACCAGAATATTGTTATAAGAATATAAAACATCTCAAACTCAAAGGAAAACATAGTCAAGAACAAATATGTAAAGTATACAGAATTTGAAAAGAGATACCCTGCTTGGGTGGGCAGTTCTGTTTCCAAGAAAACATGAGTTACTAAATGAAAATCTCAGGGCCAGGCAAGGGTTATTGGCTATGGAGGACCCAGAGGCACTCAGAGCAATGCAGGTTATTGTCTTTGCTCTTCATTATCTACCTGAATTTGATGATAAATCCCTATTACTGAGGACACTTTAATTATAAAACATAAAATAATCAAGGAAGTACTTGCCTGGAAGTTTCATCTCTACTGCAAAGTGAATTCAATACATCCAAATTAATTACAATTTCCTATTTAAATGCTAAATATTTAAATAAATAATTCATTAAATTTAGCTGTGGCTAGCTTTCAGAGTGCTGGAAGGTGATATGTAGGCTATCGGAGGGGAAAAGTATTCATTAGTTTCACCCATCTGTGGACCCTTTGAGCTGCAATAAAGACTAGCAAGGTATGTGCCCTAGTGATATCGTGGAGTAACTGGGGTGGAAGTACCTAATCACATTCTGATAGAATTTAAGACACATGGCATAAGATGGAACCAATACCCATTGTGAAGTCCAAGAACCTGTGACTAGTTAGGTCATGGACTCTAAGGTGGACAGTACTATTCTTATTCTGCTAAATGACCATTGCATTAAAATGTCTCTGAGTGGCTTAATGTTCATTCATAGATGAGTATATTTTTCAGTCCTCATCAGAGAAGTTTCTCACAGTATATGGCAATTAACTCAGAGACCCACAACAGGTCAATGTGCAGAGAGTAAACATCAATATCTAGTTATCAGGTCTACAATGTAATCTCTATCATATCTCTCCTCCCAAGGCTCAGGGACCGTATCAGAAAGGGGGAAGAAAGATTGTAAAAGCCAACTCTCATAGGTGACTACAAGAAAACATTTTTTTTCTGGACACAACAGGACAGATAACATACAAATTCACATCAATTCTGAGAGGTACAAGACCTGCACATGCTCAATGCAGACAAAATCCTGACGTGGAAGTGAGGAACTGGGAATGAAGTCCCACCCCTAGCTGAGGTGCTATTGGCATTTGATGGCTTCTGGGAGAGAGTCTAGTTTTAATGGTAAGATTGACCGCTGGTCAGTTAACTACACTCCAAAACGGACTTCACATCCAAAACTATTATCATGGGTTAAAAAAAGAGAGAGACCATAAAGTTGAGTGTTTAACGGCGTTAAGTGGAACTGGAAGGGTTGGAGGTAGAATGAATACGATCAACGTATACTTTATGGCATTCTCAGAGAATTAATTAAAACATTATTTTAAAATATATTAAAAAAGAATTGAAAAGAAGATATTTTCAAACCATACATCTGCAATAAAACAATATTAAATAATCCTGCTGATTTAGGGCTAATGTCTATAGCTGGAAATTTTTGCTTACTTGAATCTACATTCTACAATCAAAATTATTTAAGAGTGACTTTTATACAACCTGTTAAATTGTTATGTTTGATTTAGTATTTAAATATCAAGAGCAAAATTTGGTGAATTGAAAACACAAAATAATGAATAAATCCAGTGATACTTGTCAATATTGAAGACATAACTTACTTTTGAAAATGAATATTAGCACTGACAGAGAAGAAAATATTTATGAACTGACATACTGTTCTTTCTGCTGTATATATCTATGTGTATCTATGTTCAGTTGGTCCTCCACACCTATAAATTCAACCAGCCACATGCTAAAGTATTCACAAGATAAAATTATTTGTGAGTTTACTGAATACGTACATGCATTTTATTTTGTCTTTGTCATTTATTGTTCCATAAACAATAAAGTATTAAAATATGTATTTGCATAGTACTCATAAAAATATTATATTAGGCAAACCGTGTCCAAAGATGGTTTAAAGAATGTGAAGGTGTGAGAGTTATATGATTTTATATAGAGACTGTGATTCTATAGAAGTCTGTAAATTTTGGAATCCTGGAATCATTCTCTTCAAATACTATGAGATAATGGCGTGATAATATACACATATCACATAATTCATATGATTCAGAATGAATATAATGATATATATTCAAAATAAGTAGCAAAAAAGTATTTAGTAAGCCAGATATGGAGGATGATGTCACATGTGACACCCTACTCTGAGAAAGGTCAGTATGGGTTAAAGACAGTAGGCATATCCCTAGTTCTCAATTACTTCTCACAAACAGTGGTTTTTGAGGTTAGAGTATAGGGCCATCTTTATTCAGCTTTAGACGGAATCATCACTTCAAATTAGAATATAAGAAAGAGAGATACATTTGTCATCAATTAGTTTAAAACAGCTATTAAGCATTGATTATATAAAAGACAAAATACCTTAGCAAGGCCTAAAGGGGAATTAAAATAAATGAACGCATGTGATTTCTACACATGAAGATAGGGCAATTTTTCCACAACATATCTGTTTAACAGTTGAGTTCCTATATTAGCATATTTCACGAGTGTAGAATTACATTTTTAAAACCTATAACAGTAATATTAATAAGTAACTGAATTTGACACCAAATCTATTCATGGAGAAGTCACATTATCATTATAGATAAAATGTAGTGAGGGGTAATTAATACAATAAAATTCATTTTTAAAACTATGATACTTAGTTTTTAAAAGTAGACAGATTACTTTTAATAGATGAATAAAATAGATGGATATTGAACAACACTACAAGCAAAATATAGAATTTTTCTATGAACCTACCTTCTTTTCACATTGTAGGAAATCGTTGCAACATTATTCTTAATTCTGTCCATCATATTTTCTGTTCCTATAGAATTTTCTTTATGAAAATTTCATATAGGATTAGGGAGATGGCTCAGTGGACAAAGTTCATGCTACAAAAGCCTGAGGACCTAATTTCAGATCTCCGGTACCCACATGATAGTCTGGGCATGGCAGAATACATCTGTAATCCCAGAAAAGACAGGCAGAACCTGAGGGATCACTGGCCAGTCAGCGTACCCTAAAATAGCAAGGTCTGCATTCATTGAGACACACTGTCTCAAAATAAATAAATAAAATCAGAGGTATAAAGAGACAAAAGTAGATTCTGAAGTCTACTTTTGACTAATAAATGTGAACAATACACAGGTGAATGCACCTGTCCATACATACATGCAAACACCACACACATATTTGCTTGTGTGCAAACACACACACACACACACACACACACACACACACACACACACACGGGGAGTAGAATCCTATAACTGCATCTGTACAGTTGAGAGAAATTGATATCTGCCTTTTTCACTTAACTGTATCTTTTCTATGCTGAACACAACCTATATAAAGATATAGCCCTTCAAACTTTTTTTTGATACTTTATATTCTTGGATATAAGGGTAGGGTATTTCTTTATACCACTTAGAAATATTGTTTTATACAGATATACCATATATTAGTTTTTATCCATTGATAAAGCCATCTTATTTAAACATTATAAAATATTTACATGTAAATTTGTGGAGTTATATGCTTTTAGTGCTTTTACTTTTCTATTACTAATTTTCTCAGATTTAATCATGTAACATGCCAAAAAGTTATTATTTGAATTGAATCCCATGTTTTTCTAAGTGAAGACAGATACATTCCAATGGGATGTTCTACTCAGTATCTTACCAACTTACAATCACAATTTGAGCAGACAAAGTCAATAATCCCATGTGAATTTGAGCATCCACCAAAATCATTAGTTGTCTGCAAAATCTAGTTCCTGGCAATGTAAGGCAATGTAAGACCAGGGACCTCATTTACTCTGCTATCCATAAGGGACTCTTCTGCTTTCCTAGAGTTTATTCTGTTCTTTCTTCCACGTGAATCCCCTCCTCCATCTCCCACCTTCTTTAAAGCAGAAGGTGAGACTGTTTCTTTTTTGTGAGTATTTTCTGATTTTAGCATGAGACTTTAGGATGGAAGTGATGTTCCCATTCCCTTTATGACACAATGCAAACCAATTAATGCAGTGAATATTCTGAGCTGCATCAATTTAAAAGAAGAAAAGTACACAGCAAGTATTTGCATCCTACCTTATATATGCACAACAACAAACCCATCAGTTACCAAAGTGTGTTTCATCTTCAAATTAAAACCATCAGGGACTAAACAGTTTATATTTAATCCATTCTTCCTCAGTAGTTCACGTGAGTATACTTGTTGTAGAGAAATATTTAATCGTCTGATCCAGCAGCATGGCTGCCCTGGGAAAGTATCACAGTGAAAGTCCTGCATGATAGATTAGGAAGGGATCAAATCCAAGGGCCTGTATGAAGGGATAACATTTAGAGGCCTGTGGGATCCAGATGAAATGCTTTGAAGGCAATAGTAGTTACACCTTTTATTCCAAACTCTGAGATCGAATAAGAGTGAAGTCCAAGATTGAATCACAGTGAGGACACGCACAACTCTCGGGATAGAAAAGGAAGCTCTCAGTTCACAGATGAGGAGAGTTCAAAGAGACCCAGAAGCAGTATGAAGCATGCAGCCAGAGGGGGGTGAAACACAGAGACAGAGACACAGGAGCATTCTGAGGAGTCTGAAAGGATAAGACATAGAGGAACACAGAGGATAAGACATAGAAGCAATCTGAGCAAGCTGAGGAGTCTGAGGCAGAGACACAGAGGCAGTTCAGCAGAAGAAGTCAGTATCAGACGGGAAGAGTAAGTCAATTTGAAGCTGAACAGAGCAGTTCAGTCAGAGAAGTTGTGGAGGTCAGCCAGAGTCAGAAGAGTTCGGTCAGAAGCAGGCAGCTGGCTCAGAGGATCAGTTTGAACCAGCATCTGAGAGAAGAGTTTGAGCCAGAACAGTGAGTGAGTTGATCAGCTTAGCTCTGAAGGAACTAGTCAGAGTGGCTCAGTCAGCAGTAAGTCTCAGAGACTTAAATGTTCTAATTTGTACAGAGGCTGAAGCCTTCCAATTCTAGGATTAAGACGAGATTTTAAATAGGCCAAAATGATCCAGGGCTCCAGGACCATGACTGTGGATTGAATTAGCCAAAGAATAAGCTGTCTTTTGCTCTGAATCTGTGGCTACAACTTGTAAATTTTAATATTTTAATAGTGCATACTACAGGAAGTGAATATCAAAAATATTTCATTTTGAAAGTAGAAACCAAGGATATAGTATTTTCTACCTCTTAAAAATAACTATGGTGGAAAATACTGGGAATATCCAGAGCCAAAATATAAGCATTCATGCATATTAAAAGCAGACAATGCTTAACTGTCAGTGATTAACAATCATGGACCAATAGCTAATAGTTAGCCTTGTGTAGCAGTACACTACAATCTTTTACCCTCAATTTCAGGAAAGAGAAAGGAAAGATAGAAAGAAATCTTCACCACTTTTGCAAGCAGCCTTGACATAGAAAGAGAGGAAGGTAGAAATCTTCACAGCCTCTTTTTAAGCTGTCCTAAGCTTGAAGAGGACTAGCTGACAGTGAGTCAGACTAGTGTCTCAGCTCATGGTCTGTTAACTCAACCTCTCCAACCTTTGTTCTTTTAGGAATTATCACACTAACTAAGGACAGCAACCCAATTAAGGAACCGCCGACCAACACCCACCCCAACTCTCGGGGCTTCAGACTTTTTATACCCTAAGCCAAAGTTCTCATCTACGCATGAGGCATGCAATCCCCTAAACAAGCTACAGGTGCCAAAATGATTGTAAATACCCAAACTTAAGCCACCTGCATCAAGCATTCCAAACACAACTCGTAAAAATCTATACCATAGCTGGAGTGGGAACTCAAACCTAATCCAAATGCCATTTTGCATTTTTAAAGAAACCAATGTAACAAAAACTTCTTCTAAGTGTTCCTCTACAGCCTTGTGATGCACTAAATAGACTTCATGGTCCATCAAACAATAAAAAGAACAAGACACTATTTAAAGTAACACCTACTTTAGAAATAAGCAAAACCTACAACAAGTGCCACATAAAACTTCTTCAAACTTAAAAAAGAATTACTACAAAAAGGTATTCGTTGAGTCTAAAATCTGTCTGTCTGTCTGTCTCTCATCTGTTTCCTTCCCTTCCTCATATATCGGATTTTATTGGACTTGGCATTAGTTTTCAAATGGTGTAAATATCGTGTAATAAATTCCCGAAAATTTTAATCATGTGTATTCATCTGAAACAACAGAAAAATCAATACCATAGACCTTCTAAAACAAAACTAAGTAAGGATTGTTCAATATTGTTAGGTTATGATTAAACTGAATCAAAGGAAAAACATCTAAAAGAATATAAATTGTTTTAAAACAAATACTTATCCATTGATATTGGTGAGTTGGAGAGTTTGATAAAGTGTAGGATATCTAATGCATGTACTGTACAACAGGTTAATAATTGTCCCGATGCTATTGCTATGCACAGCAACTTTAAAAGAGATTTTTCTAATTTTGAAGGCTATAGGAATTGTGAACTTTAGAAGAATGTGTTGCATAAGTAGATGTTTTATCCTGGCTTTATTTCAAGCAATAAGGTATGATAACTGTCTCGTGCCCTCATGCTCAGCTCAGACTTTCATTTGGGGCTTGCCAACAATCTGAAAACTTAAAGAAATGTGATTTATTATAAGATGCTTACTATTCAATGAATCTAATTCTCACAAGTTCTCCAAATCTACAAACAGGTTTATTTGTCTCAGTTTTGTGTTTAAAATAACATGATGGTTCAATTCCTTGGAAAAAACATGTACTAACCTCTGTTGCAGTTTCTATAAAAAAGACTGGCTATAAGAATCAATTTGGTAATTTTCCTAAAGATTAGATGAGTTCACAGAATTGGGTCACAAGCTATAAAGTCCTCTGACGACTGGCTTCATTTCTGAATTTTGCTGTTATCCAAAGAGGGAGTTTACTACCTGTTCTGGATGTATCTCCTGGCAAATAGGTGAACTCCCCTCTCCACACTCCTATCTGTTCCACTGCCTTTTCCTCATAAATTTTAGTGTTACTTCCATGTGAGATAATTACGTATTTGCAAAAGTCAAAACTATTTTTGCATACGAACATCTTAATGTATTTTTAAAGGCTTCTGTGAGAAATAGATTCACCAATGTCCAATTTTACACCATAAGCGTTTTTTGCAAGCAATGTTTCCCCTCCTAACAAGTTAAATAAATTTTGACTCTTGTTTGTGACAGATGGTTCACCTCTAATATCCCACAATAGTGATTTAGATGCTTAAAAATCTTGTAGAAAATAAGTACCAAGAGATTTGCTATCCCATACTCTTTTCCTAGATGATCATGTAAATATACATTTGTATTTCAATGAAGCACAAATAACTTTGAATTATCATAAATGGGACTCCACAATACTCCCTATCCAGAGAATAGAACTCTCTCTGAATGTAATTTGTGTTGCTACTGAGCCTAATGCAGAAACATCTCATATTTTATTAACTAGTCAAACATCAAATACATGTTAAGGCCAGTACATTTCTGTTAGATTACTCCCTAAATTGTTATTAAATCAAAATAATACAGTGTTGCATTATTTACTTTTCAAAAGAATCACCTGCTGTTTCTCAGATGATACTGCTATCTGCTCTGTTTGCCTGCTATTGCAATTAACCAACATCTCCCTTGGCTTTCTTCTTTCCCAGCTGAAATGATTCTTTGGGGACAAAGTTAAAAAAGAGGGAAGGCCTTTTGCATAAGTAACTGGACATAAGTATCCATTAGCTCAGCAAACCTCCTTACTAGAAGCAAATTAGAGATAAGAGGTAAAGAATGGCTTAAGAATGTGCAGGCATCTAAGGTTTGTTTTCCTTATACAATAAATCTCACTCAGAAATCACTATAGGAACAATTGTTTGGGGGCCACATGTGCAGTTTTATCAGTTGTTTTTTTCTACACATTTCTTTAGAACTCTTGCATGTCTTCCAACACACTAATCCAGCTCAGGAGCTAGACAACTTAAGGACAACCCCCCATCATCCCCAGAATGAAGCTAGAGAGGAAATAGTTGAGAGCCTAAATATGCCAGAATAGTTTGGAGTAAAACTAGAAGAAGTTTATCCTTCCAACCTTAAGTGTACCCTTCATATCATTAAAAGTTTTCAGAGCAGTTGAATCATTTGTCTCTAAGATGTGTTTGGCCAAGGAACTTGGCTTTTTAGCTTTTGTACTTCAACTTGCTAAAAACTTGAACTATTGTTTTAGTTAATAGGAAACTTGTTCTGCCTTGTGCAATAGAGAATAGAAAGCATCAATTCCAGGTCAATTTTACAATAAAAACTTAACAAAGCATTATCTGAACATATCATAAGGAACTCTTTCCTGTCGCATTTATTTTTGAAGCATCTTGGCAAAACCTTACATCTGTGATGTGTTCCTCAAGAGGGGCAGTAAATGGAAGTTTTTATCACTGTGTTTTGGCTCAGCATGTGGAAAACCAAGGAATAACTGGACTATACTATACATAGTCCATGACCTGAAGTAAATGCAGAGTCAGGCTCTGTGCTGAAAGATAGCAGCAAAGCTTTACCACAGGTCATGGTGTGTCTTCTTCTGTAATTTTCAAGATGAAAATGTAATCACACCATTTTCCCCTTTCTCCCTCTAACACTTACTATAGGACCACCATCTCCTTTGTCCTTTCTCAAATTCATGGACTCTGACCTCTTTGTTTTTTTTTAAATTGTTGTTGAATATATATTTATATATATACATACACACACACACATATATACATATATATGTATATATGTATAAATACAATTTTCTCAGTTTATACAAGACCAGAACAAGGCCAACAAGAGATATGCTAAAACAGTACGGGGAAAAATCTTATAAATCTCATGGGACAAACTAGACAAAGAACTACAGAGAACTCAGGAATGCAGAGAGTAGGAGAGAATAGCCTTCCCCTGGGGAAATCCAATTATTTATTGAATATCAAGTAGTCTACCCTGAAAACATACAAAAAAACATTACATGGTGTATCTTAAAATAAACGTGTGTTCACCAGGGGAATTGAATAAATATACTCTCTACACTAAAGCCACCAAGAATTACATTTTTTAATTTGATCTACAGAAGCTGAGTGATGTAACTCAAACACAGAAAGACAAATATGGTATGTATTTATTTATATGTAGATCTTAGCTGTTCCATTATTGATAAGCCTGCTTTAACCTGTAGAGCCACAGAGATTAGGCAGAGAGTAAAGGACTAGAGGTAGGGGTGGATATTCCCAGGGAGGGGAAATAGAATAGTTATGGATGTTGGGGTGGGGGTTGATTCTAAGAAGGCAAGTAGAATAGGAAGATCAAACATGAACAGAGGGGGACGAGGGGTCAAGGGAGGATATATGCAAAGTGAAAATCTAATATAGTAGAAAATTTGCGCACACACACACACTCACACACATACACACATGTGAATATGAATACAATCTAAATGGAATTGCCAAATGATGGAAGGATAGCGCCCCAGATAGACATCACCAAATGACACTCCAGTTCTGGAAATGACTTACATCTAGTTCAGCTGTTGGTCAAAAGGGTCCCATGGAAACTTCCCCAAACCCATGCTATTGACAAAGCTATTGGTGATTCTTCAAAAACTGACACTAAGTCCTATTGCTGAAGTCAACACCTATATGACTCATTGATCACAGAGAAGCCAAGATGGTGCCTAAATGGAGCTGTCACCCCTATAGATTGGTATTCAAAGTACTAAAGGTACTCTGAAGCTGACAAAGGAGAATGTTAAACACTAACACAGATACAAAGTCTTCAATTCTCCAGAATGACCTGCCTGCAAGATTTGTTGGTACAATAGTGGCAGAAATCTTGTAGGAATAACCAATGAATATTTGGTTTGAGTTAAGGTTCATTGCATGAGATGTAACTCATACGCAACCCTACTTATGTGGCCAACAACCAGAGACTGGATAGGCCAGGGACCTAGGAGAAAATCAAGCACCACTCTTCAGCAAAAGCAATAAAATGACTCCTAACAACATTCTATTATATTCATAGATCATCTCTTGTTCCGCTATCAACAGAGAAGCTTCCTCCTGCAGCAGTTGGGAACAAATACAGACATCCACAGCCAGACAATATGCAAAAAATACAAGATCTTGGAGCACTCAGCCCTAAAGGATATGTCTCCATCCAATCTGTCCCCCTAGGGTTCATGGGACTCTTCAGGAATGGAGGTGGAAAGAGTATATAAAAAGTGAGAGGAGATGGAAGATACCAAGAAATCAAAGCCTTCTAGGCATAAGAGGGCTGGAGCTTATAAAAACTCACAGATACTGTGGAAGCAAGCATGGAGTACACATTGGTCTGCACCATGGGGTTCTAGGGCTGAAAGAAGAAATGGAAATACAACACCATCCCTAACCAAGAAGCTATCTCTAATTGATAACCATTGGCATATGAAAACTTAGTTCTTCTCCAAGAGAGTTTCACTTGTGAAACAAACCACTCTTGAGCACAGACCCTATCCATGGGCAGCAGTAGATGGTCAACACAAAATGAAATTAACAGCATCTTTGAAGGTTCTTGAAGGTTCTTTTCTCATAATGTTAAGATGGGGTGATTGTTTATTTTTTCTACCTTAAGGGTCCATTGTGTATAAATTATGGCTTTCAGTTTGGGGTTTTTATGGGATTCCTGAGGGTGAGAAGTGTGTGTGTCTCTAGATCTGTATGCTATTTCTTGTGCTTTTTCTTTGGCTCTTTTTCTTGTTTGGCTGATTTATCATATCCTGATTTGTTTGTTTTTTATTTGTTTTATTTTATATTATCTTCTTATGTTTCCTTAAATGCCTCTTTATTTCCTAAGGAGACACAGAAAGACTGTAGATTCGGATAGGAGGGGACTTTGCGGGGAACTAGGATGTGTACATGGAAGGTAAACCATAATCAGATTACATTGTATGAAAAAAATCTATTTTCAAGAAAAGGTTAAAATAATAAAGGGTTGTTCCATCACACCCAACACAAAAAAGAACAAGAAGTAGTCTGAGTGCAAGCTATGAAGAACAAGTCAGTAAATAGGATTCTCCGTGGTTTCTTCTTCAGATCCTTCCTCCATGTTCCTGCCCTGAACCCACGTTTCTTTTGGTCATAATGTTTTCTCACAGTTGTAGAAACCCTAAATAGGATAGGAGGAGAGCAAAATAGGACATCACGTTTTCTTTTCTCTGAGTGGGTGAAATCTGTCGTGAGTCACTAAAACCAGACTGTCCTTGAAGAGATCCTGCTAAACTATCTTCACCATCATTTGACAGACATGATTAATTAAAGCATGTCCAGAATTTTTCTCAGACTCAAAATATACAAGCAAACACTGAGAGGATGTTTTCCAGATGGTCTTATAGGAGCACAACATAAACTCTTCATAGAAAATATGCCCTGTCATTAATCGACTATCCCTGACTATAATAAGTGCATCCTTCCCCTTGTCCCAATTGTTCTATTAATTATTTTCTGCCATGTCCATAAATTCTCTTAGTAAATGTTGTTTTTCAAATTTGATGTGATTTATGACCACGACAGGCAGTTTATAATATTCTGTAGCCAGTGTATTAAAACACCTGTAACTTTGGGGGCACACAGTGCTTCTAACCCATCTATCATAAGAATAAATAGATGAATAGAGTGAGGAGGAAATAATGTATAAATGGCATGCTCTGAAAACAAGTCTGTGCTAATGCACCATGCAGACCATACAGTGCCACATCTGGTTAAAAGAAGAGCACTGGAAATGATCCGGAGGTGACATAAGCATGCATTTCCTGGGCATATTGGGATTTGGAGACCATCAAGATCCATCATCCTTTCTAGGTAACTGTTGGAAGGCAATATTCATAGAATGTGGAGAAAGTCTTCAAGAAAGCAAATAAAAGCAAATGTGCCCAGAATAAGTTGAACCACTGAGGAAGTATTTCTAGAGTTTGATTTCCCATCTCAATGTTACTGAGAAGTAGGTATGTCCCCTTGCTTGACTCTAGAATCCTCATAAGACTCTCCAGTCTTGGATTATGATTCCACTATATAGAGACAATTTAAGAACTTCCAAGGGTTTCTGTTAATTGCTAAGGAGAAGGACAAGAGAGAAGGTGGTGTTCGGTGGTTTGTGGCACATGCCTTTAATCTCAGCACTTGGGAGGCAGAGAGAGGCTGATTTCTGTGAATTTGAGAATTCAAGAGTTCAAGGCCATACCTGGTCTACAGAGTGAATTCCAGGACAGTTATCTCAACAATGAGAAACAACGTCAGTGGAAAAAGGAGAGAGAGTGAGGATATATGGAAGTGATAAGATTTACTTCTGCCTCCTGGTGGATTAGTTCTGGGAGTTCTAACTGATGACATGCTATTATCTGTATCTGTTCAGTGATGGATTTATGCCTCAGTCTCTTTCAATATTTCCTTAACATAAATAAGCAAATCTAGCAACCACATGAAAAAACTCCAGGTATTAAATAAGGAGAGAGAGAAAGAGGGAGAGGGAGAGGAAGAGGAGGTGGGGGGAATGCTATGGCAGCTATGAAAGAGCCAGAATAGAATTTACAATAAAGAAATATACACAAAAGAAAAATCATGTTTTTAATGTAAACTTAACTACCACCCCATTTCAGAAAGTTGTTCGTTTCACTAATCCTGCTCTTTTACTTAGAATTTTGTCTTTTTGTTACTTTGATGACTTCTATCCCACTCTATGACAAACTTCCCATCCTCTCCTCTCCTTTCTATATCCACATTTGACCCTGAAAGCTGTTTTGAAATTCAGCTCAAAACTCACATTTGTTCATTCATATTCATCAAAGCACTCAGTAGAAAAGAAAGTAATTGAACAGTATCCATCCTCCTGATACAGGAGCTGCTTTAGATAGTCATTCTTCCTGACATTTATCCTATGATCAATTTGCCTATCTATTTCTGCTAAGTCAATCTTAACAGTATTAAATTCACAATGTTATAATTCATTTCACAAAGCCAGTATGGTTAGCAAATTATCTTATTTATGTAATTTCTGAGCAAAACTTTACTTTCAATCCTGTACTCATCAGTTGGGGTAAACTAATATAGATTAGTAAACGTATTATCTTATATTATGCTTTTATTAAGTATCCTTACTTTCAAATATATAGAACACCTTCAGGTCATATACAATAGCACAGGATAGCAGAAGATTTTGGAGAAATGCTTTAATTGACAATTATAATAAATATTAAAGTAGATGAATATGGTATAATTAAGTTGCGTGCATCTGAAAGACTTTTAAAAATAGGATTTCTGCAATACTGTTCATTAATTACTCATTTAGTAGAATAGATAATAGATAAATTCTATTTTATAAAGAACAGAAAAGTACAATACTACTCTAGTCCTAAGTTACCACATCACCTGAATTACAGTGCTCTATACAGGAAAGATACACTCAACTCATGTGCTTAGAGAATATAAATATTTCTCTACATAGATTTCTTCAGTCAAATAATCCAAGATTTATCATTTGAAATGTGTACTATGTGTCTAACGTATCAATCATGTTTTTAAGCAATCAAAATGCCTAGCAGATATCTCTTGTATAATGTACCTTTCAGCATTTATTCCTCCTAGTAAAAACTCTACATTATCATTTATGTCGAGACCTAAATGAATGGTAGGGCAAATAATAGGTTAAGGAAAAATGTATGCACTTAGAATCAATAAGATAATGACAGTCAGAACAAAGGAATGCATTTTCCCTTGAGGCCTTTCACTCACAGTATAACTCTTAACACATGCATACCATGTGTGCCTAAATATTCCTTAAAAGACTGAAAGTAGTTTCCAACAAGAACAATATTCCCAGGTTCTGATACATGAACATTAGTAAAAGATTCCCAAACCAATGCATGGAGTATGGAAGCTTTCCAGAAATAGTGTTCTCAAAGATTGTCTTGAAGAACAGATTCATTTCTCATCTATGATGAGTGAGTTAGCTGATAATCTTTAAGTGTTAGCTCTTTCAAGGTCTACTTTGGCAGTTGAGCCTTGACTAATCCTTCACAATTGGACTCCAGTCAAAGAAAGACCAATTAAAGCGAAATAAAAATCACTGTCCCCAACTTGCCATTCTTCCAGGATAAATTTTGCTTGAGATCTCCATTTAGACCAACAGAGGCACAAATTCTCAATAGTGCATGTTAGTGTAACTACCCTTTTCCTAACACTTCAACACAATACAGTTGTTAGATTAAATCATGAGACAACAATGTGGAAATGAACAGAATGAACAACATGCGTGGAAATATCAGTTGTGCGGCCACTGTGGAAGTCAGTGTGGAGGCTCTTCAGAAAACTAGAAATAGAGCTGTCGTGTCATCTATATTACTCTTGACAATCTATCTGAAGAACTGTAAATCAAAACATCATAGAAATAGTTGCAGGTCCATGTTATTGCTACACCATTGCAAATAACAAGAAAATGGGATCAGACTAGTTGTCTATCAATAGATAAATTGATAAAAATTAATGTTATATAGACGCAGTGAAATTTTATGCAGCCAAAAGGAAAAAAATTAAATAATGACAACTGCAGAAGCATGAGTATAAATAGAAGTAATGAATTTAAGTAAAACATGACATACTCAGAGAAACTAGGTTCTCTTACATATAGAACCTGGATTTAAGGGTGTGTGTGTGTGTGTGTGTGTGTGTGTGTGTGTGTGTGTGGTGTGTAACTCTGGTATATATATCCTGGTATATAACCAGGATAAAAAATATCAAGAAAAGTATCTAAGCTAGTTGCTAAATTCCATGAAGACTGAAATTCAAAGGCAGAGCTCTCATGCCAAAGCTGAATAATAAATGGTATGATGTTGTCACAAAGTATAGAAACAATTTACATGGGTAGCCTTGAGGATTTTTCCTCTCTACAGGTTTCTGGTCTTAATATACAGACTGTTCCCAACCTGTTACTCTAAGCATTAACATTTCTTCTACATAGAAAGACCGAACAGGAATTATCTCATTCTTCTAAGCAAAACAACATGTATCTTCTTTGAAGCTTCTTTAGATGCTTCTCTTATCCATCAGACATATATTTAATGTTAAGGTAACACAATGAAGGCAGGGAAGAGAGAGAGAGAAGGCAATAAGGGAGGAAATAGATGGTACCACAAAAAATGATGTAGTTGGTACATGGAAAACATGTACAATAGAGCCAAGAAAGAACTTGTGGACATGTTCAAAGAAAGTGTATTGTAACATTGGATAAGAAATTATCTATCTTGGAGCCATTCTCTATAGATAAAAGATTTAACATCCCTGCAAACATTCCAGAAATAGAACAAATTTACTAGTAGGATTTCCAACAAAATCCCAAGAATGTCACACCCAGGGTGAGTGTGCTTTTCATGTCCAAATTGCAGTAGCAGATGGTAGAAGAAAGCTTTTATGGGCTCAAGAGATTTTGGTCTGATAAAACAGCTATGTTATGTGAGGCTACAAAGTCCCAAAGAGGATTACCTTCCTTGAGAAAGTCTATAGGCCATATTATTTATCAAGACCACAGGAAATGTTAGAGACGAGTCTTCTCTGTGGAGCCAGACTGCAGAAATCAACTTGCTGTTAACAAAAAGAATGCTTTCAGTGCCCTGCAGCAACAGAGGCCAAGCTGTGTGCTTCAACTGCTGGAAATGAGAAGACTGAAGTCATTTTCATAAGCACCAATATCCAGAGATGCCTCAGAGTTAAGAAGGTGATCAGAATGTGCCATCCCTGGATCCAAAATGTGTTGGTGCTTATCGAAGGTAAGTGTGAGCAACAGATAGAAAGTTGATGTAATGTTTGTTTTCTGGGTGGAGGACTAAGTTTAAGGATGCAGAGTTTTCATTTAGAGTGATGGATATTTCTGGGGCTGGATATAATGTTAATTGTAAAACAATGTGAATGCGCTTAATGCCAATGATTTATACTTTAAAATACTGCATATTTTATGCAATTTGCACTTTGTTACCATAGATTATGTAAAGGAAAGAGAATTTTAACAGATAAGCAAAATGAGCAAATGATTATTTGAATAAAATCTTATGATCAATTGTCCAGTTACTGGGCCTGAGTTAGGTTTCTGGAAAATAATCTACTGACTGGGGAGTGAACTAACATCTAGAGTAAAACCTGTCATAGAACAGCAAGTACAGAGTGGAATATGTTCCCAATTATACCCAGACTAACCTGCAGCTAGTTTCTCAAATGACTACACCTCAGGGAGAGAACACTTAGATTTTTTAAAGTCATAGGAGTTGAAATGTTATCAATACTCCATGTCATTATGAAATTCAGGTTAGAGCAGAAGCATATATAAAAGAAAGGTAACAAGTAAATTCCTAATCAAATTCTGGTTTGTATCACAATAGCCATCTGTACACATTCACCCAACACTAAAGTTCTCTGTCCTCAAGATATAATTGAGATCAAGATATCTGACATGTAAAGACACCTAAAAACAAGTGTTTGGTTTGCGAAGTAAAAACTATATCAGAGAGAACCAAGTAGAAGTCTCTGAAACAGCATCCCATATCATTGCCAAGACACTAAATCAAAACCAATAACATGTTACCAGGTGAATTGTGAAGATTCATCCCACTTTTTACAAATTCTAAAGGAGTAGAAGTAAGGAATTCTGTATATATACGTATATATATATATATATATATATACATATATATATATATATATACACACATATACGTGTATATATATATGTATATGTATACGTATATATATATGTGTGTGTGTGTGTGTGTGTGTGTGTGTGTGTATACACACACACACAGAATGTGTATATGTATGTGTATGTGTATTTACCTGGATGGCCCCCACAACAACTATATGGATGACAGAGGAAAATTTCACATGGTGTCAAGCAAATTGTATTTTTCCTACAACAGTCTTTAAAAAGTTGGAGTTTTACTAGAACAGGAATTTCACATTCAGGTACATGATACATAGACATTGATTTTTCAGATGGACATTGTCCTTGTCTATCACAGAAGAAGATCAGAAACCGAGTTTACCCACAATGGATAACAATACCTCCAAAGTTTACCAAAGGGCTAGGTTGTCCCTGTCTCACAACTGTAGAAAGAACCCATCTAAAGATCACAGGAAACATCACATTGATTACATGAGCATTGAGCCTGTTAGTGGAAAATGGCCAAAACACTAGAAAGGCTTGTCAAAACATATACTACACAAAGCAGAAGATTCTGTTTTTGAAGTTTCAAGCAATTCCAACTTACAGATCTAGTAATCACTGGCACTGAGATTTCATATCACCCAAGTAAAAGGGGAAAAATGGTTACAGTTTGCATATTATATGAAAAAGAAGAGAATATAGTGTTTACTTCTTGGATTCCAGAGGAAATTTTCGTTACAAACTTAGCGGTGGACTTTTGCTAGATGATACAGAGCTGTCTGTTTCCATTTCGGGCTACAATATGAACAGGCTCTATGGGAGAGCCAAGGAAAGTTGATGCTTCAGTGATGTGTATCAGTGACTTACAGCTTTGTAAGACTCCATGATAAAAACAAAACAAATGATGTGAAGTGTGGAGTGTATGGTTTTTGACGTCACCCTCATCATTGCAGATGGCACCGCACACACACCCTAATCAGGAATGCTGTCTATGATCCTAACAACACAGACACATTAGAGACTACTGTCATAAATGACCAAGTAAGAAAACCAATCCTAAGTGCCACATATGACACTGCCCCTTCACAAACCAACCAACATATCTGTAGTTATATTGGCTGTTAGGTCCCTTATTTCCTGGAAGGACAAGCAGTTTCTCACAGGTACAAATGCCCATTCTAGTTGCTTTGACTTTTGTCTGCACTGCAACAACAAAAATCATTACTTTTTAGACTATAGAATGTCTGAGTTCATATATCTTGGACTACTTCTACATGGTACATAGGTATGGCTCCTACCAGGAAGCATACTTTACAATATAAGGATGGCACACCTGAGATGAAAAAATCAAAGAAAATACAGTGATCTTAGTCAACGTTGTTCTGCAGCTGCCTTGCTAAGAGAGCATTAGAATGGATTGATGAAGCTCAGCAATGCGTCCAAGGCAGTTTCTCATGAGACTGAAACAGCTTCTTCTAATATAACTTTGGTCAGAGAACATTGTATTTTGCTTGTGTCACAAATATACTAGAAACTGGCTCAGGGACGCTTTGGGGGTGCCAGTGTAGTTTCATTTATACCCAGTGCAAAGGAAATACTTAAATAATCTATGTTTCCTTTTCTAACAGTGTGGAATCCATAAACTGTTTCTTTATATGCATGTCTTGGTCTGCATTCAACTGGACACGATATTGTCTTCTGAAGATCTCTGAACTTTCCTGGCTTTTCCTCTTTTAATACTCTGTCAAAATAACTCATTTCACCTCACTTTAATGTCAAAAATGCCAAATTCTAATAAAATTCATTTCCTTTAACTATTTGCAAAAGTGTATTTTCATAGACCACTTAGTTTTCAAATTATAAAATTAGAGTTTCTGTAAGCATAGAGAGATATTTTATTGATTTCTCAAATGTGGGCTGTACTCCTTACATATTAACTGGATTTTATGATCTCAGTTCTCAAGTCTTTTGGAGACTTGGGAGTGGTTATAGCAGGATTATTTGCAGTGAGTCTGTCTTACTTAATAGATGGGGAAAGTATTTATTCAAAGGGACATTTAGAAGTACATTATCTAACCCCGAAAAGTACTGATTCCAAAGCCTCTGATTCGATGTGTAAATCAAACGTGAAAACTCATGCGAACTTTGAGACCTCTTCCTTCAAGATGTAATTGAAGCTTTTTAATACAGCCAATTTAGCCAACTACCACTTATGTTTAATTTAATTAGTTTATAGATACTTCATTATATATAAAGACCCACAGTGCCACTAGGAAAGTACAAGATCTGCCCTGGAGGCACCAACGTTAATACAATTGAGTGACTTAGGACAATACCATATAACTGCCACAAATATTCCAAAGTGCCATAAACGGCAGTTCCAATAAACTCCCACCAGGGATCAATGCTGTTGGCCTGAAGAAAAGCATATTTTTCCAATTAATTAAGGATTTCATTAAAGGTGACAGGCAAAAGCTGTCAAGAATGGGATCAAAATCAGTAGACTCACAAATAGGAGAATGCTTACGATAGATTCACTGGACTGTGGATGGAAGTAGCCAAGATCGATGGGGGCCCATTGTAGGCGAGGAAGAGAGTGGGAAAGTGAGAGATAAATACAATGCTGTTGACAATAAGAAGCCCCGGAAAGATTTTTAACTCCAGACTTTCCAAAACATAATAACAGTAAAACAATAATGGTGAGCATTAGATGATGAGAGATGAGAAGAACATTAAAAAATATATGTAAGAAAGACCAGAATATTATCATAAAGCAAAGATATGTATCGACTATTTTAAATATAAGCTTCTTTTTAAAAGTAAAATAAGATTAACAATGATAATAATAATAGTAATAATGACAATAACAATAATAATAATAAAATAATAGTTCAGGAGAAACCGTAGCAGCCTGAAAAGAGGTGTGAAGGAAAAATAAATACAATGCTGGTCAGGAGTCATCCTGAATGATTCTTTTTTTTCTTTTATTAAAAATAGATTATTTTTTCATACATTATATCCTGATTATAGTTTCCCCTCCCCGCACTACTCTCAGTACCTTCCCACTTCTCCTCTCCTCGGGATCTACTCTCTTTCGATTTCTCATTAGAAAGAACAAGCTTCAAACAACAACAACCAAATACAACAAAATAACATATAATGAGATGAAGCAAAAACTATCATACTGAATTTGGACACAGCAACCCAACAGGAGGGAAAGAATCCCGAGAGCAGGCACCAGAGTCAGGGACCTACTGCTCTCACAGTCCAGAGACCCATAAAAATACAAAGCCAAAAATAGAAAATTTCTAGAAAACAAAATATAACTTATTAACAACCTTTGAAACGGCTCAATTTCATAATCAAATTAATGCCATAAATACCAAAATTCTCAAATTTCAAGATGTAACAAGTCCCAAACTTTTCAAGGATGCACTCACACAATGCTGATTAAGAAGCCTAAGTTATTAAAGTTCATGTCCTAATAATCCCTTTTAAGAAGAACATTCCAACAAAGTAGAGATTCATTAAAATATGGAAATACAGTACAAACTTTGCTATCACATTCTGAAAGTACTAACAATAAGCTTTAGTTTGTTTTCAAGAAGGAAATTAATATTTGGAAGCATGGAAAAAAAATCCTTGGGTCTTTCTCCTGAACCTAGTGAAATTTTCCTTAAAGTTCCAATCATGGGACCATATTACAATAATATATGCAGGGAGAATATTCTCATTCCATCAAATTATACTTCGTCAATCATAATGACTTTGCAAGACAACAGAGATGACAGCACACATACATGCATATGGGATGTAGGAGAGCAACTGACTCAAAAGTAATGAGATGGGAACATTTAAAAAATGATTATGAGTCGGGGTCTTCAGTAATCATTCAAAAATTATGATAGGCTCTCACAATTTTGATAAGACAAAATATGTCAATGAAGATATAATTTCAATTATGGGTAGTCATTAGTAAGTTTACTGAGGCCAGCCTCACTACACTGGTGAGTCCTTTTTTCTATTTTAGTAAAGAGATCAATAGCCATTGATTGCTTATTGTTCTCATTTCTCAGGTCTTGTTTAAGAAAACAAATTGTTGAAGTTTCATGGCTGCAGCTTCCCTGTAATTTCTAGAAGAACTATCACACAGAAGACACCATTATATTTCTGTCCCTCTTCTATAATATTCCCTGAGCCTTAGGAATAAGTTGAAGTTGCACTGTAGATGTTTTGGTTGTGGTTAAACACCTATGTTTACTTATTCTCTGCAATTTAAACAGTTATTGCTCTTTGTGATGCTCTCTGTGTGCTGTGAAAGGAAACTTCTTTGATGGGGGGTGTTGCGAGCTACACTTATTTAACTGTGGACTTAAGGATAGGGATTTGCTGGGAGGGTGGCTTTTTGTTTTTCCGCACACCATGTGCATGAAGGCTAGACAGTGATGTCAGATATTCTAGAACTGAAATTACAGACGATTGTGGGCTTCCATGTGGGGGTTAGGTACTAAGCAATCTCTGTAGCCTCAAGGATAGGTATTTAGAACACAATTGGGGATTATACTAGTTTATGAAAGTGGCAGTAGTAGATTCAAACCACAACCATCACCAGGAGAAGATATCCCTACAGTTGTAATAGTGGTACTTGTTTCAATGGGTGACCTGTAGCCGTAGGTTCTCCTCTAGGCTCTATGGCCTTCCCAGTCATGGGTAGTTGGCTAGGTTTGCATGCCAAACATGAATTCTCTCAGATAAAGAAAAGTATTTCAGCTATTAAAAGCATAAAGCAGTAATGTGTTAAGCTATTTTATTTGTTGTAAGTACTGAAAGATTTATTGACATACTTTGCTTAGTAATACAATATTAAGCAATTTTAAAGATTACCATATGTTACAAACTCAGTTACAGTTTAGAACAGATTTAGTACATAGTTCAAAATTGCATCTATATGAATTTTTTTAAAGAAAACTCCTTTATGAATTATTTTAAGTTTTTATTCTAAATATAAATTCGCAGAAAATGATCTTTTCTTTTTTAGAATAAGAGAATCTTTTTCACCATTTGCAGTGTCAAAGTTTCTCCTATGAGCGCATCTATAATTTAAATTGCGTTCTCAGGAAATGTAGTTTGAGAAAACTTTAATGAATCAACAGGTAATTAACTTATAAGAGTTGAACTTTACACATTTTCAATTATATACAGACTATTTCAAAAATCATAATTTTTATAATAAAAGTACACATTTTTAATTATCAGCAGAACAAGTCATTGAAGCTGAATCATTGTGGAACTTGCAACCAATGACATAAGAACATTGAGCAAATGAAATGTGTTGTATAACACAACCAAATATTGTCTATAAATCTATAGATTGTATAGATGAGATTCTATTATGTGCTTTATTAGTTTGGGGAAAATTAGTTAGTGTTTGTTGTTATTACAGATAGTTTCCTCCTTATGATCATAGTGAAGGCTAACTGCAGTGAGAAAAGGAAATACAAAATTATGTATGAGTATGTTTACATCTGAAGATGGAAATTGTAAAACACTTGTCCCAGAAAGACTTTAAAGGCTATATCTTAGCTCGGAGAATGCTTTCAGCCAAGAGACTCCAACTGACAGATTCAAAGCCACAAAGATAGAAATTAATGAGAGGGAGAGGGAAGGTTGATCCTGTTTCTCTTTTCTGATGATGACCCTATTTCCATAAAACCACATCTCCAAAAATTAAAAAAATGCCTTTATTTTAGTGTTTCATGATTCATATTTCACATTCTTGATAATTTTTCAGCTAATTAGATCCATAAAAAGGTGACAGAATTACTCTTCTTCTACATAACTGTTATAAAAACATCTAAATATTTTTGAAAGACATATGCTGATAAACAATATATTAATTTTAAAATGTAACACATGGGAGCTCATTCAAAACTAACTAAGGTTGGACACTATACTGAAAATTGATCCCCTTTGCTTAATAGTGTATACAGTCAGCATCAGTACAGCTCCAAGGAGATACTCCACAGTTCTGCATAATCTATCACATAAGCAAAGGCTAGCAATAATTAAACACCAGAGAACAAGAAGGCTGTGCTGAATGGCTGAATTATAGATGCCATTCAACAGAACTTTGTTTTATCTTGATAACTCCATTTCAAGTAATTCAAAAATCCAGTGAAATTGTTGCATGTGTTTATTCATCCAAATATTAACCTACTTTATACATAATGAGTATATTTCATTTCTACGTCACTGCTACAACTTCTTTTAATTTTCAAATGTCAAAAGCAAATATATTTGCATATTTTCAAGTATACCACTTATAAATTTGAGAATTTTTCTAGGCTTTTGATTACTTTGATTTAGCTACTTGATGGTATCTCTCTTGCTGTGCCTTATTTTATTCTTTAGCTTATTGTAGAAGTGTGGAAGTATATAAGTAGACATAAAATACAGAATACATTATTAATTAAGATTGTGTAAAATTTGCCATGTCCTCTCAAATGCATTTTATGCTAAGTTGTTAATCAAAGAGCATTGATTACATATTTTAGTAATTTAAATTTACTCTATAAATCCAAATTATTAATTCAGATGATTTAAAGGCTATAAACATATGCCAACCATGTGATGTTATTTTCAAACTGAAGCCAGAAATATTTTTTGTCATCTTGGAATTTGAATTCTTCTAAATTTTTCTTTTTACAAAAGAGTGACAATCTAATGGAGGGCAAGGATGTCAGTTACTGAGCCCTTTCACAGAACCTCATTAGAGAAATATTATTGTGCTGCAAATTAATAATGTCCAGATGTGTTGACCTAAAGTTCCTCCTCTGATACAGACATTCAATAATATAACTGCCCACTTTCATATATAAGTAGAATAGGGAGAAATCTACTGCTGTTCACCAGTGTGTTGGAATTCTGCTGTAACAGGATGTCCCAGAATCTAGTTAGAATATAGTTCTGAACACAAGAGGATTGATGGGTGAGCTAAGTTTCTGCTTGTGGCTCCTAGAGAGAGGTGATGCTGCTTTCCAGGGTCCACACTTCAGATAGAATGAAATGACCTGTACTTCCTTCCCCAATTATTTTTAAGGTGTCCTCAACTCACACAACTTCTAATAGCCATTGAAATTTCTTTCTGGCATCGTTCAATTAGAAATGAGACTGTGGGCTATTAGGAGAATGAATAATTGGTTTCCTTCCAGTTATGTTCTTATTTTAAATAAACAGAAACACTATCCTCATTAAACCATATTTCAGAGTATTATAGGTTAAAAAAGCAATTCAATGGGCATTTATATCCTTATTTGGGGGAACATAAACCCTAAGATAAAAAAAAAACCACCTAACTAAATAATAAATAAGTGAAATAATGTCTAATTATAAGTTAAGGTAGTACTATATTCTGTAATGCAAAATAAACAATAAAACTCCAAATATATGAAGAAGATGTAATGAACCAGGTAAAACCCTGTACAATATATTGTACATAGAAGAGAGTCTATGATTTATACTAAACAAAAATTTAAAAAAACAGGCCAATTATGCAAATAACATAAAGGAGAACTGAGTTATGAAGTAAAATATTGATGATTTATTAAATATAATTTATTGAGATAGAAAATATACCATAGTCCTAATGCATATTCTTAATATTTTACCTTAGTAAACGTGTGTGTGTGTGTGTGTGTGTGTGTGGTGACTGAATTATTTCCAATCTCGAAAAGGAGATAAAAAAATACCTAAGGTACATTCCAGAGCCTCTTGAATGAGGTAGCGTAATAGAAATTTAACGAAGAGCATCAGTGCAATATCCACCATATTATTAGAAACATGAGCAACGCAGGTGCAGAAAGTTCTGCATTGTCAAGTCAAGCAGAGCTTCATTGTGGAGGGACAGCTTGGCCGAACTTGAAGGACAAGTGGCTTCTTTACTTGAAGATGGAAACATTCTCAAGGGCAGAGACTGATAAGATCTTTTCTGTGTCTGGAATTGCTGAGTAGGGAGATGAGATCCATCCCTGAGCATCTGGTAGATGGGCTGCAGCAGAGAAGGTGATTGGCTAACAAGAATGTGCTATCCACAACTAAGAAAAGTGTATGCCAGGGTCTGTAGCTCATGTAATGCGCTCTTTAGAAGACAAAGAGCTTCCAGAGGAACACCTAACAAAAAGGTCAGACCCCTATCTGCTCTTGTGAAGTCTGTCCATCTGAGAAAGAGACTTTGTTCCCCTGACTTTCTTATTCTTCTCTCCCTTGATAAAACTCTGATGCTAAGAGAAACAAGTGAGTCTAAGAAATATTGCATCTGTTCTCTTGCATGAAGACTCTAAATTGTACATATACTATATAAACATATATATACATATATATATATTCACTGTGTATATATAAAATATATGAAATGAAAGTAGGAAGGAGGTTACTAAGAGGAAAGTGGGATGCCCATGAAAGGGAGGAAATTGGAACCAAGACAGGATATGGGGATTTGAATATGAACAAACTACATAACACACATGTATATGACAAATCAAATTATTTTGTACACTCATTAAAAAAGAAAATATTAGTTTTGACTTTTTTGTTATTTGTTGAGTGACAACAGAAGAGAAAAAATGAGAAGTTGTATGTAGGGAGACACAGGGAATCTGGAAGGAGTTGAGGGAGAAGGAAGAATAAGAAGATCAAATATATATTGTATGAAATTTTTAATTAAAAAAGAAAGCAAATTAACAGAATAAAAATAAAAAGACATCATAGCCTAGATCTTAAGAAAGGGCACTGCTTCCTGAAATAATACTTTCCTAGAAGTTCGAGCCAAGTCCAGTGTCACTCTCTCTTCTTGTTGCCTGCTCATCCAGATGTAGAACTCTAGGTTCCCTCTTCAGTACCATTTCTGTCTGCATGCCACCATGTTTCCCACCATGATGACAATGAACAAACCCTTGGAACTGTAAGCCAGCCCCAATTCAATGCTTTCCTTTGTAAGAGTTGCCATGGTGATAGTGTCTCTTCACAGCAATATATCCATAACTAAGACTAATGGGTCAGGGAAATTTAACAGAGAATGGATAAGAAAGGCATATAGATAGGGAGAGAGAAAGAAGGGATAAATAACACTAAGTATGAAAAAGCCACAGAGAAATATAGTATTTCATGTTTACATAAAAATACACATATAGCGTATAATGTGTATGGATGGGTAGATAATAGATGACAGAGAGATATAAAGATAGAGAGATAGATAGATAGATAGATAGATAGATAGATAGATAGATAGATAGATAGATGATAGATACATAGATAGATGATAGATAGATAGATGATAGATAGATGATGATAGATAGATAGATAGATAGATAGATAGATAGATAGATAGATAGATAGCGGTAGAGTTTGAATGAAGTTAGGCTGATTGGACTGACAGTGTATCCTCTAAAAGGCATAGACTAGCAAAACCCTCAGTGTCAGGCAGAGAAATATCCCTTTGGGTTGTTGGTCAGGATAGTCTAAGAGACTCCCAAAATAATGTACACTAGTGCTGTTACCCTTTGTTGCTGAAGATACCACAATTAGGACACAGGAGTTGGGGGAATTGATCTGGAACTTACCTGGAAGCCTCCTCCCTGAGGACTAGCTCTAATCAGGCACTAATCAAGCTTCCAGGGAGAAAAACAACCAATGGCACTACAACGACCAGCACTCAAGATATCCTCAATGGTGCCATGGTAGCACTCACATTCCTGAGGTAGTTAACATCCATCTAATTGAATGTGAGGCCTTCTCAATAGAAGGGAATGCATGGCTGGTACTGTAAACCCAGCCAACCGCCTTTGGCTGATGAAGCTATGACCCTACAACTGCTACTTCCCTAAATCAGTATAATTCCTAACTGCACTGTAAATACTTACCCTTCCATTTGCAGATACATGTAGCTCTCATCCTTCATGAAAGAAGCTTCTTTCCGTAGCAGACAGAAAGAAATCCACAACCAGTAAAAATACAGAGATCAATTGGATATGTGTGTGTGTGTGTGTGTGTGTGTGTGTGTGTGTGTGTGTGTGTGTGTATGTGTGTGTAAAATAATAATAATTAAGGAAGACATGATCATGAATTTGACATGGAGTTGGAGGGGGAGAGAGAGGAGTGAAAATGATATAGAGTATTCATACATAAAATGCTCAAAATTTAATAAAATTTTAAAAACGGAGTAGAATATGTAACTAAAATTATGTTTCAATTAACTTGAGGAATTTCAATAACATTCACAGAAACTAGAATAATATCCCAATGTTTGTTTCAATAATGAAACAATTGCTTTCCAAAAATTTATTTTTGTCATGTATGCTTACACATTTAAAAATATAAATCTAACTTTGCAAAGTACATATACTGATTAATATACTGATAGCTTTGTGCTCAGTCTAGCAGTTATCATTCACGTGCAACTCACACCAACTTTAATGAAGTCCTTTGTTATTAAGTAATTTTTCATTGTTAATTTAACCCCAAATTGAAATGAGGCTACAGGAAAAGCAGAGCTAATCAAAAATCATTGTTTTAATTTTTAGAGATTGAAATTAAATGTGAAAAATAGATGTAAGAATGACACAGTTATTACAATTGTGAAAATTTCAATTCTTTTGGATCTGTTTTATACAAATGGAAAGGGAAACCCTTAAGAAAATTTTAAAACAGTGTCATGAATATATGAGAATCATTAAATATTGTAATTGAAATATTTTCATTGCAGTTAAATGGTCAGATTTAGCAGATACATTGAGCAAATGTCTTAAACTCATTTTCCTTTTTCAGTATGTCATTTTTATGAGATAAACATGAAATGAATGAATAAAAACTAAACTTTTTTATATTCCATTATCTCCAAATAACTATGTATCATAGAAAACATCCACATTATCATACAATGTACTATCAGATAAAATGCTTTTGCATCTTTAACAGGGAAATTCATATAAGAAATCCTATTTTTTGAGGTAAAAGGTAAACCTGTATCAGACACTCACTTTTCTATACCTTTGTGCATATATTTATTTTGGACATATTTAATTAGGCCTCTTGTGTGAACTTGAAATTTAGTGCTTATTTTCTACATTCTTATCACACTGTCTTCTCTATGCAAGCGTTAGTATATGTATATACTATGTATATGCATAGTATATATATGTATATATATAGTATATATATATACTCTCTATATATATGTGTGTGTGTATGTGTGTGTATGTGTATGTATGTGTGTGTGTGTATATATATATATATATATATATATATATATATATATATATATATAGTAGTAGTATATAGAAGAACCTAAAATGCACTCTAGACACATCCATAGCGTTCAACCTTAGTGCGACAGGCCCATCAGGAGTCATTGAAGAATTCACCAGATAAAATATGCAGCAATCGTGTCTGACTAAAAGGTAAAGTAGGCAAATCACCAATATTTAGTTGAAAGATCTGATAATCTATATCAAATAACTGATAGGAATAAAAGAATCAAAAAGGACATAAAATACGGAAACAGTTTTAACAATCAATTTCATCTAATTTGATTTCATAAATATTCCACTCATGTGGTCAGAAGAATATATGCTGTTTGCAGTTGAGCATAGAAACATTCTTGTCAATGAAAGAACTCACAATCATTAGAGAAAAAAGCTCAGAAAATTATGTTATCTGAATAATGGAATTAAATTAGGAAAAAGAAATGCACAAGTCAAACAAGGAATAAGGCTCCTGGTATTATTTTTATTACTTGTCAAACTACTGAATCTTGCTATGTACTCAATAAACCTATTTTCTTCCAGAAAAGGGAAAAAAGAAGAGGGAGTGGAGGTGGAAGAGGTAGAACAATAACAACAAATGAAATAACAAGATATTTTCATCCAAAAAAAAACTGAAAACAAAGCGTACAGTGTTTGTGTACCCCATAGCACTAGTCACAGTAGCAAGAAATGGAAACTACCTATGTATTCACCGGCTGATGAACAGATAAGGAAAATGTGGTACATTTGCCCAGTGGAAAATTGTTCAGCTATGATGAAAAAGGAAATTTTGTTGTGTACCATAGTCATATGTGTGATAGAAGAATAGTAGTACAACAATACTGAAATGAGCCAAGCACAAAATGACAAGTGATCTCACTCATATGTGAAATCTGAAAATGTCAATCTCACACAATTTGGGAGCAGCATGGTGGGTCCCAGAAGCTAAGATAAGAAGTGATTTAGATAAAATTTGATTCGCCGATGCCAAGTTAAATTTCAATGAGAATAAGAATGTTTGTTATTGCTTCATTGATTATTTCTTAGATCAGTAGTGTTTGGTTTTACCCTAGGTCTCTGGACTATCTAGTATCTAGTCCTTGGCTACCCAAGCAGTATTGGTTATGGGTTCCTTCTCATGAAATGGGCCTTAGGTCAAATCATCGGTTGGATACCCCCACAAGTTCTGTACCACCAGTGCCCTAACATAGTATGCAGGCAGGACAGATTGTAGATCAAGAGTTTTGTGGCTGGGCTGGTGTCTTCTGCATATATATTATAACTATTAGCTTATTCTTTTTAAGGAACTCCTGACTGTGAGAGTGACTGGGTCTCTAACTCTTGTGCCTGCACTTGGGACTCTTCCCTTCCCCCTGTTGGGTTGCCATGTCCAACATCCATATGACAGTTTTTCTTCATGTCATTATATTTTATTTTGTCATGTTTGGTTGTTATCTCTTAGAAGTTGGTTCTTTTCTGAGAGACAGAAATGAGAGATATGGAGGTGTTGGGAGGTAGGGAGGAAGTAGGAGGAATAGAGCTAGGGAAAACTATAATCAGGATATATGGTATAAGAAAAGAATTTATAAGCTGGGCATGGCCGCACACACCTTTAATTCCAGCACTTGGGAGGCAGAGACAGGTGGATCTCTGTGAGTTCAAGGCCAGCCTGCTCTACAGAGTGAGTTCTAGGACATCCAGAGTTATAACAGAGAAACCCTGTCTCAAAAACCCAGAAAAAAATTTCAATAAAAGAAAAATAAGTTTAAAAAATTAAAAAACAATAAAGAACAGAGAAAAATCAATGAAATAGATAACCCGAAGAAACAAGAAAAGAATAAAAACCAATACTCAGCCCTTTGATAGGCACATTAGATAAGATAGCCTATATTCTGATATCTCATGATGGCTTATTTAGCAAGTCTAAGAAGTTTACCCCAAAAAAGTCATAACTGAATTTATGTTTGATTCATAATTCCAGATGATATACAATAAAGGACCAAGAGGCCTTAAAGTTCCCCTCAGTTTGATGAACTGTTACATAAAATACTGTTGTAAATACTCATGTCATGAGTTCCCTTTTCTTAAAGCCTTTACTTTAGCAGACTTGATTGTGTGTTTCTTGACCTCTTTGAGATGAGGTATGCTTTATATAAGCTTCTTAGCAGTTTGATGAATCAGGGGTGTCTCTTTCTCTCTCTCAAAGAGGGGTGGAGTGTTGGGGGAATCAATTCCAAAAAAAGACAAATTATCTCACAGCTGTTCTGGTCTGTAAATTCCCTTCTGCTCAAATATTAAAAGATATTTTCCTTCTTTGGGTCCACCCAATTAACTTGAAGTCTTCAGTTACCCACTCTTGCTGATAAACATTTCTACTTCTTTGTTTTGGGAGACTTGCATGCACTAATCCTTGGTCCCTTTTTCTGTTATTGTAATAATACCAAGCCAAGTCTGCCTTGCCTGCCTCACATTCATTGTCTCAAGCAGTTTTTAGCTTGAGACTACTATGCCTTAGCAAAAAAGAAAAAAAAAAGCTTTAAACTATAATTATAATAGCACCAAAAGATAAAAAATATTTAAGACATAAATTCATAAATTGACAGAAAATGTGCAAAAATATGAAAGAAGGAAGATCTAAATACATACTGCACTCTACTCATAGGCCCTAAGTCTCAATAATGAAGGTGTAAATCCTCCTCAGAATGGATCTATTGCCTGAATGCAGTCATAACCAAAGTCCAAGAACGGATGCTTGCTGTATAGTAAAAATCGAGAAGCTGACTCTAAACGTGATATAGAAAACCAAAAATGTTCAGTTACTCGAAGCAACTTTGAAAAATAAAATGTTAGGAAAGTATGTTGTGGGATTTCAAGATGTTACATTAGTCAATACTGTATGCCATTGACAGTCATTGACAAACAGATCCACAGAACTGAAGAATCTGGGCACAGACACACACATGTAAAAAGAAATGATTTTCGACAATTGTGGAAAGGTGAGGAGGGAAAGAAATGATAGATTTCTAACAGATAGGAAAGAAAAATTGGTTACTCATGCAAACACAATGAACTTCAATCCAGATGCTATATCATAATTTAAAAAAAAAGAAGTCAAATTGTGTCATACATCAAATATAAAACTCAAACTCTGCAGATTCTAGATGAAAGCATACAATACAATCCTCATACTTTGGATTAGTCCAAGATTTATTGAAAATGAAAAAAAAAAGAGTGTGGTCACGATAAAAAAATTAATACTCAAATTTTACTATTTTTTTTAAATCTCCTTTCAATCATGTAAAATCCAAATGACAAAGATTATTTTAAGTCTACATTGAAAACTTCTCATAGATCATCAAGACAGCAAAACATTATTTTTTTTTTACTTTTTTGTATTGTAATATTATTACATTTTCCCCTTCCCTTTTCTCCCTCCATCACCTCTCATGTACCCTTTAACCCTGAGCTTTCTTTCAAATTCATGGCCTCCTTTTCTTAATATATTTATATAAATACATACATTATATATAATATACAAATTGTACATGTGTGTATTTTATGTGTATATTAAATATTTATATATGGTATATATATATATGAATTTAATTTATATATAATTAATTAATACATATATAAATATGTGTTCTTAAATACATAAATACAACCTCATCAGTCTATATAATTGTATATATTTTCATGGCTGTTTATTTGGTATTGGGTTTGTGTCTCCTAAAAATGTCAGAGTTACACTTATGAAGTCTCACCAGTAGGACTGCCTAGACATGTCCTGGACGAGAATAACACCAACAGGCATGCTAACACAGAAAGGGGAAGTCCAGAAGGCCTCAATCCTCAACAAAGAATTGCTGACAACTACAGGATGCTGCGAGGAGGGAAAGCAGTCCTCCTGAGGAAAAGTGCAGGAGCTAATTATACAATACCGAACCATTTGTTAACACGCAAAAGTATTTGTGAGATGGTATGCACAGAATGTATGCATATGAAACAATGTTCCATGTCAAACGTCATAAGGAAACTGAAAATTTACACCAATACATACCACCCACCTGTAGAACTCATAAAAATATAAAATGTTCACTGCCCAGAGCACTGAGGAGGAAGTACAAGAAAATGGAAATTTCTATACCTTACTGTGAACTTCTTCAGCACAAGAATATTAAACTCTCTAATCTCTGCACTGCCAGTAATAACTAGATCAGAGCATCTGCCCCACTAACCATTTTTTTTCTTATTCATAGATAAGCATTCATTTTCATTATAATTAGAAAACAAATACCCACATTTTCCCATATGACATACAGTATTGACTAATGTAACGTCTTGAAATCCCACAACATACTTTCCTAATATTTTTTTTCAGTTATTTAATAACGGAAAAATTTAATAATAATTTAATAATAAATTGTTGTAAACATTAAGTACTTGACGAAGGTTGGCTCCTAGATGTACAAAGTCAAAACTTATTAACATGGAAAAATATTCCCATGAACACTACAAAAGAAAAAAAATACTAAAAGAAATTAGTACAGTAGATTTCACACCATTCGCACTTAAATTATGTTGAATTGAATCACCATTGGAGTCCTTGTAGGTCATTTTGATTAATGAGCCTAGTAACGTCTGGACTTTCCATACATAAATATTTTTTCCTTTTCTTCCTTTGAAGGATAGACCAAACAAAATTAAAACAAATTGCCAAGTTGAAACAGGTCATTTCATCGATGCATACATTATATTCCTGAAGTAAAACAAATTGAGCTTTTAATATAGATATGGCACAACAACTAATAATTTTAACATGCAACATAAATAAAATATATAAAGTAGAATGAAACAAAATGTTTAATTCACCTAGTATTGCATAATGCATTGCTAAGGTAACCTTTGGCTTATAGACTTGTTATCTGAACTAAAGAAAAAAATACATTAGTGCCATCTCCTGGCTGACAGGATGCTCCAGCAACATATATTGTCCAGATAAGCCCTTTACTTAATAAGTGGATATATATATATATATATATATATATATATATATAAATGCTCAGTACAGGGAAAGACACCTTTGGTTTTACTTCAATAGTCATATTATTTCCAAAGCAGAGTAAAGGATAATTTAATTTTCATCTACATAAGATTATTACATTTCTACTGTGTAGGACATTGTCTCAACTTACATTATGAATCATTGCAAGTTTAATGCATACTTGGAGAATTTATATCTATATAAGGTAACTTGTACTTAAATATAAATTTTAAACCTATTAATTCTAATTATGAATCGATATTAGAATTGCTGAGTATTCTGAGTGCACTAAGTCAAAGAGATGTGTATGAATTTTCTCATGTTAAATATTTATTTCCTGTCTAAGACAGGAAGAATTCATGTCTTAAAAGTCTTCCTTGATGTACATCTACTTATCTACTACAATTCTAAGAGAGTTGGAAGGAAAGATGTCAGAGTGGTTACTGAGGGTCTCGAATTCCCAAATAAACATTTTTTATACTTCCTTCAAATTTTTCCCAATGGGAAACTCTTTAATTGTATCTTTACAAACTCATTTTAATGTCTCTGACATCTTTCTGGATGGTCATGGTTATTAGCCCTACTGCCCCACAGGCTCAAATTTAATCTACTGGGCTCTGCTATGTGGGTGACCCCAAAACGTCTCGACTTACAGCTTCACCTCTCTTCTGTGTATAAAGCCAAGTCACAATTCCATTTTAGTTAAATATACAGTCTCACGTGCGCACACACTCTCTCATGCACACTCTGTTCTTTCTGCCATCTGCCCAGGTGAAATCTTCATCCAGCCACCCTTAGCCATGTTCAATAATCCATCCATGTCTCTCTCCTCACCACATCACCTCTTTGCTACATCACCTTCCAATTCTTGCTGCAATTTTCATTATTCTAGAGAAGTGGGCATATACGTAGCTTAAGCAAAATACTAGTTTTGCTGTTTCAAGCAAATAAATGTATGGACTCAGTTCACAGTTCACAGGACATTTTGTGAACAGGGTTGATCCATAAGAAACATAACTGGGTTCTCCCCATGTGAAGCTGTTTAGCAAGGGACCAGTTATTGCATCATCCGGAAGCCCAGTTTCCTCATTTAGGTACTGAGAACAACAGGAACACATCATAGAGTTCATTGAGCACCAAATGATAGCATAGTAGTGATTTGATTAATGCTTGATCCTGCGATCCATAAGCACTATTAAAAAAATTCTCCATCACCAAGTGAATAAAAACCAGTTTTCATCTTCTATTCTCATCCACTTAGATTTGTCCCTGATTGCTCGCTTTTTTTAATTTTTTTTTCTTTTATTTGCTTGTGTGACTCTGGATTTGTAATCAAACTCACTGTTGCCACATCTTTCACCAACCTCCACAAAAACAAATAAATGAATACATACATACATACATACATACATGGGATTTTCAAGCTGTGATCTTTGCTAAAACGGGCCTATATGCCTTTTATTACCACCACATCAAAATCTTATTTAAAGCAATTTAAAATTAAAATTCAATTAAAAGCAAATTAAATTAAAGGAAATTAAAAGCAAATTCAACATTACTACAAAGCAAGAATGAAATTTCATACACCTGACTCTAACAGCCTGCTCTCTGTATACATTGTGACATCAGAGAACCCCTAAAATATAAATTGGCTATCTTATGCACATATAGGTGATCCCTAAGAATGTCCTAAATAAGTGCAGGAATCGTATCTTAATACAAAAGCTTTAACACCACATGTTAGCTTCTAACTGTATAAAGAAGTGTATGCTCTTTATAAACTGAGTTATTTTAATGTCTCTGTAACTGTAATTCTGAAAATCAATGACTCATTAGAGGCCAGGGTTGTTTTGTTCTAGGTTCAGTCTATCAAGCAGAGAGAGAGTGGCAGAGCAGCACAGCTCATGGCAACAGGAACATGCTGGAAGCTGTTCACATTGTGCTAAACCATGATACAGAGAAGGTTGTGGGCAGGGCTCAATCTTCAAAGACTCACCTCTAGTAACCTATTTCTATGAGCGAGGACTCAACCTCCTAAAGATTCCACAGCCTCCTCATGCGTGCTGCTGACTTGGAACAAGTGTTCAAAAGGTGCTTTTGGATAACTTTTCAAATTCAACCTCAAATTTTTTCATGTGGTATAAAATTCACTACTTCAGAGGAAATGTGAATACTGAGGAGGAAAATTATTTTTCTGATGAAATAATGGATTAATGGGTATTAAAACCATCAAGCCATAGTTACTAATAATTTCCAGGAAGAAATGGTTTTATGCCTCTATTTTCAAGTGACTGTCCTCTAGATAATTTTACTCTATGATAGAAATAGAATTTTAAGCAATAGTCTGGCCTGATATAAAAGATCACTGAAATTTTCCATTGGATGCTCTTTCTGTTGCTTCGAGAACTGACCATCAAATGATAGAGAAACAGACAAGGACATGGCAGGCCTGAGTGAACAGACACTGTCATTTCGTGAACCCAGATTAAAAACGATAAAATAAAAAGATCAATTTACTAATTAAAAGTGCTCCTTTTAACATGAGAATTCCATTTAATAGTAATTAGGTATAAAATCTTATAGTTGGATAGGACAAATCATACATCAAGCACATCACCACTTCTCTGTAGTTATTTGAGCTCAGGAATGTGAATTTTCAACCACGTTTAAAATGAAAATATTTGCGAATGGAAATAAAGATTCATTTCCAAGACCTAAATGTTTCAAAGACACAGCTCCACTATGACAGGTGCCCAGAGCTGCCTTGCACTGAGTATAGAAAAGTTAAAAAAATGTGAATCTCAGGAAAGGCGCCTAAGATAGTTTTCCTTTCTTGTTGCCTGTGTTTTGTTTTTGGAGAGGAGATAATTTACAACCATATAAATTTTCATCACCATAGTCAATAAACTTGAAATGGAAATAAATAATTGGGAGTGATTAAAAAATATTTGAAAATATGAGATGATCAGAAGAAAAAAAAGGAAGTTAGACGCAGAAATCAATGTGCTTTTGTATTAAGATAGATAACCTTGACCAAAACAACGTAGCTTGGCAATTTCATCCTTACAAGTTTGTAATTTCCTTGGAAGAAAACCTACAACGTCTCTACCAACAGCAGATGGGTGAACTTGATCTGTAATGACGCCCAGCATTCATACTATGTTCAGACTAGGAGTCTGAAAACCCAGAAAAAGGGCAGCGAACCAGAGAAAGGCAAGTGACCATGGTCTCTGAGCCAATCTAACCAGAGCCCCTGCTTCTGATCAGCTTGTTTCCAACCTCCTCATACCTGCAACCTCCAATCAGAGCATCCCTGGACAATTCTCTTTCTTCACTCTGTTTTCCCACTTCCTGTCTGCCTTGTGGAGGGGATTGGGGTGGGGGAAAGTTCTGTTAAGCACAAGTGATTGCACTTGCCTTCTTTCCTATATCTTACTCATTTGACCAGAATTTCCATAGTCTTTTAACATATTTTAATTCTCTAGAGAATCATCTTTCATGCTGCTACTATGTATCTTCTGAACTAGAGCATCAAAGAACCCTCAAATACATGAATGTATCAATTTTTCCTAGGAATCAATATTAAGTCAAGATGCTTGGAAGGCCTATTTAGAGATGTTTTAACGTGGAGTGAGTGTCCAACAAGTCTTGCTGGTCTTGTGCTGGGTACAGGTTATTGGACACAGATACACTCTCTCTTATTTAATAGTGCTATCTGTTTCATCCTAAATACACAAAACAATCAGATCAGTAAGAAATGTTCTTCGGCAGCAAATTCCAAGGGCCAAAAATTGCCTGCCATATGTAGTAAATACTATGACTAAACACAAGGCTTGATAGTCTTCAGTGAAATTATTGAGTAGTTGGTTGCTACAGAACTGAGAAAGCTGGAAATCTTCACAAGCCAAGACATGTCAAACGTATGAGCTTCAACTAACAATGCAGGTATTCATTAAGGTATATTCTGCTTCCTGACATGGAGATGTTCTCCCTTGGTGGTGGAGATAGATTGGATAGGGCTATATGGGAAGATGAATTCCCTGTGCTTATCCAAGTACAAATAAGAAGGACTCGGGTAAAAGCATCTAACTGAAAGCCCTAGAGACAAAAAACTAAGTCAAACATCAATCAGAGTTTTGTTTTGTCTTTTGAAGAAATTCTGCAGTGCTGAACTACAAAAATAAATACAAATGATCTCTGTGATAGCTAGAAGATGCCTTGAGCTAACATCCAGAACCTGTGTTTTACTGTCTATAATGACTCTTGGATATAGCTTGGAAATAGTGTGCATTGTAACAGTGAATTTTTGGAATCTACATTAAGTCCATTCATTTTCTTATAAAAAGTATCATTGGAGTAAGTTAACAGTTTTGTAAAAACAAAGTATTATTGGAATCAAGTAAAAATCATTAATTTCTATCTTCTACAAGTGTTATGAATTTTGAATTTATAGAAATTATATGTATTACAAGCTACTTCTTTGAGAAAAATAACTGTGTTTGTTTCCTAGGCAATTTAGTTTTTAGAAAAAAAAAGAAAAGAAATCACTTAGCAGGAAACAGTGCTAGAGGCTATACAACCAAGCAAAATAATCGTCAATGCCAGACCCTATGGGGATGTGGACTTGGCTGGAAGATGCATGGCAGAGTTCCAAAATGGAAAACACACACACACGCACACACACACACACACACACACACTCACAGAAAGAGAGATAAAAGGGCTACCAACATCAATGTGCGATTCTCTTCAGTGTTCCCTGAGCACTAACAGGATTCGCCCGGAGTTAAACTCACCAAGTAGGACAAAAGGACAGTGTTCACTGAATAAATCCCACACCGTCTGCCTCTCACTGCCCAGAATGAAATCTTTGCTGCTTCCCCAAGGACATTCAAATATCCACTAGAATTGCCAGAAACTCCAAAGAAAGATCTATATGCATTACATTATATTGAGTATATTAGTACACACACATATTCGTATTTTACTATAGTATGTTCATATATATAAATGTAATGCTGTGTAGACATATATAGACAGTGGACTTAAACATTAAAGAGACCAAAAATGAGTAGTTCTCTATTTAATCCAATATTCAAAACCTCTTCTCTAGACTGCTGAATTCAGTTCTCCCTGACTTCCTTCTCAGTCACAGTTGTATTTGTAGTGTCCTTATTTCAAACCAAAGCACTCCGGGGAAGAACCATGAAACCATTAACACCGTGGCTGGGATGAGCTTCTAGGATGCTGGAGGACTCTCCTGAGATGCCGGATCAGCCAGAGTTTACCCTACGAATCAGGAAGGTATAATTTCATCAGCTCCAGAATATCCTTCTATTCAAAGGCATAGGCTTAGCTGTACAAATGTGCTTAAATTATACTCATTACTAACCAAGAGACTTTAAGAATTTCAAAGTGCCACAGAATCAATTGCTAATTTCTAAATGGAGTTTTAACAGCATGCAATCGTTAAGTTTTTATAGTTCTTAAATTAGCTGAAAAGTGAAGAGTCATCTCATGGCCATTTTTAATGTGTGAATGCCATTCAGGCAGATGGATAGTTTTGGAAACAGAAATAACCATTGTTTTGGGTTCCCACCAAACAAGGTATTTCTTGTCTCTTAGCATCTAATGTGATCTCCCTGGCTTGAAATGAGGATGAAGATCATTTTCTGGGAGTCAGAGCTGATAAACAAAGCAATTAGGAGTCATACATTAAAAGCACTCACTGCAATACAAGTCTAAAGTTTAAAAATGCATTTTGTAAATAAATATTTACAAAGCATTTGCTTAAACAGGAATAATTTTATGAAATGAAATAACTGGATAATTAACAACATTTTTTATTGAATATGTTGTGTGATTGGCACAATTCTAACTCATTTAGTTTGCAGTATTCTAATTTATATTTTGTGAAAAAAGACACTAAGATGAAGAAAATGTAAATAATGTTGGTCAGTGTCATTTTTGCACTTACTACTAGGAGATGTATCCATGAATTTTGATTTCTTGTCATTTGAAGTCTTTTTATTCTGAAAAATCCTTAGTCTAGAAATGGATACCTTATAATTCTGTAAGAAGGTAGCTAGCATCTAACCTACAGCTATGCAAATTTGAAAGTGCAGACCAGAACCTGGAGTTTTTTGAATCAGCTTTCTGTAAGTCGATCCCAGGCTGTTTTCTGCCCTCAGGAAAGCTGCAGTACAAGGTATCCATCATCACTATGCAGGGGAACTTTTGCAGAAGTAAAGCAGCCCTGCAGTCTTCAGACACTCATTTAAAAATGCTTCCTGCAAGGCAAACTAGCTTCTGCCCCAAGAAGGAAAACATCTGACTAAATGTATCACCATCACTACCCCTGGGGACAGAAAACTTTTAAAATTTATGGATTGATGCAATGTCTGCCAAATGCAGCCCTATCTGTCTTTTGAGCATTTCTTTATTTGTAGATCAATAACAGCACAGTGTAAAGGAAATCGATTTTGTAAGTAAATTAGCAAATTTGAAATTTTCCTAAGTTGCTAAAATTTAGTAAATTTACTAAACTGTTGAAGATTCTTATTTATTTGGAAAATTATTCCATGTACTAACATTTTTACAAGGTTAAGAATTATCCTTTTGTAGATGAGACTGACTTGTTCTGTAGCTTAGATTATCTCTTTGCTCCAGTGTCATGAACAAAAGTCAATTCAATATAGGTCCAAATCAAAAGCCACCGTGAAAAAAAGAATTAGTGTTTCAATTTTTAGATGATTTTAATGTGATCAGACAACAGCTATTTGGCTAATTAAATTCTGGTTATTTTTCACATTTTATCTAGGTTGTTTTTTTCCATAAGTTACTGCTCAAAGCTACAGTTCACAGGCCATATCTCTTAACAAACACTCATTATAATCAAAAGTAAAATAAAACTTACATACTACAAGCATGTTTCTGATACTCCCATGGAATTTTCTTTACGGGATTTTAGATACTAGTCCCAATATTTAGCTTACACTATAAATATTAGACAATTGTTTCTTAAGTCTCTGTGACTCAAGTTTCAGGCAGACTTGCAAGAGCCAACAACTTGTGCCACAAAGCTATATGCCACAAAGCTATAAGGACTGGACTTCTGCTGACATGGCCTGGCTTGCCACAACTGATCTGAATCACAGGGAGCATCAGGAAAAACCATTAGGACCATCTAGTCAGCTCGTCAAATCCTTCCTCACAGAAAGCCCAACTGAAAGCACAAAGCACATGTAAATGGCAGTCATCTTTGCACATTAGTTCCCAGGAGTATCAAGTGACCTTTTTTTTTCCTTTCTGATTTTGTTTCTAAAATTGCTGAAAATAGTGTCAACTGTCTGGAAATTCTAATGTGATAGTTGAGTTTCTTAGTAGGGAAATAGTCTTACAGGCAGTTTTCATATCCATTAGAGAAATTCAAGGTAATACACAATGTTATCCAGATACAAATGTGGAGTGCCTACTAGACATAGATGAAGGAAACTGTAATCTTTGCCTTAAAATAAAATTAATTTCCAATTTGAAATATCCAAAATTATTTGCTATGAACTAATATAAACAATTTTTTTGTTTTTGTTTTTTTCTTTTTGAGACAGAGCTTCTCTGTTGTAACTCTGGCTGTCCTGGAACTCACCCTGTAGACCAGCCTGACCTCAAACTCACAGAGATACTCCTGCCTCTGCCTCCCAAGTACTGGGATTAAAGGTATGTGCCACCACCACCCAGAAACAATTAATAATTTTAGAAATACCTATAAAATTCCAATCAGACTTTTGCATCACTTAGTGTTTTTTAGTCAAAATTAATTTTGGGTGAAATCTTCAAAAGTAGTAATTGATTTTAAAAAATTACAGCACTGAAAACAAACAAACAAACAAACAAACATTTGCATGAACATGAAAGACAAGACTTGAAACCAAACAATCTTTAAATAATTGTTAATGAAGATCATATTTTTAGCATTATACATCAAACTATAGTCTTTATTAAGTGGCAATTTTAACGAATTAGGCAAAATTCTTTGAGATATTAAATTTCCCATTTAGCTTTAAATCATGGTTCAAGGAAAATCAAGCTTCAGGAAAGTCATTTAACTTTTTAACCCATTCTTTCTTATACCAAAAAAAAATTAGTTGAAAGAACACAACAGAAACAAATAATCAAGTAGACATCTCTCTGAAAAAGATATACAAAGGACAAGGAAGCACACACATACTTTAAAAAGGAAAGTTCAACATCACTACTCATCAGAGATCAAAGAAGTGGAAACTGAAGTCACATTGAAATATCCTCTTACCACAGTTAGAATATATATTTCAAAAGAGAAAACATAGACAATACTAGTCAGGATGTAAAGGAGAGATCTTACACATTATTGGTAGGGATGCAAATTGTAACTAAGCTATGGAGCCTGCTAGGGACGTAAAGTATGTAGTCATTATGAATTACAACACACAGAAAAAAGAGACATTTTATATAGAATTGCTATATCATCTGGAAATCCCACTCTTGAGTATGTCTTTAGTGAATATGAAGTCAGTATGTCAAAGAAGCTCTATGCTTCCCATGTACTTTGCAACATTTTTCCCAATAACAAGATATGGAATGTGCTCATTTACCAGTAGACAGAATGTGGTATAAGTGCACATTCAAATATTGTTCGGTTATAAAAAGATGAATTTTAACATTTGCAGCAACATATATGGAACTTGAAATCCTTGTAAAATTGCAAACAAGAAACAACATATTCTCACTTAAATAGAGACACTAAAAGGCAAACTTCAGTGGAAGCAGAGAATAGCATAGTAGTTTCAGAGCCTTTGAAGGGTCTGGGAAAGGGAAAGTGGAGACAAAATAGACAATGGTTATAGGAGTATAGATGGGTAAGAGGACTAGCTTCTAATAATTTATACTTAGAGATGACAATCTTTAACCAAATATAGCCATTAGTGAAAACTTTAATGTTTCTGATATGAAGAAATCATGGTTGGTTGGTTGAGATTACTGGACATGTCAATTACCCTTATTTTGTGTAATTTCACTGAACTACCACACTGTACCCTGCAAATATATGCAGCTACTGTATGTTGATTTAAAATTATATACCTATAATCCCTGTAATTAGGAGGATGAGGCAGGAAGATTGTCAAAAGTTCAAAGCCAGCCTAGGTACAATGTGGAATCCTGTCAAAAAATTTTAAAGAAGCAGAAACAACAGCAAAAAGAACAGCATAGAACAAAGGGAAAAGATACTATTTAAGGGGTCAACCAAAACAGCATAAGGACACATGGTATAACTTCACAGGTATATTTTTAAATTCTTTAAGATTTTTAAAGAAATGTATTTATGGTATATACAAGATCCTATGTTAAGTTGGTTTATATGTAATTAATCTCTAACTAAACGTATCATTACTATAAGAAATAAGTCACCATACATGGGGTAGCCTGGTGCTAAGAGATGAAAATGAGGAAGGCCAAGCAACTGAAAGAACCACAGGAAGGGGAAGGGGTGGGAGGCAGAAATGACCCAGAAGTAAATAGACATAAGACCTGGTCATTTCATAGAGAACACCAGCCTTGAGGCCAACAGGCTCTGTAAGCTCTCCACCAGCCTTGAGGCCAACAGACTCTGCAAACTCTCTGTTCCAGCGAGAGGCAGGTGAACATCTGTGAGTGGTGGTTCAGTAGATTTCAACATAAGAAATCTTTGCCCTCACAGCACACCAGTGCACAAATCCACAGCTCTCAGCTCCTTGTATTTGTGAGTTTACATTCCAGTCTAGGAGAACACTGAGAGAGGAGAGTGGCTTTGATTATAATTCAGATCTCTGTGCCTACCACATATGTCAGATACTTAAATATTGTCTAATAAATGAGAAAAATAGATTTAGTTGAAAAATTAGCTTTCACATCCCCTCAGCCTTCAACTTTACCCAAATGCACAAAAGGAGAGCCAAGTTAATGATATCAAGTTCAATCATGCAGAAAGCAATAAGAAACAGGGAATTGCAAGTGGGAAGAGAACTGAACAGAGGAAAAAAGAATTCTAGCAGTTTAAGTGGCTTGCAAAATTTAATGTGCATCACTTGGAGGGCTCATAAAACTCTGATGTCTCGGCCACGTGCAATAGGTTCTGATTCAATATATCCAGGATAGAAGCAAGGATTCTCATTCCCATCAAGCTCCAAGATGGCCTTGGCACTTCCGGCCAAGGTATTCTATAGCAAAGAATGAACTTCAGGGAGTGGGAGGCTGGTCAAATGTGAAAGGGAACATTACTTGAGAAGAAGGATAATTTGCCTATAAATAAAGAGGCATTGCATTATACTACACTGCAGAATGGCTCAAACATTACATTGGTGCTTAACAATTGTCTGTTAAGTATGCCTTCCTCTACTGTTTTAAGCAAGTCATTAAGATGAATATGTCTGGATATTTTTAGGCAAGTCTTGAATTTTTTTCTTCCAATAGCACAAAATTGATAGCACTCTTGTTTTCTTTCAGACGTCCCAATCAGAACGCTAACTATATGGCCCATTTTACTTGTAAGAATGAAATACAAAGGATATGTAAGCTAGGAAGTGTTTGTTCTTCTGTGTCAGTGCAAGACAGTGAATGTTCTGGTGAAAGAAAGCAATGAAGAACTTTATCTCCTTCCGAACTTTTCAAAAGATCTTTGAAAAGTACCAAACACCAGAAGCTGTCAGCACAGAGTGACAGCACTCTGTCACCCAAACACAGAAGAAAACAGGTACCAGATCTGGAGCCAGGATGATTAATGGTGAGGAGCATCTTAGCCCAGAGAAAAGATTTGACTGTCAGAGGTGAGACTTTCTAAGGACACACTTGTTCGGATGACATAAATATTAATGCCCAGAGATTCTGACTCAAGAGGGCTGAGGATGAAATTGTCTTTCTGTAAGCATCTTGGGAAATTCAGATACATGCCATTTATTGACTATAATTTGAAGAACACTTCAGCATGAACAGGCTAGGTCTGATGCATTACTGTTCTTGGCAGAAATGGCATTTTCAAATTCTTAACCCAAGGGAATAACTGATAATGAAAAGAAATTTGAGGCTCAGCAGTGAACAGTACACACTGTTCTTGCAAAGGACCCAAGTTCACTTTACAGCACTCAAGTTGGGTAAGTCACTATGTTCTGCAACCCCAGATCTAAGGATTCTGATGCTTCTCCTGGTCTCTAACAACAACCAAACATACACAAACACACCCACAAAGGTACACATGCACACACACACTAAAAAAAGTAAAGTAAAATAATTTTTTAAAAGAAAAAATACAAAAAAAAAACCCCAGCAGATCACACACTGGTGTTTCTTAACTACAGAGAACATTATAGCTACAATATAGCTCTAAGATGTCAATTCAGTTTTTCCAGTATGAGGACAAGAGCACAGGCTAAGACAAAGACCTGAGACTCTAACCAGTTTAATAATTTCAACTTCATGAAGAAATTACTTGCTAGTATCAGCAAGTTATACTAGGGGAATCTGTAAATTGCTTCCCAAAAAAAACCCTCTTCAGATTCAAAGGCAGTAAATACTGCCAATGAAACTGGGAAGAGTTGTCATGTGAGATAGAAGAACAACCTACAGTCTGATAGCCCCTTGACTACTGTAACTTGGAAGTTTACTTTGTAGTAGTACATTATAATCATTTACCCTCAATTTAGGGAAAGAAAAAGGAAGGATAGAAAGGAATCTTCACTGCTTTTATAGATGGCCTTGATAGAGAAAGAAAGGTAGAAATCTTCACAGCCTCTTTTAGGCTGTCCTAAGCTTGGAGAGTACTAGCTGACAGTGAGTCAGACTAGCGTCTTGGCTCACTATCTGCAAACCCAGTCTTTCCAGCTGCTTTTCTTCTATGCAAGAATCAATACAATAAAGACAAACCAACCAATGAAACACCAACCAACACCCTCCCATAAACCCAAGTGGCACACAATCCCAAGAACAAGCTACAGGTGCCAAACCACCTGCACCTCACCAAATTATAGCCACCTGCTCAAGCATTCCAAATCAAACTCATAATCACCCACCACACTTGGGATGGAAACATGAACCTAGCCCAAATGCCATTTTGCATTTCTAAAGAAATCAAAATAACAAAACCTTCTTCTAAGTGTCTGGTTACATTTCTTTATTTAGTAGAATTTCCAAAACCTGTAACAAAATTTCCTCTGATTCTAGATTCCTTTCCTCTTACTTATAGTAATGTTTACAAGACTCAATGTTGACATACTAAAACTATCTGCATACATGTGCATTTCCCATAATTTATGACAGTGTTGAGTGTATCTTTGACATTGTGTTACCTCCTAGGTCACACATGAACATTTTAATGCTATTTGCTATAAAATTGTATTGACAATATCCAAGGAATGTAACAGCATTTTAGTTATTATCAGAGTGAATGATGAAAGCAAATGCTGACAGAAATCATTTGTGTAAAAAGCAAGACTTTTAGTATAATCATCATAGACTCCAGAGATCATTCTAACTATGAGTATACTAGTTAGTAGTCTATTCCAGATTAATTTTTTCTCAGACTATAGGAAGAAAATCTGGCTATTTCAGAAAGTGGAGAGATTCCACAGTCTCCAGGTATAATTTTAAGTACAGGAGAACATTACTGAACATCTATCTACATACTTTGCTAAATGGCTATGTCTGAAAGGATGAGTCAAATCACATTAAAATGAGTACTTTTCAAGACTGCATCTGAAAGTATGTTTTAGAATACAGGTAATCAGAATAGATTACATTTTAAAAAATACTCTATTTTCTAATTCTAAGGTAGACTAACCACATACTTATTTCCAGTGTTTTATTTTTTTAGACATCTTTTTCAGGCTTTCAATGTCAGTACTGTTTCTTACAATTAGTTGTCATTTACCTTCATAACACTGTCAGCTAAATAGTTTTATGCAGCCAAGAGGGGGAGGAGAGGTAAAACCATAGTAACTGACATTCGTGGGGTACTGTAAACCAGACACCATGCAATACAGGAATTCCACATGCAAAATGTCATTTATATGTGACAAGAAAGTATAAAACTGGATTCTTTAGATGAGGAAAGTAAGCCTGGGAAAGGAGAGTAACTTTTTTAAGACACATGGTTATCAACTTGTGGGATAGCAAATGAACAAGACTGGTTCCAACACCTATGATATAGCTTCGAAAGAAGAAAAAAAGAATCAACAGACAACGTGTGTGTGTGTGTGTGTGTGTGTGTGTGTGTGTGTGTGTGTGTGTTGGTGGGTAGATTAGATCATCCTGCAGATGCTTTCATCCTACGCCCTGATGTTCACTGGGTGAAATCAGAGTGGTATTTACCTGTCCACTTCCAAAACGGACTGAATAAATATCAGGAAGAGCAGCTGCTGGGCTTCCCTGGCTGGATTACAGTCAGTGAGTCAAACAGATCCACTTAATGCTTGATTATAGGCAGCTGCCTTGGTTTGTATTTCTTTTGCTGTGACAAAATAGTCGGACAAAAGAAACTTAAGGGAGAGTTCACTTTGGCTCACAGTTCTAGGTAAAGTCCATCATGATTGGGAGTAAAGACAGCATGAGCTGGAAGCAGCTAGTCACAACTTGTCCTGATTCAGAAAGAGAGCAATGAATGCCCTTTTACTCAGCTACTGCTTCCATTTAGTACAGTGGAGGATCATGCACAGGGAATAGTCCCTCCCACAGTGGGTAAGTATTCCTACCTCAACAAATGAAATAAAGAAAATCCCCAACAGTCATGACTGAAGCCCATCTCCCAGGATACTTTGAGCCCATCAAGTTGACTACATTAACTATTACAGCAGCCGTATTACCCTGAGGAGTCCTAAAACTGACATGAGTGTCTATTTTTTCATACTGCATTCAAAAGTATTTCTAAGAATCTTTTTTGTACTTAATGAAATTCATCCAAATAGTTTTCAAGTTACCTTTTGAACATCAGTGACTTCTTTTCCTTTAAATGTTATGTTCTGGGTGACCAAGGGATGTATTAACAAGTATTTTACCTGGTCCAGTTCATGATACATTCCTTTCTCTTTCTCCATACTAGGATATAACTTCCTCAGTACATTTAATCTACTCATTATCAGCCTAAGGAAGTTGATGTGAGCTTGTAGTGTACCCAAAGAATCATACTATTGGCTTCCGAGACAAATTATCCCAAACATTAACTTACTAGATACCTACTCCTAAAAGAATCGCTCATTTGCATTATTTTTCAATTACAAACTTGAGGGGGTTCAATAAAACAAGTGGTTCTCATGGCACTTTTAGCTAAATGAATTTAGTAGTTTTGTTCAAGTAAGCACTACACATGAAGGTTGGGTAATTTTCAATTTAAGAAAATGTGCTACCAATTTGTTTCTTTTAATTTAGGGGAGGAAATGTCATTGCTTAAATAATTAACTTAAAGGCAGCTGCCATTAAAATCCCTAAATCTACTACTTGAGACAGTCCTGGCAATTTATGTGCACACTTAATATAAGATAAACCATGATAGATTTAGAATGCATATATGTATGTATGTATATATGTATACGCACATATATAAAGTAGAAATGAATATATTTATTTTCTGTGTTACGTAAAATTTTCCATATCTAACAGTTTCTATGTTAATATAACATAGAATAATTCAAAAATGCTAAAATGTGTGTGTGTGTGTGTGTGTGTGTGTGTGTGTGTGTGTGTGTGTGTGTGGTTAAAGGAAACAGAAAGAATAGCAGGTTCCTTCCTCAGATTCTCCCTTTCCTTGGGAGAATCAATAATTTTTTTCAAAGTTTTTATTTTAGTTCTTTGAGTGATTAATTTCCTTTCCTAAACAATTTTGTTTTAACTACATTTTATTATGTTATCAATTTTATAAATTGAATACTGAATTTCTAATATGATAAATACAGATGACTCCTTTAACTTCATCTTCCACTGCTAATATGATTTTATCACTGATCTGGTTGGTCAACTGTACAAATTTAAATAATGTATTCATAGAATCTTTTAACCCACAAGCCATAACTGGAATCTCTTGAGTTCTCATTTATTAAGATGACATGTTGCCTCCAAGGGTCAAGTAGAAATTAAGCCTATAAATTATTTCCCTATAAATGAGTGCTCAAATTATACTTCCTACTCATAGTGCCATTGTATGATGGCTGTGTTCTACAAAGGGAATTTTTTTTAATCATCTCTTTTTGGTGGATTTACCATAACAGAATCTCCCTCCTTATTTTTGGTCCTTTTCGAATTGGATCATTTCAACAGCTCTTTAGAGGTATAGTTGGTACATAATTACATACACAATTACCTACACAATTTTTATTTTTAGTAATTTCCACCTACATAAAAATTGTGATGAGAAATAGTGTAGGATCCCCCTATGTCCTTCACCTAGGATCCTCTGATGTTAAATTAAGATTAAAAATAACATTGGTACAAGACCAAACTAGCCAGGATTCTCCAGAGAAACTGAATCATTATATACGGTCAGAGAAGATGAAATGAGTATCACTATATCTGCCAACACAGTTACAGAGGCCAACAAGTCCCTCAAGATGACACTTTCAATCCAGAGAACCAAGAAACCAAAACTCAGTCCAAGAACAAAAGAAAAAAATATGCTGTGTCTCTCAGTGAAAGACTTGAGGTGGCTCTTTTGGATCTCAGTGGGTGAGATCTAATTAATGATGAGCACAGACATCCCAAGACAAAACATAGTTCAAAAGGAGTAAGATAATTCACCCTTCTTCTGCCATCTTTTTATTTGTTTTGTTTGTTCTGTTTTACTTGTACTCTCAATGAGTTGAATGAATCTCCCACATGGACAGAGATTTTCTTTACTCATTTATTGATTGAAGCCCTAATCCCTTCTAGCAAAAAAACAAGGAGTAACCCCAAAAAATGTATTATCATCTGTTCGAGCATGTATTAGTCCATCAAAGTAACATAACATTAACCAAAAGGTTTTATTTGCTTACAGACTTCATTTGGTTTTAACATCTCCAACTTCTGTGCTTTTTCTTTTATGAATGTATAGTATATGTATTTATTGGGGCAATGGGGACAGTATCATGGCATGTGTGGGGAAGTCAGATGACAACTTCCAGGAGTTGGTTCTCTTTTTACATCCCGTGGGTCTAAGATATTGAACTAAAGTCAGCAGGATTGACAGTCAGCATCTCTACTTGCTGAGTCATCTCATCTGCTCTAATGTGCTTTTTCTATCCCAGCTCACACGTTGTCTTTAACTATTATGCTTCTTCCACAAACTACATTGGCTCCTGAGACTCTCATTGGCCTCTATGACTTAGACACATTTAAAGAGTAGCTGTCTAGTACTCTGTGGGCAGGTCCTCAGTTTGGAATTTGTTAGTGTAGAAGATTAGAAGAATGAGGTTACATATTTGGGAGGGATTGAATATTACATTGAGTAGAATATTCATGAAACGATATTGGAACAAAATGTCCTAAGAATATTTAATCTGCACTGGTGATGTTAAAATTTGTTTGGGTGGTGGTGGTTAGGGTTTCCTATGTATGCTCAGATCTTTAGTTCATTCTATAAATACTGACTTTTTTGTTTTCAGAATTTCAAGGTTATTACATAGTCAAGGTAAAAAGTTTTAATGGATATTTGATTTGAAGTATTTATTGTGCCTTTGGTTTACCTTTTTGTTTACTCAACCGTGTCTGACACAGAATTTTAAAATTTGATAAGTGAAATATTTGAAGTTTTATAGATAGTGTTTTCTCCCTGTACACTGGATGTGCTTTTGATGTTTTATCTAAAACTCTTACTCAACACTAACAAAATCAAAATTTCAACAAAGATTTCTTTTAGAAGTCTTACACTGATTCTTGTTTTATATTTATATTTAGATCAACGTTCATTTATAATTAAATTTTATGAAAATGGCAATTCATGGGTTGAGATTTATGTGTTTGTCAAAAGTTTGTAAATGCCCAATTTGGGCATTAATTATCATTTTAGTTATTGTCATTATCATTTTTAGTTATTGCTGCACAAGAATCCATTGAAAACTTAAGATGTGCTTTCCTTTGTTAAATACATGCAATATGTACTTCTCTCTCTCTCTCTGTCTCTCTCTCTGTCTGTCTCTCTCTCTCTCTCTTTCTCATTTTACTCTTGTCAAAATAGTAAGATAAGGTTCATACTGAGCCACAGTTGATTATTTTGGACCAGGAACATGGATTTGGGAAGCTCTGAATAACATGCTCCAACTTGAAATGCATGAACTTGTGTTAATTATAGAAGAAAAGAAATAAATCAAGACACTTAAAAATAACACCAGTGAAGACCACAGGTAGGCAGGTTACAGCCCATCAGGGGAATTTCTGTTGCAGTTTTCAAATGCTCTTTGATAAAATTCTTAGCTCTTAGGTTGCTAGAATCTTGTAGTCTGATAAATTAATACATCCCAATGGCTGTGTCTAACATTTGAAAGAATGTTTGGTCTGACATAGTGTTGGGGAAAAGTTGTCTATTAAAGGAACTACAGATAACTCAAGAAATTGGGGCTTTGGATACACAACATTCAAGTTGTAGGCAATGAGGCCATCAATCAATCTATCTCATAGAAGTTTTATCACAGGTGTGATTTTGAGAGTGGCCAGAACTTTAGTTTAATTCCGTATCTTACTCTGTAGTTCTTGCTATTCTCAATCCTCCTGCCTCGTTCTTCTGCATGCTGAGATTATAGCTACTTTTCTCCACATCCAATATATGTTCCTCCCACCTTAAACAAATCACCCCATATAAGTAAGATAGTTAATCAAAATAAAATGTTTCCTAGAATTTATAATTTTGTATTTATTCTAAGGGACTGCATACACCAAAACTTCTGAAATGCTACTAATGAGCAAAATAGACATGCTAATAAATGACTGACAAACCTTTACAAGATGCCTCTCATACCCTGCTACATTCTACACACACACACACACACACACACACACACAAACACATACATACATATATGTATACATGTATATACATGTACATATACAGATGTGTGTGTGTGTGTGTGTATATATATATATGTATATATATACCTGTATATGCATGTATACATATATATATACATATATGTGTGTGCCTATATATACATATACATGTATATATGCATGTGTGTGTATATATATATATATATACACACACACACACACCAGGAGATATATATAGAGAGAGAATATTACATTATAAAATACATATCATTTGTTGAAATTTCATTATGGACAAATTCTTGAAGGGAGAAACTTGACACTTTTCTATAGAAGAACCCAGAGTGTGTCACCCCAAAATATGTCACTTTAATGTAAGGATTATTTTCAGCTGAAAGCAATTTCAAAGAAAAAAACAAGCAGTCATGAAAAGCATTATATAGATGAAGAAGGTTATATTTAGGCATATATATGTACATATTTATACATGTATTGACGCAATAACAATTAATGAGAAAAAGAGGCTATAAATTTGAAGGAGGAAAGGAAGGGGTAATATGGGAGGACTTGTAAGGAAGGGAAAGGATAAATGTACATTTTATTATAATTCCAAAAATTACAAAAAGTAATAATAGCCAGAATATATCAAAATCAGGAGAGTAGCAAGTGGACTATTCAGGGTAGTGGTTTAATGCACTGATTAAACCTGGCTGAACATGATCAGCACCCTGCAGAAGCAAAGCAAAACATTCAGCTTCACTCAAAACTCTAGAGTGTTACTTTATTTGGAAGTCAAGTCTGTGCTGATAAAATTATTTAAGATGAAGTCATCTTGGATTTTGGTAAGGCTAAATTCGAGATCTGTACCAATGTAAAATGAGGGACGCTGGTGACTTGCACAGAGTTAGGAGTGAGAAAAAAAGAATATACTGTGAAGGCTAGGACTATCAAGGCAAGAAAGGCAGATGTTCAAATTTAGATAGGACACATTATCTCCCAACACCCACTCTAAGCTCTATGAGAGAACCATCTTTCTGCCATATTGATTTCAGACTTCTAGCTTCCAAAACCATAAGAAGAAACCATTTCTGTTGCTTAAGCACCCTACTACATCTGTTACATGAATCTCAGGACATTAATATGCTGATTATAAATCATTTGTCTCTGGTAATAAGGATATATTTCATGCCTGAGTACCTGATTTTAAATTACCTAATCTTCCATTTTTGCATAGATTTTGCAAATCTGCATTTCCTTCATTCTGATCAATGTTCTATCAATTATTCACGCTAGTAAGGCTCTATTAATAGTTTTAGTTTTTATATGGCATTTTTTTTTCTGGTGAAATGGTTTCTGTTACTTCAATATTTGCCTCATGGATTCCTTATTAGTCTGTTGCTTGTATATTTTGGTTTCTGTTTTGTAAAGGTTTATTTAATATTTCAATCCATCTGCATGGCTGCTCTAGGGTAGAAAGAATGTTGATACACATCTTTAATCCCTGTATTCAGAATGCAATGGTAGTGCACATCTCTAATCCCAGCACTTGGGAGACATGAAGCAGAGCTCACAAGGAGTCAGTGTCAGACAGGGAGTGAATCTTAGATGAGTCCGTGTGAAGGGCAGGCAAAGTGACAAATCAGAGGAAGAGTTAGCAGAGTGACGACAATCCCAAAACTCATGATATAAAAACAGGCTTTCAGCTCAGAGAGAGGGAGTATCAAGCATTGTGGTCTGACTTGGGAGTCTGGGGAGACTGAGAATAAGACACAGAGACAGAGAATTAGCAGAGAAACAGAGTGTGGAAGCAGAGTGGAATCCAAAAAGACCAGAGCCTGTCCAGAATAAATTAATAGAGAAAGCTGAGCAGTAACAAACAGTCAGTTGGCTTAGAAGATCAGTGTGAACCAGCAGCTTGGAGAAGAGCTGAGTTCTGAATTCAGAAGGAGCTAGTTAGAGTGGCTCAGTCAGTAGTAAGTCTCAGAGATTTAAACGTTTTAGATTGTAAGGAGGCCAAAACACTCCTGGGCGCCAGGCTAGAACTGATTCAATTAGCCAAAGAAGAAACAGCTGTGTCTGGAGCCTATGTCTACAGAGCTTGAGCAGGCCATCTTTTCTAACAAAGCAAGGTTTCCAAGGTGGGACTTCAACACCAACCAAGCCACAAAATCTTCTACCTATAACCAGTTCTACCTACAGGATCTGCTGAGACAATGGAAGGGCAGAACCCCATGGCAGAGAGGGAGCCCATGCCTGACACTGCAAGGCTGGCCAAGAACTTAAGATTGGATAGCCCAGAGATGATTCCTAATGATACTCTGCTATGCTCATAGTTCAGTATCCAGCCCAATTAGCATCAGAGAGGCTGATGGCAACAGATGCAGAGGCCCATGAGTGAACATAAGGCAGAGTGCATGGAAAGCTGAGGACAACAGGGAAGAGGAATTGATGGGACCAGAGCAGTCAAGACCAGGAGAACATACCCCAGAGTCAACTGACCAGGACACTTAGGAGCTCACAGATACTGAAATGGCAGACATGGAGCCTATATATTAGTTGTCTTGCTTGGTATTCATGTAGAACTCCTAGAAGTTGAAGTGTGTGGGGGGATTGGAGCCTTTTACCTGCCCTTGGGACCCTTTTCTTCCTGCTGGGCTGCCTCCTCCAGCCTTGATGTAGGGACTTCTGCCCAGCCTAGTTCCATCTTGTTATGTCATGTTAGACAAGCCTGGGATGCCTACTCTTTTCTGAGGGGAAGAGGGCAGGCTGGATTTGGGGCAGAGGAGGGTTTGGGGTGCTTGGAGGAGAGAGAAGGAAGGCCAGGGTTGAGATGTATTATATGAGAGAAGAAAAAATAAACTAAAAATTAAACTAAAAATAAACTAAAAATCTAAAGATGGAACTAGTTGATATTTCAAATTATGTACTTATTTTGAGACTAATACATGATTAAGACACATATTTTTGAACCCCCAAAAAAGTACTAGCTGGATCACTAGGTGATTGTCAGAGGCTGTGAATTTGAAAGAGAGCAAAGAGGAGGGGTGGGTGAGAGGGTTTGGAGAGAGGAATGGAAAGAGGAAAATATTATAATTATAATCTACAAAAATAAAAGAAATAACTTTTAAAAGTCATAGCAGAACATAGAAATGGGATACTTACAAGGCTGTATGACTGGTTCACACAGGAACATCAGAAGGATGAGCAGTTCTGACAAGGGTATTCCATCAAGAGTGTGAGAAACTCACTGGTTTTTGTGTACATTTGTACTGAAGCTTTATTTAAACAACTCAAAAACCAAAAACTAAAAGACTATTTACCCCTTCCTTAGTTCTAACATTTATTTAATAGAATTACTTGATAGCTATAAATGATACACATCAGATATGACCATCTCCATACAATTCCTTTGCCTTTTTACATTATTTTATTTATATACAATTTATTATAAAAGTTGCCAATAAGAAATATACAGCAAAATTAACCAAACCAAAAGTTTTCAGATCTCGGTGATCCTCTATACAGTAAGAATAGCCATTTAGAACAGAAGTGATAAACCTAACTGTTTTTCCAGGTCTAACTCTATCATGGATTTTTTTTTAGGTTTTGGTGGTAGATAAGTGAAACAATATCTACTTAATAATGAAACCCAATGAATCTCATTAAGTATAAAACCCAATGAGAAATTTCTTTTTTATTTTAACTTACTACATCCCATCACACTCAGTAAACAACAAAACCCAGATGTACATAGATTCCAAAAGTACTTAAGTATTCTGGCGTATGGAGACACAGGAAATCTAAAACAGGATTGCAAATCAAATACAAATATCATAAAGACTTCAAATCATCTTTCACGAACATCATAAACTCTGACGGAGATGCAGCCAATTTAGAAAGGACTCAGCAGAGTTTCAAATGGCTCCTCTGTGTATTTGAACCCAAAGCTATGTGGCTTAAAGTATTCTCTTGTTAACTTTCTTTCCTCACAGAGGAGAGTGATCGCTAACTACCGTGTGTATTTAGTTGTTCTAATGATATGGACTCTCCTATAGCAATTAAGCAGAACAGAGTATGATTGAAGTAGACATGGAAATGTTAGATTTTAAAATTAGATTAAAAATTAGATAATGGAATTCTGAAATATAATTAACACCAATTAAATATTCCCATTGCTAAGAAAAACAAATTCTTATTAACTCATTCTTCTCAAGGCAAAGGAGGCAGGCTCAATAATTAAGGGCATATACTGCTCTTCTAGAGAATATGAATTTGTTGCCAGTTAGATGCCTATAGCTATAGATGCCCATAGCTATAGTTCCAGGGGAACCCATTGCCTCTAGCTGCCAAGGACATTTGTGTTCACGTGCAAATAGCCCCACACAGTCATACACCACACGCACACACACATATAAATTAAAAACAATAAACTTTTTAAAATTAATTTTAAAACCCTTAAGATAAGTTTTTCTAACAAATACAAATTTTACAAATAAGCTCACGAGAGACATAGCCATCAATAATATATTTATAATAATTATTTTTTGTTATTATAGTTTTGTTATAGCTTTGTTTGACAGCAGGTCTCTCTCTGGGTAGCACAACTGGTCTTGAATTCACCATCTCCCTGCCTCAGTCTCCCAAGTACTAGGATTATAGGTATGTGTTACTACACCTGGATTAAGAATTCTTTACAATCAAAAATGTCCTAAAATTGTACATCTTCAATTCTCTAGCCACTGGTCTCCGGTTTCCACAAAAACAAAAAGAACATCATTTAGAAACAAACTGAGAGAAAAACAAACCGATCATTACTCAAAAGCTATTAAGACAAGGCAAAAACTGATGATACAAAATTAATAGAGCTAAAAGTCATTTGGCAAATTGGTCATTTGGTGAATCAGTTTTTGACTCATTGATATACAGTGCATGTATATGTAAACCTGGCTGTTCTAAAGTGATGGTAGCCAAAATTTTAATAGAAGTTACTAGAGCCAAGTCATGCTTCATCTATATAGATAATTATCTTCTCATCTACTCCCCATTACAATGCATTATGGTGTAATCCTCATTTGAACTTTGCTTTCATCTTTTTCTTTCTTTTCTTTTTTTTTGCAAGTCAATCATTAACTACTTTATTCTTCTGACTAATAACAAACATAAAGGCAGAATTGTATGAATAGTCTATCTACATAGCTAATTATCTCAAGTCCCTAGGATCATTATAACATTTATTCTATTGTTCTATTTTGGGGGGCAGAGTAGGCCCCACCCACTAAATATATAAATATTTGTTGACATGACTAACTTCAGCTTTTTGTTCAGCATTTGTAAGTCCTCATTATCCATTTTCTAAATTCAGTTTGCAGTAAATTTATTTCTTAATGGTCCAATTAATTGTTCAGCAGAAATTCTACTGACTCTGCATTACAAAAATGTATTCTCGTTGTTGTAATGTTTGGGCATATTCATCTTTATTTTCTCATTTCTACTATTCTGATATATATTGCATTCTTAGTAGGAATTCCCTAAAGGGACTCTATCTCCAAAAGCAGGCCTAAAATACTTGAATAAGCTATGTTGGAGGTAATACCCTACCCACGTTCTCCAGTTAATGGTTTAACAAGAAATTGTATTTATGTTTTCTCAGTGTCATCAGGAGTCACATTTCAAGAGCAAATTATAAAATCATATTAACTATCCACCATTATTTTTTAAAGGAGCAGTGTAATTTTTCAAATAGCATTTCAATTTTAAGGTGAAGGTTATAATACTACAGAACTTAATTTTGACATTGAGGAGTTGGCTCAGTTAGTACAGTATTGGCTGAGATAGCATGCAGACCTGAGATGGATCTCCTAGAAACAGCATCAATAACCTAGAGCAGCAGCATTCGCCTGTAATCCCAGCAAAGGGAAGTGGAGACACGAGGATTCCTAAGGTTTTCTGGTCAACCAGTCTAGCTGAATTGACAGGGTTTAGGCCTTCTAGATTCAATGTGAGGTTCTGCCTCAAAAACTATACAGTGGAGAACAACTGAGGAAGACACCTGGACTGACCTCCACATGCATAAGCACCCATATACACATGCTACATGTACATGTACACAAGCAAACACACCAAAAAACCTACAATTTTCATAGTAAAAGAAAAAATTGGAACTAGCCACTTTTTTAAATAAATGAACTTTGTGGTAGCACAACATGTAACAGCAGTAAAATAAATGTCTTCAATGGAATGTGAAAAATACTTAATTGTTGTTAGTCATTTATAACAATCAAGTAGGTAAAATTCCCAAGCGTATGGCTGGGGAGATAACTTGGGCAGTTATATAGGGGGATAACTTCATGCCTTGCAAGCACAAAGATTTGACTTCAAATCTAGAAATCAATTTTGTGTGTGTGTGTGTGTGTGTGTGTATGTGTAAAAAGCCAAGTGCGATGTCACATACTCATATTCCCAGCACTGGGGAGACCAGTATCTCAAGATACAAGTTAATGTGCATGTTTAGCATTGGAATTTTGAGGTGCTCATATTCTTCTATTGCAAAGTATTTGAACTCTTTCTGAAGTAAAAACAGGGAAACATAAGTAGCTTCTTCATTCCATGAGCATAAAAACCAGGGAGGATGCTATGGTGGGCATTTTCTGCACACACTAGCAACATCCAGACATGGATCAGAGGAAGGCTTTGCAGTCCTTCTGAGCCTCATGGGGACGGACTAGGGGTATCACCACCTCCATGAGTCTGAGGTTAGAGGTCCTTAACATGGACATGATGATGTTAACAGTACACATTCACTCAGGACTTCATTCACTCTCAGGGGCTTTTCCATTCCCCACAATTTATTAGAGGTAAATAACAAAGCCATTTCTCCAGGCAAAGCCTTTTTCTGGTTCTCTCTCTCTCTCTCCCTCTCCCTCTCCCTCTCTCTCTCTCTCTCTCTCTCTCTCTCACACACACACACACACACACACACACACACACACACACACACACATACACTCCAACATATAAGTAGAAACAATAAAATCAAATGACTGTCAGAAGTTCACATTCAAAATTCCTGAATATGATGGGCATGGTGGTGCACGCCTTTAATCTCTGCACTCTGGAGGCAGAAGCAGGGTATGTCTGTGAGTTCAAGGCCAGTCCCAACTACAGAGAAAGTTCCAGAATATCCAGGACTACATAGTGAGATCCTGTCTCAAAAAGAAAACAGGATCCTGAATAATGCACTCCATACTCTCTGGAGCTTTGCAGTCAAACATCATGTGACTCAAATTTTCCCATTCAACATATAGTCCCATTGTGAATAATGACATAAAGTTTTTCACTTTTTCTCACATAGCTAAGTCATTATAATTGCCAAATCACCACATGGCAAACTCAAGATTTCACAGAATTTTAGAGTACAAGAATAATACGTTATGTATTTTCTAGACAAATTTTCATTTTAATGGAAAGGGCTACCACCAGATAAGGGTACTACAGTTTTCTTTGTGGAAATTCTGGTTTAACAATAAACCTTATGGCAAAGAATACTGGCTTTTTCTAAAGCATGTTTCTCTAATATATAACTATTTATCTGGCTCACTGTTTTATTTGTCAAGAAGAGACACACTATATAGCCACAATCTGATAGGTATTGTCTAATGAAATGAGTTAGAAGTATGCTCCAACAATACAAAAGATACCAAAGGTTTATTAACAGAAATAAAAACAAGAGAACATGGAAGCAATTCCCCTGTTCAGCTCAAAGGTACAATATAAGACAACTGCTGTGGGAACATTTTCAGCTCTGAACAACATTGTTTAAAGTAGATAGGTAATCTGGTGTATTCAGAAAGACGGTAACAATGTGTAAAGGATCTTTAAAATGCAGTAGGAATCCTAGAAGGTATGATTCCAAGTAAGACAGTAAGGCCATTCTTTTTACTCGTTCATTCAATTCATTCATTCACTTATCCAGTTTACATCAGAATAACCCCCAAAACCTATATTAAAGCATTCAAACGCACACCAAGAATGCCCCCTAAAACACACCATTTAATAAATACCTATTATAGTATTTATCAATAAATACATCAGAGCATACTATCTAAAAAGACCATATTAGACTTATACATTAGAACAAACATACTCCAGAAAACTCACATTAATATATCAGAACACATCTCCACACACACACCAAAAGAGCTCACATTTATGAGGAAATTACACGTATATCAAGAGTGTGGCTCTAATGAAATATCAGGGACTAGAACAACGAGATGAAGTAAATGTACTTTTTTAACCTATAGTTTTCCCAAAAGGTAGTTATGAATACATGCCAAGGATAAGGCAATTTCATTCCAATTATTTTACAGTTTACCAATAAAAGTAACAAAAAATGTATAAATTAACAATGTGAAATTTAACCTTGGTGGTTAAGACAAAGTCAAGGCTAATTTGGGAACCTTTTCCAGCAGGTTCCCAAAGCTTATGTATAAACACTGATTAGACACCAACAAGGTTGGAAAATGTAGCACTCCAGTACATTTAAGGACTCTTCTGTTGGAAATCGGTTCATTTTAAAGAAAATGTTCCTGTCTTGTAATTCCTACCCATCTGCTTCAGACTTGTCTTATACATCAGAAAATAGGTTCAAATCTTATAATACCTTCTTCAAATACTGAAGACAGCTACTATATCCAGACCCATCCATACTCTAAGAAAAATATATTTATCGTACTGTAAATCTAGCACAGTGGCTCAAAACGATCTTCATTGCCTAGACACAGTCACTGCTTAATTTGATGAAAAGACCTTTGGAAGTGAGTTTTTCAGAACAGGACATAGTACCATGGTGAGGTCCTCTGAGCATGGAGTTAAGAAGCTATCTCAGTATGCGCCACAGATATCATTCTCCTGCTTATTCAAGATCACTAAGAATCTGCTTATATTTATTTTCAACTCTAAAATTCCTCTCACTATAAATATAAATTATCACTTCACCCGGCAGTCATAGTGATCAAAACAAGTAGTTTCTCAATTCTGTCATGAGGAACCAATATATGACTGTTAATAGTAGGAGCATGATTAGCTAATAATGTATGAAGAGCAAACATCCCCATGTATAGATAAGAGGCACGGAGAAACGCTTCATGAAAGGTTACTCTGTAAAGAAGAAACAGAAATGAATCTAGAATTTTATAAACCAATGTGTTAACTTTGCAGAGTCAAACTGCCTTCTGTATGTTACTATGCTATAGCAAAGTCGGTCACAAATGTAATTATTGAGGTGGATTCACAGAATTGGAAATAATAATAAGGTTAAACATATTCTCTGTTGCTTTTTTTCTCCTGTATACATTTGGAACACATGTAAACAAAAGTTTGCAGCTTATTTATGACTTTTTAAGAACAATATTTATCACATAATATTTTAGAGAAATTACCTTTAATTCAAGATGACAAGTAATTTTTCTTCAGTGTCTGAAATGATAAGAGTACTGTTTTATGCTAAGGCTCTTGAGTCTGTAAACAAAATAAATAGAATTATGTGGATGAACTAAAACTGTGAACTATGGATTCAAAACCTGTTAGCACAGACCTTGAAGTCATTTAAAAGAATGAAGTGATACGGATTTTATCACCAGCCTTTTGGCTTCTTTCCACCAGGGAACTGGCAGGTCCATGAGAGGCAGAAACCTGTGTCTGCAGGTGGGGTCCTGTCTGGAAAGGACTTAGTATGATACCAGGAAATAAGTAGTTTCCTGAACTGAAGACCCTGAAGAATGTGACATGGTTGACACCAACTGATGATCTTAGAAAATTCTATTTCTTAAGTGCAGACACATGTAAGTGTCCCTGGAATGGTTTTGCTTTAAAACTTGCTATGACGTGGACATGACACCACTCATGGTGTTCAAGGCCAGCTTTTTCTACTTCTGAATTCCATACCATCTAGTTTCCACCCTGCACCCCTGAATTCACTGAAAGCTCTGTATCTACTCTTTGTTCATAATCTTTAGGGAGGAAGGCACAAATCTGTCATATTGAACAACTCACAAGATTGGGATACCCTAGTCGTGTATGTATGGCCATCAAACTTAGCAAATAACTTCTTGCTCTATAATATGATCAGCTAGAATAATGCATCCCCTCACCTTCCCTCACAATGACACTTTCCTTGGTCTTCTTAAGGGCTGGTGCTTTACCTTGTACCTTAGTGCATTCTTTCCCTTTCTGCTCTCTGGGGTCCTATTTGCCTCTATTTGGCCTTGACTCACACTCTCCAATATGAAAATATTTTCTCCTATGAAATATTCATTAGATTGAGAAAGAAAAATTTCCCCTATGGTTTTCTGTTTCCTAAAAACATCGAAGCAGGAAGCTGTCTTCTCCAGAGAATTTAATCCCTTTTCTTTAGAGAGGAACAGTTTACAAAAGCCCAAGTAACTTTCATCCCCCAATTTACTGTGGAATGTTAGAAACATCATGAAAATAACATCGGATAAAATGAGGATATGCGACCTTGAATCCAGTCTCTGTCTGTGTTTGGGTTTTATTCACTTTAACATGTAAAAATGAGATTTACCTCAGTTGCTGTGATGATAAAATCAGGTTATGTAAAAACAACGGTTCTAAAAATGATATATCAAGTTAGAGATATAATTTTCCTGATGGAGGCTATTGACTCCTAATTCCACAGAGTTCCAACTATGTAGTAAAGTTCATTTAAAACATTCAATATCTAGAGAAATAAAAGTCAATATGGTAACCGGCAATTGTAAAATCTCTGCTGAGCATATTAAATATGTGCTGTACACAGCACTTCACAGATGAAAAACGTATTAGAAATTATCAGACAACTGTTATTTCCCCCAAAAGAACATTTTAAAAAGTTAGAAAAATTTATTTTCAAAATTCCATGTTTTATATTCAATCCCTCAGTTAGAAATAGGCCCAAGATCCTTAGCAATCAAACATAGCATTTACAGAGTTGTACCTGTAAGTTTATGGAGAACTAGAATTTCATTAGAATTTTTTTCTTTCTTAGCTCTTATTCTCTCTCTGTACTCATAATTTTCTTACAGATGACCTCCATCATCATTAACTTGGATGGTTACGCAGTGGCATGAATCCAGTCCGACTTTTGGTGATGAGCTGGCTATATATTTTTAATATAGATATAGAATGTTCTTGATATCAAGAGATGTCTGCTTCATCTTTATTAAAGGAAACATAGTTCCTAGGTGACAGATTTATTCACTAAGCTTACAAACTTGCTTTTTCAACAAGATGATATTTCTTATGATGTTGTCTTTATTATATGTGGATAATTATGATTAGCATTTCAGTAACATTTTAAATGAAAAAAACACATTTTCCATCAAAAAATCTGGATAGGGCAATCCCTGTATCCAGACCTTTCAATTCTCAAGAAGCTATGACTCTTTAGAGTGGCCTGCTTAATGAGGCTGAGAAGGGCACTAAGGACTTTCATGAGTAAAATTCAAATAATAGGCGACACAGAAATCTTTTAGTGCACTTACATATTTATAAAATGAATAATATTGGCAGTAGAGATTCTTTCTCATTATTAATACAAACTTTTTTTCTCCTGAGGAATAAGTAATAAAGCTACTAAAGATTTAGATGACTCTGAAAATGCACACAGTCCATTGAGTGCATAGTTGGGCACAATAAAAAAAGATGCTATGTGAACTTTGTAAATATAAGGCACAGACAAGAAGGCCCAAGAGACTGAAACCTTAAGGTGATGTAGGAAAAAGATAACTGTGAAACAGTCATCCAGTGTGAGGGATGTCAATCCCCTAATCTTTCTAGCTATAAGCATCTGTCTGGAGAATGCCCCCAGTTTACTAAACAGGAAGAACAAAGTGAAATCACCATTAATCTACTTCCACTGGAATTTTCCTTCAAACCTGAAAATAATTATTTCCCCCCTAAGAAAATATGATGCTGCTTTTTAGCTGACTGATAGTGGTGTACTAAATCACTCAGGAGTTGTCCAGAGGAAAGCCTTGTAAACTCTTAACATAGCCCCCTGACATCTATCTACAATGCATGTTCATATTATCTTAACAGATACTTACTATATTTTCACCAAGTCTATATGGCAACAGAGACAGGTGCAGGTAGCTACAACATAAACAGAAAATCTGTTACAGGTAAAAACTCCTAAGTTCAAGAAGTATCCTACCTATCATGCTATGTTGACTTAATGTAACTATGGCTATTTAAGATCAACAAGTTATAGGTTCAGGTCTACCTTGGAACTAAACCAAATTGCCTAACAATATTCAGCAAAAGCTAAGAAATATCTATCCCTTTGATGAAAGGGTAAGACGTATTTTTTTGTGTTTCAAATCTAGTATAGTACATTTGGGCAGTCCCTAACAACTTTAGTCAAAAGATTAAAAATAAGTTACTATTTGTAGATTATTCAACATTTGGTATATATCTCTACATCCCAGTCTTTTCCTGAATACTAACAGATTCTGTTTACTCCTCTCTTACAATGATGCCACCTTCACAGATTTAGCTGCCCTCCACTGTCCCCTATTAAACACAGTAGATGAAAATAACATAAGCTCTGTCCAAGCTCCAATCCATTGGTTGATAATGACTTCATTCCTAATAGCCCCGTAAGATTGAATCCCATGGTTTTTGAATTGTTTTTTTGTTTGCTTGTTTTTGTTTTTGTTTTTTAGCTAAAACTGTGTTAAAACTCAGAGCTCATCTCCTAGCTAACTGGGTCCTTCTTCTTCAGGTGACTTCTGCCACCCCATAGCCTTGAACTGGCTTTGCCTATGGGTGACATTAGCCAACCCTAAACACAGACAACAAATCATTATTGAATGCAATATTGAATGCAACCCCTACAAGACCTATCCAACAGAATTAAAATCCTCTTCCAATCCCAATTACCCAGTTTTTTGTTTTTTGTTTTTTTGCTTACCCTTTGTCTTCTCACCAACTAATGGCATATCTCAAATGTTAAGGTTTTTTGAACATTGAAGCAATGAAGAAAAGATTTTGTTTTTACTTTTTTCATATTTTCTACAAACTTCCCTCATTTTCTTCAGATATTTCAAGAAAATATCTCTTTTGAGAAACTTTGGTTTGGGATTTTGAATTCTAGCATTGTTTCTTTTACTCCTATTAAGCCAACCTGACAACAGATAACTGCCCAAACTAGGAAATATGTGGAGAGTGTTTGAAGGCACAGCAGGCTGACATCCACAGACTCTAATAGACAGTTAGCACATGGAAGAAGATGTTTTTATTTTATGACAATAAGAGGAAAAGGTTTAAAAATATATAAAAATGATATAAATATAAAATTATAAAATATAATTATTTGTCCCCTCCTTGTGGAAAGAACAAACAAAATGTGAGAAAAATTAACTTGTCAGGTAGGACCTAGAACAAAATAGAGATCTCAGTGGGGAAAAAAACAACAACACTGGACTCTAAAGATAAATCACTAAAAAATATACAAATGTGATGAAGAAAAACAAACAAAACCTTTTGAGAAAAACTGGTCTGGTCTGCATGTAATGTGAATCCCAAAAAGGAAACAATGGTAGCATTAAATATTTGAAAGTGTAATTATTAAAACTACTTTCTCTCAAGTTTAATGAAAGATATAATTTATAAATTTGACAAATATAAAATTACATCATCAAAATCATGAAATGAGAAGTCCTACATATTCTTTCCATGATGTATTCAGCAATACAGAGCACTTTACTTCCTTTGCGCAGAAGGTTGTTAGTTTAGGAGTCCAGTGTTAAGAACGCCATCTTGAGAGTTCAATTTTGTACCAATATGGGAGACTTGATAATTCTGCTCTTCGCTCCAGATCTCGAAAGGGTCGTCTTCCATGAAGAACTTGTCTAGAGCCTCATTTGGCCTTCAGCATGTGAGCAAAACCATCTGCCAAAGGATCCAAGAGAAATCACACTAGTGTCTCAGCAGCCAGACCTGCCAACATTGTTCTTGAGTGGACCTGGGAATCTTCCTGTCACTCCTCCCAGCCCCTTCAGCTGCAGTCTCAAATTAGTAATGTCACACAAGAAGTCTGGCTGTTTATTTCACCTACTGTCTTGAGGATCTCCTGCTCACAGTAAATCTGCAACTGTGGCTTTCTCTTGGCTCCAGTTCCCCTCTTCCACAGGGCAGGAATAATTCCAGCCATGAGCATAATCACTGGTAATAAATCTATCTAAATACTTAGAGCAGGTTTGCTAGGCGCTGTCACACAGGAGATTCTGAACAGACCCTGAATTTCTGCTCCAATTTTCAGTTGTATGCGCTTAGGAGCAGTGTGCCTATATAAGGGACCTGTTAAGGCATCTCCATGACTAGCACAATAAAATCAGGTTTGTAAACACCAATCCCAGGGCAAAGTCTGAAAAAGCCCTGAAACTCGGTTTCAACCCTTTCAATTATGGTTTAAAAGAGAATCTGCCCAGTTAGAGTCCTCCAGGGAGTCAAGCTGTCTGAGTCTCTGTTGCAACAATGACTACCCCTGTTCGGCAACATATTCCCAAGTGGATCTTGATCTCAGTCTTGAGTCCACTTGGATGTACACTAAGAATAGTTACATCCTCATGGGAATGCAGAGGCAAGGTGTATATGGGAAAGGCTCTCAGGCAGACACTTGAATTCAGTCCCACTGTTATTCTTGAACTATCCCTACAAGTGGGCTAGAACCTTACAAAAACCCTTCAAATCATGAACCTTACCATGATACATACCCATATGTGACATCTTGAAGAACTTTATCTCAGCTGTTATTAGCCCAGCCCAGTGTCCCATCAATGCTTCAGTGGAAGCCTGACTAGAGACCTAGACATAGCAAATCCAGTACTGAAGGTGTTAACCGACTTCACCATTTCTGAAGCATGGAGTAGATCTTTATCTCTGTACTACTTCAACAGACTAGAGATCAGGAGTCAGTCTAGTCCCTGCAAGGAACCACAGAATCCATGTTTCCTACAGCTATCAACAGCAGGACTGCCAACTGCGGTCTGCTGTTCAGATTTACAATCATCCATATGTTGTAGATCCAACTGTATCACCTATACTCCTGGAGGCAGTCACGTAAGACCAGAGACCTAATCAAGAAAACACTTCAACTTGCAGGGACTGTTTTTTCAATACTGAAGGAGGACCAATTCATGGTCCAAGGCTACACAGGTGAGGAAGAACCTGGCAAATATGATGCCACCAAAACAAATCAACAAAGATGTAATAATCATTCTCCAAAAAGAGCTTAGATGGTGGACTAGTGGCTGGATCTTTGTGCATCAGTGAAGGAGTCAGAATTAAAAAAAAAAACAGACAGACAGACTATAACTCAAAGAATTTCATAAATCCATGAAGGCATTGGGAAAGGGGCTGGGGGTAGAGAGTAAAAAAGACACACATCACGAAGAAGCCAAACAGCCTCAGCTGTACAGTTCCCTGATTTGGGGGGTAGAGAGAAGAACCAGAAGTGACTTCCTGAAGGTAATTCAGATGGAAGATGAGCAGACCCATTCTCAGACAAGACCACAAGCTTCACAAGCCTGAAATCTAGTTGTGAGTTTCAGTGAGAGAGTGATTCCTCCAGCCAACAAGTCAGTGGTAGAGAGAGATTCCATTTTGTCATGCCATATGAGAGAGGGCAGCAGCCAGGTAGAACCTCGAGAATCTATCATCAAAACCTCAGCTACCACTGGAGCCTGAGATCAAGAAACAACCACAGGTCAGGGTGCCTCGGTTTTGCCTGCCCTCTTTCAGCTCTGAGGAGCTATGAGACCAGATGCTGAGAAGCCAAGAGGCATAAACAGCACAGGGAGAGGTAACCCTGCTTTTGGTGGCCACAGAAGATGTTTATCAGGCAAGAACAGCCCTGGAGTTTGATAGCTCCTCGTCTGTAATAACCTAAGCTCTGAACCTGCTTCCCATCTTCAGGTTGCACATAGGAAGCATCCGCTCCTCCTAAAACAGCCACCCTTGAGGTGCAGTCTGAGAGAGCTCTCTCAGGTAACACACCTGTCCAGTAGTTAAAGTAGAAAGAAAAGCGGCATGTAAGTCAGCCCTGAGGGATATGAGCCACTCACCCAAGAGACTCCATACCAGCATAGCATAGAAAAGACGTGAGCACCGAAATTCACTGAGCCTCCCCTACTCCAAGCACAGAGCTGCGTGTCTCCAGTTATTTAAGCACCAGAAATAACTCATTTTTTTCTTCCTGTGTTTCCTATGCTTATCAGAGTTAATATATGTATGTATGTACATATACATTTCTATATTTCAGTTGTTATTCCACTTCATCTAGTTCATCTGATCTGGTAGTGTTGCTGCTGTTGTTGTTTCATTTTATTTTTGTTTTTGCTTTTCCATTTGGGAAATAGTTTTTCATTTCATTAGTTTCTCTTTTTATTGAAGATAGTTTTTTTTCATACAATATGTTCTGATTATGGTTTCCCCTCTCCCTACTCCTCTCAGTTCCTACCAAACTCCCCTCCTGTCCACAACCATATGCCGTTTCTTTAGAAAACAAAAAAAGGTATCTAAGGATAATAATAAAATAAGATAAACGAAAAACAAATATATCAAAATATGACAAAACAACCCACACAGAGAAAGAGGCCAAAGATAAAGCACAAGAAATGCATATAGATACAAAGACACACACGCACACATTTGAACACACAGGAATCGTATAAAATTTCAAAACCAAAGCCATAATACATACCCAAAGAACATGTAGATTGTTTGTCTGTTTGTTTTATGTCCTGACTTAACATTTGTGAGACAAAGAACCTCCAACGATACCATTGAGTTCATTCATGATTTCTGTGTACTGCGAACATGGGTTCTACCCTTAAGAGTGGTTTGTTTCCCCAGTAAGACTCCCTTGGGAAAAACAAATTTTTCATTTGTAAGTGGCTACCCATTTCTTCTGGGTTGGAGATGGGAGCATGTGTCTACTTCTCTCGTACAGGCCCCTGCAGGCTCTGAACATACTGCCACCATCTCTATAAATTCATATGTGTACAAGTCCCTTTGTGTCTTGATGCCTTAATTCCTTGATGTCCCCTATCCCCTCTGGCTTTTATACTCTCTCTGCTTCCTCTTCTGCAGTGTTCCCTGAGCCCTGAGGTGAAGGATGTGATGGACATCTCCTTTAGACTGAGTGTTCCAAGCTTTCTCACCCTCTGCATAATGTCTGGCTGTGCATCTCTATATTTCCTTCCATCTGCTTCAGAAGGAAGCCTCTTAGATGACGGCTGATGTTCCTCTCTTTCTTTCTGGCCCTCTGTGTTTTCTCTGTGTGTTCATCAGGCTGGGACTAAAGCATCAGTTGTGACTGATGCAAAAATCAGCATGATGGAGGTGAGACCTTCAGTGCTTCACAGGAACAAGAGGAAGGTATTTCCTCAGAGTCAGCACACAGAAGCTGATGGAGCTGTGCGTGAAGGGGCCAGGCTGCATCTCAAACTTGGAGCAGAACTTGGCGATGTGAAGACATCCTCATGATAGTAGTTTTGAAGTCATGAAGGGTCATGGAAAACAGTCATGAAGAGTCATGGAAAGCAGTCCAAGTGCCAGCTTCCATTTCTGCAGAGAGGCTCTGAGAGGCTCTTGGTGAAGCTGAAGCCTCAGCTGCAGTACAGACCCCAAAATGTTGGAGATGACAGTACCATGAGACATCTGTTAAGGAGAGCTGCACATGTGGAATGGAGTTGGCCTAAGAGGGGAGCTATGTTCCTACTGCAGATGCCAGAGCTGGAATCAGGAGGCTACCTGAGACCTTTGTGGGCCAGAGGATTATTACATATGAGTGAATCCTATATGCAGGACACTGAGATGCAGAATTTGGATTTATACTGATGGATTTTGGTTTTGCTTTGGTATGATTGTTTCATATCCTGGTCTTCCCATTTGGAAAAAGTATGCTGAAGGATGTAACTATTTTTAAGACACAGTTAAGAAAGTTTGGACTTTAAAAGTCCAAAAAACTTGACTTTAAAAAAAAATTTGACTTTTAAAGTGTTGGAATTGTTAAGATTTTTGGGAGTTGTACTGTATTTTATATTATGACAATAACATGAGTCTTTGGAGACAAAAGGTAGAAAGCTGTAGCTTCAGGTGACAGTTTTGTGTGTCAGGTTGACAAGCGATGACTTGTGCTGGTTAGTTTTAACTGTCAGGTTGACTCAATCTAGAGTACCTGGACTGAAAGCCTGGGGAGTTATTTAGAGAAGTTTGGCCCTGTGGGCATGTCTGTGGGGAACTGTCATGATTGTTACTTGATTTGAGAAGATCAGCCGATTACTGAAGGCAACATTCTCTAGGCAGGGGGTCATGGCCAATGTGCGAAAGGAGAAAGGCGCGGAGAGTAAACCCATATCCAAGGATGCAGATATTCTCTTTGCTCTTGTCTATATAGGGCTTTGAAGTCACTAGCCTGAGTTTCTGCCCTGACTTTCCCCTAGATGATGGACTATACCCTGGAACCTGGAACCCCAAACTACATCAGTCCTCTCTTCCCTGAGTTGTTTCCCATCGAGTATTTGTCACAGCGACAGAAGTGAACCAAGGACAGGACCTGAGCTGTGGCAGGAGAACATCAGCAGGTTTTCAGATAGCACTGCACTGCCACACATTCTGCTAGATTCTTTGCAGTGTGTTTATTATCTTTACATTCAAACACAGGTTTCTGATGCTCTTTCAAACTGATGATTTTTTTCCCCTGAAGCCTTTTTCTTAAAGACTTGATGGAAACTCTTTTTCTCCTTTTCTGATTGTATTAATGGACAGATAGATCAAAGATAGCTAGATGATATAGATTAGTAGGGAGAAATTAATTTTCTATTTATCATTTCCTAAATTATGTGATCAGTAGCTTGAACAAAAGAACAGTGCATATAATTACTTCTATGTATCACTAACATGTAGGGGGTTATATTTTAATTCTGAAATAATATCTGATGTTTACAAAGTGTTTATCTTCATGATGCACATATAATGGGTGTTTATTAATTTGTCTATCACTTCCCAATATTTTGTGTTTGGCTACATACTGTTTGTTAATAGTGTGCTGACTGATATCTAAGTGTGCAACTTAGATGAATATACTATCCTTAGAATAGTCTCTGCTTTAAATGTGGTTTCTAAAAGTATAGCAATGAAAAAAAAAAACCAGCAGAGACTGAACATAGCTTCATTTTATAAAACTACTGGAAAGGCAAGGTGATAAACAACACTAAAATTTCTTGAAGACAGCTCCTTCCAAAAGCAAAGTTTCTTCATTTGTGAGTTTGCAGCAGGCGCTCTGTGAAGCAGCTATCTGTCCTCAGGACAGTGTTCAGAGACACATGTATCTGTCCTCAGAACATCATTCAGAGATGGCACTGCCATCGTTTGAAACACCCACAGTCACAACCTGCCACTGTGTGCTTTTTTCTTTTTTTTTTAGCACGTTGTTGTCTTTTCGATCTCCCTCCTCATTTGCTGCCTTCTGAGCAGAACCCTTCATGCTTGTTTCTCACAGCTTTTAGCAACATGTGAGCTCCAGGTGATTTATGATTCCGTTTTGTGCCAATTACTAATCATATTGCCACTCTGATTCACTCTAATATGTGTGCAACCTTAAGACAACCAGGAAACCACATGCCCTCTTTCCCACATACTTTATAAATAATGGCCTTCTGGCTGATCCCTCCCGTGACCCAGCTTTCCACATCTAAGACTTTCCAAATGTCAGGACTTGTGCTCAGATGTTCTCATATTTTCACCATGTACAATAGCCCTGTACATGCAATGACCTCTTTCCTCCCTTCTTAACCCTTTATAAACCTTACTCCTCTTTGTTCATAAGTATCCTTCTACCGCAATCTACTCTGTCAGCATTTGTTATCATTCAAGCTTCATATTATTTTATACTACTGCTATAGACTTACTATAAAGGTTTTGTTATTGTCATCCAGACATACATGCATAATCAACCTCACAAAAATTGTCATTTAGTTCCTTTAACACTCCTTTCCTTGCTTCTGGAAAACTGTTTCTAATGGAATTCTGGATACAGTGTAGCTTCCAAACAGAGCAGTTTGTTTTTTTTTAAATCTCTGATTGGCATGTGTATTCACATCAGCACAATTTATAATAATCAAAGAGTGTAAAGGAGCTAAATATACTTTACTGAGTTAATAGACAAACTGGAACTTCCATGCAAACATATACTCATTAATAAAAAAAATTCCATATGCAAATCGAACTTACAGGTATTTTCTAAGTGAAGACCGTAAGTCTCAGATGCTTACACACATATAAAAGCAAGGGATGAAAATAGAGAGCAAATCATTGGTTACACAAGGGAAAGAATCTGATGAATAGGGTCACTGTGAGAAAATTCCTCCAGGATGTTGCTGTTGTTTGGTATCCGGTGGAGTAGTGTTAACAAAAACCCATGCCGATGTTACAAATAATAAATCTTCAAGGCAAAATGTTGAGTTGTAGTCATCTTGAGATATTTATATTAAGACAGTTAAAACATGAAAGGAAACCAACTTACATGCTGCTCATAGTCATGAAATAACATTAAAGAGCCCCACGTGGTAGCAAATTCTGAATGAAGTACTCTCTATACCTGTTACGCATCTTCGTTCTAAATGAAACATCCTGATGATAGCCACTGTGCTCGCATTGATTATGAAAATGTCATTAATTTGGGGTGGTATATATCACCCCAAACTACTTTGTTTCCTACAGTCTTTGGGCTTCCATTACCCAAAACAACACATTCTTTACTAAGTTGTTTTGTTCAAACTACTTCAGCTGTATTTACTACCTTCAGTGCATGTAGCTACACAACTCAATCTTATTTATTTATTTATTTCCACTAAATTAGAAAATACTAAGTTCTTACTGTATCTGTGAAAGCATCTAACAATGCTGAATGAAATCTATGAACCTCGTATGTGTTCATCATTTGGTGATTTATTATGAATTTCTTCGATCATTGGATAATTCAGATTTCAAAGAATCCTGTCCTGAGACTAGATCATCATTCAATCCACAGCACAGACTTGAATGTTCTTTCCAATTCAAAGGTTGTTTTGTTGTTTTCTTTGTTTTTGTTTGTTCAGAGTCACTGCTGCTTTTTTTTTTCCTGTGGCCCCATTATGTAAACTTAAATAGCTGTCTCGGTTTTCTTAGGTAGTTTAATGATTTTCATTATTCTTATGTAGACAGGAGCATCAGGACTTAATTAATAGAATGATGGTCAGTATTTACAAACAATGATTTTGCGCAAATGTTTACAGAAAAGTGTAGACATGTATCAATAAATGAATACGTAATGATGGGTAGTAAGTTAAATGATTATCAGGTGACAGTCCAGACTCTGTTTGTCCAATGAATAGATGGAGCATCACCACAGAGCATAATGAGACATAAAAGTGGTTACTGTCAAGCTAAAATGTGCTGGAGAAGCCATTTCATTCTGATGCTGTTGCTGTAATGACAGGTTGTTTTCCCTCTCCAAGAAGTATGGAGAACTATGCCTTCAAGAGAAGGCTGCTAACTAAGAGAAGCCACCCACATAGAGATCCCATCTTACCCCACCCCTCTACCAAAAAAAAAAATATACAAAACAAAAATCAGATGCTCCTGTGGATCTCAGGAAAAGGGAGCACTTCTACACTAGTGGGAATGTAACTTAGTGCAGCCACTATGGAAATCAGTATGAAGCCTCTCAAAAATTAACAACAGAACAGCCACAACTCCACCACTCACTCGTAGGTATGCAGCTGAAAGAATCATGGTCAGCATACAAAGTAAAGCATCTCTCCACCCATACTGACTATGGCACTATTCGTAGCAGTCAATTCGTGGCATCAGTTTAGGTGTCTGTCAAAGGAAGACTGGCTAAAGAAACTGAGGGATATAATCCAGTACTATTCAGTCAGAAAGATCAAAAATCAAGGCTCGGTTTGTGGCTCTATCAGTAAATAGCTTGCTGCACGAACATGAGAACCTGAGTCAGGTGCTCAGAGCCCGTGTGAAAAGCTGACTGTTGTAGTACACACCTGTAATCCCAGCTCTGGTGAGGCAGATACAGCAGGATGTCAGGGGCTTGCTGGCCAGCCTGTCTAGCTGAGTCAGTGAACTTCAGATTCAGTGAGAGGTTCTGTACTGAAAAATAAAATGGGCACTAGTAGAGGAAAACACTTGACATTAACATCTGGCCTCCACACACACAACATACACAAGCACATATACACACACACATATACACATATATATGTATATACACTAATACACACATATACACACACATGTATGTATATATATATATATATATATATGCTCATACAAAAAGAAACAAAGTTTTAATATTTGCAAGAAAAATGGATAGAATTGGAGTTCATCATATTAACTAAGCTCTGCCTCTGAAAGTCAAATACAGCAAGTTGTCTCTCTTGTGTTAGATCGAGATTATTTTAAAAGGACGTAAAAATAAAATAAGTTCTATTGGGGAAAATGAAGAGGAAGGGTACAATAGAAGGGTAATAGGGGGTAAATATTCTCAAATACATTATATGCATGCATGAAAAGGTCACAGTGAAATCCACTATTTTCTACCATTAATGTACACTAATAATAAAATGGGAGAAGGGGGGGTTAACCTGCAGCTAATAGTTTCAACTGAACTCTGAGTCATGTTAAAAGCAGAATTTTCAGGTAGAGTAAAAACCTAGGAACTGCCTTGTCTAATATAGTAGCTGCTAATAACGTATGGCTTTTTAATTCAAATTAACCAAAAGAAAACAATTTGAAAATTCGTTGCCTTATCCGCGATAACCACATGGATCCAAATGTAGGTATCCAAGTCCAAATGCTTCCATCATCACAGGAAGTTCTATTGGAGTGCCGAAGAAACACTAAGAATGAATAGACGAAGGTAAACCAATAACTTATTCTATAAACTGCTTACTTTGGATATCTGTTCAGAAATTTTAACTAAATAATACTTAGAACTACAGGTTTTATATGAGTACTAAAATCAAATTGGCATCTACAGTTATTCTCATCGTACATTAAATAGCAGATGACTAAAATTTTTTTCAAGATAATCTGTTAAAAACTCAAAAGTGTTGAATACTTGTCCTTACTCCACTTATTTAGCCGTGTATGTGTATGTATATACACATGTGTGCACATATTGCATTCCTGGGGAGATCAAAAACTACGTTACAAGAGTCAGTTCTTTTCTCCCACTGTATGTGTTCTAATGATTGAAGTCAGGGCATCAGTCTTGATGGAAAGCGCCTTTACCCAGTGTGCCATCTCTGCTCTCTAAAGTTCCCAGTACTTTCAAAGACATTTTTACTGCAGTTTTAATCATATAAAATACACCTTTTATCATGCATACCTGACAAGAGGTATTATACTGCCCTTTTCAGTATAAATAAAGACAAACTACAGGGGAGATCTTTTTTGTTCAGTTAGGAACAATAACTTGCTTTTCCAAGATTATCTCTGTAAGGTAATTTTTCCTTTATTTGCTTTTCAGTTTAGGTGCTAGAATTGGAACCCAGGGCACTCCGATCCCTATCCTTTTATATGGGGACATTTTCCATATACAGAATTAAAAGAAAATGCGCACATATGCATATACTCATGTGTGTGTGTGTGTGTGTGTGTGTGTGTGTGTGCATGTGTGTGTGCACACACACACATGCACACACACACACACACATTGGAAATTTTAATTTGAATATTGAGCAATGATGCTTCATCTTTGATAACTCAAATAGAGTTGAACTGAAACATCCATTTGAACTCTATATAAAGAATTCAACTATTAATCAGATTTATTTCCCCAATAAAAAGTAATTTTCAGCATGTGGAGTTCTTCATCTAGTTCAACCTTTTCAAGGAAAAATATTTTATGAACTTTAAGAAAGATTAAAGTGTTGCCTAACCTAGATATAAGTATTTACGAATGTAGACCATCATCCATCTATTGAAGTAAAGCTTGTGGGGTTTCTACCTAGAATTACATTAGTCATTAAAGGGTACACATGTCCTTGAATCTTTCAGTGTTCATATTTTATATGCTATCTAAAATTCTATTTCATTTCAGTGTAAAAAATTAATATTTCCAGCTACAACACAAAATAATGCTTCACTGTAGTATTGTACAATATAAATGTTAAGACAGTTCTTCATAATGGGGAGTATAAAGTACATCATGTGAGTGGAAAAATTAAAAAGCTATTTTTTTCAGATATGACAAGCCAATTATGGCATCCCAAATGACTGATGGATATTTTTTAGCTCATTCTGTTTTGTTTTGTTTTTTGTTTATTTTAAATATGAGTTTCAAGAAGGCTATAGTATTTTTCCAATTGAAGATGGTAATTATAGCCAAAGAAAATGAAGCTTTAGCATGTGCTTACAAAGCAAAGGTTAGATGTTGCTAATCACAAACTTTGGAACAAAGAATACAAGTTATTCAAAGACTGAAAATGAATTCTAAAGTAATTTTTTGTAATTGTTCATCTTTTCTAAATTCAATAATCTCAAACAGCAAAAAATTCCAAAGATGTATCTATTATGCTACTTATTTATCTATTACTTGTTCCAATTATGCATTCTCTTGTATGTGTGTTTGCATGTGCATGTGTGCACGTATGTGAGTGTGTGTGTGTGTGTACGTGTGTGTATGAACATGAGTAGATATATGGAGGAGAAAAAATACTGATGTTAGTTTTCTCTATCAGTGTTCACCTTGTTTTTTGAGATAGTCTTTCACTGAACCTAGAGCTCATCAGCTTGGCTCATTTTGCTGTCCATGAACTCCAGGGACCTACCTGTCTCTACGTCCCCATCACTGGGGTTTGAAGACCCACCACTGTGACTAGCTTTTTGCGTGGGGTCCAGGGCTCTGACCTCTGCTTCTCATGCATGCACTTTAGTGGCTGATCAGTTTCTCCAGGCCCATGAAGAATTATCTTTATCATGAAATTTACAGCATAAACTATCTTACATCATCAGAAATACTCCATTGTTCTTTATACACATACGTCTCTGGAGGAGTCACTTTGGTTTGCCTATTTTTTTAGGCTACAGCTTAGCAATAATACTACAGGTTATAAAATCATAATGGTACCATTCAATGTAGTTTTATATGAGTTCTTTCCTGTCAACAGCTCCTTGTAGTCAGTAACTTTAATTAGGAAAGTTCAAATCCTTGTAGTACCAATGTCATAGGTCACCAGGGTACTCTTTCTTCTCAGAGTCCTGATGTTTTTCTGTACCGTAATCTCACTATAATAGAACAGGAAGTTTTACGGACATGTTACTTAATATAAATATTTAGCTTCCTCAACATTTCTAAGACAAGCTGCTTTCATGTGATCCAAGTATGGATTCTTCATTACAGAGATGAAATTGTTCCATGTAGGACAAATGAAAATATTTAGCATCATACTTCTAAGGAATGCCTGACTAGACTGTCTTAAACATTCAAATAACCATACAGAGACAGTTAAAGCAGGGAAGTATGAATATGTAAGTGCATGAACAAGATGGCAAGAGTCCAATTTTAAGACTAACAGAATTCAGAGTTCTAAATAGCTCCCTCCCTATACAAGAAGAAATATCTTTTGCCAATCATTCACGGAGGTCTTCTCTAAAGTCAAAACACAACACCCTCTAATCTTCTATCTCAAATCTACTCAGTCACTGAAGCATAGTACTCATTTGGGCATTTCACTTTCTTCTATTTCAAACTAAATAAAGTAGAAATCTTTACTCTGGAGATTTGAGAGAAATGATGCAATTTGAGGGTTGAGAGAGATAAAAATAGAAGTACAACATATTCAAGAATCTTCACCATCTAGTCCCAATATAACTCCTCATTATTTTCCATTAGTACTCACTCTATGCTGTAATAAATTGGGGTTCGTTCTCTCAAAGTAGCCCATGGCTGTGTTTGTCACATCCTACTTCTAAGTACTTTTGTATGCCTCAGTCTCTTCATCTGTAAACTAATCAATCTGATTGATTTATTGTGAGTGTTGCCTATCATCATCATCATCATCATCATTATCATAATAATAATAATACATAAACATATACAGTATATACAAATCAGTGAGCACAGTGATGGAAATGTAGAAGTAGCCACATAAGGCAGGGAACAGCCACTACTACTATTATCATTGTTGGATTAGTTTATATTGCTATATAGTACCTTGAGTATTCATAAAACCTTCTCTATTACCAGGAAAAAAAAAAAGAATCTTCTCTGATAACTTGATTTTAGTGAAGGTGTTCCTATTCCTCTATAAGTTCCATCCCACAGAGCCAGATATTTCCTTACTCTTAGATTCAAAAAAATCATGAGAACAAACTTCATTTTAATTATTACATGTTGTAATCTTTCTGACACATGCCTATAATCCCTGCACTTGGAGGTAGGGGCAGGGCTGGTGAGGAGTTACCCCCAACCTAAACTACAGAGGCAGCTCAAGGCCACCTGAGATCCATGGGACTGTCTCAAGTAGCAAAAATTAAATTTAAATAAAGTAAATTAATCCTGGAGAGGTTCTGTAATAGACTTTGGCATCCTAGGGGTTTATAAATGATATTTTAAATGTCTCGTTAATATTCAACAAAAGCTTGATGATTGGTTTCCTAAGTGGTATGCAAAAGTCAACTCCTTTTGGCATAAGAAGAATGAAGCATTGGAAACTGCAGGTGGTAAGTCAAAAGTTTCCTCAGAAAGAAACAAATTACTCTTAAGAATCGGCTGTGTGCCCAGCAGTAAACGGCCAACAGAAAACAAACTCAGCAGCATCCTTGAAGGTTTCTTGTGTCACAGTGTCATGTCAGGGCTTTTTCTAGTTTTGTTTTACCTTATTTTTATTTTCATTTTTATTTTTATTCTTTTTCTTCTCTCTTTTTACCTTACAGGTTTTCCACATCTATATTTTTGCTTCCAGTTTAATGTTCTATAGGATTCCTGAGTGTGCAAATGAATAGGTTTCTGTTTCTTGTGCCTTCTTTTGGGCTCTTCTTTTTGCTTGTTTTGTCCAATTCTGATTTGTTAGCTTTTGTTTTATCTTATTATATTATATTTTATTATCATCCCTTAAAAGTGTGTTTGTTTCCTAATGCAAGACTGAAAAGGGGTAGATCAGGATGGGGGGGAAGTGGGTAGGAACTGGAAGGGGTAGAGGGAGGGGAAACCATAACAGAATATATTTATTATGTGAGAAAAAAAATTATTTTCAATAAAAAGAAAAGGGAGGCATAAAAGGTAGAGGTCTATGTTCATAAAATACAAAACACAATCTTGTCATTTTTAAATCTGTAGTCAGGGGAGAAGGAAATACACGAAAGGTAATATTAGTGGGTAAATACAGAAATTTAAATGCCACATACACGTCCATGGACAGTATTTTTCCACCCAAATTCCCTACTTCATATGTCACACATATTTATTATTAAACAAAATCACCATATCATTGACTTTGTATTTCCAGTGTGATCCTTCTACATCATCTATATCATCATATAGAAGCTACATCGTCTTTGCACCCTCACTGTAAAAGGGTGGAAGTACCACATTTAGATGTTTAAAAAAAGAGAAATTCTCAGTACACACATTCATCAGAATTGAACATAGTCTAATTCAATACTTGACTGCATGAATCATATCACTTTTTGTATTGTTTATTTTTAATATCATGTAAATGAATAAGGATCCCACATTCAACAAACCGTTAATCCATTGATGACACATTGTTGATTACTTAATAAATACAAGTAATGAAGTCAGTGGACAGTGTAAACACTTGCCCTAAAGAGAGCTCATACTCAATTATAAGAGCTAATTAATTGTTATTTTAACATTTTAGGAAGGGTGAGTACTTTTGTTTTTGACCTTCAAAAATACTTAGATTGAGTATAACTCACTACATTTACTTTAAAGTAGAACATTAATTGATATGAAATTAGATGAAAGATGCAAAAAAAAAAAAAGGAAAGAAAGAGATGACAGCAGAAGATACTAAACTCATTGAGCCTTTTATTTTCTACTTATTTTTGGTCAACAAAGTGTCAAGGGATTGTGGGATTATTGAAAGAAGTCACCCTTTAGCAAAAAAAAATTACTTAGCTCACTGCAAAGGGACCAAGAAAAATAAAGGGATAATGTTTGAAAAACATCCTGAGTAAGTTGGGGTGAGGTTCTCCACCTGGAGCAGCCATTCTTAAGTTAGGGTGAGCCATCCTGCATGAAAGCTGCCACTCTTATAATTGTTTCCATGCAAATGAGGTCAGTGTTTGATCCTGAGTGGAAGCTATTCACAGAGCAGGAGCCGGTGAGCCACAGAGACGCGGCTTATTCTGAGTGGCAGGCCACAATACTAAGTCTTTTGTAGTTTCAGCACAAGGGAGGCTAGTTTTGCTGTTCTCTGATCCCTTCTGGACCAGGCTTGCCTTTCAGATGGCTCAGTCATAGCCCCCACAATGACTATATATAGGTGTTATAGGTTCTGCCTATTGCAATCTGGCCATGGATGTCCTAGGATAGCTTTGTAATATGACCCAATACATTTGGAGATTACAATGGCATGTCATATCGTCAGTTTGGAAAGCTGTGCAAGTGGGATCTTCTGTACGAGTCTGCTGTCTGTACACTATGTCCAACACATGAAGACATTTAGGTTCTATGAGCTATTACATGAAAAGCATTCAAGGGGTAAAAAAATCCAACAGCAGTAGTAAAGTTTCAACTTCAGTCTGTCTAAACTGGTCTTATACACAGTTGGCTGCCTCTCAAACATACTAATATCAAGTTGCTTCAGAAGCTACCCCTAAGAACCAATAGTTCATCTGACAACTCTAGGTGCTGTCAGGCAACATGTGTTTTCTCTAGTAAACTTGGAACTCACCAACATTTTCCTTTGTAATGTGTTTCCTGGTTGAAAGTGAATCAAATCTTTAACTTGCTGTATAATTCCTATAAACTCTGCAGTTAACTAATAGAATTTTGTCTTGTCTGAAAAGAAACATCAAATGTTTAAGAGGAAAATAAAATGACTTAGAATATTAGAGTCTTGGTGTGTGAGATTCACCTCCATGTGCACCTCAGTTCCTCAGCAAACCGGTGATGGAGAAGTGTAGGTGAGAGCCCAGAGTCCTCGCTCACAGTGGTCTTTTCAACTCCCAGCAGTATTTCTGTCTGGAGAAACTTCATTAGAGATGATCCATCAATTTCACTTCAAACTCAGGACTCTATGTCATAGTCTTTGATCCAGGAAGTAAGATAATTAGGGTATCCTAATTTGAACAAAATAAGATGATCAAAGAAATGAAAATTATATTTTCTGCTTGTCAAAAAAAATAAAATGACAGTGTGATGATTGATAATTGAACAAAGACAGATAATAATTATTTACCTACATTTGGCATTGTGAACAAAGGATTCCAATGATGAGAATCTGTAGGACTTTTTTTTTTTTTAAATGAAAACTGAAGAACAAGGAGCTCGTCATTGATATGGTTATGCAAGGCTTTGTGACAGGGAAGAAGAAACAGGACTTAACAGAACAATACTTATGCCAAGACATAAAGCAGGTGCTCTTAGCCCTTAAGGTGAGAAAAGTTAAACAAAGCTCCATTCTAAAAGTACAGGAAGAAATAATCCCAGGCATTTGTGTAACTAAAAGAAAATTATAAGCAGAGTAATTTTAATGTTTTTGTTCATTCCTACTAGTATAGAAAATATGTATTTAAGGAATTAATGTTGCTTATTTTAATTCTACACCTATAATGCTAATATAAAATTACAATCACAGTTGTCCACTAATTTGAGGAAAATCTTACTAATTCTTCGTTGGGTTAAAAAAAGTCTCTATTGAAATATTATAAATGTAATTACTCCAGTTATAAAATCATTTCTCATAATTAATCAATTCTCATAATTAATCTGTAAGTGATAGAAAGGTGTGAAAGAAGCATATTAATATATCTAACCTAAAAATAAACAGAAAATTAAGTGGAAACTTGAAGTAATTGATTCCAGAGAATAGTACAAATTACACTTTGGTCCAATTGACATAGCTTTCACCAACATTTGTCCAGGTGTTGTGAACTGAAAGCAGATTTTTTTTCTAGAATACAGGGAAGATAAACCTTAATTTTATACTTAATTTTATATTAAAAATTAAATATAATTTTATATAGTAAAATTTATTAATTTTATAATTTTAACAACATTTCCTAATGCTCATACCCCTACCTAAAAAGGAATTTGCCAAATCTGAAAGGCTGACTGGCATTTAAAACAGAACGTTTGCTCACCTAAAGTCAGACCTTCTGAAATTCAACACAATGAAAGCATACAGTCAGAATGGAGATAAAATTTTAGACGTATAAAGAAATTTTATTCAATGCAAACATGAAATTTAAATGACCACATCCAGTGACGGGAGAGGCTGCAGACGGAATTACACACGATAAAGCACTCCCTTTAGTTACCCAGTGAAACTGGTTTATTTTACCTGTCTTTCAAATCAAACTTGTGTCTTCCCCCTCTCACACACACTATCCAAAACTCCATGTGTTCATTTTTACCTTCCAATTCTTTCACCTCCCATCTCAAAGAGGAGTCAGTGTTCCTCTTATTTCCCAGTAGGATAGTCTACAGTTCACCAAGAGTTGAGGAGCCACTAGTCTGTAGTTATTATGCTGCTGTGTAAGCTCATCAAAAAGACAAGGAGGAGTATTTCATACGTGCAAACTCTGCCAGACCTCAGCAGAGGGAACCACCATCATGGCCAATGCCATACTCAACAGTGCAATCCCAATCATCTGAGTTCAGATGTTGTTACCAATTCAGAACTCCTCAGGTGCAGATCATAAGCAATCAAACATCCCCCACAGAAATCCAACACCTGCAGACAATACAAAATGCCAAGGCCTAGGCAGACCCTCACGCAACAGTGCACAAAACAGTGAGCATAACTAAAAACAAACTTTTACAACACTGGTCCATAGTAGAAAATTTACACCATGCCAGGGGAGATGGTTCTGTTTATATAGTCACTACCATGTAAAGATGGGTACCTAAGATCCAGACCCAGCCCCCATGTAAGAAACCCAGGTACCAAAGCACAGACCTGTAATCTCAGTCCTGGAGAAATAGACATGAAGATCTCTGAGTCTTGGTGGCTGTACAGTCTAGTTAAATTGTGTCAAGTTCAGCCAGAGACAGTGTCTCAAAGAATGAGGTAGAGAGGAAGACATTCGACACCCACCTTGAGCCTACACACAGGTGTGTAGTACATCCACACACTCGTGTGTGCACATGCATGAACACATGCATACCCATACACAAGAAGCTACATCTACATTTTTCAAAGTGATAGCAGACATGATTTACAGCATGTAACTGGCAAAAAGGCAAAATGTTCTTACAAGAGGAAACAAAGTACACAAGTAAGATCAAAAAGTGTTGTGAGATGAAAGTTTCATTCACATGGAGTTTGGTAGATTTCTAAATTTCACTTTGAAATCTCTTCTCCCCACCTTCTCTCTCATTAGATTCATAAACGATGTTACATTTTAAAAAATAAACTATCAGACTCAGAATTGAGGAACTTTAAAAAATATGTTGGCTCATTTGTGATAGAATCCATATGCCTTCCTAATGAGAAATCACTCCACACACATAGAGGTTAATAAAGAGAAAAGTTCTTTGATAGTAACACTTGTCCAACTCTGGCTAGTGCTCCAAGAGGAACAAATGAAAGATTTTACTAATTTATGTATATCATAGGTGAATGTATTCCAAATATGCTATCATTCTTAAATCTCTTTAGGTCCAAGCCCAGGTTACATTTTGTACAATTTAAACAGACATGAAACTGAATGTCTGGCCACTTGGACAGATGGGAGATTTACACAACAGAGAGATTATCAGAATTATATCTTAAGTACACCATGGTTGTTCTTTTCAAATAGCTGTTACTCAAGGTCATCTTGGCCACCTGTCAGAATTATGCTTTTCCTGATAAGAGCACAAGGGTGTTAATGACAGACCAGGATTTAGTGTTAATCTCAGCGGTAATAGTGACCCTGTTGATCTGCCTGTACAGGCATGTTCTTTGATAGGGGGATGAGCCAAAATGGCTGATTGTAAGTCAGGGTTGTCTCCTTTTGTTATGGTAATGGAGTCTAATCTTGGTGGAGAAACAGTAGCGATGACTTTCTCACCAACCCCAAATTTCAGTTATGCTACAAAATTTTCTTTCTTACAGTTTCTAACAAGCCTGGTTAGTATGTGCTTATCTTCCAGTCATACTGGGGGCAGCAGCACTCTGTAGCTAAATTCTACGATGTGTAGCTTAATGTTTCCTAAGCAAGTTTATTAGTAAATCCTTTGTAGTGTCAATTTTATTACTTCAAGTGCATCACATTCACTGTAAAAATTTAGGATCGACACAATGATAGCTCACAACTCTATTGAACAAAATTCCATGAAAATACTTGCTTCATGCCTTGTCATCACGATCACTACCATCAATTATAACTCATTACACTGACTCTAAAGAAAAAGAACGCCAACACAGCTGGGAAACATTGGGCAGACTTGGCATGCAGAACACAGATCTTATTTCTACTGCCTTCTATTTGAAGGGGTTTTATAGCACGATGTAACGTAATAGATGTACTTAACACAGTCATAAAGAAGGCTTAAATTGGAGTTTGCTTATCTTTTGGAATGAAGCCATTTTGGAAATAAAGAAGTACATTTTATGGCATGCTTTTTAGAAATTTCTTTAGAATGAATAGGTTTTTTATTAGAAAATTAAATGTGTTAGATATAAAGTTTATTGTCTTTTCAACAGGAAAATCTGTTTGGGTACATCTTTTAAGATACTTGCTGTTGAAGAAATCTGATTTGCCTACATCTAAGCAAATTATTTCAAAATACTGTTAGTTTGAACTTTTAAACTTTATCTTGTTTAACATTAAAAATCTAAAATATCCACCTTTCCAAACTTACTCTGAAACTCTGCTCATTCATTTGAACCTATTCACAGATGTGCTAGAGCAATAATTTTACATATGAAAATATTCACATGGAACACACACATGAGCAAGCTAAGTCTGTAGTCACTTCTCTTTAATCTGACGTTTGCTCTCTTAAAAGATTCTCCCTCAAAGTCTGTTCCAGGAACCTAAAGAGAAATTGCTACATTATGCTTCCTAATTGCATAGAATTCCACCAGTGCCTTTTTTCAATGTTGAATGAGTCTTTGTATAAATATGAGGAAACAGAAATACAGAATTTCACTATGTGTTAACATGAGCTTATTAACATTACACCTATTTTTTTTTTACTATGTTATCATACCAATTTATTTTAGATTATTTCTTAGTCAGAGATTATTTTCTGCTCCCTTGGGACAAGTGGTACCATCCACAGACAATTGTTTCATGATTGGAGAAAGAAAATATTCACTGGAATGCAATAAACATAGGCTAAGAATGCCACTAGAAGCCAGGCGGTGGTGGCGCACGCCTTTAGTCCCAGCATTCAGGAGGCAGAGGCAGGCAGATCTCTGTGAGTTTGAGGCCAGCCTGGTCTACAGAGTGAGATCCAGGACAGCCAGAGTTACAACAGAGAAAACAAAAAAGAAAACAATGCCATTAGAAAACACCAATGCACAAGGAAATCTTCCAAAACAAGGAATCAGCCATCCTGAGATACAGATAGTGTTGCAGTTGAGAAACCTTGCTCTAGAGTAAGAAAAGCCAAACTCCAAAGCAATAAAACAATTGATAATGGTGACGATATATACAACAACCAACACTTGAACAGTCCGGTGATGGAAGTTGCAATAATCCTTCCGAGACTTTTAGATTTGTAGGCTTCCTAAGCCTAAAATATAAGAAAATAAGTTATGCTTTATATAAAAAAAATGTTAGTACATATTATTGGAGGACAGAACTCCCAGAGAAGATTATAGAGGTTGCCCTTGATCACTTCCAAATTAGGAGAAAACATTTTTTTTATCGAATGGAAACAGAAATTGCTTCATAGGACTTTCAGAGTTTGCTCACAAAAGCTCTGAGGGACTAGGTATAGACAAGAATGCAGTCCGAGGTCTACTCTTTGAGCCTCATACACAACAACAGTCACCCTATGAAGCCAGTGACCGCTTCTATTATGTCTTTAACTTCAGATAAACAATCTAAAATCACTCACCAAATGCAAGTAAGTGAAGACTGAGAAACTCCAAAGAGCGTGCAACTCATACTGGTAAGGACCAACCATAAGAGGGAACCAGAGAGCAGTGGGGAGGAAGCACGAATGCAAGCTGAGAAGGGAGAGCCCTGAGCAAAGAAAGAGAATTTAGAGGCTGCTGGGTGATATGTCAAATTCTGCACCCAGAAGCCACCCCAGTCTACACACCAAACAGCTCAGGAAACAGGTCAGCATTTTAAATAGACTAATTTCATTACAGTTTCGGATCCCCATCGTCCACACCGGGACCTCTCACTACCCCATCAAGGTTATCTATGGACACAGCTAACTCCTTGGTTACTGGCCATTCACTGAATGTGTCCAATAGGTTCTACCAGTCTTTCCTTCTATCCTTTGTTCATTCAACACTTGGAGCATGAACATAGTGATGTTCCATTAGCAGTTCCATTTTGAGGTACCTACTACCTCCCTGGAATATCAATTTCCAAAAACGAACCATCCCCACATCCCAGAGGCATCCATTCTCCTCCCACTCTCTGAGAACGTTCCCTGTACCATTGCATCCATCAGCTTTAGCCTTTTAATATAATCCCTCAATGGCTTAGGGATTTGACAAAGAAAATAAATTTGAGTCCAGGCCCTTTAGCTTCCGTATCCCCTTATTTTAGAGACAAGACACGACCAAACCTAATAACTTACTGACACTGAGAGCAAAGCACTTGTTAGAGAAGACACATACATAACATTTCCAGAGAATTTCTTTTACATACCGTTTGTTTATAAGTATACTGAATGATATAACTTCAGTATGTGAGCTCCACCAGGTGGTAAGTGCAGATATTGTCACAGTATTCTCATTTCAGCGTTCCAATCACTCCCCATGCTGAACTGAGGGATGTGAAAATCCTGTTAATGTAGGCTCACATCATCTGCGTAATTCTGCTGTCTCTTACTAGGAATGGCTTAGCTACCGAGGGCTAGTCTGAAGGCCACTAAATCGAATGAGTGATTTACTGACAACTGACATCTTTGATGTCAGTAAGAACTCTTTCCAAGTGAAGCTTGAAACCCACTACTTCATAGCTGACAACATCGGCTCTACTTTTCAGGTCCAAAGGCTATGGCTCATTAGTAGGAATTGTACATGGTTTCTTCACAAAGAATAAGGAGATGGAGTCTTCTGTGCACTATCCAAGAGAGATAGGAAAGGGATTTCTTTGTTTCTAGTAACTAGAAATACAGTTTTTTCATTGGTCATTCCAGATAACCCAGCTGGGATTTGAAAGTCTCTGTAGAAGTGCTTCCCCTGAAAGGGCCACCTACTCCCTCTAGCTCTCCACTGGCCAACAGCAGTTCAACAATTCAAGGTAATGGAGTGAGAGGCAAATAGGAAAATCTACTGTACAGTTTTATCTATACTTGAATGGATCGTGTGATTGTCACATTGACAGATCATTTCTCCTTATCCCTGCAAACTGCCACTTCAAGTAGCAACCCCCGATAGCCATCAAATTGTCAGACTCCCACTGACCACAAAGGTCAAAGGCCTTTTCTTCCAAGGTTTGTTGGACACCATGGACTTTAAGAGATGTGAACAGATGTTTGGGAATTGAGGGACCATGAAAGCCTACTTCCTAGGAGCATCTAGTATCCACTATAAATCTGCCCACCACAATCTGCTGAGCCAAAGCATACTCCATTCTAGTTAAAAGAACCTCTTCAAGTATTGTAAAATGGAGACACCTTACAAACTAAGAGTGTATTTGAAAACCAAACCAGAAAAATTTTATATAAAAATATTAGAGATGGCTATTGTAATAAGATTTATTTTTCTGAGTTTGCTGTTTCCTTTTGTCCATCTATACTAATTCAAATTCATTTTCAGCCCTTCCCTGTGCCTGGATTTATGCACTACAGTTATGAGACTTATTTTCCCAAACAGTTCTCCCATATATTCAGCCAACCCGAGGCATCAGCATATATCAGCAAAAGGAGAAATATAGGTGTGGCTTCCCCTCTGTCTTCAAGTGTTCCCTGAGTGTTTTCCCCATGATTCTCTACAGTTCTCATTCTGCACCTTTCATTTAAGGGATTCGTTTCTCAACATGCTGGTAAAAGCATCCAGATATGGCTAATCCTTAGTTCCTTGGCATCCTTACTGGGTCCTTAATCTTACATAACTCTCTACAGTCAATCTTCATTGACAACTCTTCTGTGATTCTTTTTCTTTCCATGACTCAGATTGTTATAAGGGGTATGTTATGTTTTACGTATGTATACAAATACATATATAACAATGTATGTGTGTGTGTGTGTGTAAATATATATATATATAAAATGTATATACATGTACATGTATAGGAACATATAATACATATATACATATGTGTTGTGAATGCAGAGATTAAGTTCATGTGTGTATGTAATGTACATGTATATATACATATATTCATATAACATACACATATGCATATATATATGTACACACATAAATGTATATAATACATGTACATATAATATATAATGTGTATATATGTATTATATGTATGCACATATGTATATATACATATATGTATATATATGACATATATGTATATTATACATACACATGTGCATTAATCTCTACACTCATATAGCAACTTAGCTTCCTTAAGCCAGTACAGTAGGTGAAATTCACCATAATAGCTCCTATCAGAAAAGATCCTATCAAGGAAGTAGTTCACTGCCGCCCACCATCATCACAGTAGCTATCATTTAGCATTTAAAGGACAGACTTTCACATTACTAAGATTAATGACACATACAACTTACAAGATCTCTTAAAACTTTCCACAATATAAAACACTTGCCATAGCATTAAACTAAGCTTAGCAATAGATCATCTAGCGTTAACAATCATTCCTTCAGCTGATGTGTCTGTCGTATTGCTATGTTATTTTTGATGTATTGCTGGACTGAGATTCGTTAGACAGTTTATAGCATGGACAGGTTATGCTGGGCTGGCAGTTTTACTAAGCAAAAAGAAATATCACATGAAGACAGCATTTGTACTTCAGAAAAAAAGTCACGCATATTTCTGTCTTACATAAATTTGCTCACGAAACCATTTTCCACACATAAATGAACAGTAAAAGTGTTTGGAATTTGCTACTGCATTCTTATCCGGTGCAAACAAAATGAGAACCGTGTTTTCATAAATAAGATGCAACAGACCATGCCCTGGCCCTCCTTTTCCCATGAGTGTAATGTGTGGTAGTATAAGTCAGTTCACACTTGGCAAAGAAATTGAATATTGATGGAATTTACTGTCACTTTACTGATGGAGTGTTCCAGCATAGAATAAAAAGACCATGTTCCCTCTAAAATCAGTGGGTTTAATTTGATCTGATCGGTTAATTATAAATATAGTAATCACAAGAGTAAATCAACTGAGAAGAAAAATAATAGAAGGAACCCATATGCTATATATTTTTCAACAATATTCTTCCCTAGCACAGAGTTTACAATCAGTCAGCAAGGAATTATATAAGGCCTTTCATATAGAATTCAAATTTTAAAATAATTTATCTTATTTATTTAAGGATGTGAATATATTATTTGGACAGTATTAAAGGTTTTGATAACTTATGGAAGTCATAAAGTTGGAAATGAAAGAAAAATTGAGGCAATTCTAAAGCTACATAATAAATGATTCTTATCTTCATTGCTCCAAGGACTTTCTCGCTTATTTGCTCATTTCAAATGTAAAGCCTTAGGAAAAACATTTTCCTCATTACTTAGACCTGTTACCTATAAATGTTTCTTTTTGGTTCATTTATGTATGAGTATGTTGTGTGTGTGTGTGTTATATACACATGTCAGGAGTATGTGCCTATGAAGCCTGCACATGGCAGAGAAGGACCTCAGGTGTCCTGAAAAATATCTTTTCACTTTAGTCCCTTGAGACAGTGTAGCCCTGTGAATACAGAGTGAGAGTGGTATTATTTGTACATATTATTTGTATATACAACCTACTGAATTTATTTATGTACCCATGTCCATGGCTGACCACTTGAGATAAAATAACCTATGCAGCCACTTGACCCTGGAAGAGTTAATCCTCCTTCTCAGCAACTGCTGACCACCTGTAGTTCTTGACTTAAGGGTAGTAACTCATTGAACTCCTCCCCCTGTCTATGTTGGCATGGCAACTGATGGCTTTGTGCTTGACTTGTTCAGGCAACCATATTACTAAGATTTCATGGGTGTATCTTCTCTATTGTATCTATCAGACACTATCTGGCAGCAGTGCCCTAGAATTTGGACTCTTACAATATTTCTGACCCTTCTCCCAAGAATTTCTGTGAGTCTTGGGTATAAACTGGATTGTAAATGTATCAGTTGGAGTTAGACATGAAGAGTGAAGACTTCATTTATCTGTCCATATAAGGTTAGGATTTCATAATACAGTTACAGATTACATTAGCTTACAATAATGGTAGCAGTAGCTTCTCTTCTATGACATTTCCAGCCACAGGTTGTTAGCTGGATTTTCAGTGCCACACATGACTTCCCTCCCACTGAGTGATCCTCAAGTACAACAGCTGTTGGTCTCCCCAAGACAAAAGTAACGTTATTGTACCACTTGGAATATCTTGCCAAGCCAGCTATTGTTCGTAATATTTATGGCTGGGTAGGATTACCAACTGGTCCCTTCTCTTGACAGCTTCCATAGCACCTTCTGATCCTATGAGAGTGATGTCTCAGGGAATTGGCTTCCAGAGTAGTTCCAGCTGGTTTCCTCCAAGTTCTGTGTGGAGTATATGGTCTCTTCATCATCTGACCTTTAAGTTCTGGAAGGCAGCCGAGGGCAATAGCAATATTTTATACTGTTTGGGGAGACTGACATAAGGGGAGATTACCCCTGCCAGGCACTGGGATTTTTGTAAGATATTGCATGGCACTTGGGGAAGCTCTTTTGCTCCACATAGCATAACTTTATATATGTATGCACATGCACACACACATTCTGTACCTTAAGTAAGCTTACAAAATAATGTTTCCCTGTGGCTCTTTAGAACATCTTCAGAATTATTATCTCCTCTCTCTCTCTTCCTCTGGATTTCCTCCTTGCCAGTTAGAGTCTCTCCCCAGTTTTTCCATTACTTCCTTCATGGTGTCTGTCTCTTACTATTGCCCTTCCTGGAGTTCATTTTCCCCTTCTACTTTCCTGGTTTCTGTACACACTTCTGATTATATGTTAAAATTTAAAGACTCAGAGCTAGGATCCACAAGTAAGAGAGAAGATGCAGTATTTCTCTTTCTGTGTCTGGGTTACTTCACTGGGTACAATAGTTCCGTTTATTTACCTGAACATTTCCTGGTTTCATCTTTCCTATGAAATATGATTAGTATTTCATGGTGTCTAGGTACCACATTTTCATTATCCTTTTATCAGTTGAAGATATGTGTGTTGTTTTCATTTTCTGGCTACTGTGAATAGAGCAGCAATGAACGAGTGAGAAAACATGTAGAGTAGGATGTCTATCCTCTGAGCATACGCCCAGAAGTGCAATGGCTGGGTCATATGGTAGATCTTTAGCTTTCTGAGATTTCTCCACTCTGATTCCCAGAGTGGTCGCACTAACAGTTCACAATCCCACTAACAGTGAATGAGGGCTCCTCATACCCCACGTTCCGGGCAGCACTTGTCAGATGTTTCCTTGGTCTTAGCCAAACTGACAAACGTCAGATGAAGTCTGACTAGTTTTAATTAGTTTTTCTCTAAGTGCTGAAAGTGTTGAACTCTTTTCACAATGTTTCTTAGCCGTTTTATTTATTCTTGTTGAGCACTCTCCGTTCAGATCAATAGCGCTTTCTTAAATTCGGTTATTTTCTTGATTTTTTGGGTTATTTTGAGGGTTTTTTTTTATATTTATATTTGTTGTAGGATTCCTTCTGGAATAAGCACTCCAACATCAGTATGAGTCAAAGAGGGGAGATGGGACTAAAGTCAACATAGCTTCTGAAAGGCCTTGGTACTAGGTCCAGTTTGCATACTCGTTCTATACTCTAAAACCACAAGGTGGGACAAGCAAGCAAGAGGGACCTGTCAGGCTGTTAAGGGCAATGAAGCCTTGGTTGGCTACTTCTCCAGGTCATTCTGCTCCAGGTAGCTTTGGAGTCATGCTTGGAAATAGGCAGCATAACCAGTGCTTTAAGTGAATCACTAAAAAAAAAAAAATCAATACTTTGACATCCAACAATTGATTTTTGCTACCTTATTCTATTTCATATTATTACTCTTCTATCAAATGGAGAGCTGTCCATGATGCTCTCCCACTCTATGGGCTTCCTCTTTACTCTGTTGTTTGTTTCCTTTAGATCCAGGAACTTGTTAGTCTCATGAGAGCTCTCCCTGAGCAAATAGAGTCCTATATAAAGTCTCTTTCCAGCACCTTGTAGGGTACTCCTTTAATAATAATGAATTTGCCTTTAATCCACTTAATTTTTTCATTATTAAATTCTTCCTCAATTTCATACATATATACCGCATATTCTGGTTTTTCTGTCCCTATTTTCTCCCATAACTTACTCACATCTACCACCCCACATACAACAAATCTCTTTCTCTTAGTTGTAGGTTTTGCTTTTGTTCCGTGTCCCATGGACTTTAATCAGAGCTATCTGTGATTCTGAGTTCTAACTAACTATCATCAGAACCTGGTGGCACCACCACTGGATACTATGCTTACCTGTCATGCGGGGCCAGTAGTGTTCAGTAAGTCCTTCCCTCTCCACACCAGACCATCAGGAGGGTCTGACTTTGGTGGACTCAGTGGCAGCCACAGATGGTTTATGTTCTGTCAATGCGGCTAAGCAGCTTGTAAAGCTCCTGCATTAGTAAATCTGTATTTTACTGTCATGTTTTTCCAAAAAGTAACAAAATATTTGTGTTAACTTTAGGAAAAACTTATAGTTCTCTAGTTAATCAATACTTACAAAGCGAACTATGGCAAATACTTTATGAATTAAATTTTGGATTGGTTTGAAACATCCATTGCCTGATACAGAAGCATGAATCATCAGTTTTATTTGTGAAACTCAGATGCCACCTATTGTTTAGAGAAATAAGTGCATCATCTTTTGGGATCGTTTTACTGACAACTTGCAGGTCTCTAACAGAGATGAACAGTATATGCACAAAACAGAGCTTTGCTCCCCAGCGGCAGAAAATAACTAACAATTCCAAGGACATAAAATTATTAAGTGAAGCTATTTCAAATCTGCATCTGTTTATGATGAGATACACTATCCTTCAATCTCTCACGCCTTCTCTAGTAGGTTTTTGTTATTGGTGTTGTATGGGACTGGGGAGATGGCTGCGTGGATGAAACACTTGCTGTGTAAGTGTGAGGACTGGAACTCAGATCTCCAGAGCCTACATAAAGCCTGGAATAGTAGTCCACATCTGTAACCCCTGTACTCCTATAAGGAGATATGAGGAAGGCAGGAGAATCCCAAAACTCACATAGAACCCTGTCTCAAACAAGGTAGAAGGCTCAGATCAACAATCAGTGTTGTTCTGACTTCTGCATGCACTCAGTAGAACACATACATCCTCAACTCACACATGACATAAAGACAAGCGTGTGGACGCAGGCGCCCACGTGCTCACGTGTGCACACGCGCGCCGCGCGCGCGCGCGCGCACACACACACACAAGCGCACAAGTGTATACATGTATATGTTTTAACTACATTCTGGTTATCATTGTCAATTAACATGCTGTTGCAAAATAAATAAGAAATTTTTCTTCTTTTTCCTTCTTTTCCTATTAAAATAACCCAGATATTGAAATTGATATAATCAGGAAATAGAAATTTTTCACCATGAGAAGTCCTTTAAATTTCTTCTTTATAGATATTTCCAATCTCTTCTGCCTTCCACCTTTTTAATCCCTAGCAACCACTAACCAGTTATCTTCTTCTATTTTTGATCATTCCACAGATATTCAGTAAATGGAATCATACATTATGTGAGGGTTTTGTTTTGGGGGGGACAGTGTTTCAAGACAGGGTTTCTCTGTTGTAACTCTGTAGACCAGGTTGGACTGGAACTCACAGAGATTTCCCCTGTCTGTGCCTCCCAAGTGCTGGGATTAAAGGCATGTACCACCACTGCCTTTCTTTTTTTCTTTCAATTTTTTTTTGACATCGATTCACTGTAAGTAAAGGAGAAAAACTAAACAAGTTAGTTTTCAACCACAGGTTTTAAACACCACATAGCCAAGAGCAATGTGGTTTATCTACGATAAAGTTATGTGACTCTAATGTTAGTCTATAAGAGATTAAGTATTTTAATTCTACAGAATCTGATCTGGTACACACTGACAGGGGGTCTCTCCGATCATTTTCAGTCTGTATCTCTGTATGTCTTCTACAGAGTCTTCTGCTCTACAAGTGAAGCCAAGCAGCTCTTAGCTTGTCCACTAGATGGCAAACAGTTACTCAGGGAAGTAGATTTTACACAAAATGCTTTTCTGATTTTATTATAAAGAAAAGGTAGGTCTTTGATAAATAAAACATATACCAAATAAACACCCCAAAGCACCTAAAACTTTTATCCAGAAACACAAGTTCCACATTCCTATCACTTTACAATTTTTATGAACTAGAAACATCACAAAAAAACAAAAAGTTGGGGGAAGAAGGATGGAAGTAGGGCAGGAGGAAAGGTGAGAGGTAAAGGAAATCCTTCTTGGATTATTTAAGCAGAAATAAAGAACAAAACCAAAGGTTCAATAGAGGCCTGAGTACAGCTGCCAAGCAAGACATGAGAAATGTCAATAACCACAACATAATATACTTCATTCCCCACAAAATAAGCATAATGAGTAAACAAAGGTAGAAATTAGCATGCATAAGGACGATTAGTATAAACACAATTTAGAAAACAAACACAAGAGAGGCAGATGTTTCTCCCACTATTGAACAAGCACACGATATCAAGTGTCAAGCAAAACAATTCTTCAAAACCAGGATTGTAGAACACAGAATTAGAAAAACAAGACATGATTGGGTTAAGCAACCTAAGTAAGAACCAAAATTTATACCATCATAGAGTTTCTATAAGATGGAAATAGCAAAGTCTAGACTATACATTTCAAAACAGTGATTTGATAGCACTGAGAAGAACAGCTATGGATAATAATAAACGCAGAGACAAAAAAAATGATTAAGAAATTACAGAAAATATCCAAGTACCAGAAAAAGTGCCCTAGAGACAAGCATCCATAAAGGACATAATCCAGTAAGAACAGTTTTAAACATGTAAAGCTTTAATGTAGCAAAATCCCATGCAACTGACAAAGAGTTGAACCCTAGGGTTAAAGCTGCACATGCACTAGCCATTGAAATGAATGTAAATGGGACCTCTGGAGTGGAGACTCATGAGGCCAAAACTCTATTCATTATAGTACAGGATACTATCTGACCTCCTACTTTATTATCTCACAAGATATTAAAATATGGAGAATGAATGTGTGGGTGTGCATTTTGTGGTGTACCACATGACTTTATTCAGGAAGACTATAATAAAAATAAAGTACAACAGTATAGCACCAAAGACATACAACAAAGGTCCAGTCACAGGGTATAGTCAAACTCAAGTTCAAAGACTTCATTCATATCAGACCATAGAGCCATCATTCATCAAAAGAATCCATCAGAGTGACCGAAGACTCATGACAAATAGGAGCTATATCTGATCCTTTTGCTATAAAGGATATTGGGAGGGAGATAAAATACAAGACATTGTTAAAGCATTTGGAAGAATGTGAATGAAATCTTCAGGTACTGTGGTAACATTATAGCAATATTAATTCCATTATTTCTTTGGCTATATTGTGGAGACGAAGAAGACTGTTGAATGGCAAGAATCATATTTGAAAGACTCAGGAGTGAGGTTAGCTTTCACCTTTAATTCAAGAAAATGCAATTCTTTGTGCTGACAGCTTTTCTCTAAGTTTGAAATTATCTCAAAGTTAGAATGTTTTAAGTGGTAAATAATTCCCCCTTATGGTGGTTTGAATGAGAATGATTCCATGGGTACATTTCTTTGAATGCTTGGTCCCCAGGTGGTGGAACTGTCTGGGAAGGATTAGGAAGTGTGGCCTTGTTGGAGGAGGTGTGTCACTGAAGACTGACCTAGAGGTTTGAGACTGAGGTCATACTCATTGCTCATTCTCTCTCTCTAGCTCTATCTCTAACTCTAGCTCTCTCTTTCTGTTGCTTTTCCTGGTAAAAGGACTTGGTGTAATGGTATAATTAAACAGTCTGAATTCTGGGTAATCCACGTGGATCTAATATTAGTACAGAGTCTTACAAATGAAAGAGGGATGTGATAGAGCCAAAGAAGCAGACCTGTCCACACAATTTCAGGTCACAGTGATGTGATTTTTTAGGGTCAAGAACCAAACACTACAGAAGGATCTAAACATTCTTTAACTTTTTCTTGGAAGATATGAACAAATATCTACTCATCCCAGATAAGGTACCTACCAATGACAAAAGAAATGATGCCACCTTAGTCTAGCTTGGTGAACAAATGTTTTTGCTGACTTTCCTGCAGGAGCCTGGGAGAGCATAACTCACTGGAAGGCAGTTGCATTACCATGAAGTCCACACCAGCATGACTCCCAAAAGCTGCATCCTCGTAGCAGCAGATACAACGACAAACAGCACTGCCAGAAAGTCTGTAAGATAATTTGTGTTGTTCAAATCATTGTCGTTGTGGTATTTTTGCTACAGGAACCAGGCAAATTCCTCAGTAATACAACTCCTTAGGAAAGGAATATCAGGCACCGCTTTTAAAACAAAAAAGGTGACAATTGCATAAGAATCATTTACTTCCCAGAAAAAAAAGCAGCAGAATAAAGGCTATAACATAAAACATATTGTATGTGTTGTTATATAACACATATATGATATAACACATTGTGAAAGTTTCTTCCCCTTGCACCCATTGAAAGTAACCCTTATGAGGAAGGTGCTCATTTCACCAGGATGTATCTGGGCAATACACCGCAAGTGAGACGTATGTGGTACAGCTGGAAAGCTCTTGCAAGTCTCATTGGCATGGAAATGACTGCTCTGTTTCAAGGACACTGGTGAGGAATGCAGGACTGCTCTGCTGTGGGACAAGCACTTGAAGGGAAGGATCTGCATTACAGGAATGGAACTGAGTATATCTCTCCTGGGTAGTGTATGAATGGCACGCCACATGCTCTCTCTGCTCCATATTCCTATATTAATCAGCTTGCTGTGACAGTGATAAACTATTCAAAGTCTCAGTGGGTAAGAAGTATTCACTTCTTGCTTCTGAATACTGGCCATGATTCTGGCCACGGCTCTGCTAGGCACGGCTGATTTCCTGGTGTCTGCTAGTCTCGAACTGAGATCTGTACCCTGTGCATCTTAGGCTGAGACCCAGTGGTGAAGAATTGCTATCTAAGAATGCTGTTCTTGGGAAAGTGATGAGCAAGAGGGTTGTGAGGCTCCTGGTGGCCAAGGGAAACCAGGAAACTGGAACTTCTACTTACAGTGCTTTGGGTTACGGCACGTCACGTGGGCAAGGGAGGTCAGCGTGGAAGAAAATGAGCTCAGGAGAAAGAGAAGTATTTACTGAACCACATGCGACTTTGATTCTCATAAAACTTTGAACTGGAGAAAGGACAACCTAGTATTGTGTGAATTTTAGAGAGAGCCAGTGCTCTCTTTGCTTTAAACCCACAGAATACTAAAATTGTTGAGCTCTGTAAATAAGAAAAAGAGCAAAGGAAGAAAAATGGGTTATAAGTGCATTTCAACCCTAGAGGAGCCAGTATTTTGATAAGCAGTATCAGTCTAGCAGGCCTTGTGAATAATTTCAGTCCCATTTACTTTCCTAAGTTTTGTGGATGGTACAAGAAGTTCAGGAAAGTTAAGGTCTCCCCCTCCCCCGACAGGCTCCTACATTTAGTATCCCGAGACAATAATTCTAAAACATATCAACTGGAGAACTGAAAGGAATTCTCAATAGAATGAGCTGGCAAAGAACGTGCCTAACAGTACAAATGAGGGCCACCTACCTTCGAGTTAGGGAGGTGTCTTAATTCAGGTTCCTAGTGCTACAAGGCTTTCACTTTCAAATCGCTGTTCATCATCAAAGGAAGTCAGAACAGGAGCCAGGAGCTAATGCAGAGGCCGTGGAGGAGTGCTTACTGGCTGCTCAGTCCGCGAGGTTGAATGTCTCAGCTGGAGAAGTAGGCTCTCATGTCAGTGAAGGAACAGATGTGCTAGCAAGCAGGCAAAGAGCAAAAGCTTCCTTCTTTCATGCCCTCATATAGGTTTTTAGCAGAAGGTGCTGTCCGGATTAAAGGTGTGTCTTCCTATCTCAAGATGCAGATTAAAGGTGTGTCTTTACTGAGTTTGAAAGATCTGGATTAAAGAGCTGACTTTCTAACTCATAGATCTAGATGTGAATCTTCCTACTCTAATTAAGAAAAAAAACATCCCTTCTCAAGCATGTTCTCCACAATTGGACTTTAGTTCCAGATGTTGTCTTTGAATTTGACAGAATTACCAATTTTTATCTTTGCCACCGCCGTCAGTGTCTATGGAGGTGAGACCTGCTCAAGGGAGCGTGTCAGGTGCTTGCCAAACTCCACAAGGGAGCCTTGCTATCTTGCCTACCACTGTGACATTCTGCTTCACTGTAGGCCCAGAAACAGGGGAGCCAATTTACCATGGACTGTACTCAATTACTGGGGGTTGGGGGTGAGGGAATAAGCCCTTCCCCCTTCCAATTGTTTCCATGAAGTATTTTGTCACAGCAATCAAAAGCTGACTAGTACAGTTTGCTAATACCTCCGTGATTCCTCTATGTATGCTTATTTTTATTTTCTATACTGTGGATGGAGGTGAGGGTATAGAACATGGTTACTGATGAAGACAGAGAATACTTCTAGGACATATTCTTTCATTCAACTATGAAGTTGTCCGTGTGTGTCTGTATATTTAGACTTTGTGTGTGTGTGGGGGGGGGTAGTAATTACATGCCTAAATATTTATTTGTATTTTTAAAATAAACGCCAAATTCATTTTTGTACACATGGGTAAATTCAGTTCCTCAAGTGTTTTTTAACTTTAAATTTTATGTCATGATTTTATAACATTAATTGCCAAGGATATTTCTCCAAATCATCTTTCCAATAAACAACATTTTATGGTACTTTGTATCTACTAAAATCTTTGTATAAATGTAAAACTTTGATTTCTTATAACAATTCAAGAGACCACAGAAAAGTTTTCAATCATTAAGCATATTGTTTTTTATTTTTAGAACACATAGCATCAGGGAGTTTTAAACAAGAAAGTCTTCAAGTCTTCTAAATGATTTATGATTTCAAAACTAGGGGAAACCGAATTCCATAATTTATTTGAAGAGAAAAGGTTGTTTCCTTTCTGGAAAGCAAATATAAAGTCAACTGCTTGGTCAGTAAGTTGTTCACTTGGTTTTCTTCTCGTTTCTATTATTAGCAATTATCTGATGATACCTAGCCATAAAGAGAATATACGTAAATTACAAAATTCATCAAAAAATTCAATTTGCATTAAAAAAATCAACCGCTCTCCAGCGTCTTCCCCTTCAATCTCTCTCCCAAACCTCTTCTGTTAATAGGCACCCTTTTAATTTCATGTCGCCCATTCTCTGCCACCCCCATCACAAACATGACTTTTAAAAGTCACTCACAAAGTAAGGGGTAAAGGTGTATGTGTGCCATTGTTAGTGTGTGCATTTGATAGGACTGCCATAACAAAGCACCAGCCACATGGATTAACCAGGAAGTTTGGTTTAACTGGAGTCTCAGTTGAAGGCTAGATGGTCAAGACAAAGGTATTGGCTCCCACTGAGGACCAGGAGAGGATCTGTCCTCTGCCTCCGCTAGCCTGTGGATGCCTCCTGTCCTCTTGGCTGAGTCTTCACATCGACTGTGGTACTGTGTCTCTGTGTACCAGCTGCCTTTGTATTTCATCTAGTGTCTTTGTCTCCTTTTGGTTTAAAGACATCAGATTGGTCTAGGGCCTGGTCTACTGGCTTTATTTTACCATAATCACCCATAAAGGTGTCCAAATATTTATACATTTATACATTTATCAGGAAGAAAAGGGGCTCATAGCCCTTGGGTTTAACACAAAACTAACAAAGTGAAGACACTAGTCAGGGACTGAAATGCATCAATACTTTTTCACCATGCCAGAAAGGAGCCTATTCTAATCATCATTAATAAGCCTACGTTTTCAATGTTTCAGTCAAGTGACATGAGTTAATTGTAAAATACATAACTAGATACTATTTGATCATCCGATCCAGTCTCATTCTTTGTTTTGCTTTGTTTGCCTATGTTCCCCAGATCCAACTCAGCACCTTGTCAGGTATTACTACCACTGAGCTGAGCTGTATCCTCAGCCCCAGTTTCACTTGCATGGAGAATGAGATTGTAGTTTAAAAGAGTCATTGAAAATTGCATTAAATGTTGTCATTTCAGAATTCTGAAGCTTACTACTTGTCCTTGGAAGTTACCTCTATCGGGGATATGTACCTATAGTCCCAACACTCAAGAGGCCGAGGCAGGAAGACCACTAATTGGAGGCTAGCAGAAACTACATATGGAATATGGAGACTCTGTCTCAAAAATAAGAGAAGGAAAAAGCTTTAAAAAGTTTTCTCTCTTCCTTGTATTTTGTTGGGGCAATAGAAGAATGGGAGAATTCTCTTAGAATTTTCAAATTGAAAATATAAAAACAAATTGTGAACTCTATGATGATCAGGCTTCTGTTTATTCTTAAATGTCTGTTGGAGCAACTACAAAAACAACATTGTACCCTAAAAGACATTTGGTATGATGAGGGAAGGCTGGGTAATTTCCTTCTACCTAATTTGAATTATGGCCTCTCAAGACTTAAAAGTGTAAGCAAATTATTTCAGTATGTAAAAACTCTTTAACCAACAGATACATTATTGAGAAGACATACATACATGCCTATTAGTTTCATATACTCAAGCTTTAAATAACAGAAAATTTTCTTGTCATTATAGGGAATAGTTGGTTTATTTTATAAAGTAAATAATCCTTCGTGCTATGGATGCTAACAAGTGTATAACTTAAAATTTCCTCTAAAACAAATTATATTTAAAATGGTGTGTATGGATTTATAGCTAAGCATTTCAATTCCTTAGCAGTAAATTAAATTTCGGTGTGTTGTATCTTACTTTCCCATTGACTATTAAAAATCAGAATGCATGCTTATACCTGAAAATCTTTTGTGTTATAAGTGTAATGAGAATATACTTCAAAATTCTGAAACACCAAATTGATGTAGTAGAAGGGTAAGGGTAAATATCCACAATATGTGTTCTTTATATTATTAGACATAGCGAGAGAATGAGTGGATTCATCGTCTGTTCTTTAGCTGCACTAACCATGTATGTTATGAATGGTTACCAGAATCTGCTGTCCTGGAATATTCACATTTCCTGTGGTTTCACCTGTCACTCACTTAACACATAACTCTTACAGTGATTCTATAAATGCAGGAAATGAAGGGTTGCTGGGGACATACTCTCAGTGCTTAAATGTGGTTTCCTCTGTTTACTAGCTTATGAAAACTGTATTTTGGGAGATCATCTGGTGTACCTAAAGATCATATGTCACATAGTTATTAAAAGGAGTAAAGTCATTTTTACATGGTAAGGCCATTAAAAGAAGCATATTCCTCAGCTGTAAATCCTTAAACATCTTTGGATGACAGGTCCGTATCTTGTTGAAGACGATGTTTGACAGAACTTGTTGAGAGCAATGAGAGCGATCATAATGGCTGTTCTGGAACAAGGCATACACAAAATCAGTGTTCTCAACTTACCACTCAAATATAGGTCTTCTGCTCTCAGGAAGGGGGTCAGGAAGAGAATGGGAAACATTGGCTTGGTCTGCTCAGAATTGTACAGTGATCACAGACTGTAGGAAGGCACCTAAACCCCTACAGTCACGGGGAAGCAGCTAATTCAGTAGCTTTCAGTCAGCCTCCTGGAAGCTTCCTGATTTCAGGATGTCTCAGGATTCCATGGAAGGGACTATTGAGCACCTTGGGTCCTCTCTCCAGTTAGCTACAACATGGGCTCCTGTGTAAGATTCAAAGGCTACTATACTACAAATGATGGCAATAAATTAAAACTAGCCATGTGATTAAACAGTTTGATTGTATAGACTGAAAAAAGCACAGGAATATAGGCAATTTGCCCCAAATCATACCATATGGTTAATATGTCACACACAGATATATTAATAAATGTGTGTGTATGTTTACATGACCCTATTAAGAAATTGTAATTCTATGAATTCTTATTTAGCTTTATTTATTATACCTATACCTGTGATTGTTATCTGATGCATTGACATCTGCGCCTTTCTTCAGAAAGAATTTTACCATATTTTTATTATTTTCAGCACTGGCAAGTAAAAGTGGAGTATAGCCATCCTGTAAAATTATTTTAAAATAATTACTTAAAAAAAATTTTAAGTTGTATGCCTTTTGGGTTCAAGTACAATTTAAGAAAGCTCATAAGAAACTTCTGAATATATATTTTAATTTTAAAAGGATTTAAAGATACATAGCAAAAATGTAGCTTTAAAGATCAATGAAACAAATTAAGGTTAGGCTACTGTATTTTTTAGAAGCCAAATTGTATTCTAGGCTTAATTCAAACAATGGGTGAACAATTTATGAATGTCTATCAAAGCCTGGCAGTGGTGGCACATGCTTTTAATCCCAGCACTTGGGAGGTAGAGGCATGTGGATCTCTGTGAATTTGAGTCCAGCCTGGTCAGAGTGAATTCCAGGACAGTCAGTTACAACAGAGAAACCCTGTCTCAAAAAAAACCAATAACAACAACAACACACACACACACACACAAAAAAAAAAAAAAAAAACGAGCAAATAAACAAAAAGAATGCCTATTATCCTATGATTTAATGTAAATTCTATATACCATTAGCTTAAATGTATATAAAATTATTCATAATTGTATTTCTGTGGAATTTTACTTAAGAACTTGCAAGGCTATCACATACAGAAAATATTGATGAAATGACATGACATGGGTTTTAAGTATTCTTCGGTTATTCATTAAATTTTAAAAAAGAAAATTAGACTACTTTTAGCAAAATAACTGAATTTTAACTCACCTCTATCATTATTATTTTGAAATAAAAACTTTAAAATATGAGATTTATAATTTTATATTAATACTAATATCTGAAGGACTCAAATATTCTTATCTGATATGGCCATTTGAAGAATTATCACTGACAGATCTATTTCTTCACATATCAGTATTAAGGTCTCCATGAAATGCAAAGACTTTAAAGAAACAAAATTACCAGATTTTGATGATCTATTCTCCTTTCCAATTCAGTTTGGCAAATCCATTCTCTGTATTAATATATATAAGTATTTCTGTTACATGAACTATCTGATATGAGTATCCTGTGTAGTTGCTTTCTAAAATATTTTCTTTAATAGACGCTTACCTTATTTTTAGCTTCAAAATTGGCTTTGTATTCAAGCAATTTATTGACTAGTGACATATTTTGACCACAAACAGCATAATGAAGGGCAGAATTGCTATAAATGTCTACCAGGTTTGGGTCTGCACCATGGTGTAGAAGAACAGTAGCACAATTCTCCTCTTGGCACTGCACTGCCTGTCAAGGGAACAGGAACAAATAAGTGAACAACTTAGCAATGAAATCTAACTAGGACAGGTGCACAAACATATCCCACTTAAAAAGAAGGAAAATGGGACACACCTTAATCAATGGTGTTCTGTTGTCACTATCCTGGACGTTAATTTTGCATTCATTCTCGATTAAGAGACATACAATATTTGTATATCCATTAGCACAGGGCAGATGCAATGGTGTTCTATATTGATATGATAAAACATGAAGTTAGAGATATGTCTCAGTTATTTATTATATGCATGAGCAAGCAAGACTAAAATTTAAGATATTTTTATGTGTTTATTTACATTTAACAAAAGCTTCTGCTGGTCCTAATTGATCAGCATAATTAATTTCATTTAAAGTGATTATATATTATATAATTTGTTAATTATATTAATATATAACAATTATTATTAATTGATTTTGATTTTGGTGAATTTAAAAGGCTAAACAATTTCTTGAAAATCAAACACTACCTTAAGGAAAATTTTGCTCTTCTAAATTTAAAGTTTTTTCTTTCCAATTTAAAAAAAAAAAGGTGTCTGGTCTTCAGAAGAGAAGATAAACTGAGATACCCTAGCACAATTCAGATTGCTCTCCAAAACTTAAGAAGCATCTGTAAGTAAAAGAAAGGGCAATGTCCAAGGCATCCCCCAATGTAGTGTGCTTCTCTGCCTGTCTAATAGAGTTGGCGTTCCCTTCTAAACATGAACATATGACTAAGAGCCTAAGGACTCACTAAACTGCACATTTTAAGTTATTGTACTACTTTTTATTTCTCAAACAACTACATTCATGAACTATAGCAGAATACTAATTAGCTCCATTTAAGTTTTGCACTCATTTTGGTGTGGACCTGTCCTTTAATGAACTTCTATGATTGTATGGTGAGATCATTACTTCCGTGTTTTACATAATTTTAGAATAGTCCTTAAGATGATAACTCATGTTCCAAACAAGACATCTTACACGTCTTGTACTTGTGTCACCTCTGGCTAGACAGACCAGTATTAACCTATAGAAGCAGGAGAAGAAAATTGCTCTCAAGAGAAGGGATGTTTTGAAAACATCCAAAAAAGATAAACAAAACTTTTACATAATGATATAATTTACCATCTGTATAAGCTCAAAAAAGTACAAAAAAATAGCCTCAAACAATCTGATAATTCCAGTTCACGTTACTTGATGAAGTTACAGAAGGAAAGATAGTAATATGATTACAATTCAAAATCACAACTCTAATCATTTATACCATTCTGCAGATGAAGGCAGCAGTCAGGAAGGGCAGTACATTGGACAATAGAATGGAATAAGCTTTCCTTTTTTTTGTTTGTTTTATTTTTTTGTTTTTGTTTTTGTTTTTGTTTTGAGACAGGGCTTTTTTTGTATAACAGACTGGGCTGTCCTGGAACTGTTTGTAGAACAGGCTGGCATGCAATTCACAGAGATCCCCTTTGCCTCTGCCTCCAGAGTGCTAGGATTAAAGGCATGCAACACTGATTTTCATATATTCAACCATCTCTGCAACTCTGTGATTAGGCCTACTTGATCATGGTGGATGATCTTTTTGATGTTTTCTTGGATTTGGTTTTTCAGTATTTTATTGAGTATTTTTGCATCTTTGTTCATGACGGAAATTTGTCTGTCATTCTATTTCTTTGTTGAATCTTTGGGTATCAGGGTGACTCGGGCCTTGTAGAACAAGTTTGGAAGTGTTCCTTCTGTTTTGATTTTGTGGAATAATTTTAGGAGTATTGATGTTAACACTTCCTTGAATATCTGACAGAATTCTGGACTAAAACAGTCTGGTCCTGGGTTTTTTTGTTGTTGTTGTTTGGGAGACTTTTAATGACTGCTTCTATTTCCTTGGGAGTTATAGGTCTGTTTAAATTGTTTATCTGATCTTGATTTAACTTTTGTAGGTGGTCTTTATCGAGAAAATTATTCATAGTGTTTAGATTTTCCAATTTTGTGGAGTACAGATTTTCAAAGTATGATCTAATAATTATTTGAATTTCTTCAGTGTTCAACTTATGGTTGTGTTTCCATGGGAAGGTCAGTGTAACCAAGAATAAGATTTTATAATATGTCTATAGAAAGCATGAGTAGTTCTCACATGCCAAAACTTGAAGATTAGTTTACAATTACTTAGAGCTGAGATGGCCGTGTCTCTCTCCCAGCCAGCTCAGGAATTGATTTGAGTTTTAACTGCTAGGCCAAATAGACAATATTATTGATGAGAGGCTTTTTTTCACCATACAGTAAAGATGAGAAAGGGGCAAAGCAGTTGGTGGGCTTCAGATTCCTAGCAAAGGGAAAAACCAGGATCTTTGTCAAGCTGATTACGTCCACTGCTTGGGTATCATCAGCCCTCAACGGTTTACCTCACTCAGAATGACTTTTTCTAGTTCCATTCATTTGCTAGCAAAATTCATAATGTCATTTTTTAATAGCTGAGTAATATTCCATTGTTTGGATATACTATGATTTCTTCATCCATTCTTCAGTGGAGGGGCATTTGGGTTGTTTCCGATTTCTATTATGAATAAAGCTGCTATGAACATAGTTGAGCAAGTGTCCTTGTGGTAGGATGAAGTGTCTTTTGGGTGTATACTCAGGAGTGGTATAGCTGGGTCTTGAGGTAGGTCAATTCCCAATTTCCTGAGGAATCGCCATACTTGATTTCCACAGTGGCTCTACAAGTTAGCACTCCCACCAGCAATGGGATGCATGTTCCACCTTGCTCCACAGCCACACCAGCAAGCTATGTCACTTGTATTGTTGATCTTAGCCATTCTGACAGGTGTAAGATGCAATCTCAGAGTAGTTTTGATTTACATTTCCTGAATGGCTAAGGATGTGGAACATTTCTTTAAGTGTTTCTCAGCCATCTGAGTGAGATTCCTCTTTTGAGAATTCTTTGTTTAGATCTATATCCCATTTTTTTAATTGGGTTTTTTGTTTGGCTGGTGTCTAGTTTCTTGAGTTCTTTATGTATTTTGGACATTAGCCCTCTGTCAGAAGTGGAGTTGGTGAGAATCTTTTCCCATTCTGTAGGCTGCCATTTTATCTTACTGACAGTGTCCTTTGCATTACAGAAGTTTTTCCGTTTCATGAGGTCCCATGTATTATTAATTGTTGATTGTAGTGCCTGTTGTCTCCTGTGCCAGTGTGTGCTCTTTCCTGAAGAAAAGTGGGGTGGGGGGTGGGTCTGGGAGAAAGGAGAGGAGTGGAGGGAGGGAAGGAGGTCAAAACGTGTTATAGGAGAGAAGAAAATTTTAAAACAAGAGAGACGGGGGAGGTGGGGTGGGGGGGAATCATGTGCCACCACACCCAGCTAGATCATAGAAAGCAACCAGATCAACCTATGCATTTGGTAGGAGGGAGAAGAGAGGGATAATGGAGGAAGATGTGGTCAAATCTGTGTGTAAATAGATATCAATAGATATCAGCATAGTGAAAGAAACACACACACGCACATCAGGTAGGAAAAAATAGTAAATATATTGGGTAAATATGAAGATAATTTTTAAATTAAAAAATTCCAAATAAAATCTGAATAAAAGGAACATATACTTTGCGATGACAGAAAGCAAAACTTTGTGATTTTACTGTCTAGATTATTATCATAATCTAGAGAACCTCTCAAGCTACCATATTTTCTGATTCCCTCCTTAGGAAGCAAACTTCTAGTAACTACTGATTTAGCTCCTTAACAATTCTGACATTATATTGCTAACTCCTTGGTAGAATCTTTAACTTATAGTTTAGCTTAAAATGTATTTCTTTGATAAAAAGTTTCTCTAGCTCTTGACTCCTTGAAGAAGCATATTTGTGGGTTTATTTATACACATCTACAGATACGTGCATAATTCTAAGAATTCAGTGCCAAGTAACTTTGATATTTCTATCTAGGCATTAGATTTATTACTGACTACAAAACCAATCTTTTTTTTTTAGTTTAATTGCAGACAAATACATGGACCAATGGGTGACATTTTTCATTCAAACAACCCAGGGCTACTGGAAACTTTTGAGTTTTGTTCAGTGATGATGAATGTTGAATAGTCTATCAGGCTTATTCACGTTATCACAGATTTAATACACTGCCTGGTTTACATAGTTGTGATATATTTTTGCAGCATGTATTTGTTGAAGAAATTAATTTAAAGCTAAGCAAATGAGTGTTAAAGAAAGGTAGCAAACTAGAGCTGGAGAGATGGCTAAGCCATTAAGATCACGTACTGTTCCTGCAGAGCCCTGAGTTCAGTTCGCAGTACCCACAGCAGGCAGCTTACAACTGTCTGTAACCCCAAGTCCTGGGGATCCAGAGCCCTCTTCTGGACTCAGCAGGGATACGATGTACATAAACTGTAACAGGCATACACACACACATAAATTTAAAAAAATCTTTAAAAAAAAAAATGAAAGCATACACAGAAGGAAAACAATCATTTCTAGCCAAGGAGTTTGTTACATTATGTAAAGTTACCAAGTAACAAGCATATGTTTTTTTGGTATTTTCAGGTCTTAAAGTCTTAGTCATTTCATTCTTGGCAATTGCCTCTCCTCTTGCTTGTTTTCTAGCATTAGTAAAATATGTTAGGTGGCTGAGCACAACGCATATCACATACCAAGAAGCAAAAACAGCTAAAGGAAGAGATAAAACAGTGTATGGGAGGGAGTAAATGGGAAGGAGAGGGGTCTGACATCTAGCAAGCCATTCAAAAGTAAATTACGTTAGAAGCCAAAGCTCGAGTGTGGCCCGATGTAAAAGACAGTCTCTGCGTAGGAAACCCCAGAATGACACCCAGTGTTAATGCAGTGTTGGCCTGCTCTTTGGTTGGACCATCCAGCCACCCCAGCTTGCCCTCTTCTGCACCCTTCTAGATCCTGGGCTCTGGTCACCTGTTTCTCTTGTCCGGTCCATTCACATCGTACTTCTTGCACTCAAGGTACTCCTTCAACTTCTGCACATTGCCAACAGAAGCGGCTTTGTGAAGCTTCTTGAAGTGCTTGTCTTGAAGCTGATGCCCTCCACTTGCAGACATACTGGGGGTGGTACTGGCCAAGCTCGTGGACCGTTCTAGGGAAGGGCTATGGGAATCGGCTGACTTAGAGCTCTTTCCCCGCAAACTGAAAAGTTTCTTCATGGTGGCAGGGTCTTTAATTCCAACTAAGATGTTCCTGGGACTCCTAACCAACAGCCTTGGTCCTCTGCCCCGACCACCACATTCACAGCTGACTCTAGACGTGACCAAACCCAGAGGTGTGTGAGGATGGGAATACTTGCCTGACTACTGGCAGGGGCAACTGCAGGTCTAGGTCGCCTAGTAACTGCGCAGGGTTTCCACTGCGCAGCCGCAATGAGCTGCAGTGAGCCAGTTGGACTACCTGACCCAGATTTTCACATATGACAGACGCTGGCTTTACGTTCACAATCTTGTCATTAGATCCTGAGCCTTGGAGAGAAAACCTATTGATTTGTAAACAGTTCATTTTCCTTCAAGGATAAAATTAATAGCTTGCACTCTAACCAGCAGAGGTTAGGATAGAAGAGATGGATCTCTACCAGTGACTGCACCACTTGCGTGGTCACGTGCTATAGCTTGGACACGTGCTATAGCTTGTCTATAACAGTAACTGCTATTTCTTGGTGATCTCAGTTTTAATCATGCTTTGTGAATACGCCTCTTTTGTTCCATCGGGTCTAGTCACAAAATTAATTCCTTTGACAAACCGCATCTATGGCCCACTAATCCTATCACTGCAACCTGACCTCTGCAGGGGAATACTATTCTGTCTACTAACGGCGATCTTAGGGCGTGGTTTCAGACAATTTCTCAGTATTTTGAAACCTGGGCTTCTGTATCATTAAATATATCTCCAGAAACCCCAGATAACTGTAGAAATTCTAATTATCAGAATTCTTCAGATGGAGAGAAAAGCAGTTATCAGAGAGATATTTATTATATCTATTTCTCTTTCCAATAACCTACAACTGCCAGGTACTGGTAATATCTGACATACTTACCAAATTACACGAATTAATTCAGTTATGAAAAAAAATAATGATTTGATGGCAATAACATATCATTTTTAGGTATCACAATTTTAATTTAAAATATCTATAAAGCTGGACATGCTGGTACACACTGTAACCCTCGCATTTGGCAGCCGAGACAGGGTAATTACGAAAAGTTTGAGGCCAGTGTGGGATACATAATGAAACCCACCTCCTAATAATAAATAGAAAAATTTTAAAAATATATACTTATCCAAAGAAGCCTGTTATATGTTGCCACATATTTTATTATTATTCTATGTATTTTTAGGGGTTTAACTTATTTTTTTTTCTGTCACAGTTCCCATCTTAGTGCGCTTTTGTCTTTATCTCTTGTCTTTGTCTCCCTGTCTGCTTCTGGTTTTAATTATCCTAAGTGATGTATTTACCTCACAGGACCCTTGTACCTAGCGTCTCTCCACTCAGGCTGTCTCTGACCCCAGTGTCGTCTCTGCCTCCAGTGTCTCTCCGTCTCTGTCACTGTGGCTGCATGTACACCCCTTTTAGGTAACCATCCTAGGTGTGTGCACTCTCTGTCGCTCATCATTAACCCACAGCATGTCCGTGTGGTTGTTTTGTTTTGCCTTTCTGGGAACATAAACTGATTATAAATGATTAATTTTTCCTTGAATTAATTATAAAATTATATATAATTATATGATATAAAAATATACTATATAGTTTATACATTAAAATATACACATATAATCACATGATAATTATATATGGATATTTATATAAAATTATATAATTTAATAATTATAAAATTATTTATATTTTAATATATTTATATATAAAAGTAATCATAAAATCATTAATCTTTCTTTAGTTTTGCTTTTTTTGTTTTTTTTTAAAACAAAAACCAACCAAATTCCCCTCAGGCCCCCAGATTTGCTGAGCTGGTGATTTTACCTGCTGAGCCATCATCCCAGCCCCTAGATTTGAGTTTCTTAAAGGCAAAGACTAGCATTCTAACACTCCATGCAAACAGGATGTGTGAAACTGTAAACTAGTGTTCAGCTGGGCACTGTGGCATAAACTCACAATCTGAACATTGAAGAAACAGGCAGGAGGATTTTATAAACTCAGAGACCAGCCTGGACACAGAAAGAGACCCTGTCGACCTTCGTCCCCTCATCACCAACAAAACCCAAAACCAACTAGCAAAATACTTAAGACAGATCAATGTCCACTTGTTCTGTGTCCTCTGTCCCCTGTCTCCCCCACTCAAGCTTCCCTTTCTGAGGGGTTCCCTGAGCTCTGAGGGAGGGATATGATGGAAACGTTAACAAGGCCCTCTAAAACTGAGCAAAGCTCATATGAACTGAGACTAAAACAGCAATCACAAAACCTACAGTTCTGGAGCAGGTCCTCTGCATACTCTAGCTTTCCATTTAGTACTTTCATGGGATTCCTGAATGTGTGAACAAGTGCAACTCTGATTCCTGTGCCTTCTCTTGGGCTCCCCTATCCCACCCTCCACCGGTATTGACTTCTCTTGACAAACTGAGAAATAGTTTTTATCTTGACACTCTATTTTGCTGTTTTCTTGTTATCTCTCAGAAGCTTGTTCTTTTCTAATGACAGAAAGGGAGTGGAACAAGATGGAAGAGAAAGTTGGGAAGAACTGGGAGGAATAGAGGGAGGAGAAACCATATTCCAATTAGAGAAAAGAATGTATGCTTAATAAAGGGGGGGGGCACTTAAAAAAAAACAAATGTTTATAGTTTACTAGTACCCTAATGAGACTAGAGATGTTATACCATATAAATACTAAGTACAACAGTAGAGTGGGATTTTGAGGGTACTTGTAGCAATTCTGTATCGTGCTATAAAAAAAAAGATGAACAATTAGCAAAAGAACAATTTAAGAATATGAAAAATACACAAAAAAGTACAGACACACACAAGACCTAACACAAATGCTAGATTTTTAAAATGTTTAAAGTGAAATCTTCATCTTTGGAATCTGTCTTGAAGACAACTAACTCATCTTGAGTTCTCCTCTCCTCCATCCCCCAAATGTTGCTGGTAGGTAGCTGATTTAGTTAGCTAATGTGGAAAACACAGCTGGTGAGTTCTATTTTGCCCCATCCTTAGCATTATGCAACCTACAGACTTAGCAATTTTGTTGAAAACAGAAATGGGGAAAAAATGATCAAACTGAATTATATTCATCTTAATAGATGACTATAGTAGCTTTAAATGAATCTACCCTCGTACATTTGTAGTCTGAGCTACTGGAAGAATTTATTGAAATATCGTAGATCTTTGCATCAAGATGGTTTGGTTGAGGTACCACATGGACAGGAGCTTTATAAGAATCAATGTGTTCATTTTGTTTCCTGGCTCATACGCACCTTTCAGCATTAGTGGCTTGACCAGTGTCCTGACAACACTCCCAATTTTATTTTTAAGTATACTGACACTTAGAGAAGGAAGCAATGGTCACTAGGAGGCAGTCAGCGTCACAGGGCTCCCACTACAGGGAGGAATGACAACCACAACAGCACTTACCAAATATAGTAACTGTGTGGAGCAGAACCAGATTATTTCACAACTAAATGAAGGCTCAGCTACAGAGAACACTCTGCTACTGAATACATCTGTGTAAAAATTGGATGGAGCTAGCTTCTCCTTGTCAACATTTCCTTCTAGTCTCATATGGAAACACGATGCAATTTTATCCCATTTGTCCAAAACTTAATACAGTGTTCGAAAAGGGGCTAAGTTCCAGAAGCCTTTTCCAGAACTTAAAATGCCCATCACCCTTGCCTTCTGAACTTAAGCCAACTCATAAAATTATGACATTCAGGCAAAGAGGGCCTGCAAGCTTTGTAATGAGGCTCTGTAGGGAAGACAGCCAAGACTATGAACTTGTAAATTATCTATGGCTGCTTTTGTTGTAACAGGAGTGGAGAGGATCGGTTATGACGATCACACAGTCAGCCTTTAATTTTTTTTACTATTTAGATCTTTACAGAAATTTTTACACTTTCACTTAAAAAAATGGAAAAACATTAAAAACAGATTTTATTTGAATTACAAGGATGTACACATTTTTCTTTTCTTTCTATCACAAAGATACCCATTTTGGCCTACACATAAAAGTGAGGAGTTTTATGAAAGCTTAAATTACTTAAATACAACTTACAACAGTGCTTCTATGAATTCTTTACAAAGTCAAGGTTCTGAAGTAGCTTCATCAAACATGAGAGCACGGGTGCGTGCAGAGGGCACTGACTTAATGACGAGACTCACTGAACAAAGGTCCTTTAACTGCAGACACTCCCGGCTATTATTTATTGATTGGTTGGTTTTTTTTTTCAAGACAGGGTTTCTCTGTTGTTACTCTGGCTGCCCTGGAACTCACTCTGTAGAGCAGGATGGCCTGGAACTCAAGACCCATCTGCTTCTGCCTCTCGAGTGTTGGGGTTAAAGGCGTGTGCCACCACCGCCTGGCAATACTCCCTACTTAAAAAAAAAAAAGATTCAACGATACAATGGTATCGAAGATACACAGACTGTTTTCAGATACCAAATTCTGCAACCTTACTAGGCATCTAAGGATTTACCCACATCCTCCTGGTCACTCCCTATTTCCCCATTAACTTCTGTTTGCAATTTAAGTTTGCAAGTTTTTCATTACTCAACCAAATGTTTTATTCACATCTCTTAGACCTAAAGAGCAATTTTTTTTCAACCACTGGAGAACTGCAGTGCAGTGGGCTGAACATCTACAAGTCAGGTACCTGTAGAGGACAAATTTACTGTCTGGTATTTTATAAAAAACACAAAAAGGAACATGTCTCTTGCATTACTATTATTTGTATACATTACAATACCCAAGTTTCTCTTTACAGCCAATTTTCCATAAATATTAAATAAATATTAAATTACCAAAAGTAATGGTATTGTCTAAGTTTTCAAAATGATCCTCAGATTTTTTATATCATTTAGTAGAAAAATAAACCAGCCAACCACATTTACTAATTTAGGCAGTTTTTCCCAATAAAAATGTAGAAATATTTAAATTTACATATTACAATGTACCAACATGAGGTCAAAATCCACAACTACACAGTCGTAAAAAAGTCACCTTCGGAATAAGCAGTTTCTGTACAGGATTTACAGACATTTAACTACACGCTGAACCTTCAATGCGCTACGGAGTTCAGAGGTTCTGCTCGGATGTTCCCCAAGTCCAGTGCAGAATCTGTCTCTTCATCAATTTCTCCAATGACTGCTCTATTATTAGTATGGAGAAAAAGACAAAGTTAAATACATTTCTAAAATCTCATTAACTACAGCATCTTGCTTCATTCTTCCAAAACATGTAGAACTGAGAAGGCGCAGTAAAGAATGAGGTAGAAAGCAAAAGCCATTTCATTACTCAGAAAGTCATCAAACTCAAGAGACAACAAGAAGGTATTATTACAGGAACAAATACTAAAGAGATACTGCAAAGTGTTTGAACATCAGATCTTTGGAGATCTGCAGCATTTATTCAACAGTCAAACAGAAGCCCTCCAGGGGTGCAAATTCAAGCTGCTAATAGGACACTAATCCATTTACTTGCAAAAATTATTAAAAATCTAAGTCTGTTTTCATGAGCTCCTAAAAGGAAGCTTTAGCCCCAGGAGGTTTAGGACAAATGCTCAGCTTTAGTTTCTTTTTACACAGACATAAAAGGCTCCCTAAAAATCACTGAGTCCATATGCTGGCAGTGTGTCATCAGAACTATGTGGTCAGAGGACATGCGCCCCCCCCGACTCTGGCTCATCCTCTACAACTCCCCTAATCTCACTGAAAAGTCATCTTGGGAGAACATTTTATAAACTAGAAACCCAATTTTTTACCTAATCTACTCCCTAAATATAGTTTGCAGATAAAGTGAAGTGAATAGACCATGTATTCATTTTAAGATAAGCTTACAGTGTTCACTAATGAATTAAGTATCCCTTTTCTTATCATCTTACATTATACTTCAAAATACCGAAAGTTACTAATATCTTTTACTGTCCTCTAGTCATATTTTGACTCTTCATGGTATTCTAGAAATAGTAATTAAAATTAAATGTAAATTTTAGCCACATACAGCAGATTGCACCTATAATCCTAACAAGGCTACATCTATAAAACAAGTTCCAGGTCAGCTTGGGTTATACTTGATCTTGAGATTTGACTTCAATTAAACAACAACAACAACAACAAAAAAAATCCAAATTTAAAATTTAGCTCCTTGGTCAGCAGCCACTTTTCAAATATATCACAGCGATACAGAGCAAGTAGCTGTAATACTAGAAAATGCTGATATACAAGACTTCCATCAATCAGAAAAAAAAAAAAAAACTATGTGAACAGCACCATTCAAAATGGCTGCAGTCAAACTGCTATCTATAAGATATTTTCAAACTAGACTGTCAGTGTGTATCCTAAATTCAATACAACAGGTCTATCATGAGATATGTTAAATATATCCAACACACTAAAAACAATATCTAAATGAGTATGAATTACTTAAATAGCTCAAGTGGGAAATTCTTAAAGACACTTTCTAAAATGTGTTAAGAAACGTATTTTTTTTTTTAAAGAAGCTTCTTTAAGGAAGAATTTGGTGCAAAGCTGGACAGATCTATCTATCAAGATACTTTCCTATCTCTCTCTCTCTCTCTCTCTCTCTCTCTCACACACACACACACACACACACACACTGGTTTAGGCCACTCAAAAGGCTGTGGCAGTAGAAGGATCTAAAGTTCAAAGTCAAGTCTGAGCAACTTAGGAAGACATGACAAAGAAGACCACGGCTCAGCAGTAGACTGCCTTGTTCTGCATGACTCTAGGTTCAAATCCCAATTCTCAAGTAGCTAAATATACTCGAAATCTCAGTAGGTAAATGTCTGGTTTGTGATGAGATGACTTTAGTCGGCTCCTGAGGTAACTCAACAAAAAAGAACAGAATTAAATATAAGATAAGCTATATCTGCAAAAAACAAGGAGTGCATAATTCTATTATGTATAGAAGACATCGTACAAGTTGGGGGAAAAACTCTCTTCATAAAGCAAGCAAAGCAGCAGTAACAACATTCCTTTACTCAGAATGACTTATTTCACTTACACGTTGTCACCTCTCACGATGTACAATCCCAACACCACTTGCTCTACTCCCTGTGAAGAGCTGAACACCCGCTCATGGCTCTCATCCAAAATCAAATTAATGGTCTGGTCAAAACCTTTCAGTGTTCCCTGAAAAGAAAACATATAAGAGGAAACAAAAAAAAAAATCTTAGTCCTGAAAATGTAGGTAGAGCTTATAACCATTGCATTTGCCAGCTCAGTACGTATTAACATCCCACCAGTAGATAAAAAGTCTTCTGTAGTCTAAAGTATCCCAGGACACAGAGCTTACCTCTTGTTTTATGATGGGGAAAACCTGAATCTGACTATTGTGCAGTTGTTGGGAGTTGCAAAACACACCCGGGCACCAGTATTTCCAAGTAAGTAAACTCACAGTACCCAGAAACTAGCACTTAGAACACAAACAAAAGCCAGGCGGTGGTGGCACACAGGTTTAATCCCAGCACCCGGGAGGCAGAGTAGGTGGATCTCTGTGAGTTCAAGGACAGCCAGGGTTACAACCGAGAAACCCCATCTCAAAAAAACAAAACAAAACAAAAGAACACAAACTAAAACAGGACAGATTTAAGGGGGAAAATTTTTGTTTCAATTAATAATAAGGCAAACCACAGACCAGCAATACAGCAGACCGCTATATATTACTTCTTAGTGAAAGGCACTATGCTAAGAAGATACTGCACAAATTACCTCTACCTTTCCTTTTGCCCATTCCAAATATGAGAGACCCCATACTCTATAAGATGATGGTTGAAGATTTCATGGATAGTAAAGAATAAATTCAGTACTGAAAAACAAAAGACTAGCTCCAAAGCCAGATCACAAAGTAACTATGCCATTCTGTTATAAACAATGTTTTTCAGAAATTAATCTACAAAAATATATATGAACTCAGATGGTAGTTACAGCTAACATTTAGTGTCTACTTGTTGCTAATGTTGTATCTCATATGTCTGTATTAATGAATTCTCTCAATTTTATAGCAAACATTCATAGCACTGAAATAATCAGAAACTTAAGTGGAAGGAAATATCAGGAAAAATTGCAGGGCTCTAGCAAAATGTAGTATCTGGCATGCTATTCGAGTTTCTTTGAAAAAAACAGCTCATTTTGGATTTGGCTGCTTAATCTCTTGGGTCCACCATTAAACTCTCAGGTTCTGAAAGCCATAATTACACAGACTTGGAATCTAGAAATTGGCAAGAAAAACTAATAAATTAAACTATTTCCTCTAACAGTTAGCAAATGGTAGTTATCATAAACCTAAAGGTCCTCTCACCTGTATTTCATATGCAAATATTTTATCAGGTGACTGTGATAAAGACACAACTACTGAATGTCAATACAGCGTTTTATTTAGCTTTTCTTCTATAAACACTTTCTAACAGAAATAAGAAATGTAAACTTGAGGTTTTCAGAAATCAGCTATTTGTAAATTATCTGTTAATAGCAATAGACTTTGTACAGGGTTGAAATTAACATATTCCTAATTGCTCACAACCATGAACTCACCATCACAACAAACAAACAGTACATATGTGCTTTCTTTATTAAGAACAAGCAAGGGAAGTAACCCTGGTTTTTGAATAAAACATCATTTATGTACGAACATATATATATGCTTCTGACACTTGTAATACTGAATCTCTATGAAAGTAACTCACTTACTAAGCTTGGCTCCTGATCTGCAATGTAAGTGGTAACTCTTCCCAGGGTTGTTTGTATTGGAGACTAAATAACACAATACCTGGCACATGATGTGCGGTTAGTCTACGGCAGTGCATCACTGAAGACACGGCCCAGTGATGAAGAGCAGGTACTGCTCTTCCATAGGACCCTAATAGGCTGGCTCACAACTGCCTGTAACTCTGTCCAGGGGATCTGACAAGCTCTTCTGGCCTCCTTCGGTTGTGTACCCCCCCACACACCAGACTTGAACACAGACATACACACAAATATAATAAAAATAAAATAGTAGAAATAGTAAGAAAAAAATAAGTTTAAAAAACACAGAAATCACAGAATGGGAAAATGGGATTGAATTAGAAATATTTCAATCAGAAATAGCAGATGAAGCAATGGTCCCAAAACTGTATCACCAATGAGGCCATAGTTAATTTCTGAAACCACAGTCCTTATTTTTGAAGAACAATGAAATCACTGAAGACACATTTCTCAGGTCAGATCTCCTCATTGTTAGCAACCTATGAAGACATGCATATATGATATGTAAATTGTTAAAGGTCTTTAAATTAAAGCAAACAAAGGTAATGGAATCCAAGTGAAAAATGCAAGAAGAAAGTGAGTCAGCTTATCACGCAATTCCGCATTTCAGATCAGAGGCCTTAGAGGTGTATTAGAGAAGTTGTACTGGCAGCTAAGATAAACAGCTGCACTGTAAGAACACTAGAATCTAGGTGTACTGTGGTGCCTGTACATTAGACCTGAGATGTCACCTCGACGTACAATTAGTAAGCCTACAAGAAAGAGAATGCCACCTACCACAATCATTCTCCCATCAGAAGTGATAACAGCAACCGTTCCTGAGGAATGTGTCAAGGAAAGTATTTCTTAGAAAATTACAAACTGAACTTTCAGCCTGGTAGGAAAATGGTTTCAATTATTTAAAAAGAGAAAAAAAAAATGGCAGAATTAAGATTCAACACGGCCACTGCTCATGTGGAAGAAAACTTAGGTTTTTAAACTTGTTTCTCCTCTGTTTCGAAAAGCTATCCAAACGGAGGAGGGGAAAAGCCTGTGACCTTTGACTCTGGTTCAAATAGTTATGTTTTGAATCTATGACACTGAACACGATAATTCCTTCTCTTCTTAGACACATTTCCTCACCTCTAAAATAAAAATTGGATGAATGCTAATCAATGTTGGGTCATTTTAAGCATGTCAAGAAAGATCCTTTCTCGTCCAAGAGTTGGTCATAATTAATGCCATAAAGTACCAATAATTCTTGCATCATTAAGAGGTATTTAGCTTTTGATTCTTCTTTGTACATATATTTTGCCCTGACTTTAAAACAGCAATTCTGAATACAAACCTCAAATAGGGGTCTTAAAAAGCTTCTTGCCTACCACTAACTCCATCACAATGACATGCTTTATTTCTTATTCTGTCGAAGCACACACATTTCAAGTGGAGGTGTGGTACCCCAAATTCAAAATTGAGAACCATCTATCTATGCTATCTCTGAATAAAGGGCAAGCCCTTGGAACACACAAGACTGAAGGGATACGGAACAGTCAAAGACTAGCTGCAGGAAAGTTCTGACTACAACGGGATCTGCGATGGGAGTCTGTGGGGTTGCTCTCCCTTCCCCAATCCCCCCCTCGCCCCAGGATCCCGATCCTGCGTCCTTCCCCCAGGGATCCCGACCCGGATCTCGACCCCGCGCCCTACCCGGGGGATCCAGACCCCGGGGATCCAGACCCTGCGTCCCCTCCCCGGGCCTCCCGGGCTCGGGTCCCGCACCCGCCGAGGCCTGAGCAGTCGCAGCAGCCCGCCCCAAGGATACGGTTGATGTAGTTCTCCAAGGCCGACGTCATGCTGCTGGGCCCGGAGGTCCCGGGAATCCGAGCGGTACCGGAAACAAGGAGACAAGATACAGCCCGCCAAGAACACCGACCAGTTCGCCCGCGCCCGCCGGTGAACGCAAATACCGCGAGATTTACGCGGCCTCAGCGGCGGCGAATCAGTAACCAAAAGGAGCAGGCCGAACGGGAAGCAGGGCGGGGCTGAAGAGTGCGCGTGCGCAGTGCGTTTTCGCTGGACTTCCGGGTGCAGGCGGTAAGATTGACAAGGGAGCCAGAGGGCGGGGCGGGGAGGCGGAAGTGCTGCGCTCCGCTGGGAGGTGAGCTGGACGTGGACTCTGGAAGTAGACTCTAGCAAGGCGCTAGCCCAGGGCTTGGCGCTGGGGAAGTTACTAAGAGGAATGTGAGCAGACGCGTGCGGACGACACACAGATGAGATGTTTCCATTGAACAGTGAAGGAGGAGGAAGGACTTGGTTCTCCTAGGCAACGTTAAGCGCAAGGGTACAGGGAACCCTGACTTTCTACAGCAGGAGCCAAAAAAGTTTAAAAAGCCAAATGGCCCAAGTGAGCATACTGTAGCCACGTGATGTACATTTTTGGAATATTCAACTATAAAAAAAGTGCCTGTGCATTCTGAATTTGACTCTTTTAAGTGTCCCAAAGCAGTTTTTTAAAAAAAATCCGTTAAGAAGTAGACAGCCACCTTTTGTTGATAAACGTCAAGGCTTAGTTCTACAATCAAAGGCTACAGTATAAGCTCTGAGGGGAAAGGTATCCCGGAAGTCAGGAGCTAAGAAATACCACAAAATCACACCCCACAACACCTCACATGAGAGACTTATTGGGAAAGACACGGTGGATGCATGGTTGCCTCTGACTGGGAGAGAAGCAGCAGGAGCCAGGCTTTATGCAGGGTTTGGGGGGGAGCTTTTCAGGGTAGCCTGAGATGGGTAGGGTTTTGTGGCCTGATCTTGGAGCAAGCTCAGGTATTGGTGGGATTTTTGTAGCCTGGTTTGGGGTTTTGTTTTCTTTTTGTATTCTGTAGGGCAGGACCTAGCTACTCTGCGTCCAGGTGCTGGGGGGGCGGGGCCTGGTAGTTAGGACAGCTCAGGGGCGGGGCCTGGCCACTCTTGAGCCTGAAGAAGCTTGGCCCAGCAGTTAGAGGTCCTCAGGGGCAAGACCTACATAGAGTAGTAGCACAGTGGAGAAACTGATTGGAGAAAAGTGTAAAATAAACACTAGGCTGGGTTCTTAGTCTTTCCCTGATACTTGATGTCCCTGATCTAAGTCACTCCAACTCTTCTGGACCTGAGTTTGCTTAGATCCTGCTATGGCTATATCATTTTGGACAAGTCTTGATAAAAGTAGGAAAATCTCTCTCTCTCTCTCTTCTCTCTCTCTCTCTCTCTCTCTCTCTTTGTGTGTGTGTGTGTGTGTGTGTGAGAGAGAGAGAGAGAGAGAGAGAGAGAGAGAGAGAGAGAGATAGGAGGGCCTTGCTCATACTATGCAAGTCCTCAAAAGTCCAATGAGCTACAGTATTCCCTTGACCCCTCCCTTTCTATAACCCCACCACCACCACCACCGTGGTACTTTCACTTCAAGATTGGAAATTAGTAATCTGCACACCTAATGATGGAAAAAGCATTATTTCTTTTGTTGTTGGGTTTTTAAATCTTCCTCAACTGAAGAGTTATGGCTTTGGAATGATTTAGCTTTCAGTGCCTCATTTTCACCCTCTGGTTATTGGAGAAAATGACAGTAATGACATCATCAAGCTGTTGGAGAGCTGGAAGATTTCCTAGAATTCCTAGAATTTGCTATACAAATTCTAGCTATTATAGTTCAATAAAATAGACTGCATCCTAAGTAACCTTTTTGCCACCCCAAAGCTTATTCTAACATTTTGTGTACTGTTGTATTTCCTAGCAAAAAGAGTGGCACACATTTTAAGTGCTTTAAGGAAGGGTGAGATGAGGTGTGTAAAAATATTGAAAGCTTTTTCAAAGGATAAGATTTAAATGTGGGCTTGAGAAAAAGTGCAAATACACTTCAGGGAAATGGAGGATGCTATTTAGTAAGGATACGAACTAAAGCTAAGCTATCAGGAGTCCTGGTATGAGTTCCTGATTCTTTGCAGTAGGAACAGGAAGGAGAGAAAAGATAAAAATGTGATCAGAAGACAGAGGATAAGAAAGGAAGTGACATCATAGCAGTTGGTGAACTGGTAGGATAGAAACAGGAAAAGATAGGACTGCTAAAGTAGACAAACCCAACCTATTGAACTGTACCTATATATGAGTCAAACAATATATAGCCAATATTTTTAGATTTTATTACTGGTGTATATGTACAGTTTGTGTGTGTGTATGTACATGTGTGGTTAGGTCGTGGTATGGTGTGGAAGTTACAGGGCAACTTTCAGAAGTCAGTTCTCTCTTTCTACCCAGGGACTCCAGAAATCAAATCCTGATTGTGTAATTTGCATTACAAACACTTTCACCCGCTGAGCCATCTCCTCAGCCTCTACCCTGTGTTTTCACCTGGTGTTTTTTTTCTGGGTTTTGTCTTCAGGAGACATTTTGTTACTGTCAGGGCTGGGGCTGTTCTTTGATCACAAACAGTCAAGCTCCGTTGGACTACACTGGCCTTGCCATTGTTGCCCATGAAAAGCACTCAGTAGTGTGTGGTAAGTGAAGCATGTGATGTAGACAGTGGGTGCTCTATGGCCGAGGGTGCTTAGACCTGCACACTTCTTGCTCTTTTCTTGGATTCTGGGTTAAGACAATTACAAAGCTAGAGAGGCAGACTCAACACTCGCCTCTGGGGCATTTTGTCAACTTCTTCTTCGGTGTTAAGAATTGATGAGAGACAGCAAACTACAGTCTGTAGCCAGATTTTCTGGTAAACACATTTTGCTACCACACGGCCACGTTAATATTTGTACTGTCTGTGGCTGCTTTAGGGCTTCAGTGGCATAACTCAGTAATTACAAGAGGCACAGGAAACCTAAATAAACTACGTACTAACTGTCATGGAACAGAAAGTTTGAAGATCTAGCTTCTGACCAACAAATGAAACTTCTCAAGCTTTTATGGCTGTATTACCGAATCCACCCCTCTGATCTGCCTCACTGCTGTAATATTCACTGCTAGCCATCTTTGAGATAACCTAACATCTAACATAACCTAACAAACTAACACAACCAAGAGTAAACAGAACCTGAAGCTAGACTTTGGGAGAATGGCCGTGTTATTTCCTCCCTCTCTCCTTTCATGTTATTGTCATTTCAATCAAGAACATGCAGAGATCTTACCAACTCAATTATTCATGTAATTGACATTTTTCTCATGCCTGCATATGATAGAAAATAATGATCTTCATTTTACCATATGCACCAGAAAACCAAATTAAAATCACAAATTGTATCATGGCAATGCAATGAATTGAAACAGATTCTTAGCAGACTTTAAAAGCACAAATAAGTAATTCAAATTAGAGGAGCTATTTGTAGGGATTTTTAATCATAATTTTCCAAGTATTCAGCATGTAAGATCTTCCTGTGTTTCCCAGCGTTTCTCTACGGGTTTGGTTGGGAGAAAAATCTCAATGGATCAAGCATCCATTTTCTTTGGGTTTTCTTGCAATGACAATCTTGGGTTATACTTAAGACTACTCTAGACTTAAATGGGTACTAGTGTTGCAAAACAACAGGACCTACAAACTCCTTAATCCACTATGTATACCAGTTTCGTAACAGCAAGTTCACAAAGATTTTAGGCTACAGAGGAAAAATCATTCAAAACTACTTCATGCTCTCAAAGGCATGACTCCATTTTTGTCCTTGTAGCTCTGTCTTTACCAATGAACTGTACTTGTTTTGATGCTACGTGGCATATTTTACAACTGGACAACATTAACAGATCTTATGTGCTTCTTACACTGTCCAAAGAGTCTTCTGGGAGCTTTGACAGAACAAAGAAACTTCATTCATTGAGTCCGAAGCATATTGTTTTTGTTTTGTTGCCTGAAATATGGAAAATGCCCATTTCAGAACCATTCCTTTGGATAAGTTCAAGAATCTCTACAGGGTTTAACCTAGAAATAAAGGTCTGTCTACACAAACCACATAACAGCTTTTATACGAGGAATAGATGAGTTCTAAAGAAAATCAGGCCCCTTTCAGTTGTAAATATAAGAAAACAGATGTTGAGGAAGCAATCAACAAATATCTACTATTCTCTAAGATGTATCTGAAACTAATGCAATATAAGCCTGTGCTGGCCAGTTTTATGTCAACTTGACAAAAGCAAAACTCATCTGAGAGGAGGGAATCTCGATTGAGAAAATGCTTCCAAAAGATGGGGCTGTGGGCAAGCCTATAGGACATTTTCTTAATTAGTGATTGAGGTAGGAGAGCTTCACCCGTTGTGGGTGGTAGCATCCCTGGGCTGCTGGTCCTGAGTTCTATAAGAAACCAGCAGGGCAAGCCATGAGAAGCAAGCCGGTAAGCAGCACCCCTCTATGGCCTCTGCATCATCTCTTGCCTCCAGGTTCCTGCCCTGCTTGAATTTCTAACCTCGTTGCCTTTGATGATGAACTGTTATATAGAACTGTGGGTGAAATAAACTCTTTCCTCCCCAAGTTGCTTTTAGTCATTGTGTTTCATCACAACAATAGTAACCCTAACTAGGATGAAACTTGGTATCAGGATAGTGAGTTATTGCTATGACAGACATAACCATGTTGCTTTGGGGAGCATTGTGAAATACTTTGGAACTTTTGGCCAGAAAAGCCATCGAGTGTTGAGAGCTCAGAGAGCTGTTCTGTAGGAGCTGGGAGACAAGAATATTGAGAGCAATATAGATGATGGAGGCCTGGCTTATGACATTTCAGAGGAAAGTAAAGACTACTGGACCATTTGTGTGACGAATCTGTGGTGTCTGATCAGCTGGAGCTAAAGAATTGGCTGTGACTAACAAGAGACCAGAGACCCTAAAGTAAAACCTTCGCTTTGCTGGATCAATGAATTCTGTTTAGCTGGGGCTGGAGAATTAGCTGTGATTAACAAGAGTCTGGCATCACTGAGGTAAAGTCTTCTGGGAAGTGTTTCCTCAGGGTCAGCACACAGAAGCCATGTTCCAGAAGTAGCCAAGGTTGTATCTCATGCTAAGGACAAAACTTGGTAGTGTAAGAGTCAGCCAGGTGATACGAGTTTTGAAAGCATGAAGGGATCATGGAGAGCAGCTGAGGCTTGGCACTTCATGGCAGGGTTGGAGTCCCTGAAGAAAGGAGATGCTGTTGGTGAAAGGCAGCTCTGTGGCTTTAAGAGACCCCATGGCATCTCATGGAGATGCCATGAGATGACCATGAGCAGCAGCGGTAGTGTAGTGGAGCTGTCTGGAACCTAGAAGACAAGCTGTGTGTGCTGCAGAGGGGAGAGCCAGAGAAGAGGACAAAGCAACTTGGAGGAGCCAAGAAGACTGTGAATGAATGACAGATGATTGGATATTGAGTTATTTACACATTTGGAGTTTGGTTTTCTTTTGTTTAGATTGTGATTTGTGCCCTGCTTCTTTCCTTTTGAAGTAGAAAGTATTTTTTTATTTTGTAGGAGGCTACAGTGAAAAGACTTTGGATTTTGTAGAGCACCTGAATTTTTAAAAGTGTTTGAATTTATAAGATTGTGGGACTTTTAAATTTGAATGTTATTGAATATTTGAATAATATTTTATATTGTAATGTTGATATTAATGTATAATCTTGAGGTTGAACAAGAAAGGAAAGGTTGTAGTTTAACAGTGATTTGTTTGTGAAGTTGAAAAGGGTTTGATTGTGCTGAATAGTTTTATGTCAATGTAACATAAGTTAAATTTATCTGAGATGAGAGAATTTTAATTAAGAAAACAATTCCATAAGATGGGGCTGTAGGAAAGACTGTAGGGCATTTTCTTAATTAGTGATTGAGATGGCCCTGGGCTGCTAGTCCTAGAGTCTAGCCCCAAGGAACAAGCTACTTCTCCATGGCCTCTATGTCAGTTCCTACCTCTAGGTTCCTGCCCTGTTTGAGTTCCTGTTTTGACTTCCTTTGATGATGAACAATGTTGAAGTATAAACCATAAAAAGCTTTTCCTCCCCAAAAACCTTTTGGTCATGATATTTAATCACAGTGATAGTAACCCTAATTAAGACAAGTCCTAAGATTAAGATAGTTAATTAGTTAACCAACTTAGTTATGCCGGGTTGAATCATATTCTGTGCACATGTGCATATACGTGTATCTGTAGTAATTACACTATTGCTAAGTTACCTTTTCTTTAATGTTAACTCTGGTTGAGTTTCTTCCTACATAAACATGAGCCTAGCTCTAGTCTAGAAATAAAGATGTAATGTTGTATATCATACAATTTCTAGCCTTTTATTGGGAAGCCATAGTCTTATCATTGGGAATATAATATTTATTCTTGAAGACTCAAGCCCACACAATTTCTGGACAAGAGAATCAGCCAGTCACTGCTAACTCAGGACACAGAAAGCTTTCCTCAAAAGCTTCTGAAAGAAGATCCCTTGTCCCTTTCCTTGTAAGCAATGTAATTCCTTATTATTTTCCTTGGAGCTTACTTTCAGCCATTTCCCATGCCTTACAGCGCTATAGAATTGCATTGAATGAACTGTACTAAATAAACACTGTTTTGTGGGTCCAAAAACTATACCCCTTTATATGAGAGAAATGTTTTAAAACTTACCACCTACAGCGATATGTGGTTTAATGAAAGTCTTTGTGTGCATCCAAAGAACTCTTTGACATGAAAGGCAGGTTATTTCCATGAAAATTGGCCTCATTTAACAGGTGTTATCCTAAGGAACATAATGTATGAATAACTGGTGTAGTCTATAGCCTTTTTACTTTTAAAGCTTGAGCTGGCATCCACTTAGCAGGCTTTGCTAAGTCAGAGCAGTGCTGATGACACGATAAGCTAATGTTTTTGCAGTTGTTAATAGCAGGATGAGATTACAGAGCTGATTTAAAAATTTCATGAGAAGATATAAGCTAGTGTGTCGTGTTTTAGTGTCCATGATGATAAATGGTGGCTCGTATCTATGCGCAGTGATGTTGAAACAAATAAATCATAAAAATATTACTTCAGCCAGGCGTGATGGTGAATTTCTGTGAATCTGAAGGCCAGCTTAGTATACATAGTGAGTTTCATGGCAACTGGGGCTACATAGTAAGGCTTTGTCTCAAAAAAATAAAATTACTTCACTTTTCTTCGTATTTTGTAGTTAAATTTCTTGGTTTTGTTTGTATGTTTTTTTAATTCTTTTGTTTGTTTTTTGTTTTGTTTGCAAGCTGATGACTTTATTGGAATTATTTATAGGGGCATGAAGGACAGGTTATATAGAGGTATGAATGAGTTAACAATGACCTTATCACCAGAAAATGCAACCTAGGATGGGTTATGATGTCACTGAAGCTGTACTGATTATTTCTGAGGGCAAGGATAGATTATAGTAGTACTAATGGTAGAAATTCAAGTTTCTTTCAAATTTTTCAAAGGTTAATTTAAGTAAAGAAAGTTTATTGGAGAAAAAAAATAACCAATGAAATTACATTTATCATCAGAGATAGTGAAAAGTAATGATCATTGTTTCCTTATGACTAATTCAGAGGCCACTGATTTTATCCTTTAGCATGTACTTGTGATCTTGCAATACAAATGAAAAGCTGTCTTTTATATAGAACGGGTCACAGTATACTTAAACTTGAATCTTGGCATTGATTGAACATAAAGTGCAGAGAGAATCATTTTCACATTTCTGTTTGTCCTGTGGCAGAAAATATTAACATTTATAAGGCATGGCAATACATTTCAGTAGCATTCTCAGAACTGAAAATGCAGGAGTGTGGTGATCCCCCAGACTCTGGGCCTAGATTCTGCTGTGAGTCTCTGGCTATATTGCCTGTTTCTTTATTGGGAGATTCTCTGAGCAAAACTGAGTCACTAAATAAGAATGCTGGGAGCAGCTAGTTTTGGGGAAGTCCAATATTACCGAAAGGAACATTCCTTCTCTGGCTAAACATTCAGCTCCATTGAGAGAAGCTATTGCCCTAAGTAAGCATTTAGCACCTTCAAGTGAGGCTATTGCCCTAATAAGCATCTAACGCCACCTAGAGAAGCTATTTCCCTGGGTAAACATTCAGCTTCAGCTTCGCTGAGAAAAATTATCTCCCAGGATAAACATCCTGCTTCAGCAAAAAAGGATGTCTTAAGGTGATTGATGCCCTCATTGCATACCTGCTGAATTCCTTGTCCTTTGTAACCCTTGAGAAGGAAATGTATATTAACTGAGACAAAAATTAAACTTCAGCTCCATTCCATCTGAGCTCAATGATACCGTGTGTGCCTGGTCTGTCCCCTTCCTTTTTTGTCTCTTTTCCCCTTTCCTCATAAGGCCTTCAGTCTCACTCCCCATCCCCATTCAGATACTTTCCAACTTGCCAGGATGGCCCTGGCACAGGAGGTAATTTGTAACAGCCCCTTGGCCTAAGAGGAAATGTCCTGTTAGGCAGACTCGGAAGTTACTTGATCAGAATATCCCGATTAAAAAGTTTGTTGTGTCAAAGCCAGATGGCGTTAAACATTCCTGTTGAGTAAATCAATGTTCGCCCTTGGTCATCAAATGTTCTGGTGATATCAGGGCTCACTCAGCATGCTGATGAGTCTAGATGGTCTGGCAATCAAACTCTTTATCGAAGTAAGTGTCTTAAATACCAGGCTGGTGATCTCTGTTGATTAATGAGACAGCTTTCTGGGAAAGCTCTTGATTTTGTTCACATGGATGAGCTTGTTTCTGTGAAAAGTTGGCCAGACCCCAGACCTGATGGTCTCGTGGAGATGCACACCACTTCTCTGGAGTCAATCTACAGATGCAGTACACCTGATAACTCTGTATCTTACAGCTCACATTTCTCAACTTTGGCAACACCACCATGCACATTACTTACGTGTGCTTTAATCCAAACTCTTATGTCATGTTAAAATATTTTGTAGTTTGGAGCTTTCCTATTAAGTGAAAAGATTTTTGCCTAAGGCACTTAGTTTCAATAGAAGATTCAATATTTTCTTTGATACAAGTATCACAGTATAGTCTAGGCTGGCCTTGAACTCAACTGCAGTCATTCTGCACTAGGCTTCAAGGTGCACAGGTTACAGTGTAAGCCATCATAGCCAGCTGATATTCATTTTGTTTTTGAAGAAAATATGTGTACTTATTTGAGTACCTACCAAGATTGAATTTAAAGTATTAAACAAATTAAACATTTATTATTTAGACTGTGTGTGTGTGTGTGTGTGTGTGTGTGTATCTGTGTTATTGTGCTTTATCTTGATGTAATAAAATACTTGAGACAACTGACAAAAGACAATAGAATTCTTTTGTCTGTTACTTTCAAAGATTTCAGCCTACTATGGTTTGGCCTTGTTGCTTTAGGCCTGCAGCAGCATAATCCTATAGAGGAACACTTGGGAGAAGGTTTTGTTATTTTGGTTTCTTTAAAAATGCAAAATGGTATTTGGATTAGGTTTGTGTCCCCACCCCAAGTGTGGTAGATGTTTATGCGTTGGATTTGGAATGCTTGATGCAGGTGGCTATGATTTGGTTAGGAACAGTCGTTCTGGCACCTGTAGCTTGTTCTTGGGATTGTGTGGTGCATGGGTTTAGGGAACTTTTGGCTTAGGGTATAACAAGTCTGAAGCCCTGAGAATGAGAGTGGGTGGTGGTTGGTGGTTCATTGGTTGGTTGCTGTCCTTAGTTAGTGTGATAATTCCTAAAAGAACAGAGGTTGGAGAGATTGAGTTTACAGACCATAAATTGAGATGCTAATCAGACTCACTGTCAGCTAGTCCCCTCCAAGCTCAGGACAGCCTAAAGAGAGGCTGTGAAGATTTCTACCTTTCTCTCACTCTATATCAAGGCCACTTGCAAAAGCAGTGAAGATTTCTTTCTATCCTTCCTTTCTCTTCCCCTAAACTGAGGGTAAAAGATTGTAGCTTCCTGTTACAAAATCCTTCATGATAGAACACCTGTTAACTGACGCTGCCCACCATATTACTTCCAGGACATGGAAAGATGCTAGGCTATCTCCATCACCATCAGAAGACCCTCTCTTGAGCAGGCATCCTCTTCCCTGGGCCCCACTTCCCAAAGGCTCATCACCGCCACTCCACATGATCTCTGGGAGGCATTCAAGACCCTGACACTCTCCTTCTTTTCACTCACTGTCAACGTCTTTAAATGAGCCATTTGCTGTCACCACCTCCCTTCTTTGATGCCAAGTTCCTTTTCCCAACTCCACCATCTGTGTCCCATAAATGTTCTGAAACTTCCCCCAGTTTCTTACTGAATAGCCAGAGTTGCTTGCTCCTCATTCTGACTCGTGACACTGGATGGTGCATTTTGTGCTTTACTTTTAAAAGATACAATCTCCCTTCTCCAGTGACTAGGACCTGTGTGTTTTTGTTTTATTCCTGACAGTATATACTTCTCTGTTTTAAAGCTGTCTGTAGCAGCTTTAAGAGAGAGAGAATAACAGATCAAGCTAAACCCCCTCCTGTTCTCTCTACTACTGCTGCTCTGAAGTTGTATTATCATTTCAAGTTACTGCATCTACATGTGATACATATTGCTTTGGTTTTAAGTATCTCATATATATATATTATCATTGCAGCTTGCTTTTTAAATTCATCATTGTATGTTTTGGGAAATATTTGATATATCAGGTTCATTTAACTTTTCTGTAATTTTTATTACATAAATTAATTACAAGTTAAATATAAAGGTAGAGACCATATCTTTATTGTACATTTATTTAACTATTTGTTTTTTTTTAATACCACCTGCGATCAACTGCAGACCAATGATCTTGCGTGTGCTCTTGGTGATCTGGTCATGAAGGAAAGTTTCCGTGTGTAATGGTACCATCTTCTAGGTGACACCTGTGGCAAAGACACCTGTTGGGAAATAGAAGCAGGAGTGGCATAGGAGATTGTAGAAAAAGAAACTGTATTAGTATGGTCAATCCTATGACATAGGAAAGCAAAATTATTAGAAAAACATGGCATGATGTCCCAGCAATATGATTTCAATTGTAGCTAGAAATTATGGGTCAGCCTAGTCTGCTGATTGTTTTTTTTTTTTTCTGTGATAAATCATTCCCTGCTTAGGTACAAACATAGGTGAAGTAAACAGTGAGTGTTCATCCATGGGTTGGCATTTTTTGTAAGATGAACTTAAGTAAGAAGAAGGAGGAAGTAGGAGGTCAAGGTTTAGGCCAAGACGTATCTACGTTGTTGATGATGGAATCTGTACTGAAGGTAGGAACAAGGTACTGTCAGGAGGGTATGATAGAATGAGAAAATGGTGAACCCGTATGACTTTATCCCCCCACACCATGGACATTCCATACAGGCATATAGGAATTTCTAAACTGAAGCTATGTAAAAGGAAACTTGGTTTCTATGGAAATGTTTGGAGGTGTGGCCATTTTTTTAAAGCGATCATAGGTCTGGGATGCATAACTTAAGTCACATGTAGAAGGTTGGCTCAAGTGGAAAAGGGACATGTCCTTCTAGTATAAAAATCAAGTAACTAAAAACCTGGGGAGTGTTTTTAGTTTTTGGCCAAAACTTTGAAGTCACTAAGAATAAAGGAAGATAAAGATAAAGGTTAAATGGAAGACCGCATGCCAAGAGCAGACCTTAGTGCAAGCAAATATGGATAGGAGGTTAGTGGACAACAATAGGAAGAATCGAGCAGTGGTGCATCCATATGGTATACACTTCATCAGAACAGTGTTTTTATAAGAAGAGAAAGTGAAGTTTAATGTGGAAGTAGCTTCGAAAGAGAGTAAGACCTGTATTTCCCCTCAGTTCTTACCCTGATATCCTCTCAAGCCAAGTGGGTTTCAACAAGTCAAGGAGGTGAATGGGATGTGTGGGGGAAAAGAGGCTGGAGTCACTGACTGGATGCAGGAGACACCGGATGGATTTGTTTGGGAAGGGGAGGACGTGGGGAGGATAACAATGTGCAGGCTCAAAATGATGAGGTGTGGTAGGGCCTCCATCCGACTAAGGAAGCTCCCAGAAACGTGAAGCATCCTGAGCTTGGACCTCACCTGTGGTATGCTTGGGTAGTACATGCGACCTCAGATGGGAAGTTACAGCGAGGTCTCAGGACTGATCCTCTGAGAGTCAATCTTTCAGCTGCTGAGAGTTCTGGAATCACCTAAAACCACTAGTTTCATTACTATGGATTTGTTGCTAAGTGTTTTAAATCCTCAGTTTCTTCGTTTATGTAAGTGGGATCTAATTTAAATATTCTAATATGTGTCTTCAGATGTTTTAAATAGCAGAGAGGAAAAGAAAAAGGGGTCATCCGTGTCATCAGCGAAGTTCGAGGTATCAGCCTCTTTCACATCCATGATGCATGCGCAGCTAATATTAGGAACTGTGTGAAATATGTGCGAGTTCATACATCTGTTATATTTGGCTTCAAAGGATTTTTACACTATCAACAAAATAGACAAGTGACAGAACAACGCAGCATGTTTTAGAGACCCTGGGTTATGCCTTCCTGTGAAGGCACATACATGTTATAACCTTTAAATTTGCAGTAGTAGCAGATTTATGACATATCAAATGCTAACAATCGAAGTTAACTCACAAACTTATTTCTCCCCTCCCTGCCATTCACTTCCCCTATCCTCCAGGTGCTAGTAAATGTGTTATTATCATATAGTACTATAAGTAATAAATGAGTCGCTTAAACACATGCAGTCCTAACTGATGAAAGCATTGAGTTAGTAAGTTCCACTTAATTAATAATGAAAATTCCTCTTCACAGCTTATATATTTGTTACTTTAACTATTTTTCTATTTATCTGCTTGATTGAATTGATGGGCCAAGTCAGTCAACGCTAGAAGCACACCAATAGCCTACTGTTCGAAAATTGCTCATTTCACTCCAAACAATGGAGCGACTTTGGTCCAATAAGACAATTAGTCCTGATAGATGAAAAATGTATCTTCCTATTTCATGGAGTTCTCTATCTTGGGAGAACTTGTGTTGATTTTTTGATGAAGGACATTTGCTAGATTAAACACAAAACTCAGAGGGAGAAAGCATGAACGCCTGTGCTTAATTAGGAAAAACACTACATGGAATCAAGAGGAGATAATGTAGACATCACAAATTCAGAAGACATCAGAATGGCAATCTTTATATAGAGATAGATGATAGGTATATAGATACATAGAATTAATTTCAACCAACTTAGCAACGCGTTAAAAGTATGAACACTCCAGTAGTTGTAAAACATTGTAAAACGGTTGTTGTATATGGCATAGACACTTCCTTACCTTATGATAGTGAATTAACATAGACACTTATGGCATACACATTTCATCCCAGGTCTTGACGCTTACTCTGGGTAATTGGCCACTAGGTGGCAGGGCTGCGATGTGAATAGAGGTCACAGTTAAAAGCCAACTTAAGGAATTCCTTCTAGCAGAGCTTACAAGCACACATTGAGCAAATACTATGTATTGGACTTTTTTTCACATGCCGAAGATACAATGAGGAACATTTCATGATCTCTGTCACCGATGATAAGCTAGGATTGAAGCCACAAGTCCTCTTCTTATACAATGTAATAGAATGTAATAAACACTACTGCAACTTCTTCATGGCAAAGCATACTGGGAATGTTATAATTTCTTGAAACTATGTTGATGACACTGAGACAGGAAGTTCTTAGGTCAGAGTCTCAGAAGGGTCTCTCCTTTCCTTTAAACATATTATAAACTTGAGACTGGAGCTATAATTCTGTGGTAGAGCCTGTCCTTAACATGTATGAGTCTCTGAGTTCAATATCTAGTGCTGCCCCCACAACCTGCAAACCTTTTATATTACAGCTAAAGTGAGGATCTGAAATAAAAAGCTTTAAAGCAAAACCAACACCAATTCTTGTCTAATGTTACTCCTAACCCGTGGCTTCTCAAATATGAACACCTTTGACATTTGGCAATGGCTGGAAACATTTATGAAAAGTGATAATGTAGTCTAGGGGGTACAAGTCTGAAATGCTGAATATTAGCCCAAAACACACAGACAGGGGAATCTTAGTAAAAGTTCAGCATTTGGGAATCAGTTAGGACTCGAATATGAAAGTTAAAGTTTCCATCTCAAGATTGGGAGATAAGTTCTCATGTTTGAAAGGCAACTAGAAAAAGAAACCTTAGATGAAGAATTTGGACAAGATCATGCAACATTTGAATATGTGACAGTTGGAACTGGAACAAGAAAAACTTGATTTTGCCTTAGCAAACAAAGGCAAGAAAGCTGGGCATGGTAGCACACACTGGTGATCACAGTAGTTGAGAGCTTGATACAGGGGAATTGAGAGTGTGGAGCAGCCTACACACACACACACACACACACACGATCGAGTTGGAGGTTGTAGTGAGTGGGCACCACTATGGAACACACAGGGAAGAGGTTGAATTCATATTTCACATTTATTAGCTGCACAATTTGTTTTATCTTCTATTTTCATGCCTTTAAAGCAGAAATATAGAGTCAGAGAGAAAGCTCATCAGGCAAGAGTATTTTATTCTCTTCCTGATGTCTTAATTTTCTATCTCTGTGAAGAGACACTATAACCAAGGGAATGTTTATGTTTATTGAGGCTCACGGTTACCGAAGGTTATGGTTCATGACCAACACGGTGTGAATCATGGCAGCAGACAGGCATGCATGGCGCTAGAGCATTAGCTGAGAACTTACCTCCTGATCCACAAGCAAGCATGAGAAAGGGGGTTGAGAGGGAGAGAGAGGGAGAGAATATACTTGACACTCCTTTTCTAACAAAGCCATACTTCCAAATCCATCCCAAACAGTTTCACCCACTGGGAACAATGAATGCAAACAAGCAATTCTATGGGGACCATTCTCATTCAGACCACAACATCAGAGGACCCAAGTTTGGTTCCCAGCACCCACATTGGATGGCTTGAAACTTCCTTTATCTCCAGCTATAGGGAATCCCATGCTTTCTCCTGGTCCTGAGGGAACTGCACTCAGGTTGCGCGTGCACACACACACACACACACACACAAAAGTGAAAAAATTTAAATCACACTTTAAAATGGGGAATATTGTGGAAAAGATGCAATATATATTCAATGCCTGAAATGTAAATGTCTCAATAATAATACTTAGCATTGTTGAGATATTATGAGAATACTAATTATACCTCACTACCCATGGTCACCATCATGTTCACTTGGGAAATTGTAGTCAAGGCACAACAATATTGCATAATATCAGAAAAGAACAATCAAGAAAAAAGGGAATAATACACATAACAAAACTTTTGTGAAATATTAATGGGTGCGTTATTGAAAGCCAAGTCAGATTCATCAACATCTCAAAAGAACCCACCCGTATGGTGGGAAAGAGATAGCTGATTTTTCTATGAGTGGGTGATTAGGGTGTGGGGAGTAGAGATTGCTTCTGTGATTAGTCAAACACAACCTAGTTAAATCCAACTATCTCCTGGTCGTGCACCCACACAGCTGAAGAGAACGAGTTCAAATGGTAACAGTGATGACTCTTCTCTGCTCTCTCTTGCCCTTCTGACAGCTTCACCTTTCTGTGCATACTCAATACCACTTTGTGATGATACTGATACCATCCATTCCTGATTGGCTCCTTATTTTCTGAACTACCCCCCTCCTAATCTTTACCTCCTTCAGCCACAAATAACTCCTAGCTGGTGACTTGTTCACCTATCTCATTGGCAGTATGAAAGCCTTTAGTGGAGAAGTTCTATGGATTCTGTTGCCTCCCTTACACAGCTCCTGCCTCTGTACCCATTCTCTCTTCCCTACTTCCTGTACCTGGAAATGAACTTAATCAGGTGATGTCCACACAGATGAGGCTAACCTGCCATTGATATTGCGCACTCCATCAGTTTCTATCTGATAACGATATGGCTCTAGAAATTCTCATCTTTTAGGTCATAACCATTCCTGTCTTATGGACTGCCCCCTTCAACATTCAAACTGCTATTATTTCTGTCAATTAAAAAGAAAAAAGTCGTACTCTATCTGCTTCATTCCTCTTCTTCTCTTTGAAATAAAACTTGTCAGATGAATTCTCTGTGGCGACTGGCTTCACTTTCCTTCTCAATGCTTTGGCATTGTATCGCTACTTTTCCACGAGTCGCTCTTATTTAGATCATCAGTGCAATTTGTATTCAACCCAGTAGCAAGCTTTCAAATCTTATCAGTGCACTATCGGTGGTGACTGACATAGTCGGTGACATTCTCCTCTCAAAAACATTTTCCATATGTGGTCTCCTCCATGCTGCATTTTTCTCTCTTCTTTTTTTGACTGCCCCTTCTTAACGTCCTTTGTTTTACTCTCCCAAACCTTCCTGTCTATTTATAATCTGTCTCTAAGCGATTTTAACCAATTTCATAATTTTAAACACCGTATGCTTATGTCTCCTAAGTTTCTGTGTTCAGCTTAATTCCAGAGTAGTGGCAAAACACTCCTTATTGTCTTCAGCTAAATATTTTATAGCCGTCTCAAAATGAACACGTCGAACCGGCTATATACAGCCCTTCAAATTTCCTTACCTCCATTAATGGATACACCATACTTATGGTTGGTCAGGCCCAAATTTTGTAATAATTTTTGTAATAAAAACTTTTTGTAATATTGCTTGTGTCAAAGAATCAGCCTACTTTGCATACTACTTTTCTCATAACTGTTGTCAGTCTGCAAATGAAGGAGCCAGGACTGAGATGGAGAGGTGTTTGAACATCTGCTGAGGACAGAGATTGACAAGCTTGTCTCTAAACTCAGATGGGGACCCTGACTTGATTGTAGTAGTAGTGACAGAACAGAACTTATTTGTTTGGGGGCTTTGTACAGATCTGTTGTGAGACCTAAGGTAGGACTTATGATCAGGTGGCACTGGTGCTGGAGATTCTGAGCAGTTCCCTATCTGGACTGGGTTGCTACTCCCCAACTGAGAAGACTATGGCGGACACTCAAGGCATTCCCTGGAAATGGAAGCCATGCACACTTAACTCATTTGCAAAGGTAAATACATCTCATAATCTTCATTAAGCCTCTGGGATTGCTCCTGAGTTTCACACTTGATGGGCTGATGTCAAGATTCAGAAACTTTCTGCTATCTTCTCTTGGGTGAAGTACAGCAAGTTTGTGACATTGTATATACAGGTGAATATCCCGGTTGTTTCCCACACGAGTTCATGTAACTCTCAGGCTTAAGAAAAGAGGGGCCAGGACTGAAACAAGGCTTCTTCCATAAACTGTTGTGGAATAGTCCGTCAATATAGCCCCAGTGCTTCAACTTGGGGAGGCCCCTTCTGTGTCCTGGATACACAAAGGAAGCTCAGCTGAGGTGGGTATAGAGGTGAGTTACAGAGTGACTCTCGGGTCCTCTGATGTGGAGATTCACTTTCTAGAAACACAATTCTTTCTGCCAAACCATAGTTAAGCAGTACCAGTATGCCTCCTTTATCCTTCGCTATATAATTGGTTGCATTACTCAAGGTCAAATGAATACACTCTTGATTTTTAGGGGAGCAAAGTTTCTGGAGTTGAACTACAGAGTGCAGTCGGTAACTTTGCTACCTGGATAATGTGTGAGGCCTTAAACTTCCTCCATCTTGAGATGCACCAGAGATTCACAACTTTTCTTGATATCTGTTCCTAACGAAGAAATTGATCTGTGGATGGATGCAATGTTCTTGTTGTGAGCAGATAGGACTTTCTGTTCTGCCACCTTGCTGATTCCCCTCGCCCTTCTGTCCCTCTCCCCTCGCTCTCTCTCTCTCCTTTTAAAAATCACATCCCACATGTGATCTGTCAGCTAATCCTGTTGTCTGGCTCTGCTTTGAATTCTCTATCAAATCTGTCTAATCTGTCTACCTTCATTACCCATTTTATTAACTTTCTGAAGCAAGTTATTCTCTACTGGTCTGGATTTTTGCCACCAGCTCTTGGCAGGTGTTTCTTTCTGTGTCTCCGTTGCCCCTTTCTAACAGTGCATTTTTAACATGGAAGCCAGAATAATTATGCAGATCACATTAACCCTCTGCTCAAATTCTCCAATCTCCCCATAATCAATCAGAATAAAAGTCCTGTGATTAAAAGGTCTTAGGTCACCAAGAATCTCCTCAGATCTCACACCTTGTCTTTAACTACTGCCCTAGGTAGTTTTATTTCAACTTGACACAAACTAGAGTCAACAGAGTAGAGGGTACCTCGACTGAGAAAATGTCTCCATGGATCAGGCTGTAGGCAAGCCTGTAGAGCCTTTTCTTAATTCGTGATTGATGTGGGGGGGCCCCTGCCCATTGTGGTTGGGATCAGCCCTTGGCTGGCTGTCCTGGGTTCTATAAGAAAGCAGGCTGAGCAAACCATGTCAAATAAGTAAGTAGCACTCTTCGATGGCCTCTGCATCAGATCCTGCCTCTAGGTTCCTGCCCTGCTTGAGCTCCTGCCCTCAGTGCTAAATAAACCTTTTCCTCCACAAGTTGCTTTTGGTCATGTCTTTTTCACTAAGGCAACAGCAACCCTAACTAACACAAATTTTTACCAGGAGTGGGTATCGCTTTGCAGACCTGACCATGTTGTTTTAGGGAGGACTGTGGAAGGACTTTGGAACTTTGGGCTAGGAAAGCCACTGAGTTTTCAAAGTTTGGTGAGCTTTTCTGTGGGAGCTTAGACAGTAGGAGCGATGCAGATGATGGAGGCCTGGCTCGTGGAGTTCCAGAGGGAAGTCTGAGAGTCATTTGAAGATCCTATCAGAGCTGTTGGCTATTTTGAGTTGAGAATCTGTGCTTCTTGTTAGTTGGGGCTGAAGAATCAGCTGAGATTAACAAAACACCAGAACGACTAAAGTGAAACCTTCGCTTTGCTGGGGTACTTAATGATGGTCAGCTGGAACTGAGAAATCAGTGGGTGGTGATCTTCTGGGAAGTGTTTCCTCAGAGTCAACACTCACACGCTGTGTTCCAAAGGCAGCCAAGGTCCCTCACACCGGCAGCTGAACATGGCAAGGTGTAATAGTCACTCAGGTGGTGCCAATTTTGAATGCACGAGGTGGTCATGGAGAGCAGCTGAGGCTTGGCACTGTGAGAGATCAGAGAGGCATTGGTGAAGGTGCAGCCTCAGTAGTGGTTGAAACCCCAAGTTTGAATGAACACGGAGAGAAGTTGAGGCTTGACACGGTGAAGTGAGCCTAGAAGAGGCTATTGGTGAAAGTGCAGCCCAGCTAAACAAAGACCTCAGGCTTCTGGAGATTTAAGTACCAAGAACCATAGTGGTGGTGGAGTGGAGCCTGCCAGGGCCTGGAAAACAAGCTATGTGTGCTATAGAAGGTAGAGCTAGAGAAGTGACCCAAACCCTTTGGAGGAGCCCCCCCAAAAAAGTGAGTGAATGTTGGATAATTGGGTATTGAGTTATTTACACTGTTGGAATTTGGTTTTGCTTTGTTCAGATTGTGACTATGCATTTGTTGTTTTTTGTATTTGTTGTTTTTGTTGATTTTTTTACCTCTTGAAGCAGGAAAGTATTTAACTTAATTTTGATTTTTGCAGGAGCCCACAATTGGGAGACTTTAAAACTTTTAAGAGTGATTTTGGATTTTAAAAGAGACAATATTTTAAAGAGACTGACCTTTTACTATGTTTGAATTAGTAAAGACTGGGGGACTTTTAACCTTATGTTTTATATTGTAATATTAAGGGTAATGTGTCATCTTGGGGATAAATGAGAAAGGAAGGATTATAAATGAAAAGCGATGCGCTTGCATGTAAAAGTTGTGCTTGGTCGTTTTATGTCAACATGACACAAGTTAGTGTCTCAGAAAAGAGGGAACCCCAATTAAGAAAGTGCCTCCATAAAATCAGGTTGTAGTCAATGCTGTAGGGCGTTCTCCTAATTAGTGATTGAGGTGGGAGGAACAAGCCTACTGTGGGTGGAGTCACCCCTGGGTTGGTGGTCCTGAGTTCTATAAGAAAGCAGGCTGAACAAGCCATGAAAAGCAAGCCAGTAAGCAGCACTCTTCATGGCTTCCACACCAGCTCCTGACTCCAGGATTCTTGAGTTCCTGCCCTCCCTGCTCTTGATGATAAACTGTTATATGGAACTGTGAGTGAAATAAACTAAATCCTCCCCAAGCTGCTTTCGGTCATGATGTTTCATCACAGCAATAGTTACCAAAACTAAGACAACTATAACCCTTTGCACCCCTAAGCTCCAGCCACGATGGCATCAGCACTGAACACTTCAGACAATCTTACCTTAAGTTCATCCGTTCTGTTCTCTCCACACTGCCTGCAGCTTTCCTTCTGGTCCCTTCCCTGTTTTCCTTTCCAGCATCTTCTCAGTGATGTCATCTTTGGCCACTCAGTCTAAACTTTCGAAGCTGACTTTTGAATATTTTCTCTACTCCCCCTTCTGCTCAGATTTCTCCTTAACATCTGCTACTCTATAAGTATGGTATATTATCAATTTTTGCTCTCCCAAAGTCAAGGGTGTCTATTTGAGTACCCTCATTTTAGAACCTTTAACAATTCCTGGTACATAGTAGGTATTCAATGAGTATTTGTTCAGTGGTTTTTAAATGACTATTGAGTGAAGCTTGAATGAGTCTAGTAAGTTTATTATCATAGACTTTGAGAGGAAGTTCAGTGTATATAAAAATATTTCTTGCATAGTACAGCCATGTTAAGTAATTTGGCAATAGAGACTTTTACGTTTAGAAGCATGTACTAAAAAAATATTTACTTTTGGAAGCATTAAAATTATTCTTATCTTTGGACCCATAATTGGTAAGTCTAAAGATAATGATTTCCAAGTGACTTAATAAGTAATAGATAAAACTAGAAAATATTTCCTGTTGATGTCATGGAAGATGGATAACCCTCCCACAAATTTAGGCAACATCATTTTTTTAAAACACATTTTGATCAGTATTTTGATTACTGACTGTTGGGGGAAAACTCCCCCAAACAGATGGCACAAAACAGCATTTTTAACACTGTGATTCTATGGTGGACTTCAGTTTTTCTGATCAAATGACATTGACCAGGGTTATTGTGACTATGTTATCTCAGGAAAGCTTCTCATCCAGTTGACCTGCAAGTCTTGGTGACTGAATTCCAAGTAGGATTTTTAAAAAGCAAGTATTCCAAGAAGCAGGAGGTAGCAGTGATAGGTAATCTGAATATGACGCCTCTAAGATTTACAGCCTTACGTCTGTTGTATCCTCCTAGCCTGGGCAACCACAGCTCAGTACAGAGACTCTGGGGTTCTGGCTACACACAGGTGTGCTTCATTCTTGGTTTCCATATTATTTATCTACCATCAAATTGGTGTATTTTCAGTTCTGCTGAGACACAGATCTTTTTCTTTAGTTCTACATTTGATTTCTTGCTGTATCTGTAGTTTATATTTCAGTGCAACTTTGGACTGGCTGTATTTTCCACCTTAAGTGAGACCCAGTTTGTTTCTGCATTCTGCCCCAAGTGTCCCTCTCATGCTGAAGAATCTAAAAAGAGTGTGTTACTTACCAAGTCTCCTGTAAGCTAATGGTAGGTAGATACTAATGTCTGTAAGTTCTGGGTCCTTCCGGAAGAGCTTTGGGGAAACTTAACGCATGCCTCTCAGTAGGTCTTAGGAAACTGAGGTCCTGCTGTCTTCAGTGGGAGTTTTGGTGTAGAGCTCTTGTTATGGCCTTTTCAACTATCTGAACATATGTTCTCTAGACATCTACTCCTGTGTCCTGAGATATCTAATGTCTCTCTGACACTTCTTGTTGAGGAAAACAAACTGAAGAGGTGTTTTGTCAGAAGATAGAAACATCCTTTCACATTCCATTTGAAGAATGAAGTCCAACTTAGGGTAACAGAGCTCATCTGGAGCCTTCTCTTGATTACTCTGCCTAATCCAGGGGCTTAGGAAGCGTCTATAGAAAGCAAGGTCTATCTTGTGGTCCCTCACAGAGATGAGGAGAAAGACTCACTTCTGGATGACAGAAGACTCCAAGAAACGTGGGATTTTACACACTATAGCTCCTGTGACCGACAAGAGCCCTTTACATACCCTGACACCCACCCCTGAAGATTTCTTCAGGGATGTCTTCCAACTGTATTTTCTTTCACTCAGTTCCGTCTCCTTGTTTTTCTAGAATGAAGCCACAATGTGAACCTTAGATTCTGGTAACCTTCAGACTTATAGTATAATTGAACTTATGTCTATGAATTCCAGGCTTGTAGTTTCAGTAGAAGGGATATTTACAGTAAGAGGATTGTACTTGTGCTTCTGTGTATCAATACCACAGAAGTAAAAATGGAAGTTTAGGCTTTTGTAACTGTGAAGACTGACTAGAGGGTACGATTCATTCTGTGTTGGCTATTCCTGCAAAGACATTGTTCTTTATATAGATCTAGTGCATTAAATATGAATCCAGCATTTTTCTATAAGATAGTTAACATTAAGCTTTTTGGGGAAGGGGAGTACTAGTCCCTTAGGACAGGAGATGGTTGTAATTTTTTATGTTTAGGAAAATAAAATATTTACTACTAAAAGGCTTTAACCGTACTTGATAATCTAAGGTCTGACACCCTAGACTGTGTAAATAATTCCATCGCTCAACTGGGAGAACAAGTTCTTACGCAAATTTTTTGAAGGAGTTTCAGTCTATATGTATTGATGTGCAGTCAGGGTTGGTTTCATATCTGAAAACATTTACATATATTTGATTGGTGCATCAAAATATATTTAGTTCCTTTCACAAGTTTATACCTCTTTTTTTTTTTTTTTCCAAAAAGTGATTAATAGTTCCTAGAGTACTATACAATGCTGAAATGTGTTAGAATTAGAACAAAGACTCAAGAGTTGTGTGAATGTGTTTCAAAGCAGATAGGTTCCCAACTGTGGTTTTGCTTTAGTGCTATTTTCTACAAGATGCTTTAAGAAAATACCTACAGAGGCCAACGTTCCCCACCAAATATGATTCTGGATTAGTTCTAGCTTGCAGATGAGTATAAGGTAAAATCCAGAAGTTCTGCTCCGTGTAGTGCAGCCACAATTAGTTTGCTTGTAAACAAGTCAAAGCACTTGGAACTAGATGCTCTACTCAGAAAAACAACCACAAGATCAAAATTGTGGGAAACTTCTCTTTCACATGTATGCATCGTGTAACGCTGAGCTGTTCCAATTCCTCACGCATTCCCGAGGAGAAGCCTTACTTTTAAATGTGCACCTAGATAGCAAATTGAGATCACTTGTTGTTGACTTGGCTCGTTGTTCATAAGTCAGTGGAAGTTCTGGGACAACCTCCAAGAGTAATTATTTCCACATTCAGGGTGTTGATCTGTAACTCAGCTTGGGTGACTAACAGAGCTTGCAGTTGCTCTCGTCTTATCAATGTTTGTCTTCTCTATTGGGTCTGAGTCCAACTCACTTGAAAGTGGCATCTGTGCATTAAGAATCAACTTATAAAGAAGGAAGGGATGGATAATTGTATTAATCCCTTCAAGAGGATTTTATTTATTCTCCCAGGAGTCCATTTTTGATAAATTGTGGTTCTAGATAACTGTTCTAGTTGAAAAACAATTTTCATTTATTTTGTTGTTTTAAATTTTTTTTTAGAAAGGAGAGTAATATATTTAATATGCTCTGAATTTCCTGGAAGCTCCTGAATACCATTTAAAGATCCATGGGAGTCATTCGGATTCAAGTTTGTCTAAGTTGATCCTGCAATGTTTCTTTGACATGAACTCAAGTCACATGGTATTAGCTGGTTATCCCTCCCCCACTTTGACTACTAACCATAACTCCCTACCTTGTAACCGCTATTTCACCTCTAAGACTCTGTTTCTTCTTCAAGTTGTGCCACTTTAGTGACAGTGACTTTAGTTAAATCATATAATGATTCCTAAGCTGCAAGCACCTTCACAATACTGTGCTGAAGATAAAATGAACGAATTTAACATAAACTCACAGGAAAGCATATAGCAATGTAAGCACTATCATAGTATCTGTTACAGTTATTTTGATAGTTGCTATGTACGATTCTACATGAGCATCCTTGACTGGAGATTTGGGCTGAATTTTGCCTCCATCAGAGCCCACCTCTGTAGGACTAAGGAGCCAGAAATCCTAACCCGTCACTTCTTACTTCTCTTCAAGATTCAGAATCAAGTGAGGACAGACATAAGAGGCAGCAACACTGGGTGGTGCTGAGGCAATATGGATGAGAGTCTAAGCTCTTGGAATCGCCTTCAAGGTGAACACTTGAAACAATAGAGAGCTGATAGAACAATAGACAGCCAAGAGATGTTTGAGCTCCAGGGTACCTTTGAAAGTGGCCAAGTGCTAGTTTTACATTTTAAACATTAAATATAAGAGCCAGTGAGATGGCTTGGTGGGAAATGGTGCTTGCTGCCAAGTCTGATGACCCGAGTTCAATCCCTGGAATGCTTGTGGTAGAAAAAGAAAATCAACTTCTACAAGCTTTCCTCTGATCTACACACACACACACACACACACACACACACACTCACACTCACACTTACACACGCACACCACAGAGACACAGACACACACACATAAACACACACACACACACACACACATAAACAAACACACACACACACACCACAGAGACACAGACACACACACACACACACATAAACAAACACACACACACACACCACAGAGACACAGACACACACACACCACAGAGACATAGACACACATACGCACAATAAATAAATTAATAAAGTGAATATTTTTAAAAATTATAGCCAAAAAAGCATTCTGCCACCACTGTAGAAGCTGAGAAGTTTTTTTTTTTTTTTTTCTATTTCCTGAAGATATATAATTCTACTCTTTTCTGACTAAGGAAAATCTAAATATGAACCATTTCGACACCTACAGCCTGAAATCACTCCCTTATTTACTAACCATACAGGAAGGAAATCACAGAAATGGACTTGTCATATCATGAACGAAATATCCCAAGAAAGAGAGCTCATGTCATGGATGGCAGTTGTGTAGAAGAACTAGAACTGGAAGCAGCCTCACCTACTTTAGGGACTGCAGTGAGGTGAGGTCTTGCAGAAATCCTGAGACTGAGAGGCAGCGGGCACACAAGTGCATGCAACTGCCATGTGATTATGGGAAAGTGAAGTCAAACTCACAGAGTAAACCATGTGTCCAGCATCTTGGCCCTGGTGTTCACTTTCTTATGTGCATTTTTAATGCCTCCCATGGCCTCTAACAGTAAAAAGAGACTTAAAATTCCAAATGTTAAAATACCAGGGGGCGGGGAGAGAAATGATAAAAATTGAGGAAGCTAGGCTAAAAATAACAACTAGAATAAGAGAAAAATAAGATTGTCTCTAGTTCATTCATGGTGGCACCATAAGAAAGATAGTCTTCTAACTCATTTCATCCCCCGGTAATCTCACACAGTAGGAACACTAGCATCTGCAATTTACATCTAGGAAAAGAAGTAGCCAAAAGAGTGGTAGCAAAAAGTTGCATGCACAGGTAAAATGGAGAGCAAAAATTCAGGTCAAAAAGCGATAAATATCTGTTAAGAGAGGTCATGTTAAATTTAAAAAAAAACCAAAAACCTTTTCATTAGTGGGTTTTAAGTGAAAAGTAAAGAGTTTGGGAAAGTATGTGGGTAGGGTAGGAAATAGAGGAAAAACAAAGAAAAATGCAGTCCCTGGTGGGATCTGGACATGGGTGTGCCTTTCCAGCATCCAAAGCACAAGACCTTTCATTCCTCGTGGAAAGTACAGAGTGCAGAGTTTGCACACTCTCACTCCTTCCCTCATCTGAGCCCACAGAAACCAGTGCATTAATCTGTGCCCCTGGCAGAGCCTTTGTAACAGATACTGTCTCACCGTGTTGCACCATTATGTCAAATTCCCTCTCAGCTTTATTTGTTTATCTTGGTGGGGCTGGTACAAGTAACTGGCACCACCCTTGTTACCAATCCTTATGCCAAGGGATTGTTGTTTCAAAGTATCTTGTGCCAATGCCATTCCAGCCTTCGACAACTTCCCTTTGACTCGGGTTTGAATACATTCATAGTTGACTCTGTTTTCTCATTGCAATAGTATTATGTCCCAAATAAAAAACTGATTTTTGTGGGGAGGGACATCAGATTGGTTATTGAGGTGTGTACCACACACACACACACACACAGAGAGAGAGAGAGAGAGAGAGAGACTGAGAGACTGACTTAGACCAGCAGTCCCTGCAGTGTCAACACCAGTATCAACTATTATGTTGTTTATGTCTTTCCTGCTTTTTTTTCCTACCAAAAGTATAAAACATTTTTTTTTTCCTACCAAAAGGAGTTAATTGGCTTTGATTCAGTTTAGGATGTATTTTATTTTGGTTTCTAGCTTATGGTAGCTGTGTCTGAGGAGGTACACTTGGCTAACTAACACTAAGAACCATAACTCCACTGAGACAGCTGCATCTATTGTGTGGTCTTGTTCTTTAATCAAGCATGATTAAAATGACTTTTATATTTTAAGTTGTAATAGTTATATTCCTCTCCTAGTCATATCTAACTCACACACACAAAGGCAATATTAAGATGTCCTAAGAAAAAGGACAGTGTCAGGGTAGCCCATAATCCAGGAATCTACCAGGGCAGAAGGAGAGGAGAAAATGATGGCTTCTGCTAGCTCTGTGCAGATGTGTGTGAGGTTCCCTCCAGGGTGAACTGCTTCAAAATGTGGCAAATTACCAATTCTTGGCTTGGAAAATGGTGGGAAGCTTTATTTGTTTTCTCTCCTTGGGGAAAAGACTAGAAAGATGGCCAAAAGAGAGGTGAATTGCTCCTAACCACAGATGAACTGGGTGGAAAGCTTAACCATTAAGCACTTGGGAGTAGTTAACTTTTCAGAGTGAAAAATTATATTTCTACTACTTTTGAGAGGAAACTTTTTGAATTAGTGTATTCATCTACTAAAAGAGTTAAAAAGAAATGATGAGTATAAAACTAAAAGGGAAATAGTGTTGGACAGAGCCCTGTTTGTAATTAATAACATTTTATCTAAGTTATATATGCACACAGTACAAAAATTGAAGCTACCAATAAACATAGTATTTTTAACATTTACATATTTATTTGTGTGTGTGTGTGTGTGTGTGTGTGTGTGTGTGTGTTAACCTGCAGAAGTCAGTTTTCTCTTTCCATCACGTGTATTTCAGAGATAGAACTCAGTTTGTCAGGCTCTCAATATGTGCTCTTACACACATAGCCATATTGCTAGTGCCCAACAAATTAATTCTTAGGCTGAAATACCTCTCTCCTGTTTCCTGATGCTTTAATTTGTTTTCTGCTCAGAAAGCAATCAAATTTATGTATTTATTTAACTTCAGTAAAAAGATCTGTAGACATTTTTGTCAAATTATTTTATATTTTCAAATAGTGAGCATATTATGATTTGCTTCATAGTATAATCCCCAGGTTTGGCCTGTACTCCGTTTCATAATGCCAACAAACTTAAACCCTCTCTCGTGAATTCAGTAAGCACTGAAGAAGGAATATTTCTGTGCTGAAGAAGTATGCTTTTACTGGGATGCACTTTTATGCTGAAATGGGATTTTCTAGATCCTGACACAGGCAAATAAAATACAAAATGCCTTCTGCTATAAAGCGTTCAGCAATGGGATTTTTTAGTAAAATGTCTTGGAGGATACTCTAGGACTAGCCTTGAGAAAAACAAAAATGAGATAGTGAGCCATGATGTTAATGACCATTATTACAGGCATGTTCTGAGGTTTATCTTTCAACATTTCATGTCATGATTTAAACCTTAAATTCGGTTACAACAAGAGATTTTCAGTGGAAACTTGACACCATGACTATGGCAACTTTTATAAAAGAAAGTATTAAATTAAAACCTGCTTACAGTTTCAGAGGGTGAGTCCCTGATCATCATCATGGGAATCATGGCTGTAGGTAGGCAGACATTGTGCTGGAGAGGTAGCTGATAGTTCTATTTTGGGGATCCACAGGCAGCAGGAAGAGAGAGAGACTATGGGCTTGGAACGAGCTTTTTGAAACCTCAAAGCCCATCACCAGTGACACACTTCTCCAACGAAGTGTCATACTTCCTAATCCTTCCCAATAGCGCCACTCCCTGATGACCAAGTATTCAAATCTATGAGCCTATGGGGACCATTCTTACTCAGACCACCATACTGTTTAAACATCCAAGCTGATCCAACACCTTGAAGTCAATACTGTTACTTTCTTGTGGCTGTGACCCAATACATGAAATGAAGAAAGGTAAGAAGGGGAGGACTTACTCAGTTTGCAGTTTAGAACGTAGTCATCGGGGCTAATGGGCATGGCAGGGCAGCCAGCCATGTCAGTGACAGCAGGATGCTGCTTGGTGTATCAGAAAGTACAGAAGGAGAAAAGGTGGGTTGAAGCTGATTTCATCCCTTTTATCTTACATTTTTTCTTATTTCTGCTGAGACTCCAGCTCCAGAGATAGTGTTGCCCACTTTCAGAGCATATTTTACCCTTTAGTTAATATTCTCTGCCCTCACAGATACAACTAAAGCTGTTCCTCATTTTTAACGTTATCAAGTTGATCACGGAAAAAAAAAAAATCACAGTTTCAAAGTCAATGTGGCTTCTTTCATAGCATGTTGCTTTTCACTTATCTGCTCTTTCATGACGGGGAGAGAAAAGGGGATAGAGGAATAAAATGTGTGTGTACTTATGTATAGTATGTTGTTCTGACCTATGTATACATTGTGGAATGGTTAACATGAGAGAATTAACATAGGTATTTCATTGTTATACTTACCGTGTTGGGGGGGGTGTATGGATTGATTGAGAAAACTTAAATTCAGAATATAATATATTTTTAGGTTATGTCATAAACGTTGATAGCAGGCAGATGGTTAGGAAGCCTGGGGAGAATAAGAAAGAAGGAGGAAGTAGAGATGTTGATCAGACTGAACACTGTGATTGTTTGATAGGGAATGTTCTTGGTACAGCAGAGTGAATGTAACTGACAATACTTTCATCTCTCAGAACAGAAGTAAGGTAAGCTGGGCACAGTGACTCACGCCTTTAATCTCAGCGGCATTTGAGAGGTGGAGACAAAATGATCAGAACTTCCAGACCAACCCGGCTACATAGTAAACTTGAGGCAGGTTTGGGTAATAGGAGACCCTATCTCAACAGGACAAAAAAGTGCAGAATTTAAATACGATCACAAAAAAAGATTAATAAAGATATAGATTTATTATGCTGAACAGACCCAATGTACTCATGAATCAAAACCTATTGTCTCTCATAAATATGCACTAATTTACATGTGAATAGAAAATATTTCAAGAGTGTAATATATTCCTTTCAACAATAGATATCACGCATGACATGATAAGCTCCTGAAGGTGTTCCTCCTATCCAGCTAAATGTATCATTTGATCATCATTTTCCCAGGCCCCACCCAAGTAACCTGGAAACCACCATTCTGTTTACTACTCCTAGGAGCTTGTCAGCTTCAGATCCCACTTACAAGTGATTTTGTGTGACATTTGTCCTCTTGTGGCTGTCTTACTTCATTGAACAGGATGATCTTTAGTGCCATCCATCCTGCAGGAATGCTGACATTTTTAATCACATTTTTATCTTTATCCATGTCCTGGCTACTGTGCATAATGTTTTAGTAAAGATGAGGTGTGCTTCTCTTCAACATCTGACTTTTCTTCCTTTTGAAAGTGCACCTCGTGGAAAGATTGCTCAGTTTCACCATAGCTTGAGTTTCACAGTTCTGCATGACCTCCACTTTACTTCCCAGATAGCTGTAGTAGTTTACATGTGTGCCAACTGTGTTTCAGTGTTTATTTTGCTCCACCTTGTCTATAATACTTGTTATGTTTTGTCGTTTGCAGAGTAGGTATTCTAGTTGGCATTAGGTAATATTGTGTAGTATTTTTTAATATCTATTTCCTTGACAATTAATCCTGCTGAATGTTTTTTGCACACCTATATGCCTTTTTGACTATTTATCTCTGTTTTCTTTGAAGTAATGTTTGCTTGGTTCCTCTGCCAAACAGGTTATTTGATTACTCAGTATGTGAGTTGAAGTTGTATTGCTCACACATTTTGGATAAGAGCCAATTTTTCTTCCATGATTTACAAGTGTGTGTTACTCCCGACACAGTGTTTTATCTCTTTACTCTGTAGGTTGTCCTCTTGTTTTGCAGAAGATTGTGGTGTGTATTTCTATGTGTGTATGCCTGCTGTATATATATATCTGTGCATGTGAGTGTGTGGGTCTACTCCCTTATTCATTTGCATGCAGAGGACAGAGGAGGACACTGAGTATCTTTGTCTATTGTTTCCTGCCTTATTTTCTTTACATAGGGTCTCTCACTGAACCTGAGGCTCACAGGCAAGCCCCTGAAACCCACCTGTCTCTATACTCCAATGCTGAGGTTCTAGCCATGCTAGCCACTGAGCCATCTTTCTAGGCCCTTGGAAACTTTTTAGTCTACTTACTTACATATTTTGATTACTTGAACTTTTGAACTCATATCCCAAAAAATTGTTATCAAGCTTGGTACATCTTTCCCACTCTAGCTTTTAAAATGGCATGGGTGTGAATCTGCTGAGATTAATGGGGGGAAAAAAACTAGCATTAAAAACGTGAAAAGATACCATGATATTCAGAGGCTGAGGTATTCGACAACTCTCAGGGCATGTTAAAAAGAATAGTTTCATAATTACAGAACATGACAAACTAAAGTTATCTTTTAAAATAATACTCTTATTAACAATTTGAGTTTCATACAATGTTTCTGGATAACACCATCTCCCCATTCCTCCCTGTTCCCTCCTGCCCCTCAAAAAAAAGGGGGGGGGAGAAAAAGGGGAAAGAAAATTAAGGTAATGTGTCATGGGCATCACCATGGATCCTGGAAGCAGCAGGCTGCTTTGATGGTGGACATTCACCAGGTCCATACTTGTCCAAGGCCAAGCATGATGGAGTTTGACTCAAAGTTGGGTCCCACTGCCCAAGCTGCAGCCTAGTGGGTTGCAATAGGGCAGCCAGGTTGTGGCCTCAGTCCTTTGGCATCTCAAGCACCCTTACCTCTCAGGGATACTGAGCTCCCTTGTCCTCCATCCTGTTCATGCCTTTGTCTCCAGCTCAGTGTCCTTCAGGCAGGCCGAGCTTGACACCCCACCACCATCTTCTGTTCCACCTGGAAGCTTTCTCTAAAGTTTTCCTTTTGCTAATGCCCTTGTCTTCAGCGCTTACAAGAGTTGTTTTGTCACAGAAGAGACACTGTTCCCCTTGTGCAAAGGACTGTTTTTATTCTCCATGTTGGTGCTGTTTTGACAGCTTGTTTCTAGTGTGGTTCACCCAGACCTGGGTAGCTGGACACCAATTCCTGGGCAATTGGGCTGCGGGTTAACAATAACAGATGCAAGATCACCACACTAATCCTAAGCTTTGTGGGTATGATAAAGGTGTATTTTAACAGTTTCCCAGGACAAATGTAATGTTTACTTTCTGTTTTATAACTAGATACCTTAAAATTTAAGAACTTAAAATGGCATACATTTTTCTTTAATTTGTCTCTGGCTCATGGTCTCTCATGAGTCTGTGATTGATAGATTTCTGGAACTAGAGTCACTACAAGATTTGTCTTCCAAATTCATTTATCTGTCTATCAGCTGGGGACTTAAGAGTTTAGCCATCTTGGGCTCTCTATTTAGCAGCTTAGATTTTACCTAGCTTCCTACATAACCAAAAAGAAAGAGGACAAAAATGTACTCAATAAGGAATTTACAGTTTGCATAGTCAAATTTTGAAAGTGAGTTCTCTTCCCTTCCCCTTCCCATCTCTTTTCTTCTTTCTCTATAGTAAATAGACAATCTTAATCCATACTCAGGAAGGAGTGATGACACAGAATGCTAATGCTTGCAGTGAAATCCTGGAAGACCCTAGCATGGTGTCTCATATGTATTCAGAACTATATATATCCATACAGGCCTGGAGATAAGTTTTAAAATGTTTCAGATAACTAAGGATTTATTACATTTTTTTCATTTAACTCATTAATTAGAGAATAAATAAGACACCATGGACTTCTCACATTAAAACTCAAAAGATCAAGCGTTTACTGCTAGACAAGGAAGGTAATCATGGAGCAACGATCAATGGAATTGTGCTGAACACAGCAAAATTGTGTGTCTATGCACAGAAACTATTTTTATTACTACCAATTTTCCACCACTGACTTTTATTTCTACACTGCTTACTCTGCAATTCAATTGTATATATTTTTATCTACACAGAGATAACCCAGATTGTGAGCTAGGAAGTGTGCCCACTATCTTTCAAAATCTTTGATAGATTTTCCTTAGAAATGAAATCTATACATTAAAAGAAAATGCTCTCTGGGAAAAGGCCAGAAAAGTGATAATCTTTGTTCTCCTCTTTCCAAATTCATACAAGCAATTTGGAAACCTGAGCGGGAGGAATTAACCTTAATTATTAAGGAACAATATTTTCTCTATATGATATAATACCTAGATATATTTCCATACTTCACAATATGTTGCTGTTTTCTCACCTATAATCATTTTTAAACCTAATTACTTTTTATAAAAATTAATATTGGAGGGGAACTTATGATGTATGTATGAATGACTGTGGATACACATGCACCATGGTGTATGTGTCTAGGTCAAAGAACAATGCTAACGAGTTAGTTCTTTCTACTGTAGATCCAAGGATCAGACTTAGGTTTTCAGGTTTGTGCTGCAATTGCCTCTTCCCACTGAGGTACCTCTCCAGTCCTTACCTACCCTTCTGGACCCTGAGAAGTGTAGACCACCTCTAGCAGTACAGGAATTAACATCAAACCTTTCCAAGCTTATTATAGATTCATAAGTAGGTTCTATGTCCCAAAGCCTAGAAGACCTAGGGGTCTATCTGCAGGAACCAAACGTGGGTAGACTAGCTCCGTCAAATCCATCTATGGCAGGAACTAAATAACTGGATAATGTTCTTTTTAAAATCTTTTACTTTTTTGACTCTACCCTAGCTATACCAAAGAGTACTCTAGGATGAACCCATCTACTCTTATTTTTAACATATTCTTTAGATAATTCCATGTGGCCAATACTTTTGTCCATTAGTGTGTCTCACTTCTCACTAAAGGCATTCATTGCGCTAAGACTTTAACCAAAATATATAGAGAGAGTACACAGAGACCTTTAAACCCACCACAGAGAGCTTTTAGGTTATTTTTTTGCCCCTGAGTTTCCCCAGATAAATATGAAGACATTGGCTTTTCCCTGCCTAGTCTTTAATACAGAAGGCTAAACTTTGAGAAAGCATGTACCATGCTGCACGTATATCTATATAAAACATTCAAGAAAAATAGAAAACATATTAAGTGCAAACATTAATAACTTCCTATTTCTTCAAACCACAGGCTATGGTAAGGTGTTATAGTATTATCTGATTTCTGTCACCTCAATAAGAAGATTTTTGTTATTAGTATCCATCGGGGGACATGTTAACACATATTTTTAATATCTTGCTGGGTCCTATTGGACTAAGAGGCAAACAGTTATGTTTATTTTTCTGCTATGTAAATCTCACTGAATCGGTTCACTACATCTGAAAAGTGGCAGTATTTGAAATTCAAATGAGCATTACCATCTGTGGTCTTCATTAACATTATAATGGCATCATGATTTTAGGCATTTTTGTCGATGAATATTAGTTTTCTTCAGCCTTGTATTGCTATTTTTAATATTTTAGTTCAGAGAGAGTAACAGGTAATCTATGATCTATCGAAAATCACAACGTGAAAAGAGGCTTAAGTAATGAATTCCAATATTCTGTTTTATAAAAGAAGAAACAAAAGGAAACTTTTATTGACTTTTCTCATTACTCTGACCAAATACTCGGTAAGGAATGACTTAAGAGAGAAAGGGTTTGTTTTCACTCATGTATTGAGTGGTTAAGGGTCCATTATGAGGAGGAGGGCACAGTGACAAAGGGCACGGTGGCAGGAGCTAGCTCACATTTGGGCAGATTCAGAAACGTGGGGAGAAGAAAGAATACTGGTATTCTGCTGGCCTCCTCCTTTCTCCATTTTTATTCAGTCCAACATTCTAGTACCAGGGACTTAAAAGAGATGTATTTCTCGGATGGCCAAGATGGTTCTTGGGATAAAGATGTTTGCTGCCAAGTGTGATGACCTGAGTTTGCTTCCCAAGTCACATAAGGTAGAAGACGGGAATTGACACCTGCAAGTTGTCATGCCTTCCTCCCCAATAATAAATAAATAAATGTATTTTCAGAGGAAGAGTGAGAGAGAGAGGGGGAGAGGGAAAGAGAGAGAGAGGGAGGAGCTTGGGTGTCAAGTTGAGAAGAGATGGACTTGAATAGTTAATCCTGGATGTCAGACTGATTGAATCAATAAATGCTTGTGGAATAAATGAAGCATCCATTTCAGTGAGTCTGTGACGGCATTTACAGAGAGGACCAACAGGAAACGTCTGTCCTGAATGCAGACAGCAACTTCCTTTGTGTTCTTGTGTTCCACAGACCTGGGTAATGCCACCTCTTCAGCTCTGTGATCTGTGACATGTGTGGCCTCTCTCCTGGACCCGTTCTGCTCAGTGACTGTAGTTTTCCTAGGCAAGTGTCCCACTTCTAGTCTCCTGAATATCCTTGTTTGTCTATTGGAACTTACACTTCACCTTCATGGCTTCACATGATAGCCTCGAGGACTTCCTTGCAGGAAATAGAAGCCTGCTTGCATGTTGCTGACCTCTGCTGCTTTCTGGAAATGTGATGTAACTCTCCAAGATGTCAAATTCCTAGAAAACCAAAACCACGGGGATGAATACAAGCTGATGGCAGCTTGAGATGTGTCTTGGTTCTTTTGGGCCAGAGCTGATGCAGCCTCTGTGGGACTTTGTAGCTAAACCCAGGGAAATACTTCCCCAAACGCCTGATTCCAGCAGAATGTCCCGAAGGCTGCATATTTTCAGGCATTTTACTTTCAATAAAAGTGAATCATCAAATCCTGAACCTTTTGATGGTTGGGGTCTTGGCCTCAAGACACTATCTCTATTGTCCCATGTAAAGTCTGTGATTCTCTTTAATGATGCTGAAGTCCTTGACAACGTCAGGTGTTTTGTGAATACTAACCTTGTCTGCAACTTTTCCTTCTCTTATACTCCTTTCTTTCTTTCTTTCTTTCTTTCTTTCTTTCTTTCTTTCTTTCTTTCTTTCTTTCTTTCTTTCTTTCTTTCTTTCTTTCTTTCTTTTCTTCTTGGTTCTGTTCTACTTATTGCTCTTGTTCACTGTACACAAGAATAAAAGAAGCAACAAGTAACTGTAAATGCTAGGTTGTACTGAAATTTCCTCCACAAAGTTAAAAAAAGTCAGTCCATTATTGTTTAATTCTGCCTCACTTAAGTTGCCAGGACATGGGCTAATACAGCCATATTCTATGTGAGAGTATAATGTGAATGGCCACCAGTCCAATTCACTCTTAGCCCTCATTCTGCTCTGATGAGCTGACATACATTCCCCAGGTTTCTATCTGGCGTTCTCCCATCATAATGGTCCATTAAATTATTCTTACCAAATTCTAGGGCTTCTCTTGGCCACAATTCTAAACCCTTCCAAGGTGATCCTTCATCCCTTCCAAATATCTAAGAATCATGTGGTCAGGTTTACAACAGCAGTGACTCCCATCTCAAATAGCGCTTTCTTTTAAATTACTGTCCTTATCCCTGTCACCAGACCCTTGATCATAAGCAACTTTGGGAGGAAGGATTTAATTTGGCTCACAGTTGGAGGATACAGTCCATCATCTCAGGGAATATACCGTGGTATGAACAGCTTACACCTGTGCTGACAGGGGCTTGCTCACAGCTGGATAGATCAAGAAGAGTCATCCAAAAGTAGAGCTGGACTACAGTCTTCATTCCATGTCCCTAATGGTCCTACATCTGCCATAGATATCTCATCAAAGAGGTTTTTAATATTGATTAATGGTGTTGCCAATTGAATTCCACAATTTCAAGCATAAGCCTATGGAGGACATGTTACTGGGAGCTGTCTCCCAAACCCTCAGTTCACTTGTTGAAGTTATAACACTCAAAGGGTGGGTATATTTGGGCATATATTCTTGTAAACAGTAAGGATGTTAAAGTAAGATAAGATAGGTCCTAGTCTTTTACATCCTGACTTAGATTTGTTTGGGGTACATAAGCAGGCATCTCATAACAGTTACAGTTTCATTTCCCTACTTGCGGGACTAATTTATATTCCTACCAAGCATCCCTTGTTCCCTACATGCCTTGCAAGCATGTATTGCATATTGCATATGGTTGATGATAGCCATTCTGAATGTGGTGAGCTGGAATCTCAATATAGTTTTGATTTGCATTTTCTTAATAGATAAAGATGAGCATTGTGTCTTGCATTCATTGGCCATTTGTAACTCTTCTTTTGAGAATTGCCTGGTTCAATTCATTTGTCTACTTAATTGATTCAGTTATTTGGGGGAGGTGTTTAACTGAACATCTGTTGTTGTTTGCTTATTTGTTTTTTTTTTAAATCAGAAAATTTGTATTTTATAACTAATTGAAATCCTCAAGGTGAGCTGGATGCTGCAGCAGCTGCCTTCTTGGGTTTAGGTTTTGTTCCTTCACAGAATCCATATCTGAATCTCCGATAGACAATTTTCAGGGCCTCATCCACCCAGTCCTGGCAGTGTTTCGTCTCTTAGCCTTGGCACTCCAGTTATACTTTTCTCCTGTGCTTGGCAAGGTGGCCACATTTGCCACAGTTCGACTTCTGAAGGTGGTAGCCCTTGGAACTACAGCGGTGGCACAACATGTGCATCTTATTGCCGTGCTTTCCAAAGGATGGTCTTGTTTAGTTATCTCGCTTTTGTGACTAAAGAGGTTGGAAGAGTTTGAGTTCTCAGTGCATTCTGTGTATTACCCACCTGTCAGATGCATATCTGGAGTAAACTTTCTCCCATTTTCTTTCAGGATGCTTCTTTATTGTTTATTATTTCCTTTGTTGCACAGAAGCCCTTTAATTTTTACCAAATTCCACTTGTCCAATCATTGCTGTTCTTCTGAAGCTATTTAGGAAATCATTGCTTAACTGTATTTTTACAGGTTGAGTTTTACAGGTTAAGAGAAGTATTTCATCTCTCTTCTTTCTTTTTTTTAATCTAGTGGTTTCGAATTTTCAAGTCTTATATTAAGGTTGTTGATACATTTTTTTTTAGTTGAATTTCTTACAGGGTAAGAGATAGGATTCTGTTTCTATCCTCCTGTATCTGGATGTCCAGTTTTTCCTGAAAAGCTTATTAAAGAGGCTGCCTTTCCCACAGATTCTTGGCATATTTGATAAGAATTAAGTTTTTCTTTTAAAACATCATATGGTTGTTTTAAATAGGTTAATATTTGCATCTTCTATCTGTTCAGTGATATTACTGTCTGTTTTGTGATGGTATTATACTATTTCTGGGGCTGTGGCTCTGAAGCATAAATTGAAACCTGATAGCATACTACTTCCACCATTGTTCTTTTTGCTCAGGAATTCCTTAAATGTTGTCCAAGTTAGATTTGACTGTCAACTTGATACAGCCTAGAGTCACCCGATAAAGGAGTCTTAATTAACCAGATCAGAATAGTCCGTTAGCATCTATGTGGGGGACTGGCTTGGTTGTTATCTAATGTATAACATCTTGTGGTCCACACCGTTGTCTAGGCAGGTGGCCCTCCCTGTATAAGAAAGCTAATTTTACTGCAGAAATGGGATGTAACTAGAACAGTTATTTAGAGCCTTTTGGGCTTACTCCTGAATCTGTTGATTTCCTTGTTGTTTGACACCTTAGTTATATATCTTAGCTATTGTAAATTGTTCTGAAATAAACATTGATGTGCAAGTATCTCTGTGATAAACACATGAACTTTTATTTCAAAAGGTTTGATATGAAAAATAGAGACAGGTACAGTTGTCTATAGGAACAAAACATTTAGGAAAATCTGGGTAGTTGAATACAAAGCCTCAAGAATATTTTTTAAACAATTGAAATTTTAAGGTGGAATACCTCATAGAGGAATTGTATTATTGATGAATCTAGGTTCTCTTAGAAACATATGACATTGAAATTCAATATAACATATTTTAAATATGTATATTTAATATTATTTTGTTTTAATGTTGTATCAAGTGTTTTGTAATGCTTTGATATTTCTAACTGTGGTTTTAATAATTGAGTTTTTTCAGAAACGTAATTCTCATAGTTGTCAAAAGAATACCCAAGATAGATTAAGGAAATTTTTGTCCAACTGTTCATAAGTACATATGTTCATGTAAAACATATATATCCTTGTAAATGATGATAAATTTAGGAACAGAGCAGTGGGCGGAGGCAGAAAATGCTGAAGAAAACAGATGAGATTTGAAATAGAATGGTCAGAGTTATTCTCAAATAAAGAATGAAGTATGAAACGAGACCTGAAGGAAGCAGAATGAAGCATGTATGAGTATTGCTATGCCTGAATTTAAACTGTCTCCCAAAGGTTCACATATCAGAGATTTGGTTTATAGGACCAGAGAGTTCATACATGACTAGATCAGGAGAGCTCTTACCTTACCAATTGTTAATGCACTGAGGAGTTTAGAGTTGAATGAACTATCAGCATATAGTAGAAACGATATCATCAGAGCCTTTGGAGAAAGTAGGTCACTAGGGGCACGCCTGTTAAAGGCACACCTTGTCCTCACCCTTTGCTCACACTACATCTCCCTGTCTCTTGTTTTCCATGAGGTGAGCCACTTTGCTTGACCACACAGTCTTCTATGTATTAGTCTAGCTCATCGAAGGCCTAGAGGCAAAACAGCCAAGTTATTGTGGACTGAAGCTATGAGCCAGAATCAAGCTCTCCTTCATTAATTGCCTTTCTCAAGGATTTTGTCACAACAGAAACCAGTGCAAACATCAGAGGAAGAGCTCTCCGGGCCATGGGAAGTGCAAGCAAAGGACTTGTTCTGATGTTCTCCAGTAGCAAGATGCTCAATGCAACCAGATAGGATGCAAGGATGAGTAGCAGGTGAGATTAGAAAGGCTACCCCGGGACAATTATGAAAGACCTTGTGATTCACAGTAATTACTTTGGTCTTTTTATAGACAAATGAAAGGCTACTGGAGGTCGTGGGTAGGACGTAGGTAGAGAAATGATGTAATTTATCCTACCTTTGGACCGTGTCTTGCCTTCTGTGGTGATGTACAGGCTGAATGAAGGCCATAGAACATTTACTTCAACATTACAATAACTGTTAAATATGTGGTTTGCAATACAGAGATGAGGTAGGGTTATGAATCTATAAGGTCTATAAGGGAAGATGACAATATTTGCCTATATGGCCCAAATGAGAAATAGGAGACAAAGATGATTCAAATTATAGCACTTGAGTTGCTAAAATAACTCTTATAGTTCATTTCTAAAATCATAAATATTTCAGTGGCAAGGTAGGCCAAAATGTAATTGAACTTGAAAGGTGATCTTCCTTTTATAAAGTAGTATTTTCTACTGTACATTTTTATCATAGAAAAATGGACAAGTATCAAATGAAGCAGCTGAAAACTTTTCACAGTTAGAAGAATAGCATCTAACTGGCATTAAGATCAAGAAACAGAACATGACCTACACTTGGAAGTGGCCATGCCCATAATCGTTTTAAAATTACTCTGCATTTCTGGTGAACATTTGCTACTTAGACTATGAAGTAGAGCTACAGCAGAGGTTAGATTCAGAAATCTGGCAGAGTTTTGAGAAACTCACCTTGCAGCCCTGTGATAGGAATTAGTCATCCACTCAATCTCAAGAAATTCATGCTGAAAAGTTCTTTCTTAATAATACAATGTGAGACAGACAGATGGTAAAAATAGAGTTATTTTCTGCATAGGTTTCAAAGTTAGAAAGTTCACAGGAGTTGCCTTTAAAAAAATATCCCGAGTTGACAGAAGAAACTTTGAAAAAGTGAAGTTGAGTATACTAAGGTCAAATGATCTTTAATTTTCACATATCATATTCCATATCAAGAAATCTCCATCATGTTGATCATCAGAATAAGAAATTCTAAGATATAAAATGGAATGTAGGTTGCAGAAACTGTAGTTGTAGATTTCCTCAGGCGTGATGTATCACAAACAAATTTATGAGCTAAAATGAGTATGTGAGAGGCTGAGACGAGAAGGACCAGAGGACAAGAAACAGAAGTAACCTAGGTAACTATCCGAGTCCTGATCCTACCAAAAGAAGATAAAAGCACCTTGAAAATGAAAATTTCATCCTTGAAAACCAGAGCTGTTGGCTCCTATGAGTTCGGAGGAAGCAAGCTGATTGGAGGGTTAGACAATATGTCGATCTAAAAAGGCACCCTCTCTGTTTCCTGTATGAATGTAGTGGAACAAGAGTTAAAATGGAGATAAAGCAAAATGGAAGCTGAACCAGATCCTTCAGCAGTGGTACCCCCACAAGCAACAGGCTAAACAGCTGCTCGTGTACCAGACTACTTTCAGAGCTAAGGACACTCTGTGAGTTTTACCCGAAGCATCCATTAACTGAGGGATGCTTAAAATATATGGCACATGTATACAGTGGAATAGTATTTAGACACTAAAAAGGAAACTCCAACATTTGCAATGCTATGGATGGAGTAAGAGATCATTATGTTAGATGAAAAAGCCAGGCTTAATCAAGACAAATACTGCGTGATGCCACAGCTACAAGGAATCTCAAACAGCTACCTCAGGGAAGTTGAGAATGCTAGTTACCAGTAACTTGTGCAAGCGGAAGAGAGAGAAGAGACAGCCAATCAACTGGTACAAGGTTGTAAAGCAACAAAAATATTCCTGTGTTCCATAACACAAGAGACTAGCCATAGATAACAATTATGTCCTATAATTTCTTAAATGAAAAAAGGGTTGTTGAAAACTTTTCTATGAAAAAGCTGTTTGCAGGAATGTGTCCAATCTGACTTAAATATTACACGACGTACCAATGCACCATATGGACCCCACTAGTATTTATGTGTATATGTCTCATTGAAAAGTGATTTTTAGAACATATAATGATTTATTCATTTAAAAATCCCAGGAACATTGTATGCTGAGGCCAATGTATTGTAATGTTCATTTTAATGTATCTATTTGGTCATCATGTACTTATTCTTCCTTTATTTGGGTCTGACATTCATTTTATCCTGGGGAGATTACTTATTCCTCATTATACATACTTTGGTAAGAAGAAATTCAAGGTACTTTTATCTTCTTTAGCAACAAATGGTCCTGCTCCCCTAAGGGAAGAAAATTATACTATATCGCTCTGAAATATGGATCCTGAGCAACGTGACAAAGATGATAGATGATTGGCTGTGATTCACCGCAGAGATGTTTCCCTGAAGATGGGGCCTCTTTCTTTCGAGCCCCCTTAATCGCTCTCTCTACTAGATGCATTGCTCAACAATTTTTCACCTCTAAAGGCACAATCTTTCTTTTCTCTTCCTTCCATCATTCCTTTGTTCCTTCCTTCTGCCTTCTTTTTGTTTTTTTTCCAGTAGAGTTGCCAAGAGATTTTGTAATTCATCACAGGTTCGCGGTTTCATAAGTTTTAATGGGAATTAGATTGACCCCTGAATGAACATTTAGAAGAATACCAGAAAATGTTACAAGCTCTAGGGTATTAAAGGAAAAGTTTAAATAACATGAGAATAGCATTTTGAATTTCTGTTCAAACCAAAACCTTTGTGACGAAGTAGGAATTTGGAAATAAAATTGGCATAGATTCAGACTCGGCTCTTAGCTATGTACCAGTCAGAAGCTGTCTGTTGTGGATCCAGACTTTTCCAAGAAATAAAGTAGGAATTACTATACTTATATCAGTGGTAAGGTTTCATGACTGTTATTATTGCTAATTATACTTGTGTTTAAGATCAACATTCTCAAATGCTAGTTGTACCCAAAATTGTTTTATAAAAGTTGCATGTTTCTGGGGTAATCTTAGAGACAAACAGATTTCCATGTTTAAATTCAAATCATGGCTATCTAGAAGTTCAGATTACTTTTAGGAAAATAGCCCTTGATTTTGTAAATTGTATAGAAAAAAAATTACTTACTTCTAAATGGAGAAAAAGATATCTGTAAAGATGTCATGCTGATAACCCAGGAATGCAGATATCGAGTATAGTGTTTCCTTACCCGTAGGCACTAAGGAAGGAAAAAGAAGCATTTTAGAATGCTAGATATGGCTAGGAATGTGAAGTAGTCAGCTGAGATCTGCTCACTAATTAACAGAAGCAGATGTCCAAACTGTGATTGTTTTCAAGCAAATAAGTACTCTGTTAGTTGAAATATTGGTCCGACCCTGACCAGAAAGACACTGAACTGGTTCCAATACCTACCTACCTACCTACCTACCTACGTAGCTACATAGTCTGAGAAAAAGAACATGCTCTGAGAAACAGATGAGTAACCCACCCTGACCAGGAGACTGAAACAGGACTTCAGAAAAGAGGTTCCTCAGGCTGACACTTTGCACGCTCATCCTTCCCTTTCTAATTATAAAGCGGCATCAATCCAGCATAGATAATTGGAAAACACGACAGTTGTAAACAATAGTCTTATACTGAAATTTTCACCAAAGGATAAAATTGTTACTGCCTGAATCAACAGGCTTGGTGATTTTTCTACACTGTAAAAACTTTCACACAAAAAGAACAAAGCTTCCATTAAAACTTTTTTCCACTTACTAGGACATTAAGAATATATATATATATATATGTATATATATATATATATATATATATATATACATATATATATATATATATTCATGAAGTATTTTTTCAAACATTTATTGGGTTGTATGCTAATCTGTTTTGCAGACAGACAACAATTTATTTAAGGACTATGTTAATATAAATAATATGTTCTTATACATTATTTTATTCTTTAAAATGATGACGTTTTCATCACTATAAGCAAATTTTTTCACATGTACCGTATATTTACTTCTTAAGAATAAACTTCAAGAATTTAAAATAAACTAATTCAAAAACTATTTGGGTAAATATTGCCAAAATGACTTACAGAATATTATCTCTAACCAATGCTTTGTCTAGCAGAAAATTTACTTTGTCTCCAATGATAACAATTGTATTCATTGTAAATGTTTGGAGATAAATAGGTTGATAGCTGAGTATGTAGCAGTGTGTTTGTGTGTGTGTATGTGTAGGAGGGGGGAGAGAGAGAGAGGAATTATAGATAATTTGCTTGGAGAGATAATAGCTATAAAGGAAGAAAGTATCAAATGTTTTCATAGCCTCATATATAAGGTTTTATTGTTATTTTTCTCAACCAAGTTTCACCAATTTCATATTCCTTTGGCCAATTCAATGAGGATACACATGGAGAGTAGGATGTAAGATATTTACCTAGAAATCTAAAATTATCATTAAATTGATGCATGAATGTCATCAGGCAAAGAAGAGGATAGGATTTCAAGTTAGGCAAATGATATATGGCAAAATGTAGGCATAAGAAAGAAATTGTCTGGCACTGCCATGGTAGTAATTAGGAAGACATAATTTGGAAAGGGAATTTAGAATCAGAGTGTGAAGGTTCTATATGCCAAACTGAGATGTGTGAGGTTTGTTCTCTAAGAAAGTAGGAGCCATCAACAATCTATACTCTCTCCAAATGACAGCCCTTCCAACCCTCAAACAGCTGTCATATTTCCTGTGAGATTGTCTTCAGCAAATTAACAATGAGCTTTTTCCTCCTCTCCTCACAGAACGGGGTTGATTTATTCACTTTAGATACGTCTCTTTCGCTTACTTGTGACAGTTGATAAGTGTAGTTTTTGTCAGATCTTTTCACATTTTTAGAATTCTTCTCTCACATGGATAATATCATGGAAACAAAGGCTTTAGCAGCATTTATTTCACTCTCCTCCTACCACACACAAACTATCTGAATTATTATCTAAGAAGATGTTCCATCAATTATTGTTTTTAGAATAATGAAGCATTTACCTGCCAACATTACCAACTGATCTGTGTTTAGTAGAGATGCTTTCCAATATCTAGCTCTGGCTTTCTCAACAAAGAATGTGAGTGGCTATTATTATGTACCTGAAATTATGTGACACCTAAACATCAAAACCCAGAAAGTCACAGCTCAGTCAGGACTTATCAATTATATATTGACTTCTAAAATTCCGAAACAGCTTGCTTTATCCCTGTCACCTGGCAGAGGGGAACATTATTTGTGAACTTTCAGTGTTGCACCCTGTTTTCTGAAGGCTGGCATTAGAACATAGCTAAGCCATTGCAATATTTCCATTAAGCTGAAAAAACAGAAAATCAGATGTAAAGTTTCTAGAAAACAACTGATCTTTCTTACTTGAACCCTTAAATTAGCTTCATCCATCTGTCTTTAATAACTATATTGGTGTGGGCATGGCATGGAGTGACCTTTGTATAAGTACCAACTTAAATAGGACAAAAAGCTACCTGTGATGCAAAACATTTGAGTGAGGGAGGACACCCAGAATCTATTAAACATGTTTTCTAAATATTAGCTAGGGGGAATCTTGAATGTTTTCAGATTCCCTGCCCGTCTAAGTATAACTTTATCTGGCACTCTTCTTCAGAGGTAAATCTTCCATACTAAATTCTAGTAGAGTAATATTGTATAACCAAGCTGACTCAAGACATATGTGCAGTTATTGAGTTGAGCTTCAGTGTGAATGAGTTCCTATATAAGTCTTGCCTTTGATATTTTTGTAATAAAAAAATCTTTTTGTAAAAAAATAGATTTGAAGAGTATAAGAAGGTTCTATAAACTCGATTTAAGTAAATAGTGGGATGGAAGGGTAGATATCACATTCTTCTCCAAGAAGATTCTCTGAAAACATGCTTTGTCAGTAAAAGAATGAAGGGTACATACCTTCACCCCAAGGAACTGAGATTATGTACAGCCCTATTACATGGAGGCTTTAGGTAAGTGATTTCCAGCAATGAATTTATGTCCAAGAACCTTGAAAACCATTCCCAGAGAGAAATAGAGCAGTAAACACCCACCAAACTCAGAGAATTTCTCTAAGACTGTGTGCAACAAACAATTCCACCTGGCCCCCTGTCCTGTCCAAATCCCATTATATCCACCTTGGCTGGAAACCACAGATTTATGTGATGGATAAAGAGAGAGAGATTCTCCAGAAACAAAAATGGAGAGAGAACAGATCCTCTTTGAGCTGGTTTTACAGTAGGGAGGAGATAAGATTTGGTATGCAAGTATTTGGAAGTTGTCTCACGTCTACGGGAACTGGTAGGTTTCACATCAGTGCTATGAGTTATCGACAAGAATAACTAGAGGACACTCTGGGAGTGAACAGGTAAAGGTGACTCTCCCTGACATACAGCCTTCTGAAGCCAGAGAAGAACCAGCTTTGCAAACTGGGTTTGAATGGGCAATCAGTTTTCATTAGTACAATGAGCTACTGACCTCTCCTAAAGCATCTGAGGCCAGTTTGATCCTATGTATAGGTGTCACCTCATTTTAGTCTGTACAATAAACAGATCCTTGTAAGCCCAGGAGAGTTCATTAGCTCAGAATCTATTTACCTGGTTGCTGTCGTTCTAACCCTGTTCCTTTTACCTTGTGTTAATGGCCTGCCTTTTCTATCCTTGATCATCAATCCCTCATCATGTTTTCCAACTGTGTTGAGTTTCCATTTATCCCATAACATACCAACCTGGAATCCAACTGTTCTTTCTGGGCCCTCAGAGTTGGTTCCCTTGGAGACTCACCACAGGTTGCCAATATCCACCTGCCAGCCAACTCTCCTCTCAGCTAGTGCTCAGAATTTCTCAGGATGAGCTCAGCTCATCATACACATCCTATTTGCTCTCTCATGCTTCCCTTATGCAGAGATCTTGCCCAGATTTCCCTTCAACCCTGGATCTCTGCTCCAGAGCTCTGTCAAAAGAGTCTTCTTTATCAAATAGTCTCACTACAAAGTAAACAAAGACCCAGTCATTGAGTCTACCTCATAAATCTGGCCCAGAAATCCTTAATTGATGATTTGGTTTAGGTCATGAATGACAGTTCTTTAATCTAAGAAGCATTTACTCATTAGTCTTCTGGTCTAAGTGTTCTGAAGTTGTATGACGACATTTTGTTAATATGTGTTGTAATTGATTAACAAAGAATTTTACTTCCCATTAATTGCTTGTGAACTCCTATTTCTTTCCCACCCTAACCCTCATGATTGATAGTCACAGCAGACACAGAACATATTTTGTAATCCTAAGCCAGTTTACTAGGACCAGGAAAGTAGGCCACTTTCAAGTCCACAATCACTCTGAGGCAGCAGTGCAACCTTGTAGAACAGGTACATCAAGCTCTTCAGGGTTTAGCATGTGTTGACATGTGCAAACTCAGATTCATGATTTTTTCAAAACTGTATTAACAAAATCAGCAAGATAAGTTGTATATTCCTAAAACTGAAGGTGTTGGATAAAGAATTGTGCTTACCCAATAGTGCAGAGCAAATTTATTCCATCCTGTGGTCCCCTTTTATGTTATGTTCAGGCCTCTGGGATAGTTTTATATGGAAGTACATCTTGGAAAGATAGCATGCATCCTGGATACCTTCTTTTATACCATGGTATTTTAATGTAAGGTTCCAGAACAGTATTAAATTCTGAAAGTCATCTTAACTGAAATTGACAGGAGAGCCAAAATGACAGTGGTTTAAACAAGATTAATTATTTATCTCAAACAAGTTCATGACTAGTATGGTGACTTCATGGCTTCTATTGCCAGTCTCGGTACTCGGCTTGCATCTCTGGTTCAAGGTAGCTGTTCAGTTTCCATCCATGAGGTTGTTAGTCCAGGTAATAAAAAAATATGCATAGTATACATTTTTCCTATAAGTACGTTTTCCAATTGTGTGACACTGGATACTTTTGATAAATGTTATTTTCAGTAACTTAATAGCAAAAGCCATCTAGCTCACAGGAAACTAGAAAGTAGAACCTTCATTCTTGATGCCTATAAGCCTTGATAAATTTAGGGATTCTATTACTCTGGGAAGAAAGGGTTAAAACTGCCGTCATACTTGATTCAAGTGCCTAATATAACTCTGTGTTTCACATATTGGCAGAGGGCTGTTTTCTTAAATTACTTTTCTGTTTTTCTTTTTCAAGATAGGATTTCTCTATGTAACAGCCCTTACTGTCCTGGAACCCACTTTGTAGATCAGGCTGGCCTCGAATACAGAGATCCACCTGCCTCTCTCTAGTGGTCGGATTAAAGACATGCATCACCATGCCCGGACTTGGACTTACATTTTAGTTCATAACTACTTACTTGTAAAACACCGTCAGAGTTTTAGGTCTTGTTTTACATTTTCTTTTGTACCAATGAAGTATCATGAATGTCAGCAATAGAGTTGTCTTTAAAGTTTATCTTCAGCAGAATTAACCTTTACAATGATATCTTACTTATGTTTTAAATGAGTTACTGAATATTTTGTTTGACTTATTTATAATGCAAGGCACTGTAATAAATACGTAGATATATTCTTTAATGAAGTGAAGCATATTATGCCATAATGCTAGATTAATCTTTCATAGGACAATTAATTATTCATCTTAGCTGGTCATGGTAGCATATGCCTGTAATCCAGAATTTAGGAGGCAGAAACGTGAGGATAAGCATGTCAAGGTCATCCTCAGCTGCATGGCAAATTCAAGGCCAGTCAGTGATATATAATTCTCTGTCTCTGCCCCCTGGATCATTTATTTCTTCATTGTAAACTCCTTAATGATTTCCCTATTTCCGTAGAAAACAATTAATTTTCTCAATATAAGATATGCTCTTTCTAATAATTTGATTAATCTGTCATATTTGAAATAGTCTTTTTCCTAATTATTATTATTTTAGTTATATTAAAATATTTAAAAATATGAATGGTAGATGTGATAATTTGATAACGAGACACAGATGGTAACCAGATCGAAGAAGTCCACGTTTCTACATCATTAAACGTGTGATTTTCTTTAAAACTAGGACTAGAGGAATGTATCTGTTGAGTAACAGACACCAAAGCACAAATAGATAGAATAAGCTCTTACACGTCGCAGTGATGTGCATACAGTGATCTTACGAACATATCTTACAATGAACATTGCTTTATGTTTTATGCATAACTACAACAGAGGAGCCCAAAGCTCCAAACACAATCAGCAATAAGGAGATAGAAAAACTGGTTACTCAAGTTGGCCACTCAGAAGTACAGTCCTGTAACCACAGTACTCAGGAGGCAGAAGATCTCTCGTTCAGAGCCAGTTTATACTATTTAGAAAGAAGCCCATAGCATGAAACAAGCTAAGCAAGAAAACTACCAAACAAAAATACAAACATGGGTTTGGGTGGGTGATGTGGCTCAGTAGTAGAGTGTTTGACTAGGATGTGCATTCCTTGGATTCAATTCTCAGGGCCAGGTCTTGGTGTTTAGGACTGTAGACTGTTGTGTTTTTGTACTTTTGTTCTTGTGAAGCACTGTTTATTAGGAAGAGTTTCTGCTTGGATTTTGCACCTCTTACCCACATTCATCTCAGCCTCTCTCCTATATATTTCCTCACCTTCTTATGATCTGTGAGATTCCGTTTTCTCCACTATGTACTAGCCCCCCTTCAGCATCTCTCTTATTACCACGAGTTGGGTGTCAAAGTGTTTACATGTCTATTATTCTTTTATAACACCACAGATTTATTAAATTTATGAAATTTAATTTTAATCCACTCTAAAGGACTCTAGATAAAATGAATAGGTAAATATTCATGGCATGAAAGAGTAACATAGTAGCTGGGCTGCTCTATGTGTTAGGGTTCTATGGAAGCATCAGAATGCAGTATGCCTGGTCTCTCGACTCTTGCTTGCAGATTAAATTTAGCACCAGACAAGGGAGGCACCACTACTTGACACAGACCAAGTAAGTCACACTCAGTGTTTCAGAATCAATCTGCTGCTTTTGCAAAACCAATAACAAAAAGTGCATTACAAATCTCACATATTTCATCGCCATAAATAGCAGAACCTCAGAGATGAATGTATAGATGATTATCTTCCTATCAGTCAGAAAAAAAAATGGATACTGTAAATTAGGCAATTAGTTTTGCATTAAATTTAAGCAATACTCTGAAAAGATAATCCAGCAGGTAATTTGAGGACAGTTCAAGTAAACATGGTAACTCTCAGAAGCCATATAATGCAAGTTACAACAAAGTCAGCTTGTGCCCTCTCTAGGTAGGATTAGCATAACAGAGAATCAGGGAAAGTAAAACTTGATTTTCTTTTCCTTTTTGGTTACTTATGTGATTTGGAAATATTATAAAAGCAAAAAGAGAGAAAAATTACCTTCTACACCACTGTACAATCATCACTTCTCTTTAGATTTCCAAGTTCCCTCTCAAGTTCCTTATTCATTGATGCATTCAGTCGCCAAAGGCTTGTTGAATACATTACGTATATTACATACAGAAGTTAGAATTTTAAGTCTTAGCTTGATTCTCCATATATCTTGTGGATAAGGTAACGAAATAGGAACTGAATGCTAATATGACCATATTAATTCTCATATCATTAACTCACACCTAAAGTGGCATATTATTGACTTAATATCAACAACTTAAAAGAAAATAAACCTTTAAAGGGAATAATGTTCATTGTATTTTCAAATATGCAAATGAGATGACAGGTGGTAGGCAATATTATTAATGACAAAAACTAAAATCCAACGCTGCTCCCGTTATTGTGCCATAAGCTCTGGGTTTGGGTCTATGTTATGGATAATAGTTATTTTGTTGGCATTAAATGCTATGAAGATAGAACTGATAACACATCAGCCATTGTGCTTAATGTTTGCTAATTTGACTTAATCTTCTACACACATTTTAGAGTAAACCAATCAGCTTACAGATGAGGAAACAAAGGTTCAGATTTGCTAGATAGTAAGATCCAGCATGAGCAAAACCAGGAGTTTTGGTCTAACCTCCCATTTACACAATCTGGGTTGCCGTCCTCATTTCTTTTCTAAGTCTCTTATTTGAACACGCACAGACAATTCTCTTTAATTTCTGTTTCCCTCGACATTAACTTGTTACAAATTGGTTACTATGTCCACATTTTTACTTACTGATCTGAACCTTCCTGATCTCTGAAATTAAAAACAAAAGGATGTTTGGAGATTCATCAGAAGAACTTTCTATGTACACCACTGATGGCCTTAGGGACTTCCTTCTCCTTTTCAAGTCCTGGGTGACACTAAGGGTCAGTTAGGATTCTTCCAGGTTTTTGACTACTTGTTTTGTAAGATACTGGCGACTTCGGTGCTTAGGCTGGACTGTTATGTATCATATAATTTCATGGTCCCAAGGTCCTTGTCAGTTCCCCTTCATCAACTCTTTGTAATTTTCATAACCAAGTTTACACTAGCAATTCTGTTTGTGGCTTTTTTCAATATCTGAAAACAAGATTACCTGGAAGACGAGGCAAATATATCTCAGATGCCCTGATTTTGTAGAATGCAGTTTTAGAAAATGTCAACATGGTTTAGAATTCTGTGACATGCATATTTATGACATGCATTTTTTTTTAAATCTGGAATACCTTTGTAATTTGCCCATAGTGGAGACTTTCATACCTTTCTTTTTTATTGAGAATTTTATAAGTGATCCCTCTCTTTTAATCCCTCTCCTCCAGCCCCTCGCCATCCCCACCATTTCCCCCACCCATCTACATATGCTGTCTTCTTTCTTTTAAACCCAACAAGTCAACCCTCACCAAAGATTCTTTTTATTATAGACGATGATTAATGCAGAGACCCACAACTGGTCAGTGAGAAGAGAATAAGAAACTATGGAGGATTCTAAATAGAACACCTATATCACCGCCCCCTCTGCCCCACTGTTCGGAGACCATATGCTTTTATCTATTCGCCTTAGACCACAGTTCTCTCCAACAACATCATTTTTAATTTTTGTCTTCATTAGATGCTGTCCTGACACGTCTATTCATAGAGGACATTCAAAAGTTGTTCCATCACCAGTTCTATTATTTTTCTTTTCCATAGTTAAGAGTAGTACAGGGATAAGGAGAGATGTCTATATGGGTAATCGATTATTTATTCAGAACTTTTTCTTAAATCACAATAGTTACTGGAAATTATATAATTATGATGTGGCAGAGCAGTGGAATCTGCAACCTCACCTTCTTAAGTATGCTGCTGTCTGCCAATAACAATAATATAGGTAAATATTTAATTAAGTTCTCCCAAATAAATTGTTCAGAGAATTGCAAAGTAACCTCTACATTATTGATAAAAAAAGGTCTAAGTTATAAATGTGATTTAAAAAAAGAACCCAGGAGTAAGCCCAAACTTCTTTAACTAGCCACAAATACCTCATTTTACAGCATTTCTCCAATTTCTGAGGTAAACCTGCTGATTACCTGCAACTGTTAATCAGCTGCTTTTGTGGGCACATTAAACAGCTTTATCTGGTCAACAAAGGGAAAAAGGAAAGTTCCTGGAAAGCCATATAATTTTCAAAAGATTTTGATGGTTCAATATCAGCTGGGCCCGTAGATGTATGAAGAAGAACTGGTTTCCAAAGCAACGGTAACCACACTGCCCTAAGAAACTCAACGTGAATTATTTACTTCTCAGAGACTTTTTCAATAGGAATAACAAAAGCCAGAACCCAGTAGCCATCCTTTGCTATTTACAGAAACTGACATTTAAAGGAAAAATGATGCCGTATGAAGAAGAAATAAGTATATAACCACAAATGTGTTCTCATTATTCTTCCTATTTGCTCTATCTTAATTATGTGTGGAAAATGTACAAGATGGACCTTGGACTTTCTATACCACGCATAGGTTAGGCAGGTATATTGTTTTCAGCACAACTACTAAGAGTCTAAGAATTGCTCCATCGGAAACTCTTAGTATTTCTGGTAGAGGCAACGTTCATTCTCTGTGAGGAGAAGCCATTTTTATTTTTTTTCTGCTCTTTGTGCTGATGAGTAGGTAGTATTTTGGTAATAGGAGAGAGGGAATGATAGATATGGCATCAAAGATATCTCATATGCATCTGTCCAAAATGATGTAATTGAAATGAACAAAATGAAATCTGTATCCGTCCTATGCTCACGTACCAAAACAGGCAACCGAAAGAGATTTCAATACATTAAAATTACCGTCTATACTTCTAACACCGTCTATACTGATCTTAAAAAGTACAACACTTTCTTTTAATGAACTAGAAAACTGGCCTTCACTTAAGGAGGTTCCAACTACTTGCTTTTTCTACTCATAAACAGTTTAAAACTGATTTGAAAGATTTGTTGGTATTTAGCAGTTATTATAATTTGAGTGGTCAGTCTCCCCTGTATGCTGAGAATACTTGTTTTTAACATTAATTCCACTGACTGTCACTTTCCTATGAAGTTACATGATTTTGACAGTTATACAGAGCAAATAGGCTTCTCTTTCACTATTGATGTAACAACCCCCAAATTAAGAACTTGTTGATTTTCGGTGGCTTATATCTTCTAGTTTTCCTGTAAACTTCAAGGATCAAAGCCTAGAATGATTAGGTATCAAATAGCTGTATCCCTTTCAAATGTTTATTTAACATTTTTTTTTATCTTTAGCATACAGATTGTTTCACTGTTGCATTGTCTCGTGCGCACCATTGTGCTTTGCTTCTATTCACCCCCCACTGTTGCCCGCCCCACGCTATTTAGAATGATATCTTTATAATCCCCCTGCCAAATAGTTCCTCTTTCACTTGACCTAGAGAATCTCTTAAACTTCCCATCACCTCAGTGAGACATTGGGGAATCATGACTTGGGAGGTTCGCTTCTCTCTGAATCCTATGATTGGTGCTATAGTCTTAATGAATTGGGGGTGGTCTTCCCACACTCTCTTGCTCTCTCTCGCTCTCGCTCTCTCTTTCTCTCGCTCTCTCCCTCTCTTTCTCTCTCTCCTGCTTGTCTTGCTGCTCCCATTGCTACAGGGAGGTCCAGATGGTTGGTGGGAGATGATTGGGAAGGCTGAGATCTGTCTGGATTCTCTTAAGCACAGTAAGGATTTATTTTCATTGTATTTGGTTGGTGGTCTGCCTGGTATGAGGATGAAGCAAGGCTCCTTTGGGTCTCATATAGATAATCAAAACCACTTTTTCCAAGTGCAATGGGAATGAGATTATGTAAATTTATAAACCTATAATATAGACATTTTAACTGCAAGTATAAATTAATGTAACCATAGCAACTCAACTTGCACTACAGAAAACTGACTTTGCTAAGGCTTCCATGTACATTCAATGTTTTTAAAAGCTAAATATTACAAAATATTAAAAATTAACTTCTGTGTTTGTAGAGAAATAGACCTGTGCAAAAGCTGGGAAGGGTCTATATTCCAGGGGTCTATATTCAGAGGCCTGTGTGGTCTGGATGGAATGTAGACACACCATTAATCCCAGTACTCAGAAAGCAGTGATGACAAACACCTTTAATCCACCCAGTATTCAGAAGGCAGTGGTGGTCCATGCCTTTAATCCCTAAGACAGAAACAGAGTCTGGAAGCAATCACAGGAAGCAGAGCTCAGGAATCAGTGTCACACAGGAAGTAATGTCGGAGATGAGTCAATGAAGGACAAGCAAAGTGACTAATCAGAGAAAGAGATAGCAGGGTGAGTTACAGAGTCAGTAACAGGCAGTCAGTTACAGCAGGCAGTATATGAGTTGATTGGTCTGATTAAAGAAAGAGGCTGACTGAGGCAGTATGGAGCAATGAGAGCTCAGTGCAAGACACACAGAGACACAGAGTCAGCTCAGCAGATGAAGTGAGTATCAGACCAGAAGAGTGAGTCAGTTTGAAGCTAAGCAGAGCAGTTCAGTCTGAGGCAGTCAGAGAGTCAGACAGAGTCTACCAGTCAGAAACAGTCAGTCAGCTCAGAAGGTCAGTTATTTGAACCAGAATAGCAAGTAAGTTGAACAAGAAGAGTCAGAGTTCAGAGGGTGCTAGTTAGAGTAGTTCAGTCAGCAGTGGAGGCTTAAACATTCTAGATTGTATGGAGGCTGAAGCCTTCCAGTTCTAGGCTTAAGAATAGATTGTCTGGAAGCAGAAATGCTCCAGATTGCCAGCACTAAGGGCCAATGATTTAATTAGACAAAGAGTAAAAGCCTTTGCCCTGACTCAGCATCTATATCTGGTGTGACTACACCTACAGTGTTACATCACTTAAATCATTTTGTATTAAGAAACACTTATATAGTATCTCTAATATTACTTTTAATTCTGAGGAATAATGAATGCTTGAAAGAAGTAAAGGCTTTCTTTTAATTTCAAAAGGAAATAGGTTAATTTTTAAATTAATATTTACTATGAAACATTAAAATTTGTGACAATAGAAAAAATGGAAGTTTTTGAAAAAATCTTAAAATATGAGAACCTAGAAGTAAATACTGCTCATATGAAGCTGAACATCTCAAAGAAATCCTTAGGGGATGAGGAGATGGCTCAGAGGTTAAGAGCACATACTGCTCCTCCAAGGGGACCCGAGTTTAACTCCCAGACCCAGCTGTTAACCTGACTCTAGGCCAGAGCCTCTGTGCTCACTTGCTCCCATGTCCACCTACTTACACATAAAGAGTTCTTGATTCAAATACACATACAAATAAAAGCAATTATCATGATTTTACTGAATTAGTCTTATATTTTAGGTTTATAAAAATTATGTGTGTGTGTGCATGCACATGTGTGTGCAAGCTTGTGCATGGTACGTCCGTCATGTATATATAGCCTAGAGGCAACTCTTAGGTGTCTGTAATTTCTGTTGGCTTTATGTAGGTTCTGGGGATGCTAATTTGGGCCCTCAAACTTGCATTGTGCTTTACCCACTGAGTCACACCACCCTGAATGGTTCTTTAATTTTTTTTAATGATATCGTAAAGTGCTTGAGAACATAAGTTCCAGGAGATGAAAGACCATGGGTTCTACATGCCCTTTGTGTTACAGTCTGTCCTGCAGCAGAGATGTGCCGATATCTTTCCCATGTATGGTATTTTTAGTTTACCATGTCAGTAGCCATTTGTTTACAGTGAGAGCAATTCATCAGTTCTTCTTATTTCTAAATGATCATTTTCTTTGCTCTTGTCACAGAAATCTCCCTCTTCCAACGAGCCATGTTTTTCCTCAGTAAAAAGGGGGAAGGGCAGTACTGTGCAATGCTGTCCTTGCAGGGCCTTTCTTTTCCATACAAGGACATAAAAGCTATTTTAAAATAGTTTTATTTGGGAGGATGTGAAGTGTTACAACTGGAAGTTATTCAAAATGAAAATAGTGATCCTTGGTTTTCTTTTTTCTTTTCTACTGAAGAGACTGGAGGAAAGAGGTTATTACCGTGGGACCAAGGATTTGTTCTTTGTCTACAAGAAAGAATTGAAGGGAAGATATTAAGAAAGGTAGAAAACTTCTGAAAATCCCAAAGGGGTATCAGCAGAAATTACAGCGTCCTCTTTAAGACAATGTTTCAAGGAGAACTCATTTATTTTTGTGGGGCAGTTAAAATGGGATCAGGGAATAAAATGACACATGGGTCAGAGCAAGGAACTACAACAGTAGAATCTGTAAGTGAAGAGAGCAGTGGAGGTGGGTCTGGGAGAGCTGGGCCCACCAACTCCCGAGACCTCAGCCAGGTTCCCTTGTGTGGCTTCTGGGCCTGAAGTCCTCACTGCAGGACACTGTTCCTTCTCATGGGACCACAGAATGTGCTCCAGGATTTCTTGTATTTGCATTTTTTAAATGTTTATTTGTGTGTGTACACACAGGTGTGTGAACAGTGAATATGTGCCAAAGACAGAGATGGATATTGGGTGTCTTTCTCATTCACTCCCATTTTACATTTTGAGATAAAGTCTCTCATTGAATCCTGTGCTCACAGGTTCGCTAGCCAGAAATCTCTTGGGAATCTACCTGTATCCCCTAGGAGAGGGTCTGAGAAGCCTACATGCGCCCAGCTTTTCTTAAAACATGGATTCTGGGGATCCAAACTCAAGTTCTCTTGCTTGCCCAACATCCACTTACTGACTGAGTCATCTCCCCAACCCTACACCATTTCCTTTTGATGCCCAGTAGTGGATTCCCATTCTCCACATCCTCTTGCTTCTGTGTATCATAGAAAATTAGTTTAAAACTGAGTTTAAAGTTTAAAGTTGAGTTTCTGGTTTACATATACATGAAGAATAAATGAGATGAAAAGTTCGAATAGTATCCTACATCTCTCTTGTATCTATTTCAAGTTTATTTTAACATTAAATCTCTTGTCTTCTATGCAGAGCTAAAAAGAGCCCTGGGCAGTGATTTTTGTTTCTTTTAGAAAGGGCAGCTGCCAGGCACACAGGGTGAGATCACTGCAGACCTGAGTTATAATTCTACTCCTGCTTTTAGTCTCTACTGTAACATGTCTCAGCAATATTTTCCCGTGCACACTATTTAGTGATCTTTAAATGAGAGTCCTAGAAGACTTTTGAATAAAGTCTTACAATTCCCATCAAATGGCTCCACTGACGTGACATAACCACATCAGAACAAGACAAATCAGTACTTCTTTATGGCAAGCTTTGCCAGCTGATATTTTGTGAGCCCTGCTGGGTCATGCTTTTCTGTAGGCACTAAAAATAACAATTTAACCTCTTGGACCTTTCATGCAATACAGGTTAACTTATGACTCTAGCTGAATTTCAGGAAGCCTGCAGAGAGGTCAAAGCCCAGAGAGCCACCATGCTGTCTGTGAGGCAACCCTACACTCTGAGCGTTAACATTTCTTAAGGGATCATTAAAACTACTTTAGTCTGTATCACTTCTGCTCATCTCCTTCAGGCTATCATGCTATCATGTTATCAGGCCAATTTTTGCTCCAAAAAAAAAAAGAGAATAAAGTAAGTGAGACAATAATAGTTATTGTTTATTCTACTTGAAAGGAACAAAGGTACTATGTTGTTTATACTTCCCTAAGGGCCTTAAATATTGCAAAACAACTTTTTATTGAAACAATTTTTCCCTGATTTTGACATAACTTCAAACTTACAGAAACCCTACAAGAATAGAACAGCAATTTTTATTGTTTGCTCATATTCTCAAGTTAGCTTCTAGTATATTATCTTTAGCAGTAAGTCTTTCTATACAAACATTTTCGAAGAAGTCAACACAAGTTTTTAAGATATCCTTTACCCCCAAATAACTTTGGGGCATATTTCTTTAAAAAAATTCTCTTATATAACATCAATATAATTATCAAAATCACAAAGTTGACATACTGTCAGTACTATAGCAATAAACTCCCAGTTGCTAATCTGCAGACCATATTCGAATTTTGTAACTGGCCCAATAATGTATTTGTTGAGGTAGAAAACTAGTCCTAAATGTCTCTGTCACATCCACTCAGTAACTTTAATCTGGAAGAATTCTTCTGTCTCAGTTTCCCTATCATAATCCTGGCAATCTATACCAGTCCCAGACAATTCTGTACATAGAATCCTATTAAGCACAGGTTTGCAAATTTTGCCTTAATATTTAAAGATAATTTTATACCTCAAACTAATTGATAACTGTATTTAAAACTACATTCATTTCCCACTGTCAGACCTAGTTTTTTTATATACTTAATTCCATAAAAGATTCTATGAGTGGTCAGCAGATGAACCTAAGAATGCCCCAGGGAGTGTGTATCTTATCATCACAGTTTTGCAACTGTCCTTCTCCATCCCTATCTGTTTTCTGGAGTCTAAGCACCAAACTCCTCTCATTTCCAATGCCCCAGATCCAGCTAGTCCCAAGACTATCTTGCTTTCCCCCAAACCCTCCTTCATTCCCTTTCAGCCCTTCATTCCCACAATGCTCCCCCTAAATACTCTTGTAACTTTGGTGTGTGTGCGTGTGTATGTGTATTCATCTATATGTTAATGTAGATGTATACATACTATGGCACAAGTATGGAAGAAGCTCTTGTGTTGATACTCACCTGCTACCTTGTTTGAGACAGGGTCTCTTGACTCCCAGCTCCTGCACAGTGTATGCCAGGCTGGCTGGCTCTCCAGCTTCCAGGATGGCTCCTGTCTCTGCCTCTGCTTTAATGAGTATTGGGTTGTAAATGCATGCTACTGTATCATCATGCCTGGCTTTATGTGGCTTCTGGTCATTTGAACTGAGCTCCCTAGGCTTACATGGCCAGTGCTTTACCCACTGAGCCCCTAATCCCCAAAATAACCATTTAAATCTATAGCAAACTTCTGTGTGTTTCACCACAATTTATGACACTTCAAGGACTCTGCAGTTTCTGTGACAGTTTACAAAGGCCTCGTTGGTGTCCTAACCTAGCCTTGTTGGCTTTAATCCCAGTGCAGCCACCGTACTTCCTGGGCACCAGTCACAACAAACTGCAAGAAACTCATGGGTTTGGGAATCTTGGAATCCTGCCGTATGCTTCACTCTCTCAGGCATGTAGCCAGTGCCTCTGCCTTTGCCTCCGCATGAATTTTTTTCCCCTTCAGCTCAGGTAGGACCTCCTTTGTCAAAACTTCCCTAACTTCATCTTCCACCTCCAGTCCAGTAGGGTTTGGTCTTCTGTGTGCTCTCCACAGGAAGTAAACAAAACTATACAGTAATTGTATTGGACCACCAAAGCACAGTTCTTAGTAGACTAAACCACGCCTGTACCTAACAAACCCAAAGCTATCATGTTGTAAAAGTTAAAAGCTTTTGTTTTATCGTTGCTGTTTTAGTTCTGATCTCATCTTGTGGAAGTTGGACTCATTTATGACTACCTACAAATGTCTAGTTATGTGAAGTTTCTTGTGATTTTCATTGGCTTCAAATAAATTTTTTCATGCAATATATTTTGATCATTTTCTTCCCCCAGCTTCTAGATTATCCTGCCCACATTCCTTTTTGCCAACTGCATGCCCCTCTCTCTCTCTCTCTCTCTCTCTCTCTCTCTCTCTCTCTCTGTCTGTCTCTCTCTCTGTCTCTCTTTCTCTTGCTCACCCCCTCTCTCACCCCAATAACAACAAAATGCAAACAAAAAGACAAAAAACAACAAAACACAAAGTATACAAAAACATGGAGTTCATTTTGTGTTGGCCTTACTACTCTTAAAGCTCTCAATCAGTCTTTCTTCCTAGAAATAAATTCCTCTTGTTCTATTCTAAATTTCATGTATACAACCAGCATCTATGGGCACAAATTCCATATCTATTCAAACTAGCACATCAAGAATACAAAAAAGTGTTTATAGTTCACATATACAGATATTTTTGTCTTATTCCCAAAGCAAAGCATTGTAATGATTATTTATATAGCATTTACATTATATTATGTATTACAGATAATCAAAAAATGATTCAAACTGTATGTGAAAATGTGCATAGTATACATGTAAATACTCTAACATTTTTATATAGGTTACTGAGTACAGATTTCATTGTCCATCACAGGTTTCATAACCAATTTCCTGGGACCACCAAGAGATGATTTTGTGTATATCCCAGGAGTGGGCACTAAAATAGTGCGTGATAGCCAAATTATCACCATAAAGGATAATTAATTAGAGGAAAATTTGCCTATTATCATTATCATACATGTGCTACAGGAAGTACATGTGGTTTATACAAATGATCTGTGGGCCCTTGAGTAGGCTTTTCCCATGTTAGCTCCTTTTCTGTCCAACACACTTGCATGGAACACAACAAATGTCCATGACACAATATTTCTGTCAAGCCTAAAACAAAACTAAAGAGGTGTAGTAGTAATGCATATCTTTACTTTCAGCACTGGAGGCTGAGACAGGAGACAAGAAGATCATGAATTAAGGACCAGCTTGGTCTACAGAGCAAGATCCTAACTCAAATATCAAAAAAATAGAGATGTGAAAATATTTTTATTGTGAGCAAAGTGACTCAAAGTGAATATTACAGGGTGTGGGGTAGTAAGAGTGCTCATGATAATTTAAAATTATGCAAATTCAACTCATTGGCTCTACAGTAATATGAAACTGGTTTTTTTTTTACATTAACAGATTCGTATTGGATATTTTTTTAAGTATTTGGAGATTTCCTACATGAGTACTATACTTACACCATTCCCTCCTTCCTCTTGTCCCTACATTCTCCCACTGAAATTTGTGGCTTCATATATGTGTATATATATATACATATATGCACACACACACACATATATACATATATGTATACACACATGTACATATACATTTATATAAATGTATATATACATATATATAAGTGTGTGCATGTGTATACACACACACACACACACACACACACATACACATACACACACACACACATTTATAAACACCCCAGGCTGAGACCACTTAATATTGTTCATATGTGTTTAGGGCTGACCTCTTGGGGTTAGCTAATCTATCAGGGAGTGACTATTACTAACATTTAAGTGTTGGTAACTTAAAAACATCTGTGTTCTATTTTATTTATGCTGCAGTAATTAAAAGACTGGCCAGAGTGCAGGGGAGAATAAAGGGATAGTCATTCTCCAAGAGCCACGTGTGCACACAAAATGCTAGATTTGATATTGCCCTTTCAAATGGGCCCAAGCTTGTTAGCAGAGTATTCCGGTGGAAGAACAATTTCTCATTATATGTTGTCAGTAAGACTGGGAAGACCCAGTAAGCTTGACCACTGGTTGTAATACCTGTTTCAAATATTAATAAATGTGCCTGGGATCAGCTAAAGAGAGCATAATGATCATAAAACACACAGTAAGAGGGCTGTCTTAAGGGCTGTGTGACCTAGTTGGAAATAGTCACATGATGGGGGTTCATTAGATTAAAACCCAGTTATCTTTCTTCCTTGGCTATGCCTTTAGGGTTGGCAGGTATCCGAGACAGCTCAGTACTAGGACTTCAGTTTTTATGCCATATCACATTTAGTTTTGCTGTAGGAACAGTTTTGCTTTTGCATTTCCTTTTATATGAGTTTTCAAGTATCCCCTTCATAGTAATACATACAACTGTGATAATTATTATATAGGAAACAAGAAGGTTGTGTTATCTCACTGATAGGTCTAAGAATCTTGTTGTGTATCATGTAAACATAACTAGCTGAAAACCTTATAGGCTGTGGAGCAATGCCAATTGCTATTTATGATGCGTGAAATCATTATGTCTCCAAGGCACATGTGACTTTTTAAACACTTCTCTGTAATATTTATGTTGCCTAGCTGTGCAGATAATTGTTATGTTGCCTGGCTTACTGAGTTTCTCTTGGTGAGCTCTGTCTTTTCCCTTCATCCATAATCACAGTGAGTCTGATTCTCTAAGACCAGGGGGTAATACATTTAATTGGTATTGAAAACTCCTTAAGATGTGTCTTAGAAGTCCTTCTAAAGTGCTCTGTTTTTACAGGAATTAAATATTCAGGGCTTGAAATCCTAATCCAGGAATTTGGAATGGAAATTCGACAACAAGAAGGTCAGTTTCTATTCCTCCTGTTTGTTCACTCATCCCATGTTAAGTCTGATATATATATATATATATATATATATATATATATATATATATATATATATATATATGGGATAGGATATATCCCATAATAAATTGAAAGAAGAGATTTAAAGCATTGAGTAAATGTAGGGCAAAAATGAAAATTTCTAGGCTAATAAGAAAGGTGTGTTGAGGGCCAATCACTGATAAATCCCAATTTATATCAAATCAGATTAACCATATTCTAGGGTACTTCATCCAGGGTGATGGACAGAAATGTGTAGGACTGTGACAATGATGTGTGTTTGTTGAACTTTTTTTGCACAGTTGAAAGTAAAGACAATGATGTGTGTTTGTTGAACTTTTTTTGCACAGTTGAAAGTAAAGACTTGCAGTCACCCAGAAGGATAGGTACTATAAAGACCAGTTTCTGAACTAGAAATATGTGTAGATTTGAAAGCTCAGAGGGGGCAAAGAAACCCCATTTCCTACCTCTCCCTCCAGTCTGTAAAATAGAATGAATTATGTTTTGATCAAAAAAATTTTATTTTTTTTCAGAGGATACTATTATTGGGGAGTGGTCTGAGCCATGCCCTGGGGTACACACAGTCATTCCCCTGAAAGGTAGTCTCCGCAGCACAAATGGATGAAGAGCTCAGATTCGTTAAACTCTGATGAGATGCTGTCATTTTCCTGTTAGTACTGTTTAGTGATGACTCAGGAAGCACAAACACCACTGAACATACCAGCGCTTAGAAGATTAACACAGTGCAGAGTAGCCTGCCTAGCTCTCTGGCATAAAGACAGAAATAGCTTAAGCTCATCATTAAACAAGATTACAGCCTTCATTTTGCTTACTTAAAAATGAACGTGCATCACCATATCAAGCATCCTAACTCCACCCTGGATGAAGTACCCCAGAATATGGTTAATATGATTTGATATAAATTGGGATTTATCAGTGATTGTCTATCAACACACCTTTCTTATTAGCCTAGAAAAATTTTGCCCTACATTTTACTCAGTGCTTTAAATCTCCTTTTTCAGTATATTATGGGTCTTTTATGTTTTCTCTTTTTACTTTAAACTTTATTACAAAAAAAAGTTTCAAGCTTAAAAAAAAAATCACATCAAAATTAACCAGGCCCCAAAACTATGTAACTCAACGATCTTCTAGACAGTTAGTGTAGCCATTTAGAATGGAAGCTGTGGATATTCACCCTGGATTTTATACTTTCACCATCAAATATATTTTATGCACTTATCAACCAAACCAAAGAAATCCATGACAGAGTTGGACTGAGAAAACGCTTTGTACGCTCTTTCAGAACTCATGTTCATTACCTATATTCTGTCCTTCCTCATACCTAATATTTAGCCTTTCTTTGTTCCTTTTGGTATGCACTGGATGTCCAAGAGAGCCAGAATTGAAAAAGACAGAAAAGACAGAAAAGCAAGACTCAAAAGGACTTGGTGCCCAACAGAGTACTCGATGTGATCACGAAGAAACAAGGATGGCAAGGATTCCTAGATGGCTCTCATGTTTTGGTGACATTTAGGAAAAACTAGGAAATTTTAAAAAGAAATCTGGTTTGAGGAAAAAGTGCCAGATTTGCTTAAGTTAGGATTTTATTTAAACTATAAGAGAGCAAATACAATCATTTGTGGGATGGTTACACACATGCAAAAACAAAGAAGCATCTCATGACCCCTGGGATTATTATTGTCTAGACAGTCGGGACACAGAAGCTAGGGAGAGAGGTCAAATCAGGGGTCTAGATCCCTTTTTTATGAATACAGAAACTCTGTGAGAACAGAACATCAAGTTTAATCAAAGCCACTCCATAGTTTAAATGTGACCTAATTTTATTTGACGCCTTTAAAACTCTGATAGAATGGTTAAAATGATCTTCACTTTATATAAGAGAAGATGAGTGGGTCATAGGCTAAGTAGTGACCTGAAGTCACACAGCTTATATAAAACTAGGAATTGACATCAGAGTTCTCTTCACTCCTCTGGGAACATATAGATTAATTAGAATGAGAAAAAGAGAAAAAGTTTAAATGAGAAGCCAGAAAGTATTTTTCAAGATTTTTAACAGTCACTGACTTGGCAGAGAGCTGTTACCAAAAAAAAAAACAAAAAACAAAAAAAAAACCAACATTATTAATGAAAATGAAGATTACATATTTGTAGAGTGAGAGGAACCAAGTTTTGAACATGCATCTCCGGAGAAGGATGTGGTACAAAGTACTGGACACCCTGGTTCTTAGGCAGGGTAAGGCTTCAGAAACAGCAGTTGGTTGGAGTTCTGAGTGGGCAAGCAGGTATTATGAAAAGCACACTTGAGGACTAGATGTTTTACGTCACAATAAACAATGTAACCTGTAAGCCACAGTGGTAAAAGGTGAATGTCCCCAGTTATCTAACCTCAAGAGCTGAAACATACCTTTTTTTACTTAAATAGAACATTCTTTCTCTTTTAGTACTTTTAAGAGCTAGTATTTATTTTGAACATAAAATTTTCATGTGTCATCAACCTTACATAATTAGAGATTCTTAATATTGTATTGACAAAGAAGGCACTTGTTTCATCCTTCATGATATAAATGATTATTAGAAATTAAAACTGAATCTGGTCATAATAAAATAAAATGGTTTTTTTTTATCATTTTTAACAATGTCATAGTTAGAGACATCACTGTAAAATATGACAGGCTGTTCTCTTTTGGGGCACAAAAATGGTCTCCTGTAGAAGTATATCTATGTTCTGAAGAACTAAATGCCCTGGACTGGCTCATGGGTCAAGTTTCATTAAGTCAGTGTGTCCTAGTCTTTAGGCTGGGACTCAACACAGGGTAGCAACCATTTTCTTCTCTTCGATCTGCCCTTTCCCCAATATCATGGATTCCACACTCTCGTACCTAGTGTTCTACCAGGGATGAAAGGCCTTCATCTATTGATTGCTTTGTGACATTTTATGCTATCTTTGAAGTTAAATAGTAATGTTATTAATTTGGAAGTGATAAAAGCTTTCATTTTTTAAAAATTATGGAGTCTGAAACCATTTAGAATGTGCCTTGGAAAAGCACTGACATGATTTTTCACTGTGGACAAAGAGATAAGCCAGGTCGCTTCTGCAAAGCCTGACCTTCTGGACCTCCCCCTGGGCCCTCGGTGTCCACGTCATGGCCAGGCAATTCTGATGTGCTGAGCGCTCCTCTGTATCATCAGACACACACCAGAAGAAAGGACTGTAAATTTGAGAGCATGGATGTTAGCCTGGCTAGAACTGAGTGGCTAACCAAAGGGCAAGGGCAAGAAAAGCAGAAGGGTTCTGTCTGATAGAAGATATGTTCCTTATAGGAAGAGAGCCGTCCTACACACACACACACACACACACACACACACACACACACACACACACACACACACACACATACACATACATACACACACACACACACACACACACACACACACACACACACACGGAAACAACCCCTGAAATAAAATTTAACAACAACAAAAATCAGTACAGCAAGAAAAGATGAACTAAACACTCAAAAATTCCTTAGCTTTATATTTTTAATTTCCTCAGAATTGTAAAGGAGGAAATAGGATTGATCGAAGAGTCTAAGCCAAGTGTTTGGATCTGATGAAGCTGATTTCTAACACATCTGCTTTTCTATTCTCTTCTACCTCTTTATATTGTCTTCATCTTTTCTCTCCCTCCCATCGTCTTACCTTTTTTTCTCCTTTCCCTCCCAGTAGGTCTCTACTCTCCTCCAGTGTCTAATTCCCGAAAGTAACTGATTTGGGGGGTGTATCCTCTAAAAAGGGAGGACTGAGCGGGAAGTAGACTGTGGCAACCAGTTTCCATCTCTGTGAGGAAATACCCAAGTGAGTCACTATTAAGAAGAAAAAGACATGCTTTGCCTCTCGGCTTCAGAGGTCCCGTTGCTTGGTCCCATCACTCCATGTGTATGGTGATGGAGCATCACAGCATGTGGACATGTGGAGTTTACCTCCCGAGAGCCGGGAATCAAAGATATGGAGGAATACAGAATGCCTGCAGATGGAAGCTTCAGGCAGAAGGCACAGCAAGCTCAGGAAAGCGATCCCATGGGCGTTTTCCAACACAACCACAGAGGCGTGGGTACCCAAACTCTCCCAGGGTTGACAGCCCACCATCACAGATCCCAGATGCCAGACATGGATCCAAGGATTTAATGTATTCCCTTCTGAGCTGTGATCTTTGTTTGTTTGGTCTAATGGCTTCATGCTATTTTCATATTCCTTTCTTTTAGAATGAGAATATGTATACCATCTAATGTAGCTTGGAAGTATATAACTTGTTTGGTAATTTCTCTAAACATGGGCTCATACCTGAGAGTTTGTCTTGAGTCCCAGGAAAGACTTTGAACCTGGACTTTTGAATAACATAGAAACAGTTGAGATTTTGGAGTCTTGAGATAAACTGAACACATTGTGTTGTGGAATGGAAGTGAGTGTTCGGGACCAGGGACACGATGTTATGGTTCATATTTTAAATGTTCTCCAATAGCACATGATACCAGGTTTGGTTGCTAGCTAATGATACTGCTGGAGGACTGGCAAAACCTTTTGGGAGCTGGGACAAAGTGAATGTTAAATAGGTCACCAGAGGTGGTGGTGCTTAATATTATCAACTTGACAAGATCTGGAATCACCATGGCAACAAGACTATAGGCATATCTGTGAAGGAGTGTGTACGTTTGATTAATTAAGGTGGAATCTCCCACCCTAAATATGTGTGGCATCAATCTATGGACTATGTTCTGGGACTGCATAAGAAACTGAACACTGTCTGAGGACCAGTCCTCACCGCTCTCTGCTTCTTGACAGCAGGTACAATGTGAGGAGCTGCCTCAAGCTTCAGCCACCGTGCAATCACCGGACAATACTCTCAAACTGTAGGCCAGACTTCTTTAAGTTGCTTTTATTAAGATTGTTCTCTTAAGGGGAATATTGAGATCCTGGTCCCTTTTCCTCTCTTCCTTGCCCTGGTGAGTCAAGTAGCTTGGCTTCCCCATGTGCTCCCACCATGATGTTCCACTTCACTGAAGGCCCCAAAGTAACTGAGCCAACCAACTCCATACAGAAACCTCCAAAACTGTGAGCCTAAGTCACCCTTCCCTCCATTATATCGGTGTTCTCTAGTAATTTGACACACTGATGGAATGTGAGCATATAACCCAGAAACAAGGACTAAACTGTGGGCTCCGAGTCCAGAAGGGGAAAAAAAATCACACCATAGTCCTAACCACCATAGATAGGGTCTTTGAAATTCTCTGAACTCACAGCAGATTTAAACAAATGATTGAAAAATTGGAAATTTATAAATTTAAGTAATAACTATTGCAGAATCTCCAAATTGTAGAACATTAGAAAGGTAGAGTTTCATTCCATTGTCCCTTCTGGGGATGCTTAGTGTAAGGCATATTCTTTTGAAAGCTGTTTTACTGAGATCACATAGAACATAAAAATGAAATAAAATTAGCATAAATCTTGTTTGTGACTATTTTGTAAGAAATAATTCAAAATCCTGAAAGTATTTTTAGTATAGAATATTCAGCATGGCAAAAACTGAGTTATATAATAAGTAAGAGTGGAGCTCTAAACCCATAAACCATACACACAACAGGATCTTGTGAAGGTACTAAAAATGACTTTTGCACATTTTGAATGATAAATAGAGGTGCCTATATAGGAAAGAGAAAGCAGTACACACTCTGCAGGCAGCAGCAAGAACGTGATCAGTCCTCAGACATTGACACAGAGCCCTCCTCAAGAAGACATAAGCAAAAATAGAAGGTTAATTTTAGTTACTTGATTTAATACTTGACTAGTATGAATACTTGACTCAACATGGCCTAGTCACTTCTAGGCAGATTTCATCATGTTCAGTGAGATTTCAGCCATTTCAAGGTTCAGACCCAACTAAACTGAGGCACTAGACACTGAGTCTGCATTGCTGTCAGTCTCATGGTGCACCACACAAGGCAAGTATCTGCTCCCTCATATTCTTACTCCTATGTTGAAACTTTTCTCTGGGTTCCCCTATTGGCAAATGGAGTACTGCATTTTATTTCATATTCTCTGTGATATATGATAGAACCAATAAGAGAATAGGTCCTTTTGGTACACATAATATTAGAACTCTGTGTAGCTCTAGTATCATCTCCATTAATATAACCAGATTAATCTACAGACCGAGGTGAGGTACAATCCCACAGAATCTAATACTTGTTTTCAATGATCAGATTTGATTATTCAACTGACTACAAAGAGAACATTGGTGGTTGTGTTTGTCTTTCCAAATTTATCAGATTAATTGCCTTGGGAAATCTCAGATATCCTAAAGAATGATAATATTTGTCAAAGAACAATGCCTTTGTTTAGAAACCCATTTATTTGCCCATTGAACATTTTGGACAAGATAATCAAATAGATGTTGACTATGTCTCATATTTGCACAACATTTAGACTTTGTGGAATAGCCAAATATATGCTCTTACTTTGCCCTGGAAAAGCAAGATTATAAAGTAGACAGGGAAGAGAGTTGCATTTTACAGATGAAGAAACCGGAAGTCAATTGCACCACCTCCTTAGGTCAGACCACTAGTACAGGTGCACAGACCAGGACTTAAATGCTGGGATCTTGTGCTGTGTTTAATATGCCATCATGAAATATTTTTGTACCTTCTCCACAAAGAAGCTTCATTAGGAAGCTGGAGCAGGCCTGGATAAATGCCTCTAGGAAGAAGAAGACAAAGGGTACCTTTCAAAAGGAGAGGCTGACAGACCCGAGGCTCACATCTTTCACCAGCTTCCCAGTGTCCCAGTGTTCATCCCCGCAGGAGCATTGCATTTTCAGGCTACCTTCTGCCCTTTTTTTTCTTCTTTTTCCCATCTCTGGTCAAAAATAGCCTGACCATTAGGAAAAAAAATTACAGTCTGCAAATATGAGATTGCACAAGATGCTACTTGTCAAAAAGCAATACTATAAAAAGCTGTGGCCTTGGTGAGGTGCTTCCCTTCCTTTACAGATCTCACTGAACAGCCCTCTCTGCTCCTCACACAGCATCCTTCTTGGGCCCAGCTATCTTTGGTGTATGTTGGAAGGCTGGGAAAGAGAAGCAGCATGCTTCTGAGGACACACAATCTCAGGCCGCCTGCTAATATTTGTTATTTTTTATAACAAATATAATTATTTGTTATGTGTTTTCTATAGTGGTTGGGACAAATTCAAAAGATGTGATTGGGTTTCCATAAAGACAGCAGACTTTCTGAAATCTCAGGGAGGAGTGGGTAAGAGAGGAGGGAAGAAGACTGCTGTGTAACACAGTGGCATGGTGCACCCCTTCTTCCCAGTTCCCAATAGAAGCCCAACATGGAACAGGAAGGAAGAACAAAGCCCTCACAGCCATCAGTCTCAACGCTACACTCTCCATGCAGTTCTCTAAGCTCAGGCAGTTTTTAAAAAGTCCGTTTCTTTCACTATGACTATCTATAATGAATACAAATAAGCCTCTGTTGAGATTGGTAACCTAAGCTCGTGAGGTCCTGAAATAGAAAAGGGAGAAAAAGGCTGATGTAGGCACATGGCAAAGGGAAGTGGTGGGGGATGATGGCAGCCTGATCACAAGACATGTGCCGAATTCAGTGACAAACCACGTTTAATAATATATAAGGCACCTGCTTTTCAAGCCTGGTGATCTGAGTTCAATCCCCAGCACCCAAGCATTGGTGGGATGAGAGAATTGACTCTACAGAGTTGTCCTCTGTTCTCCACGTTACTGTGTGGCGCAGTCATCCTGCTACCACTCACACCATGAAAACGAGAGGAGGGGGAGAATATCAATTGAAAAACACATTTTAAAAATTAAAAATCAATGGAAAAAATGTGAGAGGGGGATAGAGGTATTGGAGAGAGAGAAAGGGAGAATTAGAAAGGAACTAAATATATATTATCCCCAGATTCTTCAAGTGCTCCAGTCTTTTGTAATATTAAACAGAGAGATAGAGGAGGAACATAAAGTTGAGTAGGGAGGGTCTGGGATGAGTGGGCAGAGGGAGAAAATATGATTCAAATATATTGTATGAAAAAAATTAGTAAAAAAAAATACAGGGAAAGTTTTTGTTTAAACAACTTTTGGCTTCTCGTTTTCCTTGCTGGTTAGACTTTTCCATGTGTGCTATTGTTTTCACAGTTGTTTGTTTCTTCTAATGGGGAGGAACACAGGAATGCATTTTTGGCAGGCCCCTAATGCTATCATAGGACTTTCGGGCTTCAGTGTTTGCTTTGCCTGGTCCTCAGTTTAAACAATCAGAACAGACTGATCTGCAGAGGTGTGTTGGGTGTGTGTGTGCATGTTTAGGGTTGTTTTCAATGTCATGATTTTGTAAGAGTATGATTGTTTCCACATGGGTAGAACACTACCCAGGAAAATTCTTAATGCACAATATGTCAAGAATGAGAAGAAAGTGCACGCCTTGAAGGTGTGCTCATTATCACATATGATATTTCTACTTCTCATGAGCATGCAGAAATAGATGTGGCTCGTTAAAAGACATACTCAAAATATATCTCCTTGATCCTTGCTCTGAGACACTCACTAATGGATAGCACATTTGGTTAGCTGCTCTACTAGGTTGTTAATACTTAAAACTGGAGAATTTTTCAGTAGTTAGCAAAACATCTGATTAGCTGCAAAAATTACTGTTTTGGCCAAATACCTGGCTATAGGTTCTCTTTGCTTTCTTCTAGGATATGTGTTCTCATATAATCCCACTTTCATCTAATTTGTACTATATTCTTTTTCAAGGAGTTTTATCCATTTCAGTCTTCTTTCTTTCTCATGATGATCAAGTATTTACCTGACTATGGCTCATATCTAAGTCTTGCATCTATTCGTTTTTCCTAGAATAAATGCATAGTATTGTGTACACCTTTAATCTAAAGCCACCTATCAATTTCTTCTTTTAAATAATTGTGTGTATGTGAGTGTATGTGTGTGTGTGCACACATGCACATGCACATGTGCACACCTATTAGCATGCATGCATGCATGCAGATGCTCAGAGAAGCCAGAGAGTGTGTTTGTCCTCTGCAGCTGGAGCTAACAGGCACCTAGTGTGGATGCTGATCCATTTCTCCAACCCCTTAATCTCTTTTTTTGTGCATTCATGTGCTTAACAAATACTAGTGAGGAGCTATGGTTAGAGATAAAGATGGCTAAGTAATGATTCCTTCTCTTGAGAAGTTTGCTGCGTTAGAAATAGTAAGATGAACCGTTCATTACAATAGTGCCCTAAATGCTGTTTATTCATGAGAGTGGTTTCCGAGCTGTCACTGTGGCCAAGACTCTGTGTAAAGGAGAGATTAGGAATAGATCGATAAACAAAAGTGACATTTCAATGGGAAGAGGGAGACTATCCTAGAAGAAGTGATCCCCAGGAACGTTGGGGAGAGGAGACAGGGGGTTATATTCAAAACAGAGAGATGACGTCTGAAAAGTTTGAGATTAAAGAAAGGCCAGCTTGGCATTGCAAGTCCTTTTCTGTGCTGGCCCAGAGAGAGGTAGGCTCTGGCATGGGAGCAATTGTCAAATATATGATCAATGAAGAAATTGTGAAATATGAGAAGCGACAAGAAGTGAAATCTTAAAACCCCATGTGCTAAGGAGTTTGGACTTCATCTCTTAATAATGGGTTCATTGGAAATAATGGTAACATGAGTGGAACTCAGCACCTGGAAGGGAAGAGGCATGATCATGCTCATAAAGCGAATGTTCTCATTGGTAGATGTTCCTTGTTTATTCTTGTGAGGACACAGTAAGAATGTCAACACACATCTCAGCAATGAGGTGGCCATTGTAATCTACATCTAGTCACCCAAATACGATCCTGTACCAAGAACATGGTCTGAGTCACCCAGGAACATGTTAAAAAACGTAGAGTACTGGTCCGTTCTCTGATCGCCAGAGTCAGATTCTGCTTTTCAATAAGTTCACATACTGTTTCAAAATCATATTAAAGTCAGAGATGCATTTATCGAGGAGTTACTTTGTTATTGGTTGTGGGGATAAAGATAACGGGAAGATCTGAAAGGTAAAGCAGGGAGACAGTGAAAAGTCCTCAGTATCCCTAATTCTATTATGGTTCTCTGTTAGTAAAGAGGAAATAGAATGACAGGCACAGAATATTTTCCAAAAGGACTTCTGTAATCTTTGCGAATTGGGTAATAGTGTGTTTGACATAGTGTAGATGAGGATACAGGACACAGAAAAGATAAATACCTTACTCAGGCTTATTTAGCCAATCATGGGGAGAGCTAATCTGACTCTGCCTCCCAACGTCTGTGCTCCTAACCACACAAGGCAGTTGTTAAGAACAAATGGTGTTCTTCCGTTTCTGAGGAAACCAATAAGGTAATGAGACTGAAGCTAACTAAAGCTAAAGCTAACCTGAAATACAGAGTTAGCCTATATTCTGAAAGGACTTGGTAAGTAAGATTCAATCCGTAATGCAGACCACATGAGAACCTAAAAGGCCTCTTTGAGGAAGATTTTCTGGACGGCTCAAGGCCAGCTGCTGAGTCCGCCCCTTTCCCATCTTAAAATTATTTTCCATCAGTGTGAAAGTAGAAGCAGGAGCCCTGACTGAGGTGAAGAGGGCCTTTCATCTTCCAGGCAAAGGGACCACTTGGGAAGGCTGGATGATGAGAGCTGCGGGGTGCTGGACCATTTTAAAAACACATGAAAGCAGGAGCTTAAGAGAGAATTTTTATGAGGACGGTGAAGTCGAGGGCAGGGCGCACTCGGATGGATGCACGCATTCAGGAAACGTGGGATACAACTGATCAGCGATTAAAATTCCTCAGACCTTTAAAATGCAAATGATTTGAAGAATGTCATATATTGGGAAGGAAGCATTCTCATTTATGAGAGCTACATCGTGGTGCTTTATTTTAGAGAACTTTAGAAGTTGCAGCAAAGTCACCAGAGCCCCAGTGCCAATTATCAGATAAAAAACCCTTGCCTCCTGGGGGTGGGAGAGAATTTCATTGATTTCTCATCTCTGTCTTTTTATGCTTCAGAAATTGGTGGGGGCAACTAAACTTTTCCTTTTCAACCTTTGTGGATAATGACACCAACTCTTAGGTATAAACTGGGAATACAATGTCACAGTTTCCTGTTTTTAAAAACAGTGAATTCAACTTTCTTCTCTGGTAACTTGCAGATGAATGTCAGTCTCATGCATTTGCAGTGATTCTTGCTTTCCCTTTCTCCCACTGGATGGAGCTTGTTGCAGATTTCACTCACTAAAGCACATCACCAGCTATGTTCTTTCTCTCTCATGGAGACCCTCTAATTACAAGGCTAAGTTTGAAGCTTTCAACTTATTTTGGCACACTGGGTGGTGACTCAAGATTCAGTTCTCCCCAGGCTATCTAATTAATAAAGCTCTAATTTTTTGTCAGGGTACATTCAGTAGGAGATTTAAAGAACTAGTTCTCAGTGAGCTCTATTTTGCTATTGTCTAAAACCATTCTTTATATCTGCTAAAAATAACCCAGATACAGTAAATGGCATACACAGTTTCCTCCCCTTGTGAAGATATGGTACACTCCTTGAGCTTTTGGCTGCTTTAAGAGGAGAAAGAAGAATTGGGAGGGGAAATTTTGGCACCAAAATTGACAGGGCTCACGTGACTAAGGAGGCACTTTCTCCATTTAGTGGAGTTGAGAGAAGAAAGAATTTGAATTTTCTAGACTGTTCTTTCTTCCAAGTTTTGTAAAGTCTGTGTGGTCTCCATGAAGAAATGATTTTCACCACAAAATGGATTCAGTATGAGTTGTATTTTTTTCCCCCAAAGAAAACAAGGAAGAGAATTGTTCCTTGATTTCATTTTCATTAAGCTCTATCATGGATAGCATTCAGGGATAAGAAATCTAATCAATCCATTACTAAAAAGAGAAATTATACATGGAGACCAGTGAATATAGCATTCTTTTGAAACGACTCTCAAATATTTATAATAGTTCCACTTACGAAATGTAGAATCACAGAGAAACAATTTAGATCATGCTGTGTCTCTGGTCCACTGCAATGAAATTGGCTCTTGAATTTTTTTCTTTAAATTTAGGAGGAAAACATATTAATAAATTTAATGAATATTTATTAAAATCTTATATGTCAACAGTAAAATTTTACTCATTCTTTTTATTTTAGAAGAATTATTTGTGTTCAGTATTTTCTGTGTGTTCTAGATGCTGAGAAACAGCAGAGAATAAAATATACAAAAATCTCTTCTTTCATGAAGTGTACTATAATGGAATGACAGAATAGTTATTAAGCAAATCATATATTATGTTAGGTAGTAGCTGTCTGTGCTAAGGAGAAAAATACAGTAGAAAATGGAAGTGCAATGAGATATTCTTGGGGAATTATAATTTTCAGAAAGGGTAATAAGGGAAGAACTGACTGAGAAGTTGACTAGAAGAGAGTCAAAGCCTGGGAAGGGACAAATTCTGAACACAGAGCCATTACAAAGGCCCTCTGAAGTACACCAAGATGGGAAGATTTGAGACTGTTGAAGGAAACTCATGTGACTGGAGCAGAGCAAGCAAGGGAAGAGGAGAGAAGAGGACAGAAGAGGAGAGGACAGGAGAAGAGAGGAGAGGAGAAGAGAGGAGAGGAGAGAGAGAGGAGAGGAGAGGAGAGGAGAGGAGAGGAGAGGAGAGGAGAGGAGAGGAGAGGAGAGGAGAGGAGAGGAGAGGAGAGGAGAGAGGAGGGAATGAATTACAGGGTTTATGGGAACTCACTCACCATTATGGTTTTGTGTTGTCTTGGTTTGAATCAGAGTCTGACCTTGTGGCCCAGACTGCTCAGAACTTCAGTCTTTGTGGGGCCATCCTAGAGTTAAGATTGAGTTGAAGCGTGCCTTGAACCCTGAAATTCTCATCTGACAGCGGCGGGTGTTCGGTTGCTCCTCTCTTTCTTAGCCCTGGCAAAACCCAGTTAAATATTAAGTACTGCCTGCTTCACAGAAGGTCATTGGCAAAGGAATATGGCTTAGTATAGTTGGAAACCTAGGACTGAGCCCATTTTTTGATAAGGTGTCTTCCTCTTCCCTATGGGACCACACCTTATGCAGAAGGTACTGTTCCAGGACTTTGACCCTTAGACAATGAGCCCCTCATGCAAATGGAGCTACTCCAGTATCCCTGTCTTAACCAATGGTCCCTGTCCCTGGGTACCAAGGACCCTCCCCTGCCTTTTTCCTATAAATGTAACCTCTTTTGCTTCAATAAACTGAGATGTTCCACTGCCAACAGTCTCCCAAAAAATCTGTTTCCCGTGGCTCTCAGACTCTGACCAAAGACAAGCCTGGTCCTACTTGGACCTGACCTCTTCTTCCCCGGAACTGTGCTGCTGGTCATGGCTTAGCTACCACCAGGGGAGGACAGGGAACAAAGGGATCCACAAATCTTCCAATCTCTTTCTCTCAAGTGCAGGGATTACAGGTATGACCTACCATGTGTAGATCATCATAGGTCTTACACACTCTCATGAGCATATTGAGGCAGAACAGATCTGACAGTTTTTAATTGAACTACTCTTGCAGCTTTAAAAAGCATGAGATAAGGGTAAAGTAAGATGAGAAACAGGAACCACACTTTGAGACTATTGCAGAATTCAGGTGAGAGATAATGCACTGGACCTGATGGTATAAATGGCAAAATAAAAAACATGGTGAAGATATACATTTCAGTAGCCATGGATGAGCAGAAGGGAAAGGAGAGGGTGGAGTGGGAAGAGAGAATGAATCATAGTAACTAGAAAGATGGGAATGCTTTTGAGGCAAGATGTTGGTAGCACTCTTTAAGAAACGTTACATTTGAAAAGTTTCAGAAGATCTTTGAATAAGTTATTAAATCCAGATTTCAGTGAAGAACTTCAGACCTGTGGGATGTATGTGCATGTGTGTGTGTGTATAATGAATATATGATTAACAGATATGGAGAAATAGAGATTTGGGAGTTTTCAAACTATAGATGATATATAAAACCATAAGAATGAATTTCTGGGGAAAGGCACATGAATGGAAAAGAGAAGTCCAAATTTAAGTACTGAGTCCAAGATAACATCAAAGCTTTTAATTCAGGGAAATGAAGAGATGTCAGTGAAGCCAACTGATGGGAGAAGAACAGGAAGGGACAAGATAGTGCAAAGTGTTAACCCAGGTCCACTTTGCAGAAGCCAACACAGAATTAAGCTTGAGAGTTTTTAATTTAGAGAGAATGTCTATGAGATTAGGAAAGAGGGACATGCAAGACCAGGATAAACCACCATTTTGGAATCCAAGTGCTCTATGGAACAGAAGAGAAAGAAAGCCACGTGGGGGATAGTATATATGGCATAATAAAAGAGTTCAGCAAGTTAACTAGAGTCTAAGAGATGCTGTGAGCTCCAGGAATTAGTCTGCCTTGATATCCCTGTCACATACAGTCCTTGGGAAGCTTGTTTCAGTGCAGACAGGATAATTGATTTAAAAGACAGCAGTTTGACATCCTTAAATGTGTAAGCATCCCCTGGTTAGAAACATATTTTCATTCCTGTTAAATGTGATGACCCAGTTTCTTCTTGATCTGTAATATCCAATCCCAAGATTTTTGTCCAGTACCAACATTGTATTGCATGTGAAGGGTATGTGAATTGACTGGGCTCAGGTTGGTAGCTCTTTCTTCATGGGTAGCATTCATTTATAGTCAGAGCTGGATTCTAGGTAGGATCATTTAAAGACTTGACTGCCCTAAAATAATAAAATCAAAATGGCATCTATATACACATGTCACTTCTATGAAGACCCTTAGAATTTTTCACATGGAATCCCTAGGAATCCAGAAGGAGGGAGGCAAGATCTGCCAGTCTTATTGGAGATTAGCTCTAGAGCCAGACATTGTGATACATGCCCGGAATCTCAATCTGGATACTCAGGAAGCTGGGGCAGGAAGATTGTGAGTTATAGGCAAGTTTGAGCCACATAGTAAAATACTCTCATGAAGGAATTAGGGGAAAGGGGGGAAAGAAAAGGATGGAGGTATAGAGAAAGAGAATAGATCAAGAACTTTTAAAGTACCATTTTTACCACATTCAAAGTAAAAACAAACTCTCCCAGCCAACATTCAAGGAGTAGAGGGGTAGACTCCATTTCTCAATGTTTTGTAGTGGGTATGGCATGCGTGTTCAAGGGGAGGAAGAATCATTCACAGCAATTTTTGGAGATAAGCTACATCATCAAGAGGAAAAAAATATCTGATGGAAATAGTAATTGACCAAATGCTAGGTTAAAAATGAGGCCGAGATCTCTTAGCAATGCAAACTTACAGGAAAATAAGCTCTGTAATAATATAGATTAAAGTGACTGGAGTAGATTGAAGGGGAGGGGAGGGGAGAAACTTGAGGTAGATGGTATTAGCAATTCAAAGAGTTTTGCTAACAAAAGAACAAGGAAGATTAGGAAGTAGCCAAAGATGGAAGAGACAAAGGGTCTTTTTTAAGCTGTGAGAAATAACATTATGTATGCATATGATAGTTATGTGTGTGTGTATGTGTATGTATGTGTGTGTGTGCATATGGTAGTAATATAGTAAAGATAGAGACATTATGAATAAAAATAAAAAATCCCATTTAATTTCCTTAACCCTGCAAAGAATCCAGATCAAATGGTACAAGTGGAATCTTTGGCATTTGTTCAAGAACAGATCATGAGTACAGGTGCAGGCGGCTGCGTAGCAATTATGGGAATGGGGAAAATGTGTTGAAGTGTTTGGGAAAGACAAGAGGCATGAAAGATGTCAGAGAAGAGTCATTTAGAGGATAGAAGGATGGCCACACAAGTCTAGGAGTTGTCGGAGGAGGCTCATAAATCAAAAGGGTAACTAGTCAGCATGGCCTGGGTTTAAGTCACGGTTGGCAGCATCACAGTGCTGGCATGGTATAAAAAGAGATATTGATTTACCCAGGCTATGATGTAGCCAAGGAACAAGGTCAAGTCAGAGTGAATCAGGAGAAGTCCCAGGTATATTCAAGAGAGTGATTAGCAATTGATCATGGAGCTTCAAGTGTTAACTTCAAGTATTAAAGTACTGTCCATCTCAAAAGGCTGTATTTCGCTGCTTGTGGCTTCTCAGGTTTTGCCAATGTTTATTTTATTCATTTGTTCACTTAGTAAGTCAAATTCTCCCAGTATCTGAAGACAACAGTGAGTTGCTGAGCTGTGGAAGGAGCCATGCGGAGACTCAACAGATGCTTTGAGTGAGGCAGTTAAAAGAACTCATACTTCAGAAAATTACTGAAAGAGGACAATCTTAGGAGGTCCACTCTGATATTCTATGACTCAACTAAGAAATAATCACGTGCCTGTTGTATGCAGTTATTTATAAGAGTTGTTAAGGGACTAGAGAGATATATGTGATATAGTCTCCAATCCGGTCATGGCTATAATTCAGTCAACCTGTCTGTCTGCATTTGTAGCAGAAAGTCTTGTCTAAAGCTTGGCTACGTCACAACTCTCTATGTAGTCCAGGTTGGCCTTGTGGATGTAGTGACTCTTCTGCTTCTGCTACCCAGGTTCTGGGATAATAGGTATGGGCCACCATGACCAGGTATAATTAAATATTTTAAAATTAAGTTTGAAGTACACACACACACACACACACACACACACACACACACACACGTATATATGTACACATATATACGTGTGTGTGTGCATATATATATATATATATATATATATATATATATATATATATATATATAATATTGACAAAAGTTAAAGGTGAAACTACTCAACTCAGCTACCTCAGTAGCTAAATCCATATCTGTCCTAGCCCTGCCGATGTAAATCAATTCTAGTAACAGGTTTGTTTCCCAGAAACATTGATTGAGTAGTGAAAGAGAAAGTGATCCATTTCATTGTATTAACATATCAAAAAACAGCCAGGAACAAAGCCTTTTTTTTTTTTCATGTAGTTACTAACACATATCGAGGACCTAGATAGTCTGAAGAAAGGAAATAATGTCTTTCTTTTGGTAGCCTACTCTCCCAAACATGGTTTTTGTGCAAAGAAAATGCTAGTGATATTTAGGCTGTTTCTGTACTCAGTGCCTTCACTGAATCAGGGCACAGCTGGTGCATCCTTTTCAGAAAGGACCAGTTGCTACAGATGGAATTCTCTTTGATCAGTTAGCAAGTTCATTAATAAGACAGAAATGATTGATTTAACTGGGCCAAAATTATGGTTCTTATCTATGGAGTCCTGGTGTTACTCTAAATATTTTTCACTTTCAGGCAGAAAACATCACCAGTGTAAAAGCATAAAATGGCTCTTGTCACACTAGTTCATGATCAAGGTCAATGTGTACGACAGAGCTGAGGGCCACAGAAAGGTCTTTTCTATGCATTCTATAGTGACAAGTATTAGAGTAGTGTCCTGTTAGGTTGGAATTATATTCTTTTTGCAGACAAGAAGAATTATCAATGGCAAAGTTATTTTGAGCTTACTATAGTGTTCTACTTTAATAAAATGCAGTGTAAATTTATGAAAAAATATACATTGGGAAGAAATGATTTATAGTATGAAAGAATTTGCTACAATATGTAAATTTTGCACCAGAAATTCTATAACTAGTTAACTATAGCTGAGTTTTAATTTGGCAACTTATTTAAAAATACAAAAATTTTTTGTATTTATTGCATAACAGGAGCTTCAGGAGGAGATCAAATGTCACACTATTTGTGATTGAAGCTTTTACAGAAATTGGAAGTAGAGTGGGTCACACTGCATGCTGCAAAGGTCATTCTATTAAAAAGCTACCACGTGTCAAGAGAGCAGATCAAGATAAATTCACAGCTCAGGCAAGCAGGTGGGCAGGCAGGCAGGTGGATAGGTGGGTGGACAAGCTGGAAGACTGTTCCAACCATGTACAAGGGAGGCTTTTTCAGACACATCCCAGAGAATGACGAGACAGACTGGTACCAAAGGAACATCAGAAAATGTGGCTGGTAGGCTTCAATGTTGAAACAGAGGCTGTTTGCTTTGTGATTTCTCTGTGTAGGCAAATTGCCTGCTAAATGTGGGCAGCCTTGGCCCACAGACTAACAAAGAGTCAGAAAAGAATCAGAAAGTAAGAACAATTCTTTCCATGATTAAATTTAGTAAAATTGTCTCTAGATTAATCTGATGATCATGCAGTCAAATTGAGTTCCCAATAGAGAGGACATGGTGCACAGCAGAGCGTCCACTCATACGAGGCTTCATAAAAAAGAATAACAACAAAAAGGTAACACTATCAAAGTAAGAGCTTACAACATCCAACAGAAACCATCTGAGGAATTTTCAGCCTCCTATTGAACTTCTGGCTTCTCTTTCACACTGTAGGCACTTTTACATCATGGAATAAACTGTAGAGATATCTGTTGGAAATGGTCTACCTTGTACATGTTTTCAAGGACACAATGTTTTTATCCTTTGGTGCTTTTACTTTTCTCATCCCTCCCTGTCACAGAGTTAGGGGAAGCAACTTGATCTCCAGACAAGGGGCCTGAAGAACACTGAGACAAACATGCATGGGTCTGAAATAGCCCTGGGAAAGGAGGAGGAAGGGAATGTAAGAACCCTTCTTCCAAAACCAGCTTCTCAAGGAGTTCAAACAACACATGAAAACTTGCCAATACATTGTACATCACACATTGTGAGGATGTAGAAGCGTCATCCTCCATATTCCAGAGAGAGCTCACCTCCAAACACAAGCATAAAAGAATCAGAATCCTGTGGAGCAGATGTGATTTCAAGTAAGCCCTTGGCATCAAGGATTGTCTGCACGCTGAAGTCCCCTTCTCTGAAGGGTAGTTGTTTGTGTTCCTTCTAAGGGATGTACCCATTCTCTCAGCAAACTTTCACATTTTTTTTACCTCTTGCATCAGAATTTAGCCTCATAATTTTTATATGAGACAAACAGAAAGCAAATGGAATTTTCTAGTACCAGATGGTGCTGTTTGCAAAGCACATTTTATTCATTTTCTTAGCATGAGCTGCAGCAACAGTTCCAGATATATATAAAAATGTGTAAGTAATCAGGTAAGTTGAATAAGGTCTTTCAGCTTAAATAGCTCATACCCTTTAATGTCCTCATTTGTGTATCCTATATCTCCATAGATACCCTTCAATGTCATCATCTCAGTCTCTTTGGTGGATCCTAACATAGATATAGGATCTATATCATTGTCTCAATCTCTTTGGTGCATCCTATAACTCTGTATCTCTATATTCAATATCATCAATTCAATCCATTTGATGCATCCTGGATCTCCAAAGATAACTTACCTTTTGAAGTTCACTAAAACATCATTTTGGCTTCTCATTGCTATGGGTTCTTCTGTCTCTGTAATCTTACCCACTCCCTAAATTTCAGAGATTATCCACATGACAGTTTACATGCCAGTAGCCTCCATAAATACTACTGTACCTCAGTAGTTTTCAACATTCACATGGTTACATCTTAAAAATTCAAATTATTTCCCCTGTACCACCAGGATTTATGAGATCAGAATCCTTATGTGCAAAGTCCAGTACCTTCTGTCTTAACAATTGCACAAGAAATTCTGAGGCTCACAGAAGCCTGAGAAGGGCTTAATTCTAATCCACACTGGTGTGGTTAGCCACCTATGACTTGAAGGGCGTTTAAGAGGAAAGCCCTGAATGGGCATGAGTTTCACCCACCTGTCTTCCAACCCGCTTCAGTTCGGCATTCCATATTTTATTAACTGTTATTAGCACTTGGTTTCTTCAACCACAAGTCAGAGTTGTCCTTGATAGCTGCTGCCGTCTCACCTTCTACGTTCAGTTGATTACCACAGTATGCTTGAGTTCAGCTCCAATATGTACTTGGCACCTGTGTGTTTCTCCCCATCATTAGCATCATCACCCCACTCTAAGCCATCATCACTTCCTGCTTGGTGGCCTGGTTTGCCTCGCAAGAATATTCTTTAGATACTTTCCTGACTTTTAATTACGTCAGTCGCTAGGTTGGAGCCTTTCCCAAGATCTGACTCTTTAGTAAATTCTCTATGGATAATACTTTTACAAGTGGCAGATAGAATCTCTTAGGATGGGGCATGAAATTTTCATATGTAATATAAAGTATTCCTATCACAGTCTATCCATAACATTTCATTTTATAAAATATTTAATACTATAACATGTAACTACTGAGGCCACCGAGATGGCACAGTGTGTAAAAGCATCTATGTTTAAGCATCAGTGTTTAAGCCTGTCAATCCAATTTTAATCCCCAGAACCTACGTTCCACATAGTGAAAGGAGAGAACCAACTTTAGCCAATTGTCCTCTGACCTAAATATTTATGCTGTGGAAACTATACACACACACACACACACACACACACACACACACACTGTTCTCTGTCACTAAAAACACAGAATTTGTTTATTATTCCTATCACCTAAAGAACTTTTATCAGTAAAAAGGGTTCTATGTTTAATTCACTCAAAATTTTAAAACTATTATTTCGATTGAAAGTATATTGGTAAAAGTTATGATAATTTGATTTAGAAAAAAAAAGCCAACATTGAAATGACATGAGACTGCATCTCCTAGAGTTGTCAAGAAAGCTATATCCATGGAAGTCCCTACAACATGCCTAAACAAGACCTGAACAAGGAAGACACCAACAGATGTACTAACAGAGAAGGGAAAATTCCCATAGGACCCCAACCCCAGGCAAAGAACTACGGCAACTAAGGAATTCCGAGAGTGGAAGAAAGCAGTCTTCCCAAGAGTCCCCCAACAGGCTATCTAATGCCGAGTGACTGACTCCTTAATCAAATAGATACAAGTAATATTACAGACTGAGCAGATTATATTTAGATGTTTCGGAATATATATCACCAAAATTACTGAAAAAGAAGCCAGAGGCTATGCATTTGAGAGAAACCAAGGAGATACCTTGGATGAGTTGGAGGGAGAAGAAGGAAAAAAAAAATGATGTGATTACATTGTAATTTCAAAAAAATTAAAGTTAAGCCTTTAACCTATATGTGTATTTTGTTACTAAGGATCATGAAAGGATAAACAACAAGAACTTTAGTGTATCTTTCTATATATTCTAGGCTGGCCTGGAACTCGCTGTGCAACCCTCTCTCTGCTTAGACTTACGATCTTTCTGCCTTGGCCTTCAAAGTGCTGTCATTATAGGCAAACGGCAACACATCCAGTCAAATCATACTTTTAACATAGATAGTATATTGTACAAGGTTAATACCTGAGCATTCTGGTAAAAGCATGAGTTCACAAAGCAAAAAGGAAATGTGGAAATTTTCTAAGGACTAAAGAAAGAGCTTGATATATTTCAAGTTATCATCCATAAAAGTTATCAAAGATAGTCTGGTTTCTCAGGAGATACTAAGAAGAATATACTTTTTTTTCATTATTTAATGTCAATCTTGTACAAAATAGCAAAAGTTAAATGTTTCACAACTTTTATATTATGATTATATTTCCTGAAAACTAAAACTTTTGAGGAGATAAGTGATTTTTCATACTTTTCAGAAAAGAATAAACAAGGTCTAATACAGTTTACTCTATCAGAAACAGTTCATCAAAATTTATAAACTTTCTGAAAATAAGAATACCAGTAATACTTGGAAATCTTTCAAGCCATGTCAGTCTCTTATACATATACGTACACATCAAAAAGGCAAAAGATAATGAAAGGGAATGAGTACCACAGCAGAAAACAAATGGTTAAAAATATGTTGTTGACTCAGTGTATGGCCTGCTGGACTGTTTCCAAGACCCAGAAAACAGTCAGAAGCCTCCATGAATTTGGCAGCACTGAGCACAGGGCCATTGTGTTATAACACAACCAGAAAGGAAGGCAGGTGGAAACCACTTGACACTGCCTAATGCAATTAGCTCAGCAGGAAAGATGCACAGCCTTGTGGCAACAGTGAAATTTCGAGGTGGCATCCATATGTGTACCCTAATATTTTCTCAGCAGGTAGAGGCACAAGGTTGGAGAGGTAAGATGAGGAGATAGCACTGAAAGAGGTGAACACTGAAGCAGTCAGACTCCCATCCAATTGTCAATATACCCAGAACTCTCAACTTCATTCCAGAAGGTCCTTTGTTCTCGCTTTTGAACATGCATCTGCTAACTGACAGCTTGAGGATTTGAGCATTTAGCTCTTTCTCCTGCCAGGAACCACCCCTCCCTGCTAGACTCACATCAAGTGATTGCCAACATTGCCAATTACTCTTCCCTTCTTTCCAAAGAGACACCAACCGCATTTCCACATGAAAGGGAGCATCCCAATTATAAAACCCACAGAAATGTATCTAGAGTAGGGAAGTGAGGCAGTTGGGAAAAGGAGAATAGATCATAAAAATTAGAAGTCAGATGGAGCATGCCAAGAACCCAATCCAGCTCCCAGTGTGCACATTTGATATTGGATAATAAATTTGTTTGTGGAAAACAAAGGAAAGACCTACTAACTACTCTGTAAGATAGTTGTAGATCAGTCTGGACCCAAATATAAGATATCTATTTCAGATTACTTACAATTATTTCACCTTTCTGCTTCTCTCATACTTTTTTTTTAACTTTACCTTTCTACTTCCCACAGTCATAATCATATAGAACTATAGCATTTTATTAAACTAAATCACCAAGCCACAAATTTTACTATCAGTAGATCAAAGCCAAATGGCATTAACATGCCTCCGAATGTTAGACTATTTGATAAAGGCACAAATACATAAGCACTCCCCCAGACAAGCCATGTCAGCCATGAGGTGCTAAGGTATGGTTTGGCCAATTGGCTAATGTCAGTAGGCTCTTACGTTCCTTTCTGAACTACTATTCTAACCACAGTTATCTTTGGGAAGTTTTGGTCATTAAATGTAATAGAATGGTAATCATAAGAGATGCTGGCAGCCACTGGTACAAGAAATGCCAAAGGCCACTGGGGATCTACTAGACACTAGTAGACACTGCTAAATCAAGCTATTATATCAAATTGATCACCCTTTCAGAACTATAGACAGCTGCATCAACAGTTCCTTCTCACTCCTTTCCCTGCTGATCTTGAACGTTGAGACTGTCAAATGAGAAATACAAAGGCTCTTGATTAGGTGGTCTTGCTCTAAAGTTGTCAACATCTAATTATCTCTTTATGAAAATTAAACACTTCACATTTCTATGTGATCTCTGGCTGAGTCTTCTGAAACAGTATGAAAATGATATTGTAAAAATAGGAAAGGGTAAGAAATAGCAAAATAACATTGGAGAACGAAAAGTGATTCTGTACAAAACTGGCCAGTGTGTTTATGTACTCAGTTAAAATTATTTTTTTTAAAGAATAACTTTAAAAATTTGAAGGCTGCCAGGCATGGTGATATACATCTGTAACCCTAGCACTCAGGATGCTGAGGCAGGAGAATGATGAATGCAACTGTTTGACTCAGGCCTGGGATAAATAGTGAGTTCAACGCTAACTTGAGCTACACAGTGAGGCATGTCTCAAGGCTGAGAGGGGATGGAGGGAGAAATAATCTGAAGATGGGAACAATCAAATGGTTAAAGATCGTGAAATACTAATGTCAGTTTACTACAATCCAGTTGAAACTAGTTTCTGTGCAACCAGGTGTTAACTAAGGTCTGAGTCTTTGTGTGACGTAGATAAAGAAAGCATAGTACTGTTTATATACATTTGAAAGGTGAGGGCATTACTTCAAAGAGCCATGTTGGATCCAAATGAGATTATCAAGGACAACAGTCCAACTCTTTTTCATGAAGCCACATCTATACAAGGAAGCACCTGCAAATGCCTAACTTCAACCCCAAACTAGGGACATTCTCACTGGAAGCCAAGTGGTGTCAACAGAGAGATCAAGGGTGAAAATGGCTATGAGTTTCATATGTGTGTGTTAATTTCCTGATGGTCAGAAACCACCCTTGCGGTTCAGTGTAGATACAGAGGAAATCTCAAATGATCTCATTCCTTGAGGAACATATCCTGTTGCCATCGCTGGAAAGAGAGGGATCTATGCCATACACGATGTTAGAAAATAATTGCATCCATTCTATAATGCAGAACAATGATTCTGCCATTGGCATTGTAATTTTCTAAAGCCTGAGAACAATGAAGAGATGAAAGGATGGTTCAGAATTAGCTTAATAGAACTTTCCAATGGCAGAAAGTTTGCAATTCATAAGTTTCTTTTGCATGCATGAAAACGAACATCATAATAAATAAAAGAACCAGTGAACTCCTACTAGAATATTATGAAATAATGAAACACGTAAGATATCATAGAGAGCTCACATACCCTAGATACATACTTCCTGTAAGAAGTTTCTAGTACCATGTACAACCCCTCCAGTATTTAGCCAATCATACACTACAGTGTTCCAATTACCTGTGTCTGTAGCACTACTGATGGGATCTCATGGGAGAAAATCAACTACTCAGGACATGTCTACATATATTTTTGGATACCAAGCCTTGAATGAGATGCTGATGAGACTGACTTGTTTTCAGAAGACCTTAATTTTGAATTAATTGATCAGTAGAAAATATATTCTTCAAGAAGTAGACAGAGGTTTAAGCCAAATGAATGATATATGTGTAATAGAATAAGAAAAGGCTACAGTCACTTTAATGTTGGAAGTTTTAATGACTATTATTATAGTACAGTTGTTAATTGTATTATACAATGTCATTAATGCGTATGCTCATACAAGATACTCTATGAAAAGTTGTTACCAATGGAGAAATATTGCCTCAAATGCAGAGAACTGTGATTCCCAAATATGATCATTGTTTTGATGTTTAGGTGATCAATACTGAGTTAACCCAGTACAATTACTGTTTCATGCTGAGTAGTACTGTAGCCAATTGCTGTTATTTGTTATTCTGCTTACTCTGCAATTGGAAGCAACCTGTCTGTTGCCCTCTTGAGAGGCTTCTCCAAACTTACAATGTGTACCTTAGGAAGGTAAAACATAAAATTCAAGAGAAACAGCACTGTCTTAGCTTCTTCTCATCATTTTAAAAAGTTTTGACAAAAGCAACTTCCTGGAGAAATGGTTTATTTGGCGTCACAGTTTAAGAACTAAGTACATCACAGAGGGAAAGTTAAAGCTGCAGGAACTTGAAGGGGCTGGTCACAATGCACTCATAATGAGAAAATGAAAAGCTGTGAATGCAAGCTGCTACTCAGTCCCTTTCTCCAATTATACCTCATGTGTTCCACAGTTGGTGGCTCATGTCACCTTAATTAATGCAATGCCCACAGGCATGCACAGGAGCCTGGACCTCACTTGATTACAGATTCTATCAAGTTGATAATACATACCACTACAATCATCTTGAAATTTAAGAAAAAAACAATAACGCAGATTACTGCAAAATAAATGGTTCAGGTTAGGGAAGCCATTTCATAACCATTTCATCAGAGAAGACTGATAAATAGATAATATCTTGGAATCTTCCCAGAATGATCTTGCTCTTTCCAATATTCCTTATACTTTTTTTTCTACCTCAGACCAATGTTACCTTTAAAAAGTAATATAATTCTTAGGGTCTGTATCCATGGTTCAGTCCAAATATATCAGGGTGTACCTCACACCAATGTTCCACATAAGGATTTTATCTGTAAACAGACTCATCTTCATCTACCTTAAGGAGGATGATACTTGATATCAAGCAAGACTGTTAGAGACAGGATAGCATGGCTGCCAACATAGGGGAGAAAGTTATTCTTAGTGCCATATTCCTGGCCAATGGCATGTTTGCATAAAGATAAATCAACTCTTCCCTCTTCGTACATGTAGCCAGGGTAGCTCTTGAGTGAAAAATTTCTTCTAGATTTTGCTCCTGTAAATTAGCCCATGGAAATAAAAGTTACTATTTATCTAAAAGTAAAACCCTTAGTGTTCCTGTTACATCGCCACTAACTATTAGGTACCCATGGGAGTTCTCAGACTGAAACTACATCTGCCCAAAGATCTCTCCTTTGTGTTTCTTCATGCTCCTGTATCCATGTAAGTTCTTCCTATTACAATATATCAGAAGCATTTCCATAGACTTATATGACAATACATTCTACTGTGAACTTGTCAACTGAGAAGCTGATAATTTAATAATTGCTAATATGGGTTTCAAAATTGTCTCTATTTTATAACCCAACATAGGAAAGCTCTCATTATTTTCCAATTGTGTTTTATTCTAACCCATTTATATTTAATAATACTTATGGAATATGTATACACTTCTAGTCTAGGACTGATATAGGCCAGCATCCTGGTACAGTACAACAGAGTTACAAAAGAGAAACACTGTCCCAGAAAAATCAGAGAAGGAAGGAAGAGGAGGACGAGGACGAGAAGTTGTTGTTGTTGTTCAAGTCATCCTTCAAATGGAATCAAAGAGTTCAAGGGCAGTCTAAATAAATAAATAAACAAAATAAAGCTGATAATTTGAAGTTTATGTATGACCTTTAATCATTAAGTCAAAAGCACTAACAAAAGGGTTAATGCATTTAATATGTGTAGCAGTTTTTGCTAATCCTCCCGTAAAGGGGATAGCATTGCATGGCCATTTTAAATAAACTAAGTGTTAGCCTCCATCCAAATCCAAATGTCATCCATTTGGCAAGAGGCACATGAAGATGCAGAAGAGTGGCTTTTAACCCAGTGTACATAATCTCTAGCTAACCCTTTAAGGAAACCATATGTATTTAAGGTGTAAGCCCCAATTAAAAGTATCTGCTTTTTTTTCCCTTAGGTTGGCATGCCACAACACATGCATGGAGATCAAAAGACAACTTGAGGAAGATGGTTCTCTTCTTCTACCACATGGGTTCCTGGGATTGAACTCAACTCTGATATCTGCTAAGCAGTCTCCCCAGCCCACAAGCCAGTGCAGTGATTCCAGTGTGCGACTGGAGTGGGGATCTCCCTGTTAAACACTGTAGTTCCCTCTGCTGACCCAGTGCTAGTAAGAACAAGTCACTGTTCACTCACTAAAGGAGCTGATTCTTTGTTCGTCATCAAGCCACTAGGTCCTCTAATCCTATGTCCTGCTCAGCTTATCGACTATATGACTGCAGGAGATGCTTCCCAAATGCAAATCTGATCATTGCACATGATCGCATAGACTCTCAAACAGATTCTTATTGCTTACAGGACAGTAGTCTCCAATCACCTAAGTGTGATATAGAAAAGAAAGGCATCCCTAGAGACTAATTAGAGCTACATTCAGACTCTGCCTCTCTCCAGGGGGTGGAACTGAGGGAAGCCACGTCTAGCTGAGCTTCGATTTCCTCAGCTGCAAACTAACTTATGAAATAATAAATGTGAGTTTCTGGGCACAGATCCAGGCACACAGTGTCGAATAATTAAGAATGGGTATGTTAATAGTCAATCGGCCCCTGTCTGCTACCTACTTCTCCCTCTCACTCCTGCCTCTCCTCCTTGCCCACTAAAATACAGCCTCACGGAACTGTATTTACACCCACCATCCAGCCATTTTGTGACTTCATACCTATGTAAGGCTGTATCTGACAGTCCCCATCTCCCTAGGAGTCCTGCTTAACATTAGAGCCAGATCTAAGCACCACTTCTGCGAAGGTGATTCTATCCATTCCTGTGCTTAGAAATACCTCTTTATACTGCACAGTACATAGAGTAGATACCTCTATATACTCCGCATATAACATAATGCAACTAATTTCTTCTCGTCACTTGATTATGAACTGTTTTACTAGGTAAGTTTCCAGTGTCTTTGTAGCTACAGTAAGAAGAATAGTGTTTGGTACTTGTTTGGTTCACCGCACTATTCGCTGCATAACTGCATAGCTGAGAATCATCAGTGAATTAAAGATAGAGGGGAATAATTTGAGAAGTTTTAGAGAAACTTAGGGAACAGACACTTCTGCAGAGGTTTTGGTGTTGTCTGGGTGGCAATATTGGCTTATAAAGGCTTCTCTTTTATAAAAGAGTTGCTCTCTCTTGTAGTACAATTATGTTATTTTGGAGCCCAAAATCTTGAAAACAGTAAGAGATTTCATCTTAGCTCTACTGTGTGCCAGCTGATTGTAGGTAAATTATTTAACCTCTCCGGAACTAAATGGCATCTTCTATGAGATGGGAAAACAATGGGACCCTGTATATGGCCCTACTGTGAGGAATGAATGGCGTCATATACATAAAGTATTTAATGTTGTAAGTCCTCCTTTCACACAAGTTGTTCTAATTACCATTATTGCAAAAAAAAGTTGTTTCACATGATCAAACTTGTTTGATTCTCTTGACCAGGTGACTTAAGAAAAAAAGGGGAGGGGGCATTAGTTCACATGAATGCAAAGCTATCTCATAGGTATTTAATGTGTAGTTTCTATGCCAAGTGCCTGAAATTACTTAATTTAGATGCCTAAACTAAAATGACTTGGGTTTATACAAATACAGATAAAAATATCACTTGTGGGTAGTTAGAACACTTCTCTTCCAGCTGATGCTTGGTTCTATTCTCTGCCTCTAAAGAGACATCCTGTCCCATCTCAGTAGTTACCATGGTAATCATGTATTTTTGTCAAGAGATGAAGTAGCAGTATCTTCAATTGTTACTACTAATATTCCTGGATTATCCTGATGAGGAAAAACATGGCATTCTGTCTCTCTGTGGCACAGATAATATTTGACATATCATGTAATTTAACTTAAAAAAATTACTTCCCCCCTTCCAAACATCACCACCAATAATATGTATGTGGGTGTGTGTGTGTATTCTTAGGAAATTAGCAACTTCTGTTTAGTCCCTGTTGAGACAAAGTAGCCAAGGTTCTGAACTATAGATCCTATGATCTATATACGTATAGATTCTATAGTTCTTATATACTTAGTATATAAGATATAATTATATACTTATATATACTTATATACTAAGATCTTATAGATCCTATATACTTAGATCATATCTAAGTAAGTTATGTAATTAGCACTCATACTTTCTGCTATTACTTGTTAAGCAATATTCCCTAAGCCTAAGCAGTATCAGAAGCAGTTACACAACTTAATCCACATACAGAGTCTCTAATCACAAGTAAGCCAGCATTTATGAGGAAAATTCAGAATCTATGTATTTTTTTCTCTTTTAAAACATTTGTTTTATTTTTTAGTTATATCTTTTCAAGGATCACATACACATGGTACAAGTGCCCACTGAGGCTGAATGCTTTGATCTCCTGACCCTGAGGTTATAGACAACTGTGAGCCACCCAGTGTGGGTCCTGGGAATCAAACTTATGTCCATTGCAAGAATAGTACATACTCTTAACTGCTGAGCAATGCATCTCTGCAGCCTTCATAATCTATAGGTTTAAAAATCCTTCAGAGCTAAGAATAGTGACTCACACCTATCATCCAGCTCTCTGGGAGGCTGAGACAAGAGGATTCCTACACGTTCCAAAGGCAATATGGACGACAAAGTCTTAATGATTTAAAAATACCATCAACAGCTATACTGATAATCAGAGAAGTTGTTATTTTCTAACAGAGTTTAATGTATAGTTTATATACAGCATATGCCCAGTACACATATACTAAGCTAATCTGCTGTATAGAAATATGAAATACATCATTAAGGTTAGAGCTACCATTCATTTTGCTTCTGAAACACATCACATTATTAGTTATTTTGTAACTAACATAATCAGTTATTTTGTAGTCAAATGTAAACTGTGCTTATGATGTATAAATCTAGATGCTTCTTTCTTGATCTAGAAAAGATACCCAGACTACTTTGTGCAAAGCATCATGCTGGGAATAGGAACTAGACATGGGAAATAAAGAGTTGAGTTGTTTGTGTTAGGTTCAAACCAGACCCCACCCCAATTGTCAGTGCTAATGAAAATGTCCTAAACAAAATGGCTTTGGCCAGGTAAGCAGAAGGATTATTACTGGGTGAAAAAATACCAAAAGTCTAGTTTACGTTAAACCACCAGGAACCTCCCTTAATCCTGCCCCATAGATCTACTCCCTCAGGCAAGGGCATCTACTCCTCTGTTAAATCCAAATAGCTTACATCAGCTCCAAGACCCCAGCCTGCTGATTGTCAAATAAAATCCACTTGCCTTCCCACCATTTTGCTTTTCTCTTTGCCCCCTGCTCAGAGAGAGAGAGCCTCAGCAGTTTGATCCCCAATAACCTTTTTTTCTACCCATGGAGTGGTCCAGTTCGGTGGTTTCACGGCACCCCCGCTTACAGTGTGTACTCTCTAAGATTTAGCCAATGCGAAGCACAGTTGTACACACCACCCAGCTACTCAGAAAGCTGAGGCAGGAGGGTCATGTGTTCAGAGTCTGAGTAATATAACCTGACCTTTTACCAAAAAGAAGAAGGAAAAAAAAAGGTTTACTATTACTTCATAGAAAAGCAGGATATAAATGCTAATAACAAGAGGCTTATTACAATCCTACAATAAAAGTGGAGAAATGCAGACTGTATGATCGAGTGTTTATGTTTAGACTGGGTGGAGTCACTTTAATTCTCATCCCAGACACCTCTGGGTAAAAGAAAAGCTGGAGAAAATAGATGCTCTTACTAACACAGCATGTTTCCTCTTCCTTGTTGGCAGGGAGCATTTGAACACACTGCTATTGACCCTTGTCACATCTTTATTTACTTCCATGATCTCCCTACTTTTCTAATGTATGGAATAGGAAGTTTAGTCCTTTATATTCCATAAACTTGAATATTAAAACCAAATCACTCAGCCTGGATCAACAATGCCTTTAAATAGTAACATTTTTCCTCATAATAATAAAATAAATATAAACAGTTAGATGGTTGGGAAATCCAGGAGGCTGTTCAGGCTCTTTTTATGGAGGAGTCTTAGGGCTAGAAAGAACACAAAACATTGTCCAAATCATCCTCCAAACTCATCAACACAGTCAGGACCGGAAGAAAATCTGTCTTTCTATACTCTTTCGGGTGTTTGTGAAATCACAGCACATGTTCCCTCTACATCAAAACATGTGCATACATACTTTGTGTAGCTGTCATGTAAGAGTGAGAAATGGGGAATGGTTTATATGACAATATATGAAGTTAATTTCCATGTAGTTAGGCAACATTTGCAACTGAGGTCTTAAGTTCAAATACCATGCTAGATGAAAACATGGATTTTATATGAAACCATCTCACATTTTAATTCTTCCCAGAAAATAAAATGCTTACCAGTATACTGGATGTAACTTCTTGGCTATTGGTCGAAGTACTCTTGTCTACAGACTAGCAACCATAACCGTTGTAATCCTTAAATTAATATATTTCACCATGTGCTCAGAACTCTAAGTGTGGAAGTCACTCCTATTTTTGTCACCATATATGTGTTAACTCAGTATGGACTTAACCGATTATACTTGCTGAAATGGATGTGGAGGTTCTAGAAATAACTTGTCTCAGTCTTCTGTTACAGTGCTGCTGCAAACAGTTTTCTTGCTTTGTTGTATTTAATTTTGAGAATAGATAATACATCTAAATACATAAAATTATTAAGGGATGCCTACAAATCTTCCAAGGATCTTCCTTTCCACATCAATAATATAATAACTGCAAATACTAAAAACATTTGACATGAGATGAAACACGAACCAAAGACCCAAAGAGCCAATCCTTGGGCCTTATTTCTGGACTTCTCATGCCCTTTGACCACATATTACTCAGTTTCTAAACTGGCTGTGTGGAAATCATCTCCCCATGAATCCTGACAAAACGTATGGCCTACAGTGAGAAGCCATGTGAAGAGAAGAAGCAGGGGGAGGGAGGGCTTGGGGGAAGGTGGAAGGGGAGGGATCAAATAATTCCCCTTGCATCTGGTAGTTCAGATCAACAGTTCATAATTATGCTGGAGCCCTGGTTATTTTATTGCCTAATCCCTGACTTCTTTCCCTCTTTCTATTTTACCTACGTCCTTCTTCATCCTGCCTCACATTTATCCTCCAGTTCAAAGAGACTGTCCAAGGGATAAAAAGTTCCTGTGAAAGCGCCTTTGTAATCCCCACCTCTATTCTGGAAAGCTTTGAACAAATATTTACAGCCGATTAAGGGGGCATATTTTCACAGTGGGAGTGAAGAGATTTTCCAAGCAGACTGCTATGACCACAATGTCCCAATGCCTTGAGGAGCCAAGAAATGATGATATTTCTGGCCTTTTGCCTTAGACTGGATGAAAATAACCAGCAGGAGCCTGAGTGACCCCCCCACCCCCACTCCTGCCCAAGCAACTGAAATCTCTTGCTCTGGGCTTGAATTCACTGTGTGTTGCTATTGTCAGGAATATGCGCAGCCACAAAACACAGGCACCAATTCAGAAAGCTTACCCTGAGTGTGGCATCCTTCCATGATTCCTAAAGTCTTTGCCGACATGGGCAGACGATGAAACAGAAAGCCAAGCCAGATCTGACTGTGTGTGTCTGGCAAGGGTAGGGATCTGACAACCAAAGAGAATTGCCCAATTTTTTGTAATAAGCAGGGGTATAGTGATGTTAGCCCAACTAATATCCATAGTTCTGAGTACATCTGAACAGTATTTGCATGAGTCTAACAGGACACAGTTTATCAAAATTACCCCACAGAGCTTTGGCAAGCACATTGTGGTCAATGAAGGTGTCATGTGACAAGGTCTTTGATGGTCTCTGTCAAGTTTTTGTGCAGAAAAGTATCAGAAATAATGCTTTCCATGGCATACTTAGACAAAGTGGTGCACGTAGAAGAAATTACCATTAAAATCTACCAATTGGCGAAGTTGTTGACTAAGCTTTTGAAGATCATTTTGTCTCCTTTAATGCATACAGTAGGGGCCAGTGAGGTGTGCCTCAGTGGGTAAAGATGCCTGCCACCAAACCTGACCACCTGAGTTAGAGCCTTAGAATTTAAATGGTGGAAAGAAAAGAACTCCCACTTAGAAGTTGTCCTCTAACCTCCAAATTGGAGCTGAGTCACATGTGTGGCAGCCCACACACGATAATAGATAGATAGATAGATAGATAGATAGATAGATAGATAGATAGATAGATAGATAAAATTAAACATATCCAATGAAATTATCATGACTTAATGCTACAGTATCTCAAGCTATTTTGATCAGACACACATACACATGTGTGTACACATATACATTTATATGTGATCAGACAGAAAATACTAATACATAATGGACATGTTAGTACAGGATGGTAAAATTCTAATATCACTAAAAAACAGTTTTTTTTTTCTCCCCACCAACTTAGTCATTCTCCCTATGATTTGATTGCCATTAATTATTTTAACGTTTGCTTCTTTCATAACTTCAAAAGCACTTAGGTCCCCCTGGCATTGAATTCTCACAGAACCTGAGTTCGATTAAATTTATGGGTTTTTCATCCTTTCTTTCTGTCAACCCACAATGACATCTGCCATCTGTCCCCTCCTCCTGCATTTCCTACAGACACCCTGCTCTCTTCCGCATCACTTAGTGACTATAATAATCAGTAAGGCTAGAAGAATAACATCTGCTGGACACTGGGTTAAACCCTTTTCATAAGTTATCTTAATAAAGGCTGATAGCATCCCCATGAGGTAGATACTACTACCATTTCATTCCATGAATCTATACCTGATTGTCTACGATCATGAAGAATAAGATATGGAGGCCACACCTATGCTTAGCCTTCCCTGGACCCTTACCTATCTCCTAAATGGAGATGAGGAAATTATTTTATTATTTGTTTGATTATTTGTGTGCAGTGTGTGTGTGTGTGTTTGTCTGTTGTATGTGTATGTGTGTATGGTGTGTGGTATGTGTGTATATGTGTGGTGTATGTGTGGTATATGTGTGGTGTATGTGTGTGTGTGTGTATGTTTTGTGTGTGTGTGTAGTATATGAATATATGTATGGTGTATGTGTATGTATATGTGTGTTGTGTGTGTGTGTGTGTTTGTGTATGTGTATATGTGTGTTGTGTGTGCATACACACATATGTTATAAGTGGCATATTTGTGGCATAAGCATATGTGTCTGCCCACCTGTGTACACATGTGCAGAGGCCAGAAAATGGTGTTTGGTGTCTTCCTCTATTGCATTTGTGTGTGGTGTGTGTGTGTGTGTGTGTATGTGTGTTTGTGCATACACACATATAAGTGGCATATTTGTGGCATAAGCATATGTGTCTTCCCACCTGTGTACACATGTGCAGAGGCCAGAAAATGGTGTTTGGTGTCTTCCTTTATTGTACTCTGACTTACTCCCTTGAGATGGGGCTTTCTCATTGAACCTAAAGCTCACTGTCTAGGCGAGGCTATCTGACTGTCCAGTTACCTGGCTGTCCAATGGGCTCTTAGAATCTGTCTCCTTCCATCAACACTGGGATTCCCATCTTTTATATAGTTGTTAGGGATTTCTCGGACCCTGCTTGAACATCCAACAAGCTTACTCATTGGCTATATCCCTAGCCCTGTGAAATGGTTTTAAAGTGACTTTCTCTAATATTCTTTCTTTCAAGATTGCATATTGTTTAACATGAATCACAGATAGTACTTGTTTGGGGCTAGAACATACACACACACATACAAACACACACACACAATGTCCTAGTTTATATCATCTGTGGTAACTATATCCTAAAGTTGATTTTAAGATAGAACTCTGCACAGAGAAACTGAAACTGCAAACACACTAAGAACTCTTTGGCATGTAAGTGGCAAGTTGTGTTTTATTTTCATGCAAACAAAATTAAGTGTCAGTTGATCACTTCTTCAGACAGAAACATACTCGGGTAGGAAAAACATTTCCAAGGTGTGTTTGCCTTGGTGCACTTATCCTTACTACCACAAGAATTGTTCTTAGGAAGAGAGGCTACCCTTCTCCCAGCCCCCACACAGCTGCTCATTTTCTTTTATTTTGTAATCAGGTCTAATCCTAGGTTCATGTCTCGCAATTTGCTATAATGGAACAGATAAGCATGCTTAATTCCTTGAACAATTCAATTTAAATTAAAGTAGCCAGCAAGAGAGCCCACTTTGCAGAGTGCTTTTCAACATACATTATCTCATTTAGCTGTCAAATATTAATTAAGAATAAGTGATTGACAGAACACATTGGACCTGTATTTAAAGTACAGATCCCCTGATATTTCAGCAGACAGAAATTATTGCAAAGGAAAAATTGCAACATGTATGCGAACCGGGAACAGATTGTGAGTGTTGGTTGTGGCTGCCTTCTGTCATGTCAGAGCTTTCATTTGCCTTTCCTCCCAGTACACAAGCAGGGAAGTTCATCTGAAATCACCATCCTACTGTGTAAAAGCATTCCATGTCTGAACTTTCAGTCCTTAGCCCTGTATTCATTTATGTTTTGTTTAGTAATATATAATAATGGATCCCAAAGTAAGTGTGCCTTTCACCCCATCTCAAGTGATTCCTGTACTGGGAATATCTTAGCTATTGGTTATAATATAATACTTACTGGGTTCCAAAATATTGCTGGGCATTCTTGTTTAGTCCCTCCTGCTTCAGGCCATTTTTCTTTCATTTTTAATTTGTTTTGATTATGTTTGACATAGAACAGTTTTTATCTTAGTTAGCTTCAAGAAGTGGTACCTACTTCAATTCTCTATATTCCTCCTGACACCCTTACTGGGTTTAAACACCCTTCTGCGTTTAAATCCAACCGACAACAGCCATTACTGTACTGAGAACTTTAAGTAGATCATACATTCAGCCACTATAACCATTTTAAAAAGAAGGGCAGTTTATCGCCATCAGCCAAAAGCACAAGATGCTGAAGGTAGGAAGTAAAGTGAATTAATATGATAGTGTTCATTTTCCAATCTAGTCCAGCAAACCAATCCACTTACTTTTCTCCCTCTTCAATGCAGGGAGTTGAACTCAGGGTCTTTGCATGCTGAGTAAGTACTTAGCTAAGTAAGTACTTAGCATATTCACTCACATTCCCAGCACCAAATTGAACTCCTTCATCCCATTTTCATAGACAATAAATGAGGTCAACATTTATAATCATATAATTGGTAAAGGTACTGGGAGCCAAAGAGCACATCAGTCAATTTATGTTTTGTTAATGCTGCGTAACAAACCAGTAGTGTACAATTATTTTTATTCACATACTTCCCTGTTGGTTCACACCTAACTGATTGAGACTTAGCTTGGCTGGACTTATTTACAAGCTTCAGATTGGACCTCAACCTCCATTCTTTCAGCCCATATTTCTTGACCATGGGTTGCCACCCTTGTTGAGTTATCTAAAGACATTACCAAACATGAAAGATGAGCAAGTAGAAACAAACATTATCCCTTGAAGTTTAGACTTGGACTGTCACTCTTGCCTGCATTCTATGCTAAAACTATATAGTCAAACTTACTATCACCAAGCTGCAGGAACAACCTCTGTCTCCAATTGGAAAAAAAAAGCATTTATGTGACCAAAAGTATTACCTCAGGGAGCAAGGAAGAATGGGAACAGCTTATACAATCTACCCCGAGGAGGAAAACAGTTGAGAGATGAGCTTTCTTTTGACCTTGTGAACATTTGTACAGAAGAAGAAAGAGGAAGGACACTTGAACTCTGTTGAGCAGAGAGCAAAATATAATGTGCCATCCCTAATTCCCTTGTTTAAAGATTAAAAGATCTACAAGGCCTCCGGCACTGTCAGCCAGTAATTTTCGGGCTAGGGAGATGAAGAAATACTGTGTGTAGTAGGCTTTTGAGACAGAATTATGATATTTGTGAGAGTGAAAAATTATAAGAATTGCAAATATATGGGAATTTCAAGACTCACAGAGCCATAGTCTGAGGAGTACTTTGAATGATTGCTGACCACTTCAGACAATTGCAGAACTGCATATTGTGAATCAGAAAAGGACTCATAAGATCCTTGTTTCTAAATAGCCTTACAACACTTGAACATGCTTGAAAAATGCAGACTAGATTTTGAGCATTTCTCAGAACCATCCTTTCTAATCCCACTTTGTAAAGGTCTGCGTTTCACATCCTTGTCATTTACTGCATCCCATGTCCCCACACTATGCCTGGGTGAGCTAGTGATGGGGATGAAAAACCTACAAGCACTCTTCTTACAATAATCAACCACTGCTGTGCAGGGCCCCATTTTCCATGACCCTTTGATTAACTTCTTGCCATCTTGAAATTTTAATAATGCAAACAACATTGTATTTTCTTTTCACATTGTGCTCTACAAATTATGTAGCCAATCCTTCATATATATATATATTAAATACATACATATATATATATATATATATATATATGTATGTATTTAATTTTGTTTGTATGGGTGTTTTGCCTGCTCATATGTTTACGCAGTAATTGAGTGTCTGGTGACTGCAAAGGCCAGACAAGGACATCAGAGTCCTTGAAATTGGAGTTACAGATGGTTGTTAGCTGCCATGTGGATGCTGGGAATCAAGCTGGGATGTAACTTGTAACTGAGTACTCCTATTCTCTTTCGTCCCAATGGCTACTGTGACAGATTCCTAACTTGTAACTGATTCTTAACATGTAACAGATTCCCACTGTGCCTTTTCACTCTCTAAATCTGAAAAGAGAAAAGAAAAATAAAAAGAATCCGTTGCCACTTTTGCAGGCGGCCTTTAAAGATAGAAAGAGAAAGATTCACTGCCCTTTTTGGATGTCCTTATCTGTCTGAAGCTTGGAAAACAGGAGCTCCTAAGAAACTGAGTTATCATCTCTTAAACCATCCCACCCACAATACCATCCCACCAACTTTCAACTGTCAACCCGTCAGCCACTGCCTCCTTTATATCACACGCTGTTCCCAGGAGTCCAAGCAGCATCCATTCATAAGGAAGGCTGTACAGCACAGAAAACTTCTTGGTAAGGTGTCCTGCTGCACTGGGATCCTCTGGAAGAGCAGCCAGTGCTCTTAACCACTAAGCCATCTCTCCAGCTCCTTATACAGCCAATGTTAATCTTAACTCATGTCTAGGATTGTTTACCCCTGGGTGAGCATCTCACCTCCTAACACCTGCTTCAGGCCATACCATTGAGGCGTGACAACTCACTTAGATTTGCCTCCCACTTACCCTGTTCTTTATGTCTCCTTAACTTCACTGTTACCCAGTTGCAGTGGCACACTTGTCTCAGTATGCTATCTAGATGAGACTCTCACTGATGCATTACTTTTTCTTCTAAGGAAGAGGGATTTTGACCATGACTTTCAGTCTGCTTCCTTTACCTGATTTTTGATTCCGCCCCACTGATTCCATCTTTTCTTCTTGACACTATGCAAATCATTTTGATCCGTCATCTACTTTGAGGCCAGCCATGCAAAGCAAACTGAGGAGTCACTTGGTAGATCACAGTGCTTCTGAAGGGCATGGTGCTGTTGGCCCCTAATATAAGTTGAATGTTTTGCTTTGAGTTAACATTGCTCTTATCTTTCAACTCTTCTTATGATACATGAGCTGGACTGATCTATCATGCTTATAGTTTGATGTGGTTGACTCATCTTTTAAAAGCTCTGTCACTTAAGGTGTGGTGACACACTCCTTTAACCCCAGCACTCAGGATCCACAGGTAGGTGGATCTCTGTGCATTAAAAGTAACCCTGGTTTAAATAGCAAGTTCCAGGCCAGCCCTGGCTACATATAGAGACCTTATTTAAAAAAAATAAAAAAAAGATAATTTGCATTGCATTGAAGAGTTTATCTTCTTCATAAGTGTGTTTCTTCATTTAAAAAAATATAGAAGATAAAAGATTCTGAACCTATTTAATTTGGGCTTTTAAACTCTGTCAAATATTGAAATGTTTTGTAGTTGTCTTTCATTTTGTTCTTATTTGCAAAAGTAACATTTGTTCCAAGTAGAAATTTAAAAAAAAATATTTTTCAAACTACAAGAAAGAAAATAAGTGTCTTCTATAATGCTGCATATTGAAAGATACTCGGGAGAACATAAAGCACACCCTTTCTCGTCCTTTACTGTGGGCCTGCTTCAGCATTAGCCTACTGCAGGTGCTATGTTATAACTCACTCCTTTTCTTCTCAATTTTGTATCAAGAGTATTTTCCCGCCTTATGGGCTCATTAGAATGTAAGTAACCCTCATCTCCTCGTGATACCATTGTACAGTTCTGCCAAAAGTCGTCGATGCAGGAGGAAGGAATTAAAGTGGTCCATTCTGTAGTTGTATTGCTGAACTTCCATGCTATCTACAACATTAAATCCACAACCATGGGCAGGTCAGAACTGTGTGATCACAGTCAAGGTTTAGTGTGGACAGTCCTACTTGATTGTCATAAATTGGGCTGGTCTGTATCGTGTTTATGCCTTTCAGTAGATGGAGTTTGCTAAGGGCTTTACTTTTAAAATAAAGTACTGTATCAGGAGGAAGTTTATCCACTGTAATGAGGCTACAAAATCATGAGAAATAACATCTGATCCTATTGAAAGTAAACTTTTGAGCCTGTAAGAGCACAAAGAGTCCAGGAACATTCAGATGCCCTGAGATTTTATTTCTTTATCAATTGTGACTGGTTTGACACATTTGTTAACTAAGTTTCTTTTTCCCCTTTAAGCTTTTCATCTTCAAAGATTTCACAGGATCTGATCATTTGTTCTGGCACAGGTTTCTCTGTCAGTAAAAATATGTTCATTCAAGAATATTTTAGAAGTGTCTGAATCCATTAGGAGCACAGTGACTATTTCTCATATGGACTGCTGAGGATGGTAATCTTTATTTGGAAGAGACCTCCTATGATTATTGGTGTAGAAACACAAATAAATACTTGCCTATGGATATTAATTCGCCCTCCCTCTCCTTCTGCTGTTCTCCCTTCTTCTTCCCCCTCCTCTACCCCTATCTGGGGCACACACTGCCTCTCAACGATTATACATTGTGTTTATGTCACTTAATAAAAGTGAGAAGCAGCTTAGCTTGCTTTGCCCCACCCATACTCCAAAAGCTGTTAATCTTTGATTGCTTATTATATATATTTTTGTTTTGGTTGGTTTTGTTTTTACCAACTTTACACTGGTCTTCTGATTTGATTCTTTCAGAGAAAGGGAGGGTACAAGTGGTCTCGACAGGCTGTTGGGCGTGAATAACTTGCAGAGTTCTGCAATCTTCAGGATAATCATAAAACAAATGAAAATGGCAGCTAAAATTCAAATTTGCTGGACACCGACATCTGTATCCCTGCTTCACCTGATCAAACTCGCTGATCAACAGGAGAAAAATGGAAACTGTGATATGAGTTCTCTAATCTTGGTACCGATCGTATTTTTCATAGTGTTCTTTTCTTCCACAATGTTTATATTCACTATATTATTTTACATAATGAGCTAACATTAAACTGCTCTCCTCACTGTCTCTAGGACATTATGTCAGACTTCCACACCTATTTAGCAAGTGCACATTCCAACAGATAGCTCTGGTCATCTTCACCCTAGGTTTGCTGTAAATGCATCGATTATTCACACTACATTTTCCAAGGTAACGTAGGCAACATATTTAGATTTTAACAGTCTGAATCATCCCTCAAAATGCCAATCAGAACATTTCTAGACCTTATTTTATAAAAATACGGTCTGGTATCTCATAGCACGGGTCAGCTTGATACATCTGTTTTCAGAATGCCCATACCTCTTGGATATTTGTCACTCGGGGGTTTGGTAGCTTCTCTATTCCCATTATGAAGTGGACAAAAAGAGTGAATAATTAAGTTCATTACATATTAAATGGTACATAAATTATGTGGTTTAAGTGAAATAATATACCCAGATAATAGATACTGATTAAGAACTGAAAATACTAGAAATCCTAGCTCTATTGTTTTCATGACATTTAGATCAGCTTATGAGCAAGAAGTGATCTCACTACCTTATAGCTATATTTTATTTCAGTCTTTCAGTACACTTCCCTGGACTAAGTGACAATTTTATTTATAAGATTTGTCTCTGACTCTGAACTATGTTTGAAAAGCAAACAAGCAAACTTAAACTCTTAATGGTTACCACTTTTTTTTCAGTGGAGAAAATATATATATATATATATATTATGTAGAAATATCGTGAAGCTTAATGGAAAACTCCCAGACATTTTAAGAACTGATGCTCAACATGCTCTTTGTTTCCAGCTGTGATTAAGAAGGAAATGATTAGGATGTTGGGGAGCAGAATGTGGATATCTCCTCCAGGTACTTCACTCTGAAGGCATGCACCATTCACCTCTAATTGGCCATATTTCTGACCCTCAGCAGTCTGCAGGGATCCTGGAGTGCCCGGCTTCTTAAAGCTTTTCACCTTTGCTGATTAAGGGCTATAAGGTAGGACTTGATTCAAAGGAAGGCGAACACTCCAGGAGTTACTTAGACGTTTTGATAGAGTCATGAAGGGAAAGTGGAGCATTCTGACAGCAGAGCTTACATTTTAGAGATGCATTCGATTGTGTTGATAAACTTCCAAGGCTTCTGTGGCAATAACTCAGATCTGACGTGGGCTACCAGTGTGAAAAGTTTTGATATAAATGTCACAGACTAACTTAAAGGATTGAACACACAGCAATGGCACAATTTCAAATCCCTATCAGTTTAATCAATCGAGTACTTAAACCGGTGCCCTGTATTCTTCAAATATTACAGGAGACAGAAGAAAATGTAAAAGTCCCTGATCACCACGTTCTCTCCTCTATTTGGTCTTTTCTGTTGGGTAGCTGCACCTTCCCACTAGGGACAGCCTTTTCATAGAATACTGTATGGTTAGTTCTGGGCTGCACATCAGCAGCCACAGGGAATTCTCCAAGTATTACTATTTTCCCACTTGGTTATTCTTCTGTTTCACGTCTGTAAAATGTCCCTGAGATCTCAGGGCAACAATAGTGACTCTTGGGCTACCAGGCTAACAGGAACAATGAAAAGTGGAGAAAAAGAAAATTATATCCCATAGCATGCATTTATGTGCAATTTCCTAATTCCTCTAACATCCCGTGTGCTAGTGATGCCTTACAGTGTAGTACATATTTATTAGCAAAATGTTTATAAACCTAAAATTAACAATACAGCAATAATGAGCATTAATATATAGTAGAATGCCAAGTCGGTGGAGAAATCTGAGTTATATTTAAGCATGTCCCATTACAGAACATAGCAACACGCATGTTCATAGACATATTCAACATGGGGAAAATGAACGACTGCTTCAAGTCTCCAACATTCCTTCTTCCCCAGGTTAAAAAAAAATAAACTTGACCCAAGGAAAAATAACATTAATATCATATGAAGAAAAACAAAGAGGAATTAGAGTGATTATTAACATATTAATTGATTCCCAGATGGAAAAGCAAAACAAACAATGACCTGCCAGTCTACCAATACACAGAGAGAGAGAGAGAGACAGACAGAGAGAGAGAGAGTGGAGACTTTTAAATAATTTAGAAGTATAAAATAATGTGGTAATAAGGAATACATTCCCATCTCTCTTGAGAAGGCTAATGACTTAAATAGTATTATACTATTGGGGATTTGAATTCTGAAATTATGAGGAACCCCGCCACCAATTTAAATGAGAATAGTATTTTCAGATGACAATGTAGATACTAATTGTAGTTGTTGCTAGCTTAATCACCTGAGAAATGTGGTTACATATATGTACACACACATGGGGGTCGGGGAGGAGTGTCTTGAACTCCTTGCTAACCTTGAGCAAAATCCATTGCAGTCATATGATTTCCATGGGAGATAAATCCCATTAACCTGTCCCAGAAGTCTTTGAATGGGGTGCTCCAGATGAGCACATGGCTGAGGTTGAGCATTGGTCTTCTTCCCCTGAACTGTGTTATCCCCAGCCACACTGGTCAGGAAATGAAGGAGGAGAAAGGGGGCGCTCTAGAGCAAGTGTCTAAAAGCAGTGGGAGCAGAAGGCAGCAGGTCAGTGGATTTCCTGAGTTTCACTTGAGGGCCTTAGACAGAAAAAAAAAAATTTTTGTATTGCATGGGAATCATCATATTGTCCTTTTATGTACTTACAGTCTATGCAAAACAAATGTGCCCATAGTTAAGCCACAATTTCAGCCATTGATAAAGTCATCTAAGTGCTAAAAAATATGCCTAACACAGGGCAACATTTCTGAGACTTTTGCTCATTTCTATAGAGAGTAAGTCCTTTTTATTTCCTTTTATTTTCTATTAATATATACTGTTTTCTAAAGACTAGCTTGTGTATGAAAAAGTGTACTCCTCAAGGTGTTATATCCCTTGAGGTGTTTTATCTTGGAGACACATAATTTTCTCTGCTATAGTGAGCTATTCCTCCGGCATTACTGAATCTATCCTTAGTGTGGGGCACAAACATGAATGAAGATGCCCCTGCCCTGAGGAGCTCCAGGGTGAGGTGGGGACCAGTCCCCTTCAGTCAGTGTGAGAAAGTAAGATTAGTCCCATGATATGAGAATGTTTTGTGGGGACACCAGGAAAACATGTAAGGGCTAGCCCGGAAAAGTCCTGGGGAATCATTCCGAAGGCCAATAGGATGCTTATTCGGAAAATGAAAGAAACCTTCCAGAAGACACCGGTCAGGAAATCCCTGGCATAATATGTGTTCATTCTTCTCTACTTGAGGGTTTAGAGCTGTGTTAAGTGCACTTGAGGATATCTTTTAGCCATCCTAGAGCTCTTGTGACTCCTTTATAATTATTTGCTTCTCCACATCCCTTCTAGCTAGTCCTTTCCTAACACCGACAGAATTACTCTCTGTGGTATTTCTAAACTCAGTGCCTGGCACAGAGCAGTATTTCACAGAATGCTAAATAAAATCACGGATGTTTGGGATACGGTTACATGACACACATGGGGGGACATTATCATCCTGGTCTAGCGGCGATGGGATTTACTTGCTGGGAGGGAGTCACGGGTGTATGTAGTAGAGTGATGCTGTGCTTCTGGTGGCAGAGAGTGGCTGGAATAGGGAGTGATGACAGCTAGGATACAAGACTGTGACCTCTCTCTCAAGTGGACAAAGGTTGGTGTGAACCAATAGGCAGCCTGGCTAAGAACTGGAGAGAAAAGAAAGAGTAGATAGTAGCAGCCTATGAGGTATCTCACTTTGTCACAAGTTGGCATCTGAATCTAGGTCAGTGATTCCCAAAACATGGAGTGGAGGCACAAGAAGGCCACAAATAGGAAATCCAGAAGTGAGAGTGGGCAGAAGGTCCTGCCTGAGCAGAGTCTGTGATCAGCCATCTGCCCAATGCTCCTTCCTGAGAGGAGGGAAGAAGAGGGGAAATCCAAAGAGACTTTGTTTCAGGTTACAGGGTGAGTGCTGATACATTGACAGCTTAGGGAATGGCAAGGAGAAATGCAACATTCTAGACCAAGGGGAAAAGAAAGACAGGGAGGAGCAGGTGGCATGCAGATGAATCTTACTGGCTCTCACTTGAGGACCTCAGAGGAAAGCAATTTTTGTGCTGTGTGGGAATCACCATATCGTCCTTCTATGCAGATTCTAATGAGCAAGTTATGCTTTGATCTGTGTCCTTGATTCTTAGCCGGTTCTGTCTATTTATACTAGGATTGTTTCAGAATTGGATCTGGGAGTCTGATGCAGTAAGTAGGTTAAGTATGTCAAAGTTGGTGAGGTAAAATAAATATCTTAGGGCACATGGATTAAATGGTTAAATACATTTAAAAATTATTTTACCTTTATTTACCTATATTTGTCTATGTATTTATTGTGTGTGTGTGCATGTGTGTGTGTGTGTTTGCATGTGTAAATGTGTGGGTGTATACGTGCCACTGTGTACCTATAGAGGTCAGAAGACCATTTGCAAGAGTCAGTTGGTTCTCTCCTTCTGCAAAGTGGGTCCCTTGGATCCACTTGGGTCATTAGACTTGGAAGAAAGCACCTTTACCCACAAACCATCTTACCAAGCCATTTATGAAATGAATATTACTAATGATGATAGAAGATAATAGGTTTTATTATGACATTCTTACATCTATAAATATCATTACTGTTTCTAACATTCTTTCAATGGTTTTTCAGCTTTCAAATCACGTATATATGTGTGTGTATTATATATATTTAAGTCTAGATCCCAAGTTAGAAAGAGAATGTGAGCATTTTGCCTTTCTTTCATAATTTCTCTGTCTTTTTTCCTCTGCCTCTCTTCCTTTAGATCTGTTTCTCAAAGCCCCCTTTAAGCAAACCCTATCTCTAGTAACAAATATTTTCTGCAGTTTCCTATAATAAATACTCATATTGTCAAGATTTTAAGTCAGTAGAACTCAGAACCACCTTCACAGAATTGAATGTTCAATATAAGAAGGAAAACAGACTTAGTTCTAAAGCTAGTTTTGTAATGACAAATTAGAGAGAATGCATATAAGACACAATTTATGACAACTGACACATATTCTCATGGTCTCTCTTCTATATACAAACAGAGGCCAGTCAACAAGCCCTTGCTTTGCATTGGTGTTTGCATTTCAAGATTATTTTCCCCAATAGCTCTACAAACATCCCAGTTTGTCGCTAAATACTATGGCCTGTGGCTTTTGATTGAATTTTATGCTGTGCTGTTACTTAGTTTTGCTACAGAATATTTGATACTTAAACTTTCTTCTTACTGAGTGGAATATTCCGTTACTACTTCTCACCGCATCTCATCACTAGCTCAGAATAGAAGTGCTCTTACCATTCCAGGGAGCATGAAAAATTCCAGGAAGGACTTGGCATTCTCTTCTGAGTATACATTTCACTTGAGGATTCCGAAATGGACAGGGGAATAGGGGCTCCAAGTAATATAACACTTTACATATTAAAATAGTATGTTAGGTTGAAAATGTGTATGAGTTCACATGTGTTTAAAAAGGACAAGGTTGCAAGTAGCTCTCAGCATTTTTTGCTTCTCACCTTAAATCTGGGTGAGATTTCATGGTTTCTAAAGATGGTCTCACACACAAGACATCCACTCCCTCTCTCTGGTCGCCATCTTAAGCAGGCTTCAAAAAAATCATGGCAGGTCAAAGTGGTGCCCTTTTGTATATCTGTCTTTACTGCTCACCCTCACCACATGCTCACCCTAAGGTCTGAGAGTCTACAAAATCACAGGGCTTCTACCGACACAGAGTGGCTCTTTCTGTTTCATTCCAAAATACTAGTGATTTGTGAAAGACTCATCCCCTACACAATTATTTCTCCATCCTCAGCTCTGAGCATCTGTCAGGAGAAGGAGCATTTAATGTGTGTTGAAGGAATGATGAGTGAGTGAATTCATGCGAGCGTGCATCTCAGAAGCTATCAGGGACGGACCACAATCCATACCCTGAGGCAGGTAACATTGATGATTTTAGCCTAGGGTTTCGTCTGGAACATTATATATAGAGATATAAAATTATACGAGAGCAAACCTCATTATCTAGACTTAGACTAAAGCAAGGAGAATATCTGGAAAAGCTAATCTTTACAATAAGAATCTGTGCAAACCTAGGTTTGTTAGAATACACATGCAGCAAACTCCCTGGGAGGGAAAAGACTGTGAGAAGAAGGTCTCATCCTCTGATCTCTGAGATGAGATAGAAGAAACAAACAAGCAAGACGGGAAAATGACATGCTCCAGAGACTCTTGCCTACCCCGACGGAGCTGATCTATAGTCAGCACATGCGCCATCATTTCAATCATGTGTTGACCCCAAATTCATTTAAAAAAATCATTAAAATAGCAAGTTCTTATTACCATAGCTAATCTTATTGGATATCCTGACAGAGTCTCAGAATAGTGGATCTTTAAAATGGTAAAATAATAATAACAACAATTACAATGAGTTTTGCATATGGAAAATAGCCTCACTGATGGAGTCATTAGCTATTTTGAAGTATGAGAGGGATTTTTTTTTCCACTCAAACAAATATTTAAATGCTACTTGTCTTCCAGGCAAAATAAAATGATAACAGACCAAATGGGAATAAAAATATATATACTTATGTGTCAATAATGTGCTCATTTAAGAAGTTTGAGACGTAAAAATCTTACAACTGTGTCATAGTCACTTTAGCTGTCAACTTGACAGCTGAGAAGAGGGAACCGCAGCAGAGGAATTCCCTCCATCAGACTGGTCAGTGAGCAAGTCAGGGGGCATTGTATTGACTTGTTAATTGATGTCATAGGACCCGGCCCACTCTGGGTAGGGCAACCCCTAAGCAAGAGTCCCTAGTTATCTAAGAAAAGTTGCTGAGCAGAGGCAGGGAAACAAAGCCCGCAACAAGCATCCTTCCGTGGTCTCTCGGCTTCAGTTCCTGACACCAGGTTCCTACCTTGAGTTCCTGTCCTGACTTCCTTAAGTGATGGGTTGTAACCTGGGGGGGTGTAAGATGAAATAAATCCTTTCCTTCCCAAGTTCTCTTTGGTTATGGTGTTTATCACAGCAACACTCTTTCCACTTCCCCTTCCCTGGAGTTTCTGAGCTCCTAAGTGAGGGATTTGCTAGAGCTGTGTGTTCCAAGGTCTCCCTCCCTCCTGCGGATCCTCTGTGTTTGTTCCCAATTGCTCCAAGAGGAAAACTCTCTGATGATGGCTGAATAAGGCACTTATCTATAAATATAACAGAATATCATTAGGAGTCATTTTATTGTTGCTTTTTCTTTTTAAATCAGTAGTGTTTGGTTTTACCCTAAATCTCTAGAATATCTAATCTCTAGGTCATGATCACCCAAGCAGTGTCAGATATGGGTTCCAAGTCATGGAGTGAGCCTTAAGTGAAATCAGACATTGGTTGGTTACTCCCACAAGTTTTGTGCCACCATTAGCCTAGCATATTTTTCAGGTAGGACAAATTATAGATAAAAGGTTTTATGGCTGGATTGGTGTTTATGTTTCTCTTTTGGTAGCCTGAAGAATACCTTTCAATACCAAAGATACTGGAAATAGGGGTGAAGGTTTTATGTAGGCACCAGATCAACCTCTCCATAGTCAATGAGTCGTGTAGCCATTGTCTACAGCAATGGGACCTTGCTTTCCATTTGTAGAGAGTAACCTACTATCTTGGTAACAGCCTGGTTTGTTTAGGAATTTCCATGAGACCCCTTTGGCAACCAACTCAATTGGATGTAACCCAGTGCCAGAACTAGAATGTTTATTTGTTGACAAGAGATGGTCTGTTAGTGCTCTGTCTCCCTCATTTTGAAACTTCATTAGGATCACCTTCACATACTAGTGTGTCCTTCCCATCTAGTGTCCACTGTCCTAGATCTCCATGCCATCCCTCAAATGCCCTTCAATTCTAATTGTATCTCCCCACTTTTCCTCCCTTACCCCATCTCCCCTTCCCTTTCCTACTTGATCCTCCCATTCCCGCCCCCCCCCTTCCCTAGTCCACCCCTAAATCTATTGTGTTCTCCCTGCCAGGGAGATCCATGTGTTGTCACCATTCCCCTAATCCCTTACTCTATACCTGACCTCTCTAGGATTATAGGTTATAGCTTGATTGTCATTTATTTAACAGCTGATATCCACATAGAAGCAAATGCATACCATATTTATCTTTCTGGGTCTGGGTTACCTCACTCAGTATGATTTTTTTCTGGTTCTATCCATTTGCCTGAAAATTTAATTATGTCATTTTTTTAAGAGCTAAGTAATATTCCATTGTATAAATGTACCATATTTTCTTTATCCATTCTTCAGTTGAGGGGCATCAAGGTTATTTCCAGTTTCTGGCTATTGTGAATAAATCCCCAGTGAACATGGTTGGGCAAGTGTCCTTGTGGTAGGATGAAGTGTCCTTGGTGTCAATGTAGATGTGCATGTAGATTTTATATTATTTATTATTTATTCCAGTGGGTTCATGGCAGAGGACAGTTTATTCTTTGCTAAGTCAATCCCTGGTCCTAATCCTGGAGCATATCAGCCTCCAGACAACTAATCTTAAACCTAGATCTGGAAAGGCTTCAGCCTCCAGTCTAATCCACTAACATAGACCTAGAATGTTTCAGCCTCTGAAACTTACTGCTGATTGACTCACTCTGACTAGCTCCTTCTGAACTCAGAGCTGTACTGAACTCAACTGACTTTTCTGGTTGACTGATTCAACTCACTCGCTGTTCTGGCTCAAACTCTTCTCCAAGCTGACTGGTTCAAACTGACATTCTGAGCCAGCTGACTGTTTCTGACTGAACTCTTTTGACTCTGGATGACTCTGGCTGATTCCCACAACTTCTCAGACTGAACTGCTCTGCTCAGCTTCAAACTGACTCTCACTGTTAGCAGACTCTTTCTCCCAAACTCTTCCTATCTGATACTGACTCCTGCTAAATTGCCCCTTATCTGTCTTATCTGTCTTATCTAATTGATTCTCTAACTGACTGCCTCCATGAGATATAGAAGAACATTTAATCTTTTAAATGTTAGTTTAACATGGCTGCTCTAGAGTAGAAAGAATGTTAGTACACACCTTTAAGCCCAATTCAGAAGACAATGGTGACACTTGCCTTTAATTCCAGCTCAGTAGAGAGAAGCAGAGTGTGGAATCAAAGACAAGAAACACAGCTCAGAAAGAGGTGGAAACAGACAAGAAGCAGTGAGAGCTCAGAGAGTAGAAGCAGAGGTTGATGTGAGATAGAAGCAGACAGCAGAGCTCTAGAAAGAAGCAAGGTAGAAGAAGAGGTGGAAGCCAAAAAGAAGCTGAGCTGAGAGCTAGTTCAGTCATGCAGTTTATGTGTGGTCAGATCACAGACAATTCAGTTCAGAAGGAGAAGCTGAGAGGAGCAGAGCCAGTCCAGAATAATCTAAGTGAGAAAGAAGAGAGTCAGAAACAGATGGTTTATGGTGTACAATTCAGAGTTTGGATGATAAATATAGAGTAATCTCAATCAGCAGTAAGTCTTGGAGACTGAAACATTCCAGGTCTAGACTTAAGATTAGACTATATGGAGGCTGAAACCCTCTATGACTGGAGATTGAATTAGCAGAGAATAAACTATCCTCTGCCATAAACCCATGAGAATAATTAATAAATCAACACACACACCTAAGCCTACACTTTGGGTATATGCCCAAGGGTTGTATAGCTAGATTTTGAGGTAGACCAATTCCCAACTTTCTGAGGAACCGCCACACTGATTTCTGTAGTGGCTGAACAAGTCTGCACTCTCATCAGCAATGGGGGAGTACTCCCCTTGTTCCATATCCTCTCCAGCATGAATGACACTTTTTTGATTTTAGCCATTCTTACAGGTGTAAGATGGACTCTCCAAGTAGATCTAATTTGCATTTCCCTGATGGCTAAGGATGTTGAACATTAAACTTCAGATTTCTTAAATGAACAAATTATTCTTGGGTAAATGTTTTTATTCTCATCTGATCTGTCATTGTTTTATTTTGCCTGGAAGATAAGGAGCATTTAAATACTTGTTTGAATGAAATGCCTTCCTCTTTCACGTTTTCCTCGGCAAATGTGAATGGCAACGAAGCATGTGGATGGACCCCAGGTTTGGAATGCCTTGGTTAGAATCCTACTTCTACTACTTACCAATTCTGTGACCTTTGTGAAAGCTACTTCAGCAATCTCTCGCTGCTCTCTCTCTCTCTCTCTCTCTCTCTCTCTCTCTCTCTCTGCCTTTGTTTCTTCACTAGTAAGTAGAAGGAATTGACTTGTTATGCAACCTACTCCCTTGTGGGGAATCTGATAGAGATCGTCTCCACAAAAAGCTCAGGGCAATGCTTAATACCAGAGTGCATTCAACAAGGAGAAGCTATTAATTGGAATCATAGTAGGCAGCAGAACGGTCTGACCCAAAAGTCTTCTTTAAAAATACCTTCCTTGGGGCTAATGAGATGGCTCAGTGGACAAAAGCTTTATTGCACAAGGCCTGATGACCTGATTGGTCCTGGAACCCACGTAAAGGTGTAGAGAGAGAAACGACTCCACTGAGTTGTGCTCTGACCTCCACACATGCATTGTAGCATGAATCCATGCCTGTCCTTCCCCATAATAGTTAAGCTGTCTCTTTGGGAATTTAATTGAAAAATCTGTTTAAAAATATTCCAAAATGAGGAATTAAGTCCAGAATGGTTGATTAAATCCGCAAATTATGTCTTTTTCACTGAGCTGGATGCTAATGAAGATGCAAATAATCAAAAATGCTCAATTTTCTTCTGCGTTTACATTTTATTTGTAACAAGACAATAACAGATGGAAAATAGTTAAATAGCAAAAGACAAGAGCAACCACGTTGGTTGCACAGTGGAAGAAATGTCACAATACAGTATATTAGTATTATGCTGACACAACCTTTCAAAGCCTTCGGAATTCCACTAATAATTCATGTTTAAATAGCTAAGTCCTTAATTTAATTATGTACAGCCAAACCCATTGTACTCTAAGTGCTGATGTCTGCCATGCAGCTATAAACTCAAGATAAATTTATAGATCAGACAAACAAGAATCAAAGACAACACTCCAGTGAGTGGTCATCAGTTAAATGTCGTCGCTACACTGCTATACTGAATCTGCCAGTTTTGTGCTGAATGCAGTGTTGACTTGCTGACCCCATTCTCTGGAGTGGACATACTTGTTATGACAGCTGCTGAGTGATGGTGAAATGTTTCTGAGTGTGCTGGGTGAGGACGTATTCCCTTCTCAGACACCTTCTTACATAATGCTCCCCCCTCTTCATTTCTTTTACTTTCCTTCACATACAGACCTAGTTTTCCTTTACCTTTTACCTAATGAGTAAAATATCAAGTATGAATTAAGTCTGCCTCTTGTTCTTTTGATCTTATCTTAGTATAATTAAAGTGTCACCATTTAGACTTAAAAAAAACTTTCTGGAAATTAGTCTCGAAACAGGAACCAGGATGCAGAAAACTCTGAAACAGGAAGTTAGGCTGAGAAAAGAGATAAAAATCCACAAATCTTGGCCTCTCCACTAAGCTAGATATTAAGAAACTACAAAGAATATGAAGAGTTAATTCTCTTATTTTGGGACTAAAATAGTCAACTCAATGGGCACTGACAAAGCTGGGTAATTCTCCGTATTGAGGTACCATCTTATACTCAGATGACATGTACTGATGGAGCGTTCATTACTATCACAAAACACAGTACATATGGTCACCCACAAATTCTTACAGAGAATCAGTGGTACCTAAGATTAATATCGAGATTAATACCAAGATTAAGGAAAACCATACTTAATCATAATGGTGGTATAGGCCCATAATTCAAGCACTGGGGAGACTAAAGCAGGATTATGAGTCTGAGAGTGCCCTGGGCTTTACAGTGTGATACCCTTTAAATAACAACGGAAAGAGAGATGTGGATATGTTCTTGGAGGCAAGTGGATATGTAAAAGACCTTAAGCTTTGGTTTTATAAAACAGCACCCAGGATTTATGTAAGCATGAGGAAAAAAAATAGTGTAGAAAATTCTATGTTAGGGAAAGAATTATATTTATTAAAAGCATCTTAGTGAAGTCTATAAAGGATTTAGATTTTCTCAGCCCTGGGATGCTTAGCCAGTGGTCCTGGCCAATTCATTGGCAATTCATTTTGGTGGAACCTTTGTGTGCTAATGAATGTGCTTGACGTGAGAAGAGAGATTTCATATTTATTGGAACTAAGTGAAATATCTTTGTTCTTGACCAAAGAGAGAAGGTTGGCTTTTAGACTGCAAGTTCCAGGAGTCCTTTATAATGCTAATTTCCTACTTCTTTGGTATATGCTGAAAGTTTTCCAACCAGCAGGAACAGTAGAGCACAATGTATGTGCAACCTAGAATCCTTATGCTGAGAGGACGCACCTGCTGAGTAGCTGGAAAAGATTGCCCACTACGTGTTTGCTGTGAACTAAAAGCACCCCCTCCCCACTCAAATGCACATGTTGAGGCCTCACCCTTAATGTGACTACCAAGAGTCAGGGTCTCTTGAATCTAATTGAGATTAAATGAAAGCATAAAGCTGGAGCTTTAACCTAATAGGATTGATGGCTTTAGATCCTCATGCTGCGACACTTTACTACAGCTTCTCATGTGCGGTGAGCCCCCCCCCCATCCATAAAATTATTTTCGTTTCTATTTCAGAACTGTAATTTCGCTACTGTTATGAACTATAATGTAAATATCTGACATGTATGGTCTGAGGCGACCCCTGTGAAAGGATCCTTTGACCACCCAAAGGAACAATGACCCACAGGTTGAGAATCACTGCTTTAGAAGAAGTAGTAGAAATATGCCTCTTCTCCTGTGGGAACACACACAACGAAGTAACTGTCTACAAACTAGAAGGGTTTCCTCCAGACACTAACAACATAAACATCCTGACGTCATACTTCCCTCCTCAGAACAGTGAGAAGATAAACTTGGTTTTAAGCTGTCCAGTCTATGTTATGGATTCTAAACTTATGAATAAATTAACTGAAATTATATCTGGTACCATTTTTTTATTTTCACTTTATTCAACACACACACACACACACACACACACACACACGGTTGTGTCAGGTGACAGACTTTCAAGTTGATTGGGGGGGGTGGCATGGCAATTTGCTCTGGTTCTTTTTTATTTCAGATTATCTTATAAATGTAGCAAGAAGCTACATTCAACTGACCTCTAGGACATTATTTGCAGCACAATCTCTAGTCTGCATAAACCTCTATTCACGGAAACCTGATTGATTCTGATTCCTCATACAAGTTCCAAAATTGCTTCAGGTGTCAGATGAATTCTTTCACCCAGGGAGAAGGAAGATCTCATAGCCTTCATTTTGCATAGGAAACTCATTATGCCTCTAAAAAACTATAAAATTTGGAGCCTAAATATAGTCTGTCAAGGATGTGAAATGTGAATGAATAGTAGCTGAAGCCAGATTTATAAAAGAGGGGAAAATAGGCTGAACCAGGAGCTCTTAGCTTCTTTAAATTCTCCCTATTATACTTTTAGGCAACCGTCTGAGACAACAATGAGATTCATGATTATGAAAATGATAAGAACCAACTGTAGGGCTTGCTCTCCTATGTGCCTTCATCGTGACATTGTCACCAATACAATTGACCTTTTATCCTGATAGATACTGTCACCAGGCCATCAAGGAGGAGCCGGAACCCCACAGGAAGGCACAGCTCTGATGTTTTGCTCTTCTCCAGAACATTTCCATTCACTTTATTACACTGTTTGATTGACACAGGGTGATCTTTCAAGCTGGGGCTCAGACTGTCCTTGATGTTAAAAGACAAGCCAACAATGTACCTACCATTTCCATAATTTTTAAAGCAAAACCAGAGGCTTTGAGTCCTAGTCTGGGGTAGCATTCCTACTGGCATTTTAGAATAGAATCAATCATTATAAGATAAAATGTGTGTTCTTGGAGATAAGAAGCTTAGACCATAACCTACAATCCCCTTCAACTACAAGGTTGAGTCAGCATCCCTTTACTGAGGGCATATGTAACTCTGGGACATTCTTTAGTGCAAAGGCCTGAACTGCAGATTGGTACAGACTGTCTTCTTGTTTTCTTGGTACTTTTAATTTAGCCTCTTTCCCTCATCTTCTTTCCTAGGCTTACTCAGAAGCCCTCTGTAGACTTCTGAGCCTAGGTTTCTCCAAGCTCACTACAGTAACTCATTGTTCTTGTGTTGCCTCTATCCCTAGAGACAGAAAACACAAACTGGTGTCATGATGGCTGACCCCAGCCTCCCATCTCACAGGAATTACAAAGGAGATTCTGGAGAGCTGCCACACCCTCCTGCTGAAGCACATCACCAGGGGATTTCAGCTCAGAGGTGTTGTTCTGTCTATGGTTGTACACTGGGAAATGGATCTCCTGTGAGTACAAATCTCAGGAAGCAGCCTGCCTGTGTCATCCCTATAGCTGGACCTGTAGGTCATGATTGGTCCATACACCCCATCCCTAGCAACTCAACACCTTCTCATTTTTCACTCCTCTGTCTTTCCTCCAAGATCCTCAGCCCCACAAAACAGCCCCATCTTGACTCCCTGTCCCAGCATGTGTGTGAAGTCTAGTTCTTTGCCACCAAAAGCTTTTTCTCTTCCTTTTGTGACATCACCATTCCTTGCATCACAGATGCTCATGACTTTTCTGATTACTACCTTCTTTTATTATCCTGCCTCTTTTCATTCTTTCAAATGGTTAGTGGATTTCACTTTCCAACCTAACTCAAATCTCCCACATTTCATCTAAAAATACCAGTGCCTTTTTAGGAAAGTGGCAGAGAGGGCCCTCAGTTTCGTAAATGTGGTCTTCCCAACCATCATTAGTACCCTTCACTAGATTCCCCTGCTCTCATTAAAGCCCCTTCCCCCATCCCTGCGACTCTTCTCTCAGAGAAGGCTATCGTACAGGGAAGGCAATGTCTGTTTTATTCAGAACTTTTGGGTAATGTACTCGATGCTGATACTAACTCCAGATATTGAAATGTTCCAAAACGTTCTATAGGTTTTGAATCGAAAGTCTCTCCAAATCTTTCACACATTGTTGCATCACTTTGGAAACATGAATTGAAATTCCTATCTCTCTTATAATGTTAATAACCATTTATTCAACAACCATGTTGAGCATCTATTAAATGAGAGATTCATAGAAAACAGGATGAATACGTATAATGTCCTGACTTAAGAGTGTGCAGTCTAATTAGGACAAGGACAGTGAAGACCAATCACTGTACTCCTGGTCAGCAGAGGCTACACTTGAGTTGTGAGCAAGGCTGATGGGTGTTGATAGGACAGGACTCATCCCAAAGGAGTGAAGAATGTCAGAAAGACTTCTCAGAGAGCTGGAAATCCTTATTTAGGATCCCCCCTCTTCAGGATGCCCAGACCAGAAGGTCTGCATGACTGCTACTGGGCTTCCATTTCCCTCCACGGCACCCAGACTGTCTGCCATCAAAACTCAGTCCTGACAGTGTGTGGGTTCTTCACAGCCTCTTCTCTCCCCAATTTGCATTTCTAATCATCCTGAATTGAGAAGCCTTGTAAGGAAGCTCCTTCTAACCAGGGCTCCTCAGAGTAAATAGACTCTCACTCACAAAGGCTCCCAGTGGTGCTGAGGATAATGGACCCAAGGGTTGTTTAATTGCTTGTTTTGATTGGATAGTTTTGATTGCTTTGTGCTTCTCTCCTAGTTCTTAGTTGGTTTGTGAGCTTGGTGGGTTAGCAAGTGCTAAGTAAAATGAGGCTCCTTGGTTCACACAGGGAAGATGTTATGAAGAGTGTTTTAAAAGTAGTATCTCTGCTTAATGCCCTGTTCTTTACCTTTGTTCTCACTTTTAATCTTCACAGAAATTCTGTAATGTGAGCAAAATGGTTCCCATTTTATGGGAAAAGGATCCAGTACTCAGAGATTAGTGATTACAAAATCCACTCTTTGTGATGTTAGGTTTTTCTGATTTCCTTGTTCCTTGTGTCCTTCTCGTGTATAATGGGGCAGACAATACTTAATATAGGTTTCTTGGGGGTGCTGTGAGGATTTACTAGGGTATTATGTACCTGTAATGGTGCCTGAGGGTACATAGTAGCATTTGGAGATACCTATTGCAGCTGGCGTTGCTGCTACATTGCTGTCGTTGCTACAAAAGTCATGTGGTTATTATGCAACAGAGCCCAAGTTTTCCGTCCATCTCAAAGCAGGCACTCAGATACCAGGAAGACAACCTCATCTCAAGCATGGAAACAACAACCTATCCTGTTGCTGAGTAATATGAGGATGGGCCAAAAGCATGCCAGCGATGCCAACATCATCCCCACACTCAGACCGCAAAAGGACACTGACTTAGAGATTAAGGGGTAGTGTAAGTTTATCTTAAGGTTATGTTTTGGACCAGTGAGATGGCTCATGGATTAAGGCATTTGTTACCAAGTCTGATAACCTAAGTTCAATCTGCAAGATGCATGTGGTGGAAAGAAACAAACAAACTCTGGTAAGTTGCTCCCTGATCTTCAGGTGTGTACCACGTTGTGGAGCCAAAGACCAAAATAATTTTCACATGTTTCAGATATATATAGAAAACTACCAAATATTCCTAAAGTTCCTGGGAAATAGAATCTGACCTTCATTTAGAAGACCATATATTGCTGGACAGTGGTGGTGCTCGCCTTTAATCCCAGCACTTGGCAGGCAGAGGCAGGTGGATCTCTGTGAGTTTGAGGCCAGCCTGGTCTATAGAATAAGTTTGACAGCCAGAGTTACAACAGAGAAACCCTGTCTCGGAAAAAACAAAACAAAACAACAACAACAAACAAGACTATATACATAACCACACATTTATCTCTGTGAGGAAGCTAAAAGTCAGAAGCTTTAGCCTTGGGAGAAAAGACTGCAAAGCAGAGAAACAGTAAGGTATTCCAATTCTAAAAATAAAAATGCTTCCTGGGAAATTTCTAGAGTGTATCTCTGTATAGCATCTGCCACAGAAGACAAGACACATCTGGGCAGAGGTAGAATGTAGAACAAAGGCCCTCTAGGCTGAGTTTCTGACAGTCACTTCCTCTGCAGCTTGATCCATGATAGAGAGTTGTGTGAGGTCGAGAAACAGACCTGAGAAGTCTCAATGCCGGCCAAGAGGAAGTGGAAACAAAACAGGACATTATCTGCCCTCCTCATAATTGCCTACTTTGTAAAATGCAAGTCAGGCTAAAGACTGAAGGGATGATGCCCTCTGCCACCTAGAACAGCAGAATCAACTGCCAAGGAACACGGGATTAACTCAGGGCATATTTCACCACAAGCAAATACAAGATGGCAGAGAGAGTGTCTCTCTGGCCAAAAAGGACTGTCACCGGAGACCGCTGAGTTGCTCGAGTAAATATCACAAGATGGGAGAACTGTCAGTGTGAACCTCCAGCCTTGTCCAGAGCATTTAGCCTCCCTGAAGCACAGTGGTCTGTTGCCACCATCAATCTCACATTCTTGTTCTCCTCTGGCCACAGAGCAGGCCTTGCCTTACTCAGGTTATGCTGCAAGTCGCATCTCATATTAGAATCTCTCCCAGGCTACACAAACAAGAAGTGATAATTCCAACAGTGACGGTCAGGGGTCTTCTCATCGGGCCTCTTCTTCCTGAACAGAGGGCCTGAGAATGGAGCAGCATCTCCTGAGTGTCCCCATGACTGTGTCTCTGTAATGTGTCCGTGCAATATCACACTCAGCCAAGTCACTGGGAGTGTGAAGAACTACTTTTGTACAAATCCCAGAGTGCCACATATTGCAAGTTCTTGCTTGACACTAGCAAGATTTATTTTTACCCCTTTATGCTCTGCTGCCCTTAAGTGATCATCATTTTGCTTGATGTGAGAGAGGCATACATTCTGTTTAGCACATTCTCCCATGGCGGAGACGGCAATGGTCCTCCTCTAGCATCCAGGTTAGGATGGTTCACTTGGTCCTCGGATTCTAAATTCCCCCAAGATAGGTTCTTTCCTAGAAGCTGAACCGAAGTGAACTTCTTATCACCTCATTTCTAATACATTTTTTAGCTGATGGAAGTCTCTGCCTTCCATGTACAAAGGTCTTCTTTCCCATCTGCCCAACCCCCTCTTTCTATTCGGATTCACTTTTGGCCTCATACTGTGAATTTCTTCTCTCCTGCTCCCGTTCTCATTTTGTACTCCATGGAAACAAGCAAACCCACAACATACATGGGTTGCATAGGTGGGCTAACTTCACAAAACTGGCAGGGACATACAGAAACAGCAAGTCTTGGATGCCAGTACAAAGAAATTGCAAATGAGCAAAGACTTTGTGAACGAATCTAACATTCGGTCCCTCCTTTTGATTATATCTTTCCAAAGCAAATTCATTTAGCTTGAGAGTAGGCATTCCAAAGGTCTGTATACTCATTACCTACAATTAAATTTATTTGCAATTTGGGGAGTTCTAGAAGAATGAGAAAGATAAAATCTATCTCCCTGTGAGGTTTTTTCTCTCCTTCTTTCTTCCTTTGCTTCCTTCCTTCCTTCCTTCCTTCCTTCCTTCCTTTTTTCTTCCTTCCTCCCTTACTCCCTCCCTGCCTTCCTCCCTTCCTTTCAAGGTGTGATGTCGAGGATGGTCTTGGAGAGTTGAGTAGTGTGAGATCTTCGAGAACGACCAGGATCCTTTTCATTCAGCAAGTGGAGTTTGGACATTTCTTTAGAAGTAAGGTAGATAGATAAGTAGATAATAGATGGATAAGTGGCAACCAGCTCCTAAGGAAAATAGCTAGGAGGTAGTTTGAGACTCTAACCCAGGCACCTATCATAAACACAGTCAGGCTACTTCATAACATTACTCCTACGGAATGGGCTTCCATTAATAAAATGTGAAATGGTTATTGAGTAGGCAATCAGTGTCTGGCAGCGTATATCAGATGTATGTCATCCTTGTTAAAATCCCATGCAGTGTTAATCATAAGTGTAACAGGCAACAGATTCAGCTACAGATAGCTGTTACAGAGCTGTTTCTTATTAAGAGATTCTTATTAAAAGATGGTAGATATATCGCAAACATCTTCGGGGGGGAGGGTAGAAAAATCTAGCTTGTATGCCATCAGCCATGAAAGCAAGTATGAAAGATACTCAATGGTCTCTTGGAGTTTTCATTGCAAAGAGGTGGTTGCTGCCATCCCCTCCCTGTCCCCCATCACACACACTGTTTGTCATCTGACAAACCAGACACTAGACATCAGAAACTCTGCAGGTTTGTCACAGAGGAAGCAGGGTCCCCATACCTGTCTGTGTGAAGAGACACTCCTTCCTCATGATGCCTGTCCAGTCTCTGTAACAGGGAGTGTCTGGAGAACTGAAATGTAGTTGTAAGCTTTCAGCTTCTCCAGTATTGAGGTGGATTCTCAGCTTCTCTATTGTGTCTGTCAACATGCCTTCCACATAGGAGAGCCCAGAGTTCTACTGGGTTGTGTTTTATGAGGACTGATGGATCATTTTCAGTGGTTTAGAGCTTTAATTAAAAAAAAAAAAAATGGAGTGGGTGGCCATCTGTCTCTCACAAAGAATGGCTTCCTCTGAAAGAGAAGGAAACAGTCCTTCCAATTCTGGTTTAGTTTTGATTTTTTTTTCTTCTGTGTTACATGCTGAATTTTCATAAAGATAGCAGATGAGAATCCTATATTCATTAGGCAGAAAAAAGGATTCTTCATCTGCTAGTATTTTAAATAAGGGAAATACATAGTATTATAGAATTACTGCTATCCTTTGAAGACCCTTTGAAGATTTTAATTAGCATTGAATGTGTTATTCCATCTGCTTAAATGAACAGGCCACATGGTTACAAGGCCTCTCATCTCATCTGGTAAACCAGTCCATTGAGTTTCCTTGATTGGAAATAATAAAATAAAGAATTTCAATTTAAAAGACTCTAAAAATTACCCCACAATTATATTTATGAATATTTTAATAGAAAACAGTTAGTACACATGCACACACATATATAAATGAATATAATGGTCCTATGTCCTATGTGTGTGTGTGTGTGTATGTTTAGATGCATGTGTATGTATATGAAAGGGGGAAGAGAGAGGGGAGATGAGATATAAAGAGAGAGAGATGGAAGAGAGAGAGAGACCAGTATTCAATGAAAGTCATTCAAATGTATGTTTGAATTCAGGCCACTCCCCTATAGTGATTCATGGTAATATATCTTTTTAAACATTTTTGTGGCACAGCACATTTTGTAGAACACTTTCATTTCTATGATCTCCTCTATTTAGTGGTTTAAAAATGGATATTAAATGGGTAAAAGCTAGTATTTCCTGCTGTTAGCAAAAAAGAATGAAGGCCTAGAGGCCCAGTGATCTCCTCCAGCTCCACAAGTTCACCAGAGACTTACCTGATGATTTCTGACCTGCTACTCATCTATCATAGAAAGCTTAATCAGCAAAGGAGGATCTCTTTGTTTTGGGAAGGCCATTTTACCTCAGCTGGACTTGACTGACATTAAATATGAAATATAATACATGATATAAAATTATTTTAATAGTTTGGAAGTATGAAACAAGTAGCTAGGACCATAGGGAAAATGCCCATTGGATGTTGATCTGGAGCAAGTGAAATTATCACCATTTTTCTTATTCATCAATAGAGAAAAATGTATAAAACCTGTTTATAAAGAGATGCAGTGCACATCCTATGTCCCCAAGAAAATCAGATTATGATTTTGCTGCACTATATTAACAAACTTGTTCGTTCATCTGTTTACTCAAAAAGAAGTTAAACACATTCTATGGGGGCTGCTCCTCCACATGCCAGAGATACAATGCCTAATAGAAGCAAATTCCTGAACATACGGTACCAAAGAAGATGTGGCCAACTTAGAGAGAGAGAGAGAGAGAGTATGTACATGTACATTAGAAGTGGGAGAACCCAAGAGAGTTGCTACAGATGATTTATTTTTATTTGAAAGATTTTACATGAGAATGGGGTTTAGAGTCCTGCAGATATTCTATTCTCTGCATAAATGTATAAAGAAAGGGAAGAATTAGAGTCTAAAGCACCCTACTGAAATTTAGAAAAATGACCTTTTGTTTGAACAAGACTTCAAGATCACATTTGGTGTATGTTAGTGATGTTGGTATGTTCTCATAAATGCTTGTCGAAAATTAATTCCTGATGCAGCAAGAAGTATGAAGAGCTGGGCCCATGAAAGGATTCACAGGTTAGAAAACAGATTAAAGGAAACAATCAAAGAAGGTTGAAGGGAGCACTGCGGTGACCTTTTCTACCTTTTTCCACATGACGCTGCAGAATTCAAAGAGCCATTTCTCCAGCAGAGACAAGGCCACTAACTGGCACTCTGCTTCTTGGCCTCCAATACAGAGAAAAGTAAATTTGTTAGTTTTAAATTGCCCACAGCACAAATAGGCAGAGACAATCTATTATGCTGTCTGTATAACTTATTTATGGAAATCAGGTATTGTCTCCATGATGTTGAGAAACAGAGGCTTGCTGATGACAACACTCAGCCAGACTAGGTAGCCTATGCCTGTAACGCCAACACCAGAGAAAGAGAGGCTGGGTGATCCGGTGTCAGCGCCCTCCTCAGCTGTATAGCAAGTTGAAGGCAAGCTTAGGTTACATGGACCTTTTCTCAAAAACGCAAAACAAACAAAAGGAAACTTCTTTAAAACCTGGACGGTGATGGCATATGCCTTTAATCCCAGCACTTGGGAGGCAGAGGCAGGCAGATCTCTGTGAGTTCGAGAGTTAAAACCGAGAAACCCTTTCTGGAAAAACCAAAAACAAGCAAAAACAACAAAAAAACAAAAACAAAACACCACCAACAACATAAAACTTCTTTAAAATAACTCAGATACTTTAAGAGTTAGTCCAAGCAATGAGCCAGAGTCTTTACAGGCTTTTGAGCACAGAAACATATCACCAGAAAATGGAGTTGCTTTTGCTTCTTTTCCTATTTGTGTCCCCTTCTGTTCCTTTCTCTTATCTTCCTGCTCTAGCTAAGATCCCAAACACTATATTTTATAAGGATTTAAAAAGTGTACATCTTTATCATGGTCCTAATTTTAGAAGGAATGCTTTGGGAATTCTTCCCCACCTAGTATAGTGTTAGCTATAGATTGGTGATATATAGCTTTTTTAAAAACGTGTTTTATTTATTATTATGGGGCATAGCATGCACATGTGCAGGTGAGAGGACAAGTTTCTGGAGTCAGTTCTCTCCTTTCACCTTTGTGGGAGCTCCAAAGGTCAACATCAAGTAAGGCTTGCATCATGGGTCAGCCAACACCCGTACCATTGAGCCATGTCAGCAGATCTGAGTCACATATAACTTTTATTATGCTTCCACATCAATATAGGACTACTTTCTTCAGGACTTTTATCATAAACTGATGTTGAACTTTGGAAAAGCTTTTCCTGGTCTCTTTACACGATCACTGGGTCTCCATCTCTGAGTCTGTTTATGTGCTGTGCTACATTATTAACTTGTGTACACTGAATAACCTGGTATCCCTGGAAAGATATCCATCCGATCAGGAAACAGTACCCCTTCTCTTTGCCATTGAATCTGGTTGGAAAGTATTTTATTGAGAACTTTTGTACATAAATTTATAAAGGAAATTTGTTCACAGTTCACTTCCTCATTCTTTTTTAGTGTTACCATGTCCTGATCTGGCTCGTCAGGGTAACATTGGGATCATTGAATTGTTTGGAAAGTGGTATCTTCCTTTATACTGAATGAACAGTTTGAGAACCATTGGAATTAACTCTCCTTGAATGATCTGATAGAATTCAGGAGTCAATCCGTGCAATCCTAGACTATTTTTTGTTGGGAAAGTATGAACTAATCCTATATTATGGATCATTATCTGATCACATTGTTTATATTTGCTAGGATTAATGTTTTTTGGTCATATATGTCTGGGAATTTTGCCATTTCTTCTATAATTTCCATCATTTTAGAATAAAAGTTTTCAAAATATTTTCAGTCTTTTGGCTTTCATTGTATTCTGTTATTATATCGCCCATATCATCAATAATTTTATTCATTTTTTAGACTTCTCAGTTAGCCTGGCTAAGAGTTTGTTGATCTTCTTTTACTTATTTTCTGTTTGTTTTTCAAGAACCAACTCATTGTTTCACGGAATTACTGTATTCTTTTAGTCTCCGCTTCATTAATTTCTACCCTGACCCTGATTATTTTCTTCTCTCTACTTAATTTAGATTTGGTTTGCTCTTATTTCTTCAAGACTGTGAGATACATCATTAAGTTTGTTTATTTATTTGAGGTCTCTGATATTTTTAATGTAAGCACTCGTAACTATATCTTTTCTTTTATTGAAAACAGATTTTTTTCATACAGTATATTCTGATTATAGTTCCCCAAGTTCCTCCTCCCTGATCCCCCCCTCCCCTGAATTGGGATCATGCTCTTCCTGTCTCTCCTTAGGAAACAAACAGGCATCTAAGAAATAATAATAGAACAAAATAGAATATCAAGAACAGACAAGTAAGAATATGAAAAAAACAACCAAACAAGAGAAAGAGCCAAAGACAAGGCACAAGAAATGCATATAGATATAGAGACACACATGTTCTCACACTCGGGAATCCCATGAAAACACAAAACCAGAAGCCATAATACAGATGCAGGTAAGGTAAAAAAGAACGTGCCCTGACTTAATGTTATGAAGCAAAGAACTTCCAAAGATGGAATTTTGATGGGGATTGCATTAAATCTGTATACTCTATGTTTTATTTATTTATTTATTTATTTTTGCTAGATAGCTCCATTTCTTACTAAGTTTTAAAATTTAAAGTTTTTGTTTACTGAGAACCTCATACTTAAGTACTGCAATTATATAATTTTCATTACACACACTCTCTGTCTCTATTCCAGCTATTCCAGTGCCAAACCCCTGCTCTCGCAGATCTATGCCTAGTAATTCAAAAATTCTTCTTCTTTATTATTGTTTTACACACACACACGCATGCACACACATGTTGAGACTGGAGAGATGACTCAGCAGAGCACTTGCCTTGCAGAATATCCAGGTTCTATTCCTGGTATCCACACAGTAGTTCCAAACCATCTGTAACTCCAACTCCAGGGTATCTGAGGCCCTCCAAGGGCACCAAGCATGCATGTGGTCCACATACACACATTCAAGAGAACACTCATACACATAAAATAAACAAAACATTTAGGAAATAAAGTTAAAATCGTACTAAATATAGAAAAGAACACAAAAAATAGTAAACATGGGGCAAAACAGGGAAAAAGAAAGAAGAATGAGGAGGAGAAAGCTTTCCCCATTATGAAAAATAAAAATAAAAACAAAATTAGGTATAGCTCTTTGAAGAGGAAATATATAAATATTTTAAAATTTAATAACATAATTTTAAAACATCACTAAAAGTATAACAAAAAGAACCAAAATTAACCAATGGAGACCATTACAGAAATTCATAACTGGTCATAATGCAGAGGTCAATGGATTAAGGGAGCCCAGCCCCCTTGGATATGTCTACAATGGAACACAATCCAACTCCTGTACATAAGGTTAAGGAAAGAGCACAGAAGAAGGGACAGAAGTATTGTAAGATTCAGAGGACTAGAAAGTCTCATTCGATGTTCTGTCTCCTAGAACTGACAGAGAAACTATACCTGTGATACCTCAACAATATGGCTGCCCAAACAAACCTGGACTGTAACAATATCTGTGGGCATGCTAACACAGAAAGGGCTGTTTCTTGGGGACACAAGAAACTAGACCAAGAACTGCAAGCAACTAATGACTGCTCGAAGAGGGAGAATTACCTCTCCCAGAGATAAGGTCTCTTACTGGTTATTTAATACAAATGCCCAGCCCTGAAATCTTGTACACACAACAAAAGTATACTCAGCAGGATACATATACATACATTTGTATGTATATATATACATATACATACATTTGTATGTATATATATACATATACATGTATGTATCTATGTATATATATGTATATACACACACACAAATATACATACATATATATGTATACATATACATATATGGAAAGGGAAAGGTGATATAATTAAATTTTTAACAATAAAACAACAAAGGAAGTGCATAAAACTAAAATAGATAACACACACACACACACACAAACACGACGATGTGCTGGAGTTACTTCTTTTTTTAAGCCCTGGAAACTTAGAAGCTGTCATTTATATGTGTGGGGTGTGACCTGTGGCAGCTACCACAGCACTGAGGTCTGTGTTGACCAAAGACCTGTCCTTGCCGATTTAACGTGTTCTGAGAGTCATTTGCCTTGATGAACTATGCCCTACATTAGCATTCTCAGGTTCTGCCTCAGTGAAAGATAGATAGGCAGCTCCAGAGGGCAATCGGACTCAGTCCTGTCAAACTCCAGTGCTCTTTTCTGTGGTGAGCTGTGCTCCCTGCCAGTGTGAGATGGGTTGTGCACTTCACTGTCTGAGCAGAGCCTCCTGCAGCCTATGCTTTTGAGCTTGTCTGCGTCTGGCCTTTTGCTCTCCACCACAGCTTCCGAAGGCTCTCTCATGCCCTGGGGCTATGGCAGATTAATTTCAGGCTCTCTGACTCATGGTTGTTCCTGTTCTCACTACCCCAGGGTAGCTCAGTTTAAACAAAAGATTTTTCTTTCAAGAAGTCACTGAGCCATTGCCCTCTGAGTCACAGAGAGTGGATTTCTTCCCACTGCCTAACCATCTACCTGACAATCACTGTTGCACCAAAACTCAAAACTGCATTTGAGGCTCACGAGAGCCGTTGTATTTGTCCTGGGAAGATGGTAGCCAGTTGTTTAGCACCAGGGCTGCCTGGTTTGCCTTTTAATTGTGTTCTATTTTCTCCACTCTCCTACTAGGGAACCAAACAGCTATAACCGTGTTCTGCATGGGTGGGAGGGTGACACAGATGTGGAGTATGGGGTCCCTTTGCTCTAGGTCCTCCAAAATAGTGGTCTACCAGATGGAGGTAGAGGGGATTGGCTAAACATGGAGTATCTTGAATTTTCTATCATTTATGTTGATGCTGAACCTGGAACAGTCAAGCTTTAGATATCGATCAGACCTGCCTTGTCTTTAGAACCTTCCCTTCTTTGCATGGAACCTTTGCATGGAACCTTTGTTGGCTACACTTAGCTTTCCACCTTAGGGGGATTTCCATCTTCTGTGATGCTCCACTTTATAAACCCCAGAGTGGTTAATGTTCTATCTAGGGAGTGTCTCCAAAGTGGGTCGAGGAATGAGGAAAGCAAACACAGCATGTAGATTTGTACAGGAGAAAAAAGAATCTCAGTGCTTTTAAAACCTCAACAGCCAGGCTCGATAGCGCATCTGTAATTTTAGAAGTAGAGGCAGAAGCGGTAGGATCAGGAATTTAAGGCCATCCATAGCGACACAGCAAGTATGAGGACAGCCTGGACAATATGATACCCTGTCTCCAAATAACAAGAACAAGATGTTAGACTCACCATTAAATATCATGATGGGGGTCCAAATACTTATTTTTTTCTTTTTTTTGTGAACTCAGGTTTCTTCTTTTTTATCTCTTGCTGTTTTCCTTCTCTCTTCATAACATTCATCTTTATTCTTCTCAGTGCTAGCAGTAATCTGCACAGCAGATAAATGGATCTTGAGGTCAGACTGACTGTCAGTCTTCACAGTCTCAGGTGCTACGCTTGGCTCCTAGCAACCAAAGGCAAGTTACAGATCACTGCACCATTCACCTGCACTTGGTCTCTTGCTACTTGAACTTTTGACTGCCTGCTCTTTCCCTCCTCTTCTTGGTACCTATTTCCCATGGCTGTCTCTAACCTAGGGGCTGACACACACTGACATTCTCAGATTACAATCACTCAGATAAAGATGTAGAGTATTTCTTTACCCACCTCCAAAAATTTCTTTTTCCCCTGTCAGTTTTCCAGCCACAGCCATTCAGAGCAAATCACTGTCTTGACTCTGGTCTAGCATTACAGATTACTTTTGCCTTTATTGAATTTTATTTTACTGGAATTACAGAATATGAATAACGTTTGTGACAGTCAACAAAAGTCATTGCTTGTGTTAGTAATACTTGTTTCTTGATGACTCATGCTCCTAGTCATCCTCCTGTTGATGGTCAACTTTCAATCTGAGACTGATACTAATATAGTGACTATGAACATTTTTAACCAAATCAGTCTGGTAAATATTTGTATTCATTTCTTATGTATATACATCCCAAGAGCAGAATTTCTAAGTCTTGTGTTGTCTAAATAAAAGGGATATTCCAATAATAATATTGGCATATAGATGTTCCTCAATTAGCTATACTACTATGCTTACATATAGTTCCAGAGTAGTATAGATTCTCCAAAACAGCGGAAGATTCCAAGTAATGTCAGGTTTGAAACTTTCTCAAAGTCTCTAGACAACAATTGGAGAGCAGTTGAATATCATCTTGCATTTTGCACTTTAAGTCTTAGACCATTTTGTGCTACTGTGAAGACACATAACAGACTGTAATTTATAATAGACACACTTTATTGTCCAATGGTTATGGAGGCTGGGAAGAACACCTGGCAGGTGTCTTATTGTGTCATCCCGCTGTGGAAGACAGAAAAGGTCAAGAGAGAGCGGTGGCAGGGCAGACTTTTTTTTTTAATGCTAGTAGTGGTCCCACTCCTAAAGATGAGACCTTAATGGCCTAATTGCCTCTCTACGATTTCACCGGTTATCACAGTTACACTGGCCATTAGACTTCAGCATGGGATTGAAGGAGACTTTCAAGCCATAGTAATTTAGTATGGAAAAAAAAAGCTGATACAAGAGTAAAGCTAGTCAGAGGTAACATATGTAAATAGATTAGATTTGGCCACTATTTCCCTTATCTCCAATAGAAAATAGTTTTATTTACTTTTTAAATTATTGTTTAGAAAGAGAAGTAATCAAGTCTCAATTCAGTTTTTAAAACCTTTTACAATGCCTTTATTCTTTGAGCATTTAATACATGTATACAAGGAAATATGAGAGTATGCACTGCCATTTTCTTCCTTAAACTCCCCCATAGCACCCAACGCTCCCCCCGCAACTTCATGCTATCTTTTTTTTCTGTTTTAGTAAGTCTAGATAATGATGCCCCCATGTACACTGGTGTGAGATCATCCACTGGAACATGGCAAACTTACCAATGGCCATGTCCTCAAAGGAGAACAAGTTTTCCCTTCCCTAGCAACCGCAAATAGCTCCTTGGTATTGGGGCCTGGGAGTCATCTACTCTGTCTATATGGCTATTTGCGCTGCCTTGATCCTGTGTAGGTCTTCTGTAGGTAGCCACACATGCTGAGAGTTCGTGACTGCAATAGCCATGTCATCGCCAGAAGACACTGCCGCATCCTCCCGCCCTTACACTCTTTCCTTCTCCTATGATGCTCCCAACACCTTGGCAGGAGTGGAGGAGTTGATGAAAAGTAAACTTTGTAAAAATTCAGGTGCTTAAAGAGACAAAATTTACCACCTAAACAAACAAAACTCCAAGGAGGTAAACACAGTCTTTCTGTTTGAAATATTTATCTGCTTGCTTTTATCTTTTCTCACATTTTGACTATAGACACACTGTGTCTTGTCACAAACTTCTTTCTCCCCATTCAACAAATAATTTATGAACATCTACTGTGAGCAAGACTCTGCATAGCGCATACAGTGCTGATGAAAATGAGTAAAATGTCTTCCATCCCAAAGCTTGCAATTGTAACGGGAATAGATGTTCAGCAACTACTTACACAGTTATCAAAATGGAATTGCAATAAGATCTATAAAATGTAGGATGTCAAAGGACCATACAGCAGGGCTGTGCAATGAGCTTTGAGTAGTGGACAGGAAAGAGCTTGAGCAGGGCCTGTTTCCATTGTATGGTGATTGGAAGCCACAGAAATAAGCAGAGTGATCAGAATGGGGCTTTTAAGGGTTACCCTGGCTACTGACTGAACAGCTGGAAAGTAAATGGTTATCTTCTTGGCTTCACATTCCCTATCTGGGCATCAACTTTTCTCCGTCAACTTCCATCACAGGAGAGGCTAGTGACCCATGTTGTCAAGCTGCCCCAGCCCACCAGCCAGGACTGTCCCTTGAAAATGGCCTTGTTTTTCTTCTGCCTCCATACTTTTCCAGATGAATTGACTTAGGTGAGATCTTATCCCTGTGTGCTTTCTTCTTCCCTCTGTTCAAATAAAATAGGATCCTTTTTGCCTCTCTATGAAGAAGAAAGTATAAAACTAATCAGCTCAGCTAGAGAGAGACTTTGAGCATAAGTGATCAAGCTGTCCATCCTGACATGAATTCTACCAAAAATAACCAGAAGACTTGTTTAATCTGCATGCCTGTTCTTTTGCTTATCATTTCAGAAGAATTTGCTAATTGTAGGATCAGTTTCTGGAGTGGTTGCTCATCATACTAATGGCTACCCAGTTTCTGAAGCATATAGAAAATGCACGGTACACTTCAGGACATGTACATATTCCATTTGTCCTGTTGTTCAGAAGTACCTGCTTTTCCTGATTCTTAGAAGGAGGTGAGGAGAGTCTGTGGTGATATTTGTGATCTAATTTTATTTCTGTTCCCGTTTTCTCCCTTGACATTTAATAATGACATATCTATATTAAGCTGACCATAAATAACCCTGGAAATATGAAAAAAGGAGCAAAGAAGACAGAAAGGCATCCACCTAAACAGTACCATCCTCCTGACTTTTGAAGCAGTGGCTACAGCTGAGCCTTTTCTCCTTCAAAGACCAGGAGGAGAGAAGGGAAAGCATCATTTTTAATAAGCCCTTGTTAGATCCTTCCGAACTGCTGCCCCTCCAGGAAAGCCACAGAAATGTGCTTCTATTAAGCCCTCCTGATCTGGATGGAAAGCTCTCCAGGGTACCCCTGGCAGGGGACTATAGGCACAGCCATTCCAGCCAATATGGAACTATTGCACTATTTCTCCCTGAGGTCTGGGAGAATGATTCATTACACAAAATAATAGCAGAAACAGAGCTTAGCTACAAAATTAGCATCCACCCCCATGTGCAGCTTTTGGGTTGTTTGTTAGAAACGCTATCCAAGGGGAGGCATAATTCACCTCCGAGCAGCATGAACTAATATCATTGTTTCTCTCTGGCTTATACATCAACCGCACACTAGCATTAGGGTAGGTAATCTTTTCTTTCTTCTCTAGCAAGTCAATCATGGCAGGTCTCAGAGTGCCTAAGCATTCTCAGCATGATAAAATGTCTAAGAATGGAGAAGGATGCACCTTGCATTCTGAAAACGGTGAAGTTTCCAGATGGTGCTGGGGAGGAGGTGCAGGCAACAGCAATGGGGCTTCTAAGAGAAGACTGTACTCATGTGAAGCACAGAAGCTAACCCAAGAAAAGGCAAGTACAACCCCCCCAATTTGATGGTGCTTGTTGTTGGCTTCCCACTCACTGGGAAATTAAAAGAAAATAAATGTGCGCTCTAATCTGTTAACAATGAAAAAGAATAAATAGCCTCTCCACTTTGCCATCTTTGGAGCAGAGGTAAAAGCAAAATAGCACACTTGTCCAAACATCCAGTGCTAACGTGTTAGGAGCAATATCAATGAGGCTGAGAGATAGAATTGCTGAGGCAGCAGTTCAGGAATCACTATCCTCTGCTCTTCTGTTTCTTCTCTAATATACATTTTTAGTCAGAGATTGTAGACTAAATTCATCCCTGGTTCTTAGTAGAAAGAAACACATTGCAACCAGGTCAGTTTCACTCAGTTCTGCCAGGCAAGACCATCATTCCATTGTAGTATTTGAGGAATTTGTTAGTATATATTGATTTTACTATTAAATAATCATTTGCTGGTAGCTACTGTGCCTACCAGGTCAGTGGTACAATATCTTGATGACCAGGAAAAGCACTCACGACATTTAATATAATGGTTGGTAAACTCTATCATTTGTCAGATGCATGTGGAGTGACAGTAATCCAGCAGACCCGAGGTAGAGGCCAGAGCGTTTGCATCTCTAACTAGTCCACAGATGGTGCTGAGTGTGTTGTTCTGGCACCACATTTGGGAAATCACAGCCCAGGACTGTGCTTCTAAGTCTTGAATGGCCATTAAATCACAGGGGAGCTGCTAAAAGTCTTTATACTGAGGCTGCAACCTAGGCCACGTGAATCAAAATACCACGTGTCAGATTTAGACATCCGGTTGTAAAACTTCCGAGAAACAATGGTCTGTGGGACAGAGAAGCAAATCAGAAAGCCAGCTATGAGTTATAAAGGAACCCTGTGAGTAGACCATGTGAATGGGTACCTAGACAGATTAAGAAAGAGCATTCTGAGGGAAGGACCTGGAAAAAAGGAAAAACAAATGTTACTAACTGTAAAATAAATAATACAGATGGTAGAACCAGCAATTGGAAAGCCCCTGAAAGTGGAGATGGGTCACATATTTAAGTAATTGAGGAAGGGCTTACACAGGACTGGGCCACATTGAATGAATTGTCGACAGAAGCAATAATGGAGGGACTTGTAGGATAAATCCACTTCGAAGAAGAAAGTAAACTATTTAATAATCAATTTACATTTAAAACACTCTGGTTGCTGTAAGTGCATGTAAAGGACATAATGAAGAGGAGAGAGACTAAGCAGGACACTCCAATAGATTGCCAGGGAAAAAGTCATGCTGGCACACGTAGGGAGACAAGAAATATGGACTCTAATGGGTAGCCTTTTATAAACGTTTGCTGAAGAACAAACAAAGCAGGATAAGTGATACAACAAAGATAATGAACAGTGCAGAAACAATCAAGAATCCAACAGCTGAGAAAACGGAAATATTGATGTATATGAGGAAAAGGAGAGGTTTTTATTAAGGAAATCAAGATTTTCCATTTTGTTGACACAATGCACATGTAGGAATATCACATGGTACTTGTTAATATGTAGTTTTTATATTTTTTAATATTAGGTTAAAAAAAAAGATAGCTAAGTATATTGATAAAATCCCAGCAATGGTGAGGCTGAGGCAGGAAAATCATAAGTTCAAGGCTAGCCTGGGCTACACAGCAAGACCTGTCTCAAAACCTAATAATTAATATCAACAAATTCTGTTTGGGACATATTATGTATTATTTCTATTGTCTAAGAAGCATTTAAATAGAAGTATTGAATAAACATTTCACTATCCAAGCCTAGTGCAGAAAAGGGAGCTTGAAAATTTGTAAAACAGAATTCTGACGTCACCAGTCTTTATGACTGTAAAGTTTGGTTACTACATCAGAAGGAACCGGAGAGGGAGGCCTAGGTTAAATGCTGTAAAAGCCATTTACTAGTGAACCATGTAGATGAAAATCATCTGGTCAAGGAGCATGAGATCCAAAATGCAAATAGGACAAAGATGGCATAAAACAGCAACAACATCAAAAGACGAGGCTTGTGTCGAGAGAAAGGGGAAGGCTTAGCTTACTGGGTACTGCTTAAATTCAGGGGGAAGTGGACAGAAATTCCTCTTCTGGGTTTTCCAGGTAGCATACAGAGCAATGGGTTTCCTTATGGTATTTCCATTCATGTTTTCTTTCTGTTGCTCCTCCTCCTGTGGCTTAGCCTCCCTGTGGCCCCGCCTCTTCACCTGGCTGTCCTCTCCCGTTCCCACTTTCAAGTCACATATGTCCTCTCACCCCAGTTCCACCCTTCTCCTGCTCCCTAAGGCATCTCGCCTGCTGTTATTGTCCCTGTTCTATTTCTTTGACCTGTGCCTACACATGTATATAAAAAAATTAAATATAGGATTCTTTCATGAGAGAGAACATGTGGTATTTATCTTTCCGAGTCTGAGCTATTTCAAATTAATATAATAATTTCCAGACTTGTCCTTTCCTGAAAATTTCATGATCTCATTTTCTTTTCCTTTTACGACTGTATAACATTGCATTGTGAACATGTACCCCATTTTCATTATCCATTCAGCTGTTGATGACATTAAGGCTGTTTTCATTTCCTCACTGTTGTGAATAGTGTGGCAATTACATGGATGTGCCTGTATCTCTGCAGTAGAATATAATGTCCTTTGAGTATATGTCCAGGAGTTGTACACTGGGTCACATGGTAATCCTATTTGTAATATGTTGAAAAAAATCTCCCCACTGACTTTCATAGTAGTCGCACTAGTTTTACTTCTATTGGTGGTGAATAAATATTCTTCCTTTTCTCGTATTCTCATCAGCACTTACTGCTGTTGGTTTCTTTGATGATTGTCATTCTGATCATGGTAAGATGGGATCTAAAAGTAGGGATGTATTCAACTGAGCAAATCTAAGAATCCTTGGTGTGGTGGCTTTTATGTAAATGCCCCCATAGGCTCATAGGGAGTGGCACTAATTAGAGGTGTGGCCTTGTTGGAGTAGGTCTGGACTTGTCGGAAGAACTGTGTCACTGGGATAGGCTTTGAGGTTTTAAACGGTCAAGCCAGGCCCAGTGTCTCTCTGTCTTCCTGCTGCCTGCTGATCCAGATGTAGACTCTCAGCTCCTTCTCCAGCACCATGTCTGCCTGTGTGCCACCATGCTCTCTGTCATGACAATAGACAAAGCCTCTGAACGATAAGCTTAATTAAATGTTTTCCTTTATAAAATTGTTGTGGTCATGGTGTCTCTTTACAGCAAAAAAAAATAGCCCTTACTAAGACACTTGTGGTGGAAGAAGGAACTGAGATTAAAGTCTGAAGACATACGCAATTTATTCAATGAAATTATAGCATGAGATTCCCCAAGTCTAGAGGAATAAATGGGCATCTAAACAAAACAGAATTGACCAGAAGAACTTCTCCACGATGTATCATAGTTAAGAGCAAACAATATTAAAAGTTTTGAGGGAAAAATAATGACTCACACACAAAGGCATAAACATCACAGAATTTCTCATCAGCAATCCAAAAAGCCACAAAAGCATGAAATGATACATTTCAAGACCTGGAACTAAATAATTACCAACAAAGATTGATAGATACAGCAAAGCTTTTTCTTAGAATTGATGGAGAAACAAGAATACTTCAGACAAGCACAAATGAAGACAATTCTTGATGACTAATCCGGCACTAGAGAAAATGTCCAGAAAAATACTACATACACAAGAAGCATGAAGGCAATATCATCCCAAGAACATATGAAAGAGTACAGTAAGGCAAACAGATGCACAGAGAAGAACCAAAGAGTAGTCCGCCATGAGCAACGCAGCAAAATAACAAACCCCAATGGTACTAGCTTGGGCAAAAGAAAAGAGCTGTTACTAGTTCAACCAGGTAACATTAACAAAATCATAGGTCTCAGAAGATACTCCTCTTAATAACCTTAAAAATAATAGTATTATAATAATAATAATAGTATATTAATAAATAATAATAATAACCTTAAATAAAAATGCCCTCCTATGCTGATTAAAATATATAGTCTGGCTGGATTAAAAAAAGACAAGTGGGAGTCTTCTGCTGTCTCCAAGAAACACATATCACAGGCAAACATATCCCCAAACTGGTAGACAAAGAATGAAAATCAACCTACAAAGCAAACAAAAGCCATAAGCAAGCTGACTTAGTGATTTTCATATGTGATGCAGTAGACATAAAACCAGCTAGTCAGAAGGGATAAAGAAGGTCACTACATATTAATAAAGAGAGCAATTCAAGAAGCAGGTATAACAATAGCAAATATGTATAAACTGAATCCTGGGTCTCCTGATTTTATATATCAAACAATGAAGGGCACAAAAGGTCATGTATCACGCTTGCATCTTTAGATAGGTCCTCCAAAGTGAAATTCAGCAAAGAAACCTCAGATATCTAACCCATAGATCAGTGAGATTTAATAGACAGCTACAGAATGCTCCATCCTTCTCAATGGCACATGTAAAATTGATCACAACATAGGCCACACCATAAGCTTTCATAAGTCTAAAAATAGAGTATCAAGGAGTTTAGTGTCTTATCAGACCACAGTAGACTAAAACTAGCAAGCAACAGCAACAGAAATATTAGAAATCCCATTGTGCTTTATAATTTTCAGTAGTGAATTGAGGAGGAAGGACAGATTGCAACGAGTTGATGAGTTACTTGAAATTGGGAAGTGAAGACAGCTTAGGGATAGGAAAACTGTATAAAGAGAATTAAATCCTGCAGTAGCAGCTAGGAAAGTGGTTCGGTGAGGAACATTTTGCTTAAGGTGGGAAACCCAAGAGCAGACACTGAGAGGAAGGTCCCAGCTGACGGGGAGAAACTAATAGTGCTAGAAAAAGAGACATCAAGTTTAAGATCTTAAGAAAGACAAGGAACAGAGATGTAGAGAGCATGCTAAGCATTGGGCTTTCATGGGTAAAAGAGGAACTTCCTTGTTGCAGTAAGAGGAAGAGATGACAAGGCCGTCAATTGCCAGTTTGTTAAGCTTGTCATAGGACTTCAGTTTTTCTCAACAGGAACATATGAAGTAATAATCTCAAGAGTATGGGAAATAAACTTACCTGGAGTAAATAATATTCCTTGAGACAGAGTGAGGGCTTTAACAATGCTAGTGCCCACTCTCAAGTTCTTACCTAACACACAAGAGGCCCTAGGTTCAATTCCCAGTAAAACAAGCATGCACGTGCGCATGCACACACACACATACACACGTACACACGAATGCTCCACACACTCACTCAAGGTTGTGTGTGCTGTGTATTCCTATAATCCCAGAACTTACAGAACCAAGACCAGAGGATTATAGTCAGTTTGAGTACAGGTTGGAATATACAGTGAGTTACAAGACAGTTTGAACTACATACAGTCAAAACATTAATTTAAAAATTAAAATTTAATTCTAATCTGGGAGTAGTGAAATGTGCCTATAGTCTCAGCCACTTGGGATGCTGTGGTACAAGAATCACTTGAACCTGGGAGCTCAAAGCCACTCTGGTCAATGTAGGTAAGACCCTACATCAAATTCTTAAAAGAGTTTTTGAATTAATGTTAAAGTGACACACATTTGTGAAAAGGTAGAATTTATGTGATTCCAGAGAAGAAAGAGGGAAAAGTAGAAGAGAAAGACACCAAAATGAAAGCAAGACTATTCTCTGTGCCATGTGAATTTCCTCCCTATATTACATAAAATCTTTCATGAATAACCAATTACCTTTACGAAAAGAAGTGGGTCTCCAAGGAAAGGCCATAAAGTGTGGGTAGACATTGGACAATCAATGAACACAAAATTACAGATTTAGAACCAGCCTCTAAACCTGTCTCTTGATACTGAGATGACATTTGCTTCTCAAACTGAGAATGCCAGAAGGAAAGGCTCGTGAGTCATACTGAGGATGGAAGGCTGTGAAGCAAGTCTCCCACGCCGGTCCTTGGAGTTCTTTCAATCTCCTCTCCTACAGATGAGCTCTGAAACCCAGCCTAGAGCCCTTCGTCTCTCTTCACCTTCAACACCAGTACGGGTTCTGAAGGAAGCAGTTCCCAGAAAGGTGCATTTCATTTTGTGGGATTCTGAACCTCTTCAGAGTTGATTTATTGGAGAGACCTCAGAGAATAGGAATGAGCAAGATCAGCGGGAGAAAGGAAGAGAAAATTAAAGGAGCCCAAAGTGTCAACCATGCCTGAATGAGAGGCGTGCCTGTGTCCAGTCCATCTCTCCTCTTGGATAACTTAACACAAGAGAAGCAGGCCAAAGAGTTGTTCAGTATAGGAGTAACTTTCTGTTCAGTTTCTGCCGTCAACCTTTACAGCAGCCATAGAGATAGGGATATAAGAGATGGAAGGGGAGCTTTCTGTAATAGCCCGCCTTGTGCTGACCATACAGTGCCCCAGGAATTTCACTGCCATAAACACTCGAATTTTCATTCCTACCTCATCTTTGTACCGTTCCATTCTACTAGCAGCTCAAAATTCTTTTCAGGTTTGGAATTGAGACCTGAATTCGAGTCCAGTTATTATACTCCCCTGCTTGACTCCGAGGAATAAAGCACCACAAAAAAACCTCAAGACTTATAGAGCCTCAACATCCTAAGTCTATCAACACACTTGTATGAATGCTATATGCAGTCATACCGAACCAATGACTCTTTCCTAAATATTAAATAGAGAGGGACATGAAAGGAATTCTGTGCCACCCCTCCATCCTGCCCCGCCCTCCGGGATAACATTGATGAGTCCTTTAGACATCATCTATGGCTCAGAATCCACTAGAAGCTTTCCCTGGTCTCTGTGTACCACTTCTAATAAGATAGCTTGTTTCTCTGGCATGTTTATGGGGTAGGGGTCATCATCAGAGTATCAATGGGTATTATACTATGAAAACACACCTGTGAGTCAAAAGAGAGTCCTTACCTCTACATAATGGAATAAGAGAAAATGTGAGGAGGAGGAGGACGCTTGGAGCCCTTACCTCCCGGGTGAGGGTTCCCTTTCATTTGCCATTCTTGTCTTCACAATGGTGTTTCTTTCAATGTATACTACTTGTTCCTAATTGAGAATCTCTTCTTTTTGTTTTTATGATGTCAGCATCTCTTGTAAACAATTTCCTGAATTCTAAAAAGACCCTTCTCTTCTAAATCTATTGTATTTCAAAACAATGCCATCTAAAATGTAAACTTATCTAATGTCTATACACTGGCTTTCCTAGCCATTTGCTCAGGGGTCAACCAGTCACTGAAGCCAGAGATCTGGAGCTCAGCCAGGACCGTCTGCTTGCCAGTTCCCCCTCCGTGTAGTCCATCTCAGGGCAGCCAACGCTTCCTACACCTGTGCCAGTTATTTCTTTTCAAATGAAAATTCAATGCTGTAATTTCCTTTTTTAAAGGCATATTTTTGTTGTTTTGTTTTTCGGGACTCTTGTTTACAGTGACTTATTTGCAATGTGGTGGTGAACAGGTATGAGTGGACACTTCCAAGAGTCAGCTCTTTCCTTCTCCTGTGTAGGATCTGGGGATCAAACTTGGGTCATGGGTTTGGAGGGTGGCTTGCTAGCTTTAGTAAACTGAAGCAGATGTGCAGAGCATTCAGCCACTTCCATTCTGACACCCCACCCCCTCTCTTGGCTTTTCACAGATTTCATTAGGCAGACATTCCCAAGTGACGGCGCTTGAGTGCACAGAGCTCTCAATTTAAAAGGGCTACCATGCTAGCTCTCAGGAGAAAGAGGGTGCCCCCTCCCTAATATTTCCCATGGAATTTAGGGGCCCGGTTTTATTGGCTTGTCTCAGATTACATGAACACTCATTCAGCAGACAGAATAATGTCTCCCCAGGGTCAGTGCTCAAATGCTCCGATCCTACAAATACATTACCTTACATCTCAAAAGAAACTTTACAAATGTCATCAAGTTATCTTCAGTCAGAAAGCTTGCTTACTTTCGATTATTCAAATCTCAGTTTAACCACAAGGTTGTTTTTGTAAAATAAAGGAAGAGGGGTTTTGGTCATAGTAGACGTGATAACAAAAACAGGTCAGAGAGAAACGTGGAAGATACTACCATGCTCACTCTGAAGATGGAGGAGGGGAGCATGAGCCAAGGAATGTAGGAAGCCCCCGGAAGCTGGAAAAGACAAGGGGAAAAAAATTATGCTTCTCCTAAGCCTCTGAAGAAAGCCATTTGATTCCTTGGCATTAGGACTTCAGACATCCAGGGCTGTAAGGTAGTGAATCTGCATTGGGGATACTGCTTGTGGTACAGTGTTTCATCCGCAGAAAGGATCTAACATAACTCCGTAACTACGTACTGTGGAATTATTTGATTGGCTCAACCAAAATCATGTGCCCACAACTGCAGGATTGTTTGAGCCATTCAGATCAGAACATAAATCTGGAGGGGGAGGGAGATACATGCTTCTTGAAGAAAAGCTAAAATGCAGTTACCACCAGCTTAGAAAACAGATGCCTGGCCAGATGGTGGCACAAACCTGTAATCCCAGTTCCCAAGAGGCCCTACACAGCACTCTTCACTCATCTTTAAACGTGATCTTAAATTCAATGATAATTCTCATCAGTGATCTTAGCAGTAATGTGTACCAAGATGCTCAGATGCAATTTTTGTTATTTTGGTTTCTTTAAAAATGCAAAATGGCGTCTGGACTAGGTTTCTATTTTCCAACCCAGGTATGGTGGATGATTATGAGTTTGATTTGGAATGTTCATTGCCAGTGGCTCTAATTTAGTTATGTGGAACTATTTTGCCAGATGTAGCTTGTTGTTAAGATTGTCCACTTGGATTTATGGAAACTTTTGCTTAGAGTATGAAAGAGTTGAAGCTCCGAGATCTGGAGTGGGCTGGTTGTTATTGGTTGGTTGGTTTGTCCGTCGTTAGTGTGTTGGTTATTGCATAACAAAGCATCGGTTGGAGAGATTGGGTTTGCAGATAGTGAGCTGAGATGCTGGCCTGGCTCACTGTCAGCTCCTTCTCTCCAAGCCTAGGACACCCTAATGGGTTGTGAAGAGTTCTTAGCGTTCTCTTTTTCTCTATCAAGGCCACCTGTTAAATCAAAAAAGTGAAAATTTCTTTCTTTTTCTCTAATGGTCTCTATTTTGTGGCTATCACTTTGGAACTTTTTCATTTATTAATTTCACAGCCTTTTCTCTTCATAGAGACTTATTTCCTTTCTCTCTCTCTTCTTCCTTCAAGAGACTTCTACTCATTATTTTTGCATATATATAAGCTCTGGGAGCTGCCATGAGCGTACTTTACTGGACTCTTTGAGGTCTGGAGTTTCTTTCTCATTCTTCCTTGTCTCTACATTGGATGTGGCTCACATGATATCAGTGCCCCATGTTGGTACCGCTTGTAGTGGTACACCCACTGTGGCAGCTCTCCCAAGATGACAAGGAAGCATTTTTCGTAGGTGTAAACCCTTCCAGACCTCAGCAGAGGGAACCACCATCTGGCAGGCATACTGGACAGTGGAACCCTGAGTGTCTCATCTCAGGAGTTTTTATTGTTACCTAATCTCCTTAGATTTTCTATTGATAGCACGTGCAGATCATGAGCAATCAAAAAAAGCAATAAAAGCTTTATCTTTTACATAAAGCCAACACCTGCAGACAATACAAATGCAAGGCCTAGGCAGCCCTTTCCCCACAGTGCACAAAAGAACTATTTTAAACATAACTAAAAATAAAGTTCTGCATCATTTCCCCCTTTTCTGTATAAGACAATAAAATAATGTTTTGTCTCTGCAACACAATCTAATACTACACTAGCATAACTATTTACAAGAGGAACAATCTCAAGGACAGGAACAGTCACAAGGATAAATCCCAATATCTATCAAGCTTTTCACAATGTCTTTGGACAGCAGAAAAACATTATCAATGTGCAATTATCTGGAAATCTCTCACAATCTTCTGGGCTCCTCAAAAGAGCTTGGATCACTTCTCTGGCTCTGATCTCTGCAGTATACATAGCTTATCCTCCAGGCTTTGGCTGGCTCCCCTTTACCACTGCTGTTGTTCTTGGTAGTCATTCCACGATACTGACATCTTCAAAACTGCTGTGGTCCCTTGCTGCAACTGGGCTGCACTTTTACTAATAGCCTCCCCTGGACTCTCTTCATGGTACCAAGCCTCAACTTCTTTACATGATTTGGGCCTTCAACTGCCACTGAGGCTGCACCTTCACCAATAGCTTCTCCTAGGCTCTCTTCATGGTGTCAAACCTCAGCTGCTCTCCATGACTCCTTAATGCCTTTAAGACCAGTACCACCTTAGTGATTCTTACACCTTACCAAGTCCAGCTGCCAACATAATATACAACCTTGGCCAGTTCTGGAAGACAGCTTATGTGTGCTGACCCTGAGGGAACGCTCTACAGATTTTAAGATAGAGTCTGGCTTACAGGGAAAATAACTGGTCAGTTCATGCTTGAGTTCAACGTTTAGTAGAATATTCCAAAGACTTCTTCATAATGCAGCAACCGTTAATCCTGATTCTTTTAGCAAGAGTTTTTCTAAGCATCATCTCAGCTGTTGTCTTCAGGAAGGGTTCACTCAGGAATTCTCATCACCGTAGAAGACCACCTCACCAGTATCTGGACTGCTTGTAGTCAGGTTTGCAGAAAAAAATTTCAGCTTAAATAAGGTGCTTCTCAGCTCCAGGCCCACACCCCTGGCTTCCATAGCAGGAGGTCCTGGTTCAATGGGAAGAATGTCAGGCTGACATTCTTGGTGGTTTGGCATTCTTTTTCACTACCTCTAAAGAGAAACATAAAACCTTCTCCATAGGTCTCAAATACAACATCTTGAGCTTCACGTATACACACAAGGAAAAAAAAAAAATCAGAAAACTCAGTTTGGTTTAAGTTTCCAGTGCTCTGACTACCACCAGCAGCAGAAGGTAGTGTTGGCTCAATGACGAGGAAAAGTAGTTAGAACATTGTTCTCTAATGCTTTTGACGGATCCTGCCAAGATTCTTGTACTTTACCAGAAGGACTCCTTGCCTTCTCAATTTCTTTCACTTTCTCTAAAGGCCTCTAGTCCATGTCTCTCGCTTTTGAGGCTTCTTTCTCCCTTAATTTTCATAATTTTCTCTATTTCCTTCCTCACTCGCATCTTCCTTTAGGAGATTTCTAATTATATATTAGAGGAGATTATATAATCTCTGTCCTCTGTATACTCTCCCATAAGTATGCTTTACCAGACTCTGCAAGTTCTGAAGTGTTTTTTTCTTCTTCCTTGTCTCTACATTGGCTATGCCTGGTGTGATGTCAGTGCCCCACATTGGTGTATTACTTGTAGTTGTTAGCCAGTGTGTAGGCTAAGCAAGGAAGACAGAGAGACATTTTCATAGGTACAAACCTTGCCAGACCTCAGCAGACAGAACCACTATCATGGCAAGCACCATACTGGACAGTGGAATCCTAAGTGTCTCATCTCAGGAATTTTTATTGATACTTAAGCTTCTCTGGTGTTCTACTGATAGCACGTGCAGATCATGAGCAATCAAACATCTTTTACATAAAGCCAACACCTTCAGACAATACAAATGCCAAGGCCTAGGCAGCCCTTTTCCCAACAGTACAGAAAACAACCATTTTAAACATAACTAAAAATAATAAACTTCTGCATCAGTAATGTTGGAGGAGACATATAAACTTGATTTCATAAACATAATATAATATTAGCTATTTTTGTAAACCTTGTTTCCATGGAAATAAACAGCAGCATGACAGGAGGGATTCACTGTGGCTGCATTTGATATGGCTCAAGAAACAGCTATTTATCTCTTTAAAGAGACAGGATTCATTTAGACATTTAGTCTTCATGTGATAAATGACTGGAGGATTACATGAGCGTCATGGAATTGGAAAGTTTTGCTGCCTATGGAGGAAAAATAGTTTTCATTTTGTGCCAAGATTCCTAGATCCTATTACCATTTACATTAGAATGCAATTGAAGAAAAAATAAATCTAATGCTGCTATCAAGGATCTAATTAGATACTACCTCAATCCTCTGTTTAATACAGAATAAAGTAAATTAGGAAAGGGATGCGCTAGTCCTGTTCCTGTTTCCTGATACAAATCAATCTACTTCCTGCCAATAAATCCTTCTGGCATCGTACAGCACAGTTCTAAATCACTAACCCAGCCATGGCGAGTAAAGAGGCCGTGCAGAGTGATGGCATTAAATGATGACTTTTAGGTCCTGTCACCAACTTTAAAAGATGTTTTAGATGAGGTATTGGATTCATATGTTAATGACTATATTTCACCACTCCTGCCTACTCTACTACCATCTACATTAAATACGTATTAAACCTCCAAGGACCCTTTGACTGAGAAGTTTCTGAATAAATCAATGAAAATGAGCACAGCCTATTTTCTGAACCCAGCACATCACGGCTGCTTGACAGAATGAGTACAGTGTTTGCTTGTTGCTAATCCAATAATATCCCTTAATTTTTGCAAGATGTGGAAAGCAGTTTGATGGACCACAGGAAATAGCTTCTGCTATTTCGTGAACGGAGTGAGGACGAAAGACTACAAAGAAATGAGGCACATTTAGAGAGCTGAGTGTCCTCCTTTCTCAAAATTTAGGCTTCCCTTTCTTCCTCTTATTTTAACACCAAATGTAGATTTCCCCAGGGAACTTTATGTAACAGCAATGCAGATTAGTCTGATGTGGTTCTCTTTATACTTATTTGTTCTGTATTGTTCTTATTTAATTTGCAAGCCTAAATAGTGTTAAGTTTAAGGATGTAAATGCAGATTTCACTCTTCTTGTTCTGAAGTCATTCTGAAGAACACAGAAATCCCTAGTCAAGTTATTCAGTGTTGATACATAAAGATGGCTTCAGATACTCTATCTCTGTTCCAGTGCTCTGCCTGTTCCCATCTCCAAGCCTGGCCCGCAGCTGCATCCGCTGCAGTTCACTCTGCTCTATACCAAGGTTTTAAGAGCAAACATTCAAGGGCTGTGATTAGCTTCCTCTGGTTCTTGCGTTCTCTGTCTCTCTGTCTCTCTCTCTGTCTCTCTCTGTCTCTCTCTCTGTCTCTCTCTGTCTCTCTTTCTCTGTCTCCCTCCCCTCCTCTTGCTCTTGTGTGTGTGTGTGTGTGTGTGTGTGTGTAAATACTGTATAATGTCTAGAAGGAAGTGTTTTACTTTCTTAAGAGGATAACAGTCTAATGTGCTTCTTTGAGGATTAGCATATGACTATGTGGTTTCTTGCCTGAGGAAGGAAGAGTCTAAGAATATATATAGACTCTCAAGAGGTCCACTGGTAAAACTCTGTAATCTTCACTTATTTATCCCAGGAAATCCTGCTAGACACACACTGTGATCATCAGAGAAAACATGCTGATTGATATTGAGTGTTTATTGTAGGTTTAGAGTCAGCATATACTTACAAGTACAAACTTAATCAAACCCATTATTCTTTTCCTTTGTGACATAAGAAAAAACAGAATTGGTTCCTGGTGTCAAGTTTATGTGACATGTCCTCATTCAAAATAGTCATCTCTATGTCAGGCTGGCAAGACGATTCAGTAGGAAAGGCACTTGCTGTACAGACCTGGTAACCGATGCTCTATTCCCAGAAGTTATGTAGTCATATAAGGGTGAAAGGAGTCTCCGTCAAGTTGTCCCTGTCAACTCCATATAAGCTATACACCCCCACACATGCACATAATAATAATAATAATAATAATAATAATAATAATAATAATAATAAACATTTAAAATGCATTTCAATATCATATGTAGATTCTAGTTCAGAAGTTGTTATCCAAATTCAAGTTTCTGAGTTCACAAGTAGGCATCATTTAAGCATGCCAATACATCAAAAGTATTAGCACCATTGAAGGCATTATTTGTGAATGGGACTTTGTTGGAGAGACCTATCTGATGTGGGAAGAAGCAGGATACCTGTGAATAGCCAGCTGAGGCTCTTTTGTCTATATGAATGATCCATAAGTCAAGTATGAGTTTCAGTGGGGATGGCCAATCTAGAAAAGAGATCTGGAAATCTCAGGAAAGACAGTGTGCCTTTAGAGGAGTCTGGAGTTAGAATCAAACTCATAAAATTGAGGGAAATGATGTTGGGCACAGGAGCTCTGTGGTTTGGAAACTGGCAGAGACGTTTTACTCTGAAAATATCCAGCCTGAAGCATCAATGCTGGACCCTGTCTGTCCACATAGCTGCAACCTCTTCGCACAGGACTTTTACCCCCATGACAGAGGCGTGGGCAACTGAAAGTGACCCTTGTTGCATCATTTCCCTATGGCATTCCACAGTCTTCAAATGTGAGCTTTGAACAAAGGAATCTAGTTGAGGCAGAGAGCAGAATGTGTAGAGCTCCGGATAACCCAGTGACTTCTGAGGTCCCAGGAATTGAAATATCTAGAAATGGTGGTCTGTAATCCTGGCCATCATGGGGTACCATGCAAGGGAGCCCAGCAAGGGTGCTGGGATTTCATATTTACAGTTGCCAGAGAGAATACGGGCATACAGGATGCCCAGGCAAATTTGAATTTTACATAAGCAATTAGTGTTTTGTTTTGTTTTGTGTCGTATATATGAAGCAGAAGATACCTATACTTTTATTTAAAATGCATTATTAAAGAATCAAGTTTAACTGAGTGTCCTATTTTGTATTTGCTAACCTGGCATCCAATGGCATGTCATACCAGAACCAGGGATCTGACATGCAGGAGAAGTACTTGGTTCATTGCAAATAATGGGGCCGTGCAATCAGCACAGTCAATAGCAGGAGTCATTGATAATGTTCATGTGGAAGATTAAGGGAAGGGTATTTTTTTTTGTTGTTGTTGTTAACGTGAATGGCTGCATCAAAAAGACATGGACCATACATATGCCATTTCAAATTTAGAATCTGAATGGTTATCCATTAGTTTCAGTATTCTGTAGCAGCAAGCAATATTTTGGGTTTTTTTTTTCTGTTTACAATGGCATGATAAGGACAACATCTGTCCCCAGATGTTATAAGTCAATTGAATTTGAACAGATCAAGCACAAGTTTCCCAAGTATCTAAGTATCCTCAACAAGCATAACAATCACACAAATTACTGTCTCAAGTACCAGGAACATTTCTGTAAAGACCCAAATGCATAAAGGTTTCCTGAACTAAATGCACAAATGAAGGTAGAAGCTACTTATCTCTACCCAGGTATGTTTTCTTTATCGTCCAAATCAAATTTCTCCCTTAACCTTTCTCAAGACTCTGCGCAAGGTTTTTGACACACACACCCTGCCCCCTGCATTCTTACTCATGCTTAATAATTTATTCCCTCCATCTTGCTCAAGCCTACGAAGTCCATTTGCTTTGCTTTTTCATGTACATACGTTACAGACTGTGCTTTGTCTCAACCTGGAAACACCATTTCATTCCCACTCTGCTCAGACTGCTGATCGCCTCCTTCCAGTGTCAGGCTGTTCACGTACTCATTCCAGGAGGAAGGCAACAGCATTGAAATCGCTACCTCTTTTCATCCGGAGACTGCTGGTGTCTTTCCTCATCTTTGTCCCCTGGAGACCAAATGATCCTCCTATCCTGGGTCTGCGTACTAATTTCTTCTTCCATATGTAATACGGAGCTGTCAGTGTTAAACATAAAATAAATATTACCGGTCTCCTAAGAGCAACAATCCACTTGCTGACACAGAAGTGCACATTGGCTGGAATTATTTCAACCAAGCCTAACATAGTCCAAAACCTAATTTCTTTCTTTGAGAAAAGACTTAGGAAAAGACGACCTATGAGAGGAGCTTGCAACAAAGATGAAATGTTTATGGATAAAACCATAATCACAGCCGGAAACACTGAAACAACGTAGTTCCAATGCTGGAGCTTCCTACAGAGTAATATAACACCTAGCTAAAAATTCTACTGTGGTGTACATTCCTTTAAGAAAGCAATATTAGAAACCCTAAACCCACAGATGAAAAAAATAGTAAGGCTTTATGATGATTTTAAGTTTCAGAAGAAATTAAAGAAATGCATTTAAGAATTTTAGTAGCGTATATTGCTTTTATGTAATAATGGGTTTCATTATATTTTGATGCAGGTACACAATACATTGTGAGCATACCTTCGCAGTCACTCATTCCCAGCCTTCCCCTCTACCTGACCCCATTTGTCTTCCTAATCCCCTTCCTTTCCCAAATGTTTCCTCTGGCACTCTTTTTAAAGAATGATAGACTCAGATTCTTATATATCCATAGGAAATAAAAATCTGGGGAAAAAATAAGGTGTTGCAATTGCTGGAGTTAGTGTGAGTATCTAGTAGGTATCTATTGTGCTCCCACCATGAAGCAGAAATAACTCTGAATATTTCAAACAGATCGAATTCAATATAGAAAATTTCACACATGGAGTATAACACTGAGAAGGACCAAAGATAACACCCTGAATGTGATAACCTCAAAAATCTATTTTGACACTAAGAGAACAAAGTAGGCTACAATGTTAGCAAAGTCAAATGTGGGTGACCCCCAGAGGGTGCTGGGAGTACAATGGCCTGTCCAGTGGGAATGGGAACCATTAAAGGAAAATGCCTGCCCTGAAGCAGACAGAGCAGGAAAGAGCAGAGGCCTAGCTCCCTCCTTCCTCCTAGCCTCCAGGCCCCTCCCAGTGCCCCCCAGAGCCCCCCAGTGCCTAGATCCATCTGTGAGACAAAACAGACAGAGTTTAACCCAGTCACCCATGTGGAACAAATTGCTGAGCAGGAAAAGACTGAGGTGTTCTAAGCACAAAAAGCTCAAGACTGACATATGTGGTTTGTGTAGATAACAAATGTTTAATTAATTGCTTTCTTTCCTTCCATTCTCATGTCCCAAATAGGGGCAGAATCATCAATTAACACCTTTTTTAAATTTTTCTTATTTTCATATTGCATTACTAATGCAAAGATTTAAATTATAACATAAATAAGCCAGAAAGAAATGCAGGCCTTTTTTATAGGGAAAACAAAAATAAGTTAGAAAGAAATACTTATTTACACAAAGGAAACTTTGGCATGTGTTTCATACAAATTATTTGTATTAAAAGTGTGCCCTATTTAACTCTTTAGACACTTCTGTACAGAAGCTGGCATTTTGAACGTTTCATTTTAATCAGTTTGTGTGTATGTGCATGTATTTGCATGCTAGTGTTTGCATATGCATGTGTGTGAATATGCATCGTGTGCATAGGTTTGTGCACACAGATAGGCATGCACTTGCATGCATGAGTACATGTGAGTGTCTGTGAGCATGCACGTGCTTGTGTATGAATGTGTATGGGTATAGATATGCATTCATTTTCATGCATATGCCCGTAAGTTTGCATGTGTATGCCTCTGTATATATGTATAGGAATATGCACATGGGTACAAATGAGGGTATACATATTCATGTGCGTATACGTGTGTGTGTGTGTGTGTGTGTGTGTGTGTGTGTGTGTGCATGTGTGTGAACATTTGTATAAATATATGTGTAGTACCTGAGCATGTGTTTGTATACCTACATATATTCATGCATGTGTGGGCACATATGCATATATGTGTGTGTGTGTGTGTGTGTGTGTGTGTGTGTGTGTGTACATGTGGCTTTGAGTGACCTATGTGCATGTGCTCATATGTGTGAACTGCATATATGTGTGTATGTGTGTGATGGTGTGTGTGTGTGCATATGTATGTGGGTCATGGACTGTGTGTGTCCATGTCATGTGCATTGTTCACGTGTTTGCTTATGCATGCATGTGTACATGTGTCTGCATATACATTTATGTTCGTGTATATCCTTGTTTGTGTATGTGTTGATATATATGCTTGTATGTATATCTATGTACACATGTGTGAGCACATTTATTCTGTGCATTTATGTGAATTTCCTTTACATATACTCTGTGCATGCCTACATGTATGCAGTGGTGCACCTGTGTGAGGGGTGTGACATGTGCATGTCTGTGTGTGCATTGTGTGAACACAGTATATGTATGTATGTGTGCATGCTAATGTGCATGTATATGCCTGTGTGTGTTTGATTCAGGAGATGGTTGTTAAAGATAGTGTTCATTCAACTAGCTTTTAAAAAAGCAAAGGAAATATGAAATCCTAGGAGAAATGAGTGGTTCAATATAAGCATGCCATTTTTGGTAATAAAATCGTTTTTATCTTCTTTTCATTTGGCATCAATAATACATGAAGTATTGAAAATAAAAATGTCTGGCCAAGTACTTTTCCATTTTATCAAGGAGCAGGAACAGCCATCATGTGTGGTGCTTAAAGTTTGTTTGCAGGGGCTATATGTAATTAGGACATTGAAAGTTCTGATCATACTATGTTATGATTTAGGTGATAACTTCAACTCCTCTGCAAAGGTTATCTAAAAGGCCATATGCACAAAAGATGAAGTGATCTTCCTCACATCCCCAGAAGTTAGTTTTCAAGATGCAAGGCAGCAGAACAGTAGGAAGAAAAAGAAACTGGTCCAAGGTCAAAGCCAACAACTGTCACTTTATGGACCAGTTCTCATGAATACTCCACAATAGAACAGTTCCATATTCCAGTGGTAGTTAAACTTTCTACTATTGGGGAAAATATCCTGCAAATGTTATTTAGGATGGAACATTAGCACATTGTAATTGGTCAATAAACGGGGGCTATTTATATTATTGCAGAAAAAAAAACACACACACATAACAAAGACTTGATAAAAGTATCACCAAAGTTACTGAGGAAACCAAACACTAACAGTGGAGATGGGAAAGGATCACAGGCCACAGTTAAAGATGTAAAATAAATCGCAAAAAGTCGTCTGCTGCTGGGGTAGGTCATTAATTCTAAAGTTTGTTTACATAATGAGAAAACAGAATAATACTGAGGCCCTAGAACCAGGATCAAGAGACATTTGTGTTTGCTCTTAAACCTGGGGGGGGGGGACAACCCAGTGCATATTTGCAGAGTTGAAAAGTCCAATAAATTGAGAGTGAGTAATTATGACATCAAAACTCTGGACAACCCAAAGCAGGAATAATGAAAGGGTTGAAGGCATTGGTTTGAAGGACTCTAAGAGATGCAATGGCCTTGAAAGATGTCAGATCATGTTTTCTCCTGATACATGATGTAAAGGAAAACGAATAAGCTCACATTTCAGAACTGAGGTCTCCATCTTGTAGAACTTAAGACTTTGAGAGAGACAGCGAGGAGAAAATGATGACGAGGCAAGACAAGACTCAGACAGACCAGGTAGCACTGAAGGTTAAGGAATCTACACAGTAATCATGATGTACAAATGGTAGTCACAAGAAAAAGGTGATGATGGTCCAGGGCATCGCAGTGTCAGGGCAGTTCATCAAGGGAGAGAACACTGAAGCTCAAGTGTATAATGCATCCTGTTGGAGTTGGAGACAGGTGTCAAATGGTGGCGTACTTGCCAGCATTAGATTATCTGTTCATGAAGGCAAGATTCTAGCACCAGGAGGAGCTTCTGAATGGAATCGGAATGGCAGTTGATTAGGAAGAGTAGTGACTGCTGTCTCAGACAGTGCCCCCTTTCATAAAACAATAGAAAGAACAGTTAAAATCTCTCATATTAAACTGGTTGTAAATTCAGAACAGGGGAAGAGTACATTTACTCCAGAGAGTCAAGGCTTAAAAAAAGTCCTCTGACTAATGGAAGAGAAATGTTCCAAGGCCTCATGTGGTCCTGAGCTGAGATCATATGATCTTTCATACAGCTAGAGAGGTAGACAGGTGAAGTCAGATGAAGCAGGAAGAGTTCAAGGTTAAAGACTAAGTGGACTAGAAAAGTAAGCAGAGCCAGTTGCCAAACTCTGGGCAAGGAGGTGAGATTGTGTTTGAGACTGGGAAAAGCCTGTAATCACTTTCATGACCCAAGAGCATAGCAATCAGCAGGCCTGATGGGAAGAGCAAGTGACAGAGATGGTTAAATTGTATATGGGTCACATACACAATGTATGTACCGCTCACAAACAAATAAAAAATCATTTTATCCTATGCATCGCCATTCATAATCTTAGAGAGAGAGAGAGAAGAAAGAGAGAAGAAAGAGAGAGAGAGAGGAAGGAAGGAAGGAAGGAAGGAAGGAAGGAAGGAAGAAGAAGAAAGAAAGAAAGAAAGAAAGAAAGAAAGAAAGAAAGAAAGAAAGAAAGAAAGAAAGAAAGAAAAGAAAGAAAGGAGGAAGGAAGGAAGGAAGGAAGGAAGAAAAGGAAAGGAAAGGAAAGGAAAGGAAAAAGGAAAAAGTAAAAAGGAAAGGAAGAAAGAAATGGAAGAAAGGAATGAGGACCTGCTATGTAGCCCTGGATAGTCCTGGAACTCATTACATAGACCACGCTGGCTTCAAACTCAAAAAGACCCATCTGCCTGTTTCCCAAGTAAATTAAATCAATACCCAGCCTCATTCATAATCTTATAAAGGAATTTTTCACCTTCAGATTAAAATTTTAGTTAACTCTGCATCCACTTTGATTAGTATTTTTGTGTGTTTTGGTCATACAGACCTAAGTTTCTGAGAGTAGTGTCTCATATTACTGAACAATGTGCCAAACTCTTAGATTTTTGTGAAGTTTGCAAGTTTATTCTATATTCATCTTATTTTTCTAATATACCCACCCTCAAATTGATTTTTGTTTTTACTTTTGAAAATTTAGACAAAGTGGACTTTGTGTAAGAAAGGACAAACGTATGGAAACAAATGAAATATTATTTGCTAACACGGAAAAAGAATAGATAGCATTTGGGGGAAGGAAATCAGACATCAGGAAGAGAATAACGCTGAGAGTTCAGAGTCCCTTCAGGAACGCATGGCTAACTAGTACCGCTTTCTGGCTGATTTGAATGTCAAAGGAGCTAGAATTCAATCACTGTAGATTCAATAGCTCATCACTCACAAATGGCAAGAAATGAAATTGGTATAAGTTCTTTGTGAAGTTGGACCTATTATGACCACAGGATGTGACTGAATAATTATTTTTCTTTCCTGAAAATTGTGGAATTGTGTCAGTCTTTTGGTTCCCATGGAAGTCAGCAGTGTAATTGGATCTCATTATTCTAGTTAATCAATAACAGAAATGATCAAATCTGTGACAGTTCTGTGCCACCGATTCTCTGATATTTATTGAAAACAAATACAAAGTAAACAAAAATTCCTAGCTTAGTCATACTAAGCGTCATAGACATTCAACTCACATCTTGGCTCTCTTGTCATTGAACATGCAAAGCAGTGATTTGTGAAGGCATCAGTCAAGTCCCAAATCATTTTGCAAAATGCCTGTGTGAAAAATACCAAATATAGTAGTTGGAAGGAACTATTTTGACTCTCTTTTAAAACTTTTCAATAACAACACTTAGCACTGAGGTCAAATTTTTCTTCTGGAGAATTGAGAAGGCGATGAACAATAATTTGCCTATTTCACAGAAGAAAGTGTGCATAAAATTACTCCTAATTTATTATGTCAACCCAATTAACTAAATCTGTTGTTTGAGAAATGACCCAGGAGAATATTAAGAAACAAAGATGAATATTAAATTGAATTTATGCTATCGTTCTGTGGTGAATATGTCAGGAAACCTCTTTTAAGGGACATCAACCAATAGATACTAGAGTGCAGCATGTCACAGGAACCTGTTTGTGTCATCAATCAGTGCTCTAAAAATACACAATTTATAAGCTTGATGGAAAAATCAGGTCTAATTTTTAAAGTTATGATTGGACATATTTTACTGCAAAGAGGACATTTGTGCAGATCAGAAGCAAGCAAGCGAAAATCAACAACACGATGGAAATGTGTTTCTTTTTGTAGCTGGAGAGTGGGAGAGATTTATAAGTGAGACGGATGCAAAACTGCCATCACCCTACCAAGACATTTCTGGACTCAAAGCACCCAGAGTCCAAAGCAAGCCTGGCCACCAGAATCAGGCTAGACTTATTAAGGGTTAGCAGAGCCGTCAAACGATATTCATTCAACCTTTGTGTGGAAGGAAACTTCTATTACTACCTAAGACAGAAGTCATAATTTTATACAAAACCTAAATTACCACTTGTCCCCAAAGTAAGAAAGCAACCATTTTATGAGAATCTCAGTGATCTTTCAGTCAACACTAGCCAACTATCTTTTAGTTTTAAGCTAGCCATAGTTCGAGCTGAGCATTTCTGAGCACCCAGCTGGTGGAGGACTGGGTGAGGCACGTATGGAAACTGCGAGGACCCTCAGGGCTCAAAGGTTTATTGTGATGCAGAAATGGCTTCTTACCTAGCATAGGAAATGAACATGCGGTTATGAAACACTGACTTGGATTTTGAAAATTTCAAATCCTTCTGTGTATGAGTTCTGTGTCTGCCTTCTCTGAATGATGATTGTACTGTATTTGCTTGCTATGACGTGAAAAGTCTGCTCCCTTTCTCAAATGTCTCCATCGTATCATGTTCTCTTATGACAAAGTCGGAAGTATGAGTCTACATTCTGTGTGCTTTGGCCATGACTTACACATCTGTCATGAACTTGTGCTGCTTTTCACGAGACTATCGCCTGTCCCTAGTGCTCAATTTCTCCCTCTCTGTTAGTAACAGAATCTGGAGGTTCTAAGTACATCACTTAGGAAGACTACGAATTTGAGATCAGCGTTGGCCACGTGGTAAGACCCTATCTCAAGAAACAAAACAAAATAAAAATATGTGTAGAAAGAAAATGTGCCCAAACTTCTGTTTTCAACAGAAGGATGGAATAAAAGATGTGGAAAAGGTGCCAGCGTTAAATATGGAGATGTACAAAATATTTCATAAACAACCATTCAAAGACATATATGAATTTACAGGAAGGTAAGACAGAAAGGGCTCTGAAGCCAAGATGCAAAACAAGAACATAAGAGAAGAAAGAGACGTTGATGGCCTGAAGCCCTCTGGAGGGAGAGGGCCGAGCTTCATGTTGGTGGTCGCACACAGGGACCCGTGGCGAGGCCTCGGCTGTATACTTAGTGTCTGCTTTCATCGTGATTTTGTCAGTATAAAGTTCAGAGCTGTCTCATGGCTTAGCTGTAGCAACCAAGTAGAAATTTATAACCTTCCTGGGCATAATATATTCTCTCTAACACTCACATAACCGGTTTCTATTTCCTGTGCAAATTTAGATTTTCCCTTTCCTGTTTTATTTTTTAATTTTTGCTTTGCAGATGTATTGCATTTGTTTATTGCTAACACCTAAAGGCTTTGTGGAATAAGCCACATGAATTGAAAAAATGACAAATGTTTCCATAAACAACTGTATGAATTTTGACACGAATGCAAATTTCATTCATAAACCATGTGGAAAATATATTAAACCTTAAGGCTAGCATGTATGTATTAAAGAGCCATTGTCAGAACAGAAAAACCATAAATATTGCTTCTAAAGTCACAGGAAGATAATGTACCTTTTGTGGTAGAGCCTTACTCATGGCCCTATGTTAAGGCACAATGTTGTTTCAATTAAAACTTATATTAAAATACTATTGTGGCCAGGTGGTGGTGGCACACGCCTTTAATCTCAGCACTCAGGAGGTAGAGATAGGCGGATCTCTCTGAGTTCCAGGCTAGCCTGGTCTACAGAGTAAGTTCTAGGATAGCCAGAGTTACAACAGAGAAACCCTGTCTCAAAAAAAAAAAAAATCAAAAGGAAAAAATTAATTGCATTATTTTTCTCCTTTCCCTTTCTTCTCTCCATCTCCTCCCATGTCCCATCCCTTGCTTTGTCTCAAGTTCACGGTTGTTTTTTTTTTTAAATTGATGTTACATATATTATTTTTCCTAAATATATAAATATAGTCTAGTCAGTCCACATAGTGTTACTTGTAGAAATGACAGGGAAGCTACACACCTATGAAGCCTCATCAACATTCCTGCCTAAAAAAGACCTAAACAAGACAATAGCAGCAGACACACTAACTTGAAAGGAGGAAATCTCACAGAACCCCTAAGATAGTTTGAATGAAAATAGTCCCTTATTGGCTCATTAGGAGGTGTGGCCTTGTTGGAGGAAGTATGGTCTTATTGGAGAATGTGCATCAGTGGGGGAGGGCTTTGAGGTTTTAGATGCTCAAACCACGTGTAATGTGATACTCTGCTGCCTGCTGATTCAGATGTAGAATTCTTAGCTCCTCTTCAGCGCCATGTCTGTCTACTCACTGCCATGCTTCCTGCCATGCAGACAATGGACTAAACCTCTGAACTGTAAGCAAGCCCCAGTTAAATATTTTTTCTTTATAGGAATTATCATGGTCATAGTGTCTCTTCACAGCAATAAAACCTTAACTAAGACAGTCCCAATCCTAGACAAAGAATTACAGGCACCTAAGGAACGCTGAGAGTGGGAGGACAGCATTCTCCAGGGCAGAGATTGATTATGCAATTCCAAGTGATCAACCCAAAATCACAATTTTTTTTTTTTTGTCTGTGTGTGTGTGTGTGTGTGTGTGTATGTATGTGTTTGTTTGTTTTTTAAGGCCTGGTAACTTCTTGCATTAGAAACTTGGCTGGCAGTATCTCCTGCAACAAAGAGAAGTCCAAGATTTCTCTTCTTGGAACCACCTATGTTCCCAGTAATTTCCTGCAAAGACAGCCCAACCCACATAACTTCTTGCACCCTGCTTTCAGTGCTTAGGCACCCTACTATAACCAGAAACAACAGGAAATAAGACAAGAAAATAGAATTCAAGGAAAATAATTGCTGGGGGAAAGAAAAAAGCCAAACTTAAATAATGGAAATGAAAAAATCAATGAACCAAATAAAAATCTCACTGGAAAGCCTTACCAATGGAAGAGTGAATTATGTAGAAATCTGAGAACTGTGGCTGAAAAACAAGAGGGAGGAACTGGATCACCCAGTAAAGGTCAATGATATGCATTCATAAACAGAAGGTGAGCATCCTCTGGGACATATTTGATTTATGAAAGTGGATAAAGGACACAAAAGAAGTCTCAACAAATTGCAGGAAAATAAGGACACCAAAAGAAGTCTTAACAAATACAGAAAAGTTGAAATAATTTTTTACATTCTTTCTAATCCCATCAAATAAAGCTAGGTATCAATAGCAATAGAAACCATAGAAAGTGTGCAAACTCATGGGGATTGAAGAAATATAATATAGAATTATAATTGGACCAAGGATGAAGTTCAGAATGATATTTTAAAATTTTTAGAATTGAACAATATGAAAATAAAACACAATGAGACTTAAGAGGCACAATGAAGACAGTCATAAGAAGGCTTCTAGTACTAGAGGTCTATATAAAATAAAGAGAAATATATCAAATTAATAACTTAATGATATACTTGCAGGCCTTAAAAAAAAACAAGAGCTAACAATATTCCCCCCAAAATAGACAAGATGAGATCATCAAAATTGAAGCTGAAATTAATGAAGTAGAAATGAACAAAATACAGTTGACTCTTTGAAAAGGTAAACAATATTGACAAACCTGAGGCAAAATTAGCCAAAGGAAATTAAGAAACAAAATTAACAGAATTAGACATGAAAAGGGTGAAACATTAAAACATATTAAAGAAATTCAAAGAATCAGAACATAATTCAAAAGTTTATAACCAAATAAACTGGAGAAAGATTACATGATCCCATTACTAGTGCATTCTCACAACTTAAATCTAGCCCCACGGACAGCATTGCCCCATTCAGTTGCCCACTTGGGGTACAGCCTGTCCTCCTACATTTGTAGCAGATTCCCTTGGTTGTTGCTTTTCTGGAGAAAAAAAAAAAACCTTTTTCTTTCACAGGTTAGAAGTTTAGCTAGTAAAGTCTTGCTCTTAAAGAACAACTGAATTTATCCTATTTAGGATCAGGCTTCTTCTTCAATTTCTGTATCTCCTTCAGCATAAGCCTTAGGGACAACATTAAATTTCTTGGTACTCTTTCCAAACTTTATATTTTTTATTTCTTTGTCCCACTTGCCCTTTTTCATTGTAGACCTAATAACCATCTGGCATAGTCAATATTATGCTTTCTTGAAAGCTCCTCTGCCAAAGAAGTTAGTACATTATTTTTAATTTAACTTAGGGAAAAAATCTCAGGACAGAGGCAGAAAGCAGCCACGTTCTTTGTCCAGTTATCACAAGGATGATTTCTAGCCTGCTTGCTAATGCTGTTCCCGTCTGAAACTTCCTGGGCTGGGCCTCTGCAGTCCACATTGCTCTCAGCACGGCTATCTTCTAAGCTCCTTCTGGGACAGCTCATTCGTGTCTGCTTACAGCATATTCACCTACTTTCTAATCCAAAGTCAAATTTGTCCACATTCCTCAAAAATACAAAAACAAATAAACATACAAACAAAGACCATGGTCAGGTCTTTCATAGCAATAGCCCACTCCCTGGTACACCACCTTCTGTCTCTGAGAATTTTCTATTGCTGAAAAAAAATACCATAACCAATGCAACTTATAAAAGAAATTATTTAGATAGGCCTGCAGTTTCCAAGAGTTTGAATTCATAATGATGGAGCAAAGACAGCAGGAACAGCTGAGGGCTTACATTTTGATCCATGAGCATGATGCAGAGAGAGCTAGCTAACTGAGAATAACATGGGCTTTTGAAATCTCAAAGCCAGAATACCTCCTCCAACAAGGCCACACCTCCAAATCCTTACTTACTAAATAGTCCTACCAGCTAGGGATCAAGTATTCAAACATATGAGCCTACTAGGGTCATTCTCATTCAAATCACCATAAGCCCATACTGCTCTTGAGGAGGACTCAGATTTGAGTCCTCCTGTTGCTCACAGCCACCTGTAATTCCAGCTCTGGGGGGATTCAGCATCTCTGCCCTCCACAGACACCTGTCCTCATGTACATATGCCCACACCCAGATACCCATGCATACACATAATTAAAATTTAAAAAAATCTTTTTTTAATGAGTATATGGAGTTGGCGGTTGTGGTAATAGAGGACAGGATGAATTAGAGCCAAGGAATGTGTGTATGAAGTTCTGAAATTTCAATTTTTTAAATATTTAAATACCTGACAGGCATCCAACTCCCCAAATATGTCCTTTTGAGAAAAGGCTAATTTTCAAAATATGATCTTGTTTCAGTTTCACCTACTGGAAAACAACAAAGAAAGCTTGTATGCTCTGGTAAAGTCTGCATTGATCTTCCATTTTTCTAAATACATTCTGGGAGGTTTGGGCAGCCTGCCTTTCTTGTCCAAAGCCTAGGATAGCTTCTTCTGAAACGTTTTAGTGGTGGTTATCCGGGGCTATCTGTTTGTACTGTCTTACTAGAAACATTTATACAACAAAACTTTCTTCATGTATCCTAAGTTCCCATCTTCTGAACATTAAAACTGCTGTTAGTAATTTCTTTGTTTTTCTTGCATTGACCGGAACCAAGGGGAACATTTATTTCTGCCATAGAAACACATCTCAGCTCTTATTTTGACTGATGCAGCAGCTTGTCTAACCTCCTGTTCTGGCAGCAGAACCTGGAGGAGTTGACCATGCTGTGCCAGCAGAAGACCCGGGAACACTGTTATTACAGTTTTGTGACATTGGTTGGGGGTTACTTTATTTCTCACTAAGTAAAATGAATGAAATGTTAAAGCTTGAATGTTACTTGAGAAATCAATAGAGATCATATTGTCATTCTCTTCCAAAATGAATGACACGCCTTTCATCTGGTGACGGTAGCTTTAGGGCACCATCAATTTTCTGCCATGATCTTCACGTGCCTTACAAAGAGTGAGAAGGTAAATTATGTGTGACGGTCCTGAGGGAGGCTAGATAAACATGGCTAAACATTAAATTGTTTCCTGGAAAAACCAGAATGACTAGGCCAGGGTTTGCAGCATCAACCATTGTGACTGTACATGTATAAAAGAAATCAAGTGGTGGGAATTCTTCCTTTCCTGGGAACAGCTGTGAGTTTCAATTTGTATTGATAGGTATTTTGATTTTAATAGCGACAAAAGTAATGTTAAATTCCTCAACAACTAAATAAAAACCATAAACGCTGATATTTCTTCTACACCATGATGCTGTTTGAGATACTTCTGTAGTATCTCTGGGAAGCAACACCTATTTGAAAGTTTGCTGTGGGTCTACCACTCAGCATGCTTGTAATTCACCCACTGCATGTTTGAATTACTATGCTAAGAACAGAAAAGACAGCACAACATACTTCAAACAAGACAGTCTCTCCCTATTTCCTAGATATGCCCAGATGATATATGTTACACTCTCTTTTCTATATTTTTCAGCAGGAAATTATTAAAAAGAAGTCCATGGTGTTTCTTTGACCCCACCAAAGAGTTCAGGTTTGAATGGCAGCTAAGTCCACTTAGAACACTTTTGCTAGCAGCCCTTGTTGTAAGCTGCCCAGTAGTGATAAAGACCAGGGATGGAATCAGGGAAGAGCTCCTGGGACCTTGTAAAGAATGTGAAGGCAGAACTGTGGAGTCATTTAGTCCCTGTTTCTGCACAAATATAAGGCAAGTTTGTAATTGTCTTTGTTGTAGGTTGCTAAGTGCCTGTTTTTATCTGGTAACACTCTAGAAACAGACAAAAACTAATCTTTTCCACCTACTTACAAGAAAGGGAAGATTAAATTTATAAAGTATGAATTCTATCAATGCACAGATGCTCTAGGAAGGCAGGGGACCTAGAATACTGATTCTAGTGACTTAGGCATCTACAGCTTCACCTCTTTCTTGACTTCCCTTGTGACCCTGAACCTTGACTTCCACAAATAGACAGAAACTAATCTTTTCCACCTACTTACAAGAAAGGGAAAATCAAATTTATAAAGATCAAATTTACTCATTTCACAATTCACCGTCATTTTTAGTTTGATGAATTTGTCAATGAGAATTTCAGAAGGAAATACAATTAGCATTATTAATGTTAATTATAACTGAGGGAGTCAGATGTCTACACAGAAGTTTAAAGAAAACATGGGTGACTTGAAAAATATGATCTAATTTAATGAAGCTTGATTTCCCTGAAATTTTGACAAGCTAATTTATATAACAAATGATAAAGAAGTAAAACAAAAAAAAAATTTTAAAGAATGTGTGTATGAGGAAAAATTAAAGAAATAAACATGTTTAATATATTACACACACATACATAAATATTTTAGAATAAGAGAGAGCAAGAGAGAGGAGAGAAAGAGAGAGGGAAGGGGGTTTATAGGCCTGAAACAATTTCATACTTTTGACCAAAACCTCCAGGCTAATTTTCTCTTGGTTTCCCTGTTTGTATGTTTGTTCTTTTTGAGTAGGCCCAAACCAGTACCTTTATGCATTCTTTGATGCATATTTTTATATAGTTTTACTATTATATTTCAATATATTTTCCATAGTAGGCATTATGGAAAAAATATTAAAAAGTAGCCAATGGTTACATTACTGTAACGTAGTAGTTGAGATAAATCAACTTACAAGAGGAGAAGCTTATTTGGTCTCATGGTGTTGGGGGTTTCAATTGTGATGAACTAGCCCCATCACTTTAGGCCTGTGATGAGATGGTGTATCATGGCAGAAGCACTAGTGGAAGGAACTATTAATCCCGTAGGTACCAGGATATGAAAACTAAGGGCTGGAGCCTCAATGTCCCTTTAAAGAGACATTCCTAGTGGCCTACATTTCTCCTACCCATGTCTCACCATTTTTCAATAGCACCATAGGCTGATTCCCAAGCTCTTAACAAAGAGACCTTTGTGGGCTACTTTCCCCCAACCTCTAGAAACTGTTCTTCAGGAATACAGATTAGGAAAACACATAGATCCAAACCATTTATTTTTAAGGAATATTGATGAAGTTTAATACAAGAGAGAAGGGAATGGAAGCATATTCATCTTCTGCTAGTGGGACCTGGGAAGCTCTTTGGAGAGGATAGCTTTCACCTGATCTGACTCGGGCCATTTCCCATCACTGCTGAGCAGCTCCTTACCTTGGCTACAGATAAACTGAGTAATGCTGAAAAGAAGAGAAACCTGCATGACAGCACCAAATTTCAAACTGTCTTTACTTCTAAAAAGCAAAAACATTTCTGTTCTCTTAGTCTCTTGTTTTTTTAAGTCAGGCCATCTCTCCCTTTGAAATGTCCCAATAAACAAGGATTGCTTAAGGCACACAGGGTTAAGTTAGTATCCTTCGAGTCCTGAATATTTTAATTTCTTTTCCTCCTTCTCCTCCTCCTTCTCCTCTCTTTCTCCTTCTCCTCCTCCTTTCCCCCCCCCTAGATTTTGCTTGTGAGCTACCCTAAAAGGTTAATGATACTCATCATCTGCATTTACTATTATTTAGGACTGTGATGGATGCCTGAATGACAAAGTCAACTCTGCCTTTGATGGAATCAAGGACAAAACTAAAGCAAACTACTAAGCCTCTTGATGAGGATAGGACTTGATAAAATGAATACTACCCTTAGGGATGGTGACTCAGATTGCACATCAAGTATCTGAGTGATTAATTTTTCCTCCAAAAAAAAAAACTTCATATAATATAATGGAGGAAAACTGGCAAGGGAGATAGTTCAGTACACTCATCTCCCCAGAGTGATAACCTCATTCTTCATAGTCTCACTCAGCGCTCATGGGTACAGACTGAGAGGAAGCTTCTCCTAGGAAAAGCATGCACTGTGATATGAACAGTGCTACGGAAAATGCCAAAGAGGCAGAAAATTTAAAAGGCAACAGCAATCATGATACTATCTGTCTTAGGATTTCTATTGCTGGGAAGAGACATCATGACCGCTGCAACTTTTATAAAGGCAAGATTTTAATTGGGGCTGGCTTACATTTCAGACGTTTAGTCCATTATCATCATGGCAGGAAGTGTGGTAGCATGTAGGCAGACATGGTGCTGGAGAGGCAGCTGAGAGTTCTAATCTGGATTGGCAGGCAGCAGGAAGAGAGAGGACACTGGACCTGGCTTGAGATTCTGAAACTTCAAAGCCCACCCTCAGTGACACACTTCCTCTAACAAGACCACACCTACTCCAACAAGGCCATACTTCCTAATTGTGCCATTGTCTATGAGCGTATGGGGACATTTTTATTTAAACCATCACATTCTACTCTCTGCCCCTATAGGTGTATATTCATACCATAAAACAGAAATGCATTCAGTCCAACTTCAATAGTTCCCATAGACTATCAGTCTTGATACTGTTTAAAAGTCCAGAGTGCAAAGTTTCTTCTGAGACACATGGAAATCTCTTCATTGTAATTCCCTGTAAAATCAAAAGCAGATCATATACTTCCAACATATAATGGCACAGGACATACATTGCCATTCCGAAATGGAGGAAAGGAGTGTAGTGAGGAAATATTGGACCAAAGCAAAACCCAAAACCACCTGAGCAAACTCTGCATCCCCGTGTCTGATGTTAAAGCACTCTTTAGATCTCCAACTCCTCTCAGCTTTGCTGACTGCGACATATTTCTTTCTCTTGAGCTGTTTCCACTTAGGTTAGCTCTCCTTGGCGGGTATCCCACGACTCTGACAACTCCAACATGTTGGTGTCTCCAAAGCAACACAGGCTGCACCTACACAACCTCATGCAATGGCCTCTCTAGGCCTCCATGCGAACACCCCTGACGCATGCCTGGCCCCGACAGCTTTCCTTCGTAATACAGGAAGATTTCATAACCCCTTTCTTGTATCCTTGACTTTAAAGCCAGAACCATGTGGCTGAAGCTGCCAAGTTCTGTTGCTTTCTGAGGCTGGAACATAGCCTCCTCATTCAAATACATTTTCACCTGCTTTCTGTTTTCCGTGGTTTCTTTCAGTGCCTAAGCTTGGCTGTCCTGAAACTTGCTCTGTAGACCAGGCTGATCTCTAACCTCAATGATCCATCTGCCTCTGCCTCCTGAGGGATGGGATTAAAGGTGTGCTTTACCACGTGTGAGCAACCCTCAGCTTATCTTTAATTCCTTTTGACAAGTTGGAAGCTTAGCCGGGTGGGGTCTTGCCCTGAGGTCACCACTCCCTTTATTACATTTAGCATCTGTCTTCTCTTTAAGCTTTTTATCTCCTTGACCACTAGATTTTGCAATATTTTGCTTCCTGGTGCTCCTTTTCTCCTCAAACTGTACATTTTGTGTTATTTTTCATTGCTCAACTTGTTCCTTTTCATTATGGTTATAGTTTCATACACACACACATATATATGTACATATATGTATATATACATATATGTACATATATATATATATATATATATATATATATATACATGCATACATAAGTGTGGCCACTCACCACCAAGTAACACAGTCAATTCTAGGCTGCCATGTAATCTCTTCTGCCAAAGCTATTCATCCATAACTCTTCAGTTTAGCCTCAGGTAGATTTTTTGGACAAGGGCAGAAAGCTGCCACATTCTTTACCAAAATATCACAAGAACAGTCTCTAGGCCACACACTAATACTGTTCTCCTTTTACATCCCTTGAGCCAGGCTCCCACAGTTCAAATCACCCTCAGCACCGCTGTCTTCCCTACTCCTACTAGGATGGCCCAGTAAGCTCCACTCAAAGATCCAGCTGCTTTCCTAATCCAAAGTCCCAAAGTCTGTATTCCCCCAAACAAAAGCACACTCAGGCCTATCACAGCAATACCCCAGTCCCCGGTACCAACTTCTGCCTTAGTTAGGGTTTCTGTTGCCATGAAGAGACATCATGACCACAGCAAGTCACAAAATCTAACTGGGGTTGGCTTACATTTCAGAGGCTTAGTCCATTATCACCATGGCAGGAAGCATGGCCGCATGCAGACAAACATGGCGCTGGAGAGGTAGCTGAGATTTCTACATCTGGTTTGGCAGGCAGCAGGAAGAGAGTGACACTGGACCTGGCTTGAGGTTCTGAAACCCCAAAGTCCACCCTCAGAGACATACTTCTTCCAACAAGGCCACACTTCCACACCTACTCCAACAGGGCCACTCCTCTTAGTCGTACCATGCTCTAAAAGCCTAAATTTTCATTCAAACCACCACACTATTCAAACGAAAAATCTCACCCATAGAATTTTCATTCACTCCTCTTTCTATGGTTGGCACCCTTCTCTGAGGAAAGCAAGACACTATCTGTGTCTTAGAAATAAAGAGTTACTTGAGTGCCTTCTTGGTCTGAGACCTTATGTATTTTACTTAATCCATACATCAACTGGATGACATCATTTTCATTCCACAGGAAAGGAAATAGTCTCATGTGAGTCTGCATTTCATATATTCACACTCAAAACATATCACGCTCAAACCTGCACATATTCCCAAAGACAACTATGTCATAGACATTTTCAGGGATAATAGCTATTCCTGAATTATGCCTTGCCAAGAATGAAAAATAGAATATCATCTTGTTAAGTTTTGTGATGGGAGTGAAACACAATTATGAAGGAATATAATCAAAGAAGCCCAGTCAGTCCATCAAACCCGGAAATAAATCCCAGGGACTGGCTCGTTAGCATTCAATACTATGATGTTGTGAAACCACCACATAGTGTTCTTGTGTGTTTATGTGCTGAAATGTTAAAGTGCTGTGGTGTTCACGTTCACCTGTACTTTTCTGTAGACTTCTGTATTTATTATCTGGAACCCTTCCGAGAGGACTTAAGAGCCCTGATGTGTATGATATTTCCCAGGAGTCTGGCCAGGCTGGAGCTTAAGAGCAGGCTGTGTTTCATCCCTCCTTGATCCTGCTTTGAGTGGTTTTTGACTTTTCAGCCTTGACTTCTATCTTGTTCAAGGCGCATGTATGACTTCACAGAGACCACATAAACTTTCACGAGTCCAGTGTCAAAGTCTTAAAATAGACTATAAATCATCTTTAAATATTCTGCAGCTACAACCTTTGGTATGTAGCACTGTAAACTTCTCTTTATATTTTTTACAAAACAGATATGTCTAGTTCATTTTAAAAAATATTAAGGACATTTCAGTAACTATAAAACAATTGTGAAGGTTCTTATATTGTATTTTAATCAATTATCTCCAAAAGTTGCTTATTCAATAAATTTAAAATTAGATTATTATTTTAAAACTAACTAGTATGACCAACAAATATGGAACATTGAAGTAAAATTAAGGAGCTAGGTAAGTTTTGTCTTCTATTTTCCTTCATTCTTTCCTTTCATGAAATCAAAACAAAAAATATCACTGTTTCCTAACTATATATTATCTGGGTTTAAATATATATATATTTATATTTATATATATATATATTTATATTTATATATATATTTATATATGTGTGTGTTTATATATATATACATATATATTTAATTTTTAAAGAATATTTTAATTGGTAGACTTTATTTTATATTGTATTTTGTCTCCTTTGCCTTGCCTTCAGGAAAAGTGTTTGAAATGGCCAGTCTGCATGCACTTAATGTTTGTGTCTGCCATCTCCACACTCTTTTCTGTCTGTAAAACCAGCCTCTTCTGTTTGGCTTGCAGATATATTTGCTTTATTTTATGGCATGAAATGCCTGATTCTAGAATTTTGAATGAGGCCAACTAAGATCATTAAATTTTAATTGTTCCTTGTACCTCACAGAAGTCTGGGTGATTTTGCACCTTGCCATCCCGTGATCTTCAGGCCTCTTTTCCTAGGAATAGACAAGTACCTGAGATCAGGCTATGAATAATCTAGTTATTTACAGTTTTCCCCCCTTCCCTTTCTTTCCTTGTATGCCCCCTTGAACTCCTTCAAAATCATAGGCTTAAAAAAATATTGTTATTGGTGTGTGTGTGTGTGTGTGTGTGTGTGTGTGTGTGTGTGTGTTTAGGACTGACAATTTAGCATTGGATAACCACACTTGGTGTGTCCTTTCCTGGGTAGAAGATTTCTCCTCTCTCACCATTCCTTAGTTGCCCATAGAAACTAGGTGTTTTTCTAAGAACATGCTTATTTCAATTTTGCTTTTGCTCATTTAATAAGTGTGTCTTGTATTTTTGTTTTAACTGTCATGCAATAGTTACACATACTTGTGTGGTAAAGTTTAATAATCATTACACACATATGTATTGCTTCAATGGAAGTAATTAGCATTTCTTTTTGTTGGGTACCTTCAACCCATTTTTCCCCTCAGTATTGCCATGTATAATAAATTGTGAATGATGGCCACCCTATTGTCCTATTCAACACTAGAACTTATTCTTCGGATCTAAGTATATGTGTTTATTTATTACCTAAATCTCTCTGTCCCTAATTACCCCTTCACTTTCTTGCCTTAATTACCATTATTCTATTTGATATTTCTATGAAATCATCTATTCTAGCTTCTATATATAAATGAGAACATGAAACATTTGTCTTAATGAATCTATCTGTCTTATTCCACTTGACATATATCTTCCAACTCCATCCATATGGCACAAATGACAGGATCTCATGGTTTCATATGGAAGAACAATTTTCCATTGTGTATATATGCCATCTTTTCTTTACAGACCCATCTATCGACAGACACCTCAATTCATTCCAGATTTGGGCTATTGCAGATAGCGTTCCAATAAACATGGACCTGCAGGTATCTATTTGACACACAGTTTTCAATGTTTTGGAGTTTTTTTTTGAGAGAAGGTCATGGACATGTAACTTGGGCTGGCTCAAATTCACTATGTAGCCAAGACTGGCCTCGAACTTCTGACCCTCCTGCCTGAACCTCCCAAGTGCTGGGATTACAAGCATTGCCACCATGAATGATCTGGCTTCATTTTGAAGTATTTTTTTCCAAATCTAAAGGGCTTATTTGAACATAGAACACACTCTTTAAGGATTAAAGACAGCACACACTAACCTAAAATACTAATTAAACTAAATACAAGACCAGTGATACGGTATTAAAAATAAGAAAATCTTAATTTCTATATTTCTGTTTTTTCCTTGTTTTTTTTTTTTTTTACTTTCTCTATAAGTGCAAATATAAATACTTAGAACATACCTACATGGTTTTGGGATTTTGCAAGAGACGTTATATGCTATAGAGTTAGAACTTAGATAAAGGTGTCATTTCAAAGTTTTATTAAACATAAGTAAAGTTACCTACAGTACGTAAAATGTAGCTTGCATGGTTTCATATAATCAACATTTAAAAACATACATATATGTACAGGTAGCATTTATAAAGAAAACCCTGTATGCACTAAAGAAAAGTATAAAATTCATTGTCGAACTATTAATTACACAAAAGAGGACACATGGTACTGTATTTTAGTGTCGTGGGAAATGTATATTATTTGTGTTCCAAGCATGGAACACAATGCTTACTGTATGGGTTTTAGGATGTCTTTTGTGACATAGAGCGTAGTTTTCATGTATAGAGGAAACTCATTCCTGTAATCATTTTGAAACTTGTCTAAAACCTCCATGATAGCAAGTAAGAAAGCTATAATTCAAACCTTTCAACCTTCAGTTCATATCCTTTTTTCAAACCAGTTTTCATTGCATACATCCCTGTGTTACGTTAGGACATTTTCACGCAAGCATGTATTGTCTGTTGGACGTAGCTACCGTAACCTCTCTTTCAGGTTTCTTTACATTGCCTGATATTTGGCTTTTGAATTTATATTTTTATGCTGCTGAAATACATAAACTACTTTTTCATTTACTGAATTGGACAGGGTATTTCTGAAGCAGGTAAATTTTCTACGGTATGTTTTCTTCCCCAAATCTTCCACTTCGCAAATGAGAGGGGAATGCTCTTATATTTTATTTGAAAATTATCTTATGTCAGTTAATATAGATAAATAAACCCCTTTTAAACATGCATTTGTGGGATGAGGATTTCATGCCTGCCTTGGCAGAGGAGTAAAGAGATCAGAGGATGGCTTGCAGGAGTCAGTTATCTGCTTCTGCCAGATGTGGCTCCAGGGCTCCAACACGGGTCACCATTTTTGGCCACAGTACTTTTATGTAGCGAGCCATCTCACCAGCATCCCTGCCCCCCACCTCTCTTTTTAATAACCATAAAACCTCCATGAAGCCCAGATAGCTCCACTGAGAACCACTTTACTCTTAGAGATCTGATTATATCTAAACCCCAACTCCAGTCCTTTGAGATCCATCCCATGATGCTTGCTGGTTCTTTGCTTATGTCCTCAGACTCCTCTGATGACCTGCATGTGTTTGCATTGGTGCCCCTGCTTATTTGTGCTGTTAAGATAGCTCAGGATAAAGGGCTTCAGTCTCTTGAGCGGCTCCATGAGGTACAGATTACAACACACTGCTCATTTTCTGTGACATCTTAGTGATAATTTGGGAATACTGGGACCGACGGGGAAAGCTCATGTCCGGGGACTAAGCAGTTGCCAGCAACCCGGCTTGTTTCTGCTTTTCTCACTGATCTCTAAGCATCCTATCTTCCAAGTACATTTTTGTGCTTGTTTTACAGTGCAAAGTTTTCAGTAGCATACGGGTCTCATGCTCTGTCTGAGTCACTTTCCCAATCAAACATAATTCACATCCTAAGGGAAATGTTGATTTGAACCATTTTATAACAATGGCTTAAATTGTTGGCAGTAACTTTCCAAAAAAAGACAAATATTCAGAGGTTTGTTTTTTTTTTTTTCTTCATGCTTTCTACTCATGACTTTTAGAATTTTTACACAATAGATAAATTGACATTGGAGTGACCTACATTTTTCAAACTGAATATATATTCCAGATTTGACTGTCTCACTATGAAGTACTTTGTTATTGTTATTATTTTTTTCTTGTCTCCTCCAAAAATATTTTTAGTTACAAAAGCAGTTTCTTTTCTAGGTCACAAAGAAACATATTTTCTTTATAAAAACTGTAAGTGAAGCAATGCCCCTTTCAGTACTGGAATCTTGGAAGCAAATATATATTAAAACCCAAATGATATTAGAAAAGACTTCACCCATAAATTTCCATCATCGTATGGATGATACCTGAGTGTTTTCATAAATACATTTTTAAGAAATGCTTTTATAAAATGACAGCATATTTTCAATTTACTAATCGCTTTTGCACTGATTTATTTAGACCACACAGATGTATACTACTTAATTACTAGGAGACATTTGATGATATATGGGTTGAACCTCATTATGCAAATGACTTCTCCAGTGCATTGTTCAGGAGAATCTGGCAGTCTGCTGAGAATCAATATGAATGAGTCACATACTGATCTGCATTGAGCAATACTTCATGCATGACCATTCATTTCCTTCATTTAATTGAAAAGTAGCCAATTATCCTATATATAATTAGTTTGAATATTAAGCAAATGAAGTATTTAATGGAAATATTATTTAGTATGTTACCAATTAGAGTCAACCTCTAGAATATAGGAGTTCATGTATATCAACACTATTTCCTACAAGGCAAAATCTATATACCACTATCTCCAAATTATTTTCTATCAAAAATAAATTATTTTTTTATCCTTGACCAGGGTTTAGAATGTTTCATTTCTCAGATCCTCATAACTGTCACATGTATGGTTTACCTATAAATTAATTGGTTAGGATAGAAAATACAAAAGCCACATTAGTACCCTGTCATAGTCATTACATAGCATAAGCATCATCAAGTTCAGAAGAAGATAGTATTTTAGTAAACCCAAATAACTTACTAAACAGCCATGACAAATAACAAAATTAACTTCAGACAATAAGGAATGAAGAATCGAGCCCTTTGTTGCCACATCTTGTTGGATGGTAAGAAGACAGACATTCCGGGAGGAGTGGTAGCTGTTTGCAACCCATCCTCTGATCCCTAAAGTTCTTGCAACCAGGTGGTTTAGAAGAAGCAGAGTTTGTAGATATAAGAAAAGGAAAACAAAGACGTAGCAGGCACTTTCTTCCAAATCTAGGACAGAACCCCAATTTAAACACATTAATCATATTGCTATTTCTGCTAGGAAATGTATAAATAATTCACTCTGAGTGGGATAAACAAATACTATTAATAGTCTCATAGTCATTCAGACCTAATTTTGTTACCAAGAAAGCTAGATCACGTACTGATGTCAGGTGAGTTATGAAAAACTCTGGTTTTCAAAATTGTGAGCAAACGATATGTTACATTTAGGGAAGTGCAGGAGATTATAGTCCATATTTTCTTCAGTTTTAGAAAAAGTAGTCACTGAATTTCCCACCACAGAACATTAATGATCTTTTTCCCTAAAATAATCCCACAGTGTAGTCTACATCACCTTTAGTGGAATTTTTAAATAGCAACAATTTAATGATGCTATTCTTCTTTCGATAGTTTTATTGTCTATCCATGAACGATGTTAGTTATATTTGTACTGATTTAATAAAATAAACATAATAAAATTAGGTAAAAGGATAAAAATAATATATTTATATATTAATAAATATATACAACAATATTTAATGAAATTAAGTATTGGTATCAATATTCATTGGTATTTTCACTAAGTTACAGTTTCACTGTCCAAATTGCACATTATGGTTTATTGTGAATTTATCTGGCCCCTCCTCTAACCAGTTTTCCTTTGCCAAATAATGGAAAGAACATCAAAGAGTCTATGGGAAATCTTTTCCCATATTAGCTCTTTCACTTATATCTTCAAACTCTCTCTAAGCATGACAAAGTGTCAGATAAGCACAGATGTAAATATATATCCTCAGGTCTCTACTTCTGGTTTATATGGTATTATATAAGTACCCAAACCAAGTAATCTTTAACAATCCTAACTATGGTGGAAGAATCTCCCTGTATCCTACCCATTTTCTCCCCCAAAAGTCAAGTAGGTAAGTCTCATCAAGTAAATTTTTAATATTTTCAACCTGGGTACTAGAATCCTTTTAGAGTTCCTAGGGTGATGGTTACCTTCTCCCACTATGAAAGAGAAAACAATACTATAAAAAATTATACCACTTCCTAAACCCCCTGACCAACACAGGGAAGAAGAATGCCATTCCTCCAAAAAAGAGTTGGTCTTTAGTCTTCTTTAATCCAAAAAGGTTCATTCAAGAGCTTGGGTGAAGAAAGAACCAGTCTGTGATATAGGCCCAGGGTGGGAGTTCTGGACCCTTATCTGACTTCCTAGAAGCTGGAGAAGAAACAATCCACTTCTTGGGGAGTATATTTCTTGGTTAGAATGCTTGTTTCTTGTGCTTAATGAGACTGTCACTCCCCTGGAGAAAACATTCATCCTTGAGGTGAATTAACCACAAAGTGTCAGACATGAGATAGGTATAGTTCTATGACAAGACAATTATCTTGGACATTGGGTAATTTCTTTAAGGCACCCTTTTGCGTCCTAGTTAAACTTCAGCTTAGGTCCTTGACCTGTGAAGGTCCTTAAATTCTAGAAATTCTATAAAAGCATCTCCTCCGGTAAAAGGCTGATACTGGGCATCTTGATAATAGGAAATAGTGACCTACAGGTTCTTGACAATTTGTGACAGATCACATTGGATTGTATACGATAATGTGTTTATTTAAGTCGTATATGTTTTTCATTGTTTTGTCTTTATGCCTTTATTTGCCTTGCTGGCTAAAAGTCTTATAGTAAAAGTAAAAGGATTATGAACCCTGTTCAAGAAAACTCTCTCCTAAAAAGAGTCGTCAACACATTTGAATATCATATATAATTGAAAGGGCTTTCTTCACATTTTAGTTTTTCTTGGAAAGAGATTCATATGTTAATTTTTGTGTCTTTGATGTATACATCTTACAGGAAATGACACGAAAAGGATAAGAACTCCTCAAAGAAGGTTCAGTCTGGAAGGGACAAAGGATTCATATGTAAATTATGATTTTTTTTAAATAAATTACAGCCATTTTTTAATGGCAGTAAAGAGCTAGAAGGGTGAGAGTGTGTTTCCAAGGTCCAGAAAGGAGAGAACATAATGGGTAGCAGAATATCAGGGCTCGGGTTCAAAGGTAGAAAATCCTGTAGCTTGGCTGGAGCACTGAGTATTAGAAGACTGCAGATGACCCAATGGCCAGAGATGAAGAAGATCATAAAACAGGTAGATCAATAAATAGGACCAATGAAACAGGTAGACAGTAGATGGTGTCACTCAGAAGTCCTCCACAAATGAAAGTCTAATCGTGCTGTTAGGGATGTGTGACTTCATTGCAGCTGTCCTTGAGACATGTGAGTACTCAAAAGCTGAATGAGGAGCTTGGGGTTGGGGGCACCCAAGTAGTTTTAGTGACCTTTCTAAAGAACAGCAAAAAGACAATGGCTAACCAAACTAGTATACAGGAAGCACATACTGTTTATGTTTTTATGATTTTACATAATTAAATAACATTGCCATTTATGAGCATGGATTCTGGAGCAGGCTGCTAGGATATATATCTGGCTCTAATACTATTGACCGTGTGACCAAGGATAAGTAATGTTTTCTGTTGATCTATCAAGTAAAAATAGTCTCATAACTCTTGGAGTTATGAGAATCTAAAAGTTAGTATTCATGATGCACATAGAGCTCTGTCTGGTATATATTTAGCATGGCAAAGGAAGAAAGAAAAGAGGAGAGGAAGGAGGAGGAGGAAGAGGAGGAGGAGGAGGAGAAAGACAAGGAAGAGGATCCAATAAATTAGCTAAGAGAAAAATTAAGTATCGTTTGAAAGGTCAGACAGTTGTATTTAGAGACATCAATCCCTTCTTTATCCCAGTTACGCTTGAGTGTGACTTTTCTAGAATGATCACATGTAGCCTCCACATGAGCAGTACAATAAGCCAATATAAACCAAGTAACCCAGACAGCTCCAGATGCTTGCCATGGTTTGTTGCGGTTCATGGAAGCAGCTCCACTTCTTGTGTTGGCACTGCGAACAGTGATGCTGTTCCCACTCCCTGTGTGTGTCACCATTCTAAGAAGTTTTACAGGGAAGACAAAATAAAGAGGAAGAGCTATTCCAACCTTTGGTGGGTTTCCTTTCGGTATTTCCTCTTAAACGCTTCGATTTTCAGGCAGGAGGAAGCTTGAACCCCCTGGAATCTTACCCAGAGAAATCCTGGTATAGAAAGAGCCAGGTGCAGCGACCTCAAGCAATGGCACAGAGATTAGGAATGTCCCTTTCCTGGATGTGTTTACTATATGAAAGCCAAGATTTTGTTGAATTATACAGAGAACTAGGCTTTTATTTACTTGGGGTAAGCCAGTGTTTTTCAATCTTTGATGTTTAAATTCATTTAAAAAGAAAAGGAAATGTAAATAGGATATTAAGGTTAAAAAGCATGATTCCATTGTTCTGGGTTCCTGTGTTCTTTAACTGCTTTACTTCTGGACTGTGAGACTGTCCTTTGAGCATGATATTTAGAGTCAGAAGTCAGGCTTTGACTCCAACAGCAACTAATTATTAATCCAGACGTGTATACGCTCTAAACGTCTCGATTCATAGGCGAAATTATATCAACCTCTTAGGATTTGGTGAAGATTAATTGTTTAATTAGAGAAAATAATGAATGTGAGATTCATCGATTATAATAGGCAACCAGCAAAAGTTAACCTCTGGCCGTGCCTGTCTCTTTTGTCAGATGAAGCCTTAATGAGGGAACCACTTAATTTAACACAAACGCTGTCATTTCTCCCTTAATCATTTCTTCCTAATGCAAAAGCTGACATGGAACTCATGTCTGGCTCTGGATCTACATCCCGATTTATAAAGTGAGGTGGGTAGGTTACATTTAACATCTAATCACCTTCAAAATCTAGGCATCTTTGGCTTCTTCCCAGCCTTCTATCAGTACAGGGAATCAAATGCAGTTCATTCCAGCCATCAAATTCTCTCTCTCCTCTGCCGAAAGAGAGAACACGCCAAAGTGTTTGTGGTAACTGGGGAGAAACTGCTTCATAATTCCTTCTCTATGAAGCATATTTGTCTACATTGTCAGCTGCAAAGCCTCACACTGTCATATGCCTTGTGATTTTTTTACCACTGCCAGCCTTCCCTGGTATAAGCTCTGCATCAACAGAGTCAACCAAGCACGGGTAGAAAATATTTAGAAAAACAATGACAACTATATTAGATACACGTGTGTTTTTGTCATTCTCTGAGCAGCTCAGTATAGAAATCTATTTTCATATCATGTATATCAGGAAGAGCTTCAGTAGCCATTCTGAGAAAATTATGGGGTCTGGAAACGTTTTGAATTTCAAAAGTTTAGATATTTGCATATGAGGTATGGAAAGGATGAGACCCAAACTAATCCTAAATTCTGTTTCGTTTCCTCATGCACAGACCTCAAAGTTGACTTCATACAGTATTTTTGGTACACCTGCATTTTGTCACCACTTGTGTGGAGTGAAGTTTCCCCTTGTGACACAAGGTGCACTCTCAGAAAGTTTCAGGTTTTCAATTATTTCAGAATTGAGAGGTTCTGATGATTTATAGTACATGGGAGATGACTATTGGCTATATGGGAATTTCCGTATAATGGGCCATATAATGGAATGGTCCATATAATGCACCATTTTCTATAGGGCTTAGTTTTAACATCTGTAAGAATGAACCTGGGACCAATTCCCCATGAGGCAACTGTGTGGCCACCACCACCATTTATTAGCATTCTTACTATTCTTTTTTATACTTCCATAATGGGAGAGGAAAAGTAGGTACTTCATATAATAATAATCACATAGGTCCATCACAAGAAGAGTCCCTCTCTCTCTCTCTCTCTCTCTCTCTCTCTCTCTCTCTCTCTCTCTCTCTCTCTCTTCTCACACACACACACACACACACACACACACACACACTTCTGACTAGTATACTGATCGTACTTTGTGTTCCATTATACCTCTATAAGCCCTTTCTACTAACTAATTTGCTGCCTTTGCTGGTGTGCATAGTGTTATTAATACTTCATGCTAGTCAGGAGTCAGAAATTCTAGGTACTGCTGCTACCATCATTGAAGAGACCCCTCTCTGAGCTGTTATCCAATAAGATCTCCTTGAGAATTGTTCCACTGGCCTCACTGGACAAGAAAGTGATATGGATTCCTCGTGGTCATCTGGCTTGGCTGAGCAACCAACTTAGAAGAATGAAAGTATTTTCCAATAAGGCAAATTTTGATCAATGGGGGAAAACAGGGGTCTTTTTTCCTTTTTTTTTTCTTTTGTCCAATTCATCCCAAATTCCAGTGACTCTCCTGAGATGTAATTCCTTTGTATCACTTTAGATATGCCCTACAATAGCTAAGCAAGCAAGCGTATTGTTCATCAGTGTGAACACCTTGGTGATACGCTCCCTTTGTTTCAGTTTCCTATGGTGATATTCCCTATCATAGGTAGGTTACAGTCCTTGGGAAGCAGACTCTGAGAAAACAAAATCTATCATCATGCAGAATTGGGGATTGTTCTTATAATCAATACTTGTAGAAGAAAAGAGAAAACATGAGCAGAAAACTAAAGCTGAGTTTAATGAAGACACAGTAAAGGGTATAGTAGTGGAACACAAAAATATGAATTTGGTAGCTTCCACTCCTACATACCTTTCTGGATTTATTGTTGGCGTTGTCAAATGTCCAAGCTGCCACAGAGAAAGACCAACTCTATGATATTACAGCATCTTCACTGAATAAGCCATTCGGTGTCCAGTTGTGGATGTTAGCCATCTAAGTTTGGGTGATCCAGCCACTCATTGTCATAGAAATTAATATGTGTCCTGATATGTTTGTCATTTATTCTCACAAGATAGATGCATGGCTGAAATGGTCTTTGATTCACTAGGGTTCAATACCGTACAATATTTCACGAGAAAAACAGAACCTCTTTTACTGTAAAAAGAAGTGTCAGAAATGGTATAGGACCATTGTCAAATATAATCCTGAAGGTGCTAGACTCAAAGAACATAGATTACCTTATTGAGGTCTCTGCTGAGAAATTCATTCAGAGTAATGCAGTGTTGAGAGGTTAAGATGACCTAGATTTCTTTTGACTGTATTGTAATAGAAGTCAGGAGAAATAACATCATCATGGCAGAATGTAATATATAGTCTTCTGGATTTCTGAGGAAGTATATTGAGACAGTGACCACCATGAAGAAAGTTTAGCTGTTCTCTTGCGTGAGAGTGGGAGAAGGGACAGGCCAAGTGGAGTAAGGAGACTGTGATGTACCATAGCTGAGTCTACGGTGACTCAAATTGAAGTTGCTCTTAAAAGTTCCCTTGAATACAACAAAGAGACCAACAGTACTGCTGTTCTGTTGAGTCCTGTTTGTGGATGGCTCTGGGAAGACTATGGTACCACCTAAGGCATCTGCCTTAACCCAAAGCAATACCTGAAAGGAGCCCACAACTCAGGATTACCTCCAGATGGCAGTAGAAGAGTAGCCCTACCACTCTGGAAGTAAGACCACAGCAACCACTAAACATTCCTTCCTTTCCTGCCTCATTTACCCTTAATTTTTTGAGATTGCACAGCCAGCAAAATATAAGCAGATAGATTTTGCCTCTGGTTTTCTTTCTAAAGAATGGGAGGATTTCCAGTAAACTTGCAACAAAATGAAACTCTATACTACAAATGGAATTTTTTAAAACAAAAGGATTAATGACAAACACACACACACACACACACATTTATGAATATTAGACTCCTATCTGGGTCTCTCGGATTTAGTTTCCAGTTTAATACAATAGGTATAGTTACATCAGATTTTTCAGACATATACATATATCAAAAATACAAAAGAATGTAATGTATGTTAGAGCCTTTTGCAAAATCACAAGCTCCCTACTGATAAATTCTGTCCTTTCCTCACCTAATTCTCTAGCAGATGCATTAAATGGTGTAAGAAGGATGCTATGCTCCAAGCACCACTTGTCAGGGACTTATGATTCATGATCATTTACAAATGGTGAATCTACACTTATAAGCTACCAATTCAAATCATTCTCTCGCGCTCCCTGCCAAGCTTCTCAGTATTTGCCCCTGAGAGTGAGGCTCTTCTCCCAGAAAGGCTGTTTAATCTTTTAGTAAAAGCAACAGATCGCAGTGTTGCCCTGGCAACGTTACCACTTGAATCTCTCAGTGAGGTCTCATGGGTTAAGCTCATGGACCAACAGGTAAATAAGAGACCAGCAATGAGTGGGGGAAGGGAGGAAAGATAATGAGAGGAGAGTGCAATGTGAAGTCAGCGGGAAAACTTCACTTATTTCTTTAATTCAGTAAGGTCTGGCCCTGGTGAAATATAAGTTTATGTCTCTACCAGGGAGCACAGAAGCTATACATTATATATTACAGATACTTACCTATGCCATGTCGTTCCACTTCCTCTCCTCCGTCCATCTAAGGTAACCAATGGCTTTCTTCAGTGGGACTTGCAAAGGTCTCACTTGGGACCTGTATGTGAGATGATGACATTCGTTACTAATAGACTAAAATTTTTGTCCATTAACTTAAATCTTACTATTAAAAAGACCTTCATTCTGACTAAGGACAGGAAATTAGAACATGACCCACTCTTGCTTAATTAGCCCCTGGTTTTCTGCCACAATTTAATTCTGCGAGTCTTTTGAAACACATCATATTAAAAATGAAATAACACAGAGTCCTCAAGCACTCTCAAGGGAAGGAGAGGGTAAAATCTTTTGTAAAAGGCAAAAGGTAATGGGAAAATAATTAGAGGAGACATCTCTGACATACAAAAATTAAAACAAACCATATGCCATAGCAGGGAATGTTTTTATCTAGAACCTCAGATAAGAGGCTTCAAGGATGGGTCTAGTCTAGGCCTAAAAGGCTAAGCAGGGCTACCCTGATCTCTTAGGGACTGATCCATCCTCCCTGACCCCAATGTAATGGATGGCTGCTCTGGTCCTCAGGGGCTGCCACTGAGTTTGCAACTGAGCCAGCAGCAATTACAGGAATGTTGGGCAATGACCTACTTTCCAGTTTTGTGAACCAGTAAATCTAATGTAGTGCTCCCTTTTCAATAACACAGATTTCATTGATTTTTTTTTTCCCAAACAGCTCAATGCCAGCCTCCCTGGACCAAGCAACACTGAACAGTCCCTGAGCTGTGCTGCTATACTGAACTCAGTTGTATAGACAACAAAAGGTGAGATTCTGCAATGTATTCCTTATGGGATCTATGCATTCACTCATAGGGAAATATCTCTAAATCACCATAGTGACAGAGCGCCATTCATAATTCATCAACTGCAAAGAGGTGGTGAGATGACATGAAGCCGAACCTGGGGACTAGGTAGGTGGCTGAAATTTTAAGGCATTAGGGAATAACCAAATGTTAATTCTGAATGAAACAGAGAGTCATGAACTGCTGCGTGTAAAAAGAACTTTGGAGATGGAAAAGTTATACCACTGTGAGAGTGGGCAAAACAGACAAGTTCACTTAATGCACTACAACATGGTATCCAAAAGACCCTAACATGTTAAAGTGAGTTGTAATCCAAGAGCCTAAAATCTGTAAAATGAGAACTTCACGTCATTTTTCCCAAACCGTAACACACCTATTTCATAAACTTTATGAGATGAGGCCAACCCACAATTGTGACATTCAATGTCAGCCTAGAAACAGTTTTGTTCATGGCAAGAGGTGAATGATACCAGTTTATCACCGAGGACAGTTTATATCTAATAGAAAAATTTCCAGTCTAGATTAAACTGGTTGCATTTATTTGAAAAAAATCTGGAGCCCATCCACATAGGTAAGTTGGTTCATATTTATTGCATCTACACTCTTTATAAGTCCACACTCTAGATAGATTCTATGGAACTGACCAACCTAATAAGCTGTGTTATAGATATATAGCAGCTGTGTCAAAGTAAGATAGGGGATGAGTCTGGGACGGTGCTTACTGGCCTGAACTACTATACATTTTTTTGCTCATTCATCAATATAGCTAGTAGTCAGTCATACACTGAAACGGAAAAAGTTATGAGCCAGTTCAGTGATTTTTTCTACTGCCATGCATACTGAGGACCACAGAGTTTACTCACTGGAATCTGTGGAGAAACTTTCTCAAAATATAGACGCAGGTGATCAATAGCCTCCTGTTTCACCCTGAGTGCATGTCAGAAGTTTAGAGGAGTTATAAGCCCTACAAACATTTTAAGCATTTTTCAAGACCTATTACTTATATCCTCTCTATGATTTTCCTAAAGAAGCCACTGTTTGAGAAATTTATTTTTTTCTTACTTAGTCCCATAAAAGTATAGCTTAGAAAATGTCAACCAGTTAGTAAAATGTAGAACTGGTAGACCCTACACATATATTCTTATCCCAGTTTCACATCTCAGAATATAATTGATTTGTTGTTATATGTAAGGCTCATGTATTCTATTCTTTTTGTCCCTCCACTTCAGTGCCTACTTGAGCCATTTCCAAGTGTCTGTTAATTTGGGGTGGAGGAGAGAAATTATAAGTTTCTTCAAATATAAAGACTTGAATTGCAAAGTGCCTTTCTTAAAAACAACATATAGTTTGGTTGAGTGTGTGATTTATTAGTGGAAGACTTTAGGATGTACAAGAACCTGGATTCAATCCCCAGCATTGGAAAAAAATATTTTAACTAGCATATAGATTGCTCAGGTTTCCAAGCAATCTGAAAATCTATGTTGTGTTGCTGAAGTATTTCAGTGATGCTATCTCATGTGATAAGATTGCCAAGCTTAAATGTTCTAATTATACCATAAATTTTGTTTTATTTTATCTTCTATACAAGACTTTTTGAGGAATGGGGCCATGGTTTGTTTATAAATTGTTTTTTTTCTATTTCTTTCTACTGGTTTAATATCTGTACCTTTTAGCTGTTGGTGTCCTCATTGTGTTTTCAACAATTTCTGTGGAATTCATAGTGTAACTGTATTATTAATTATGCGTTAATAATTATTAATTATGTATGAAGAAACAAATTATACTTTGAAACATTTAAGTAGGAGAAATAGGTAATATTTATCTACTTATTTCCCATTGTTAGGACTTTTTATTACTTTATGCAAATGTAAATTTCCAGCTGTTGTCATTTTTCTTCTACCTCAAGAATTTTCTCAGTGCTTCTTGTGGTACAGCTACGATGTGCTGCAGCCAGGTCAGCCAGGTCTGTAGAAGCCCATTGTATATATTGTCCGTCTTCAGGAGTGAATGGGCAGTTGGCGGCATGAAACCAGCCATTGTTGCAATATTTTCCCTATAGAAACCAGAAAGTATTAAGAACTGGGATTTGTTTCCTAGTAAGCTTTTTAAAAAGATTTACCATCCCTTAATGTAAGTGCATACCACTTGGCAATAAATTCTCAGATTTTATATGTTCAAAAATGCCTTTGTATCATTTAAATTTTATGAAAGAAAAGAACAGCCCCTAAAAAATTGAAGAAAATAATATCATTGTATATTATATTTAAATTACTAAAAAACTTATAATACAAAGAAACTCCAGAAAGGAAAAAAAACATGGTAAGAATGACAACATATATTTCATCAGAAACATTACAATCCTGAGGAAAATGGAGCATTGCTCAGCATACACGGGCAGTTGAAGATCACTGAACTAGATCATTCCTTTTCAGTGTACAATTATTAAATAGATCAATGAATGAATAAACAATAATGAATCTTTAACTTATTGAAAGGAATAACCTATAAAATCTAGGATTCTATACCAGGCAAAAACAATTTTTCTATAATTAAAGTATATTTATACAAAAAAAAGTCAAGCTAGTCTCTAAAGAGGAACTCAGAAATAGTCTGGGAAATTTGGGGCAAATCATTCAAAACTGTATTTGCAGGAGGGATGAGGAAACTCTTACCAAAAATAGTGTTTATGAAAAGAAGGAAGCCATTTGATCCAGCAGTAAAGCCATGATGTCCCCAATGATAATGGGGGCAAAGACAATGTCTTATACTGACATGACAAAATACCATGACCAACTTACAGAAGGAAGCATTTAATTAAGGTCGTAGTTCCATAGAGTTAGATTCCATGGCCTTTGTGGCATGGGCTGGAGGGAAGCTGGTAATGACAGCAGGCAACAGGTTTCTGGAGCAGTTGTTGAAGGCTTATATTTAATCCACAAACAGAAGGCAAAGAGAGAGAAGACTAACCAGGAATGAGGTGAGCTTTTGAAACTTCAAATCCCACCCTCAATGACATGCCTTCTCCAATAAGGTCATACCTCCTAATCCTTCCCAAACAATTTCATCAACTGGAGACCACATATTCAAATAGATGAGCCTATGGGGGCCATTTTCTTTCAACCCACTGTAGATATTAAAGGATTGGTGTGCTACAAACTCACTTTGTAATGGTACCATCCCCTGTGGGATTTATATATCTGATACCAGTGATAGCAATATTGCTCTGACTGTTTAGAAAATGAGAGATACATTATCTCAAAATTACTGTGAGACTTAGGGATTAATCAACACCATATTGACGTTCTTTTACCAGAACAAAGTACTAAAAGAATTAATAAATATTTACCCTCATGTAATTGTGACTCTAATTTGATTCTGAATGTGTTGGAGATTCACAAAGAAGACCCTCTAAATATTAATATTATCTTTGTGGAGGAGTAGAAGGCTGAAACGTTGCATTATCTGAGGTGGTAGAAACAGGGAAGATCGCATCTTATCAATATTCTTTTCTCATGGATGCAGTCAGAATCTACCGAGTTCTCTTCGCATTATTCAGAATATTCCTTGTATCATGTCCCACCTCTAGGGTAGAAGCCAGAAATTCCTTCCAACCTTTCTTGGAAAGTATGTAATCATGTATACCAGCATGAGACTTTTATTCAGAAATAAGTTAACATAAAGAACCAGAGACCAGTGGGAAATTCATTGTCTAGAGACAATGGCCTGAAGAGATGAGAGTATGGAAGTTTTAGAATAGAAATGCCACATGTCACTAACTTTTGGATTAACATCCAAGTGTGATTTGAACTTCCAAGGCCCATATTCTGGGCTTCTAAGAATACCAACAGCATGATATCCTCTAACAGATTCTTGCCCTATGCAAAATACTACATTTACGCATGTGTCATCTTCACCTAAGATGTGCAGCTGATAATTCCTAGTAGGTCTTCATCTTCATAGCCATGATTACTATCCCTCAACAATCCAACACCCATTCACCCCCAAAATGATAAAATTCAGGACTGAATTTTGTATACTTGCACGCAATCATGGAAGTGTTTTTAGTGCTTTTCTAAAGAATTCCAAAGAACCTTGTAAATGCCTCAAGATCTGAAATTTGCTAAAATTGGATATCTTTCCATGGATACCAAGGAAATATTGAAAAAAGGCATTATTCAGGAACATCTTCAGGATTAAGTTCTAAGGGATGAAGGCATAATTCAGTCAGTAAGGTGCTTGCAGAACCTCAGTTCCATTCCTAACATTCACATAAAAATCCTGGTATGGTGGCACATGCTTGTTATCTTAGTACTGCAAAGGCAGTAACAGGAAGATCCTTGGGGCTCAATAGCTGGCCAGGATATCCTAATTGGTGAGCTCTAGCTTCTACATCCATGTGTGAACTGTTCATGCCTGCATGCACCCATGCACCTGTACACACATTAACACACATATGAAAATTCATGTCTATCTTTTATACTTTATGGCAAAGATATTTGATTGGTGAGAATTTTATTATGCTCTTATATACTTAGGGTACCTGGTCAAATAACCATTCTCCAACAGAAAAGATACCAAAGGTACTTGAAAGAATATTTAATAATATAGTCATTTAGGCAGCTAATAAAAGTCATTTTTACAATGTACTTTTCATACAAGAAAGAGAATAATTCATAATAAAATCAATCTGCACTTCTCACTATACTGGCAAGAAGAGATTTTTTTAACAAACAAATTATTACGTTAAGGGTTTTCATCTATTGTTTGTGATATACCTTAATTTTTTCCTCTATTTTAAGAATTAGGAGATGTTTTAGAGATGAGGTTTTTCCTGCCAGGTTTAAACAGTGTGATCATGAGTTTATATTATATAGTTTGTACAATAACTGAATAACTGAAAATTATTTCATTTAAGCCTTTGGTGGTGTTTATCCTTGGGACTGTTCTTCTGTGATCCTTACTCCCCCAGGGTCTTCTTTACTCTGTCGCTCCTTTTCTAGCACTCAGGATACCTACCATTTATTACATTACACATCTGGCACCTGAGAAACATATGCATTCATAAACATATGTCTACATTTTTTTTAATGGAAAATGTGTAACCACTAACTCTTCTATGGATGCTGGCATGCCAACTGTAAGCCAACATGAGAGAATGTGCTTGTGGCTTTCCTCATAAATCCTGAAATTTATCCCTTATCAAACTGGCCTCCTCTAGGTCATTATAAATCACAGAGCACAAAGATTACACATTCTTAAAACCGTCATGTCTTTTTAGAATAGAGAAAGGAAGATAATGTGTACAAAACTCTAGGAATCGCTCTCTTGAAGCGAATAAATAGCCACTGAATAGAATGTTAATTTCGACCTCCCTAAGTCACTGTACAAGACCCAATGTTATCATGTGTTTTCTTTGTGTAACAAGAATTATACATAAGTGAGTGAAAAGTTTGGACATTTGGGTCTACCAAACTTCCTTGGACAAAGCATCAAGTTGCTCATTTTATATGAGTAAACTCATATAAAGTTTACTCAAAACTCCTACCTAGAGATATTCATATGCTTCATTTTAGCCATGCATGGTATAAAACACCTTCACGGCTTTCCTTGACCTGTAGTTAGATGACAGTGGAGCCCAGATGCAGTTATGCAAAAGTAGCTAGCCTTCTACATCTTCCTTTCTCTTGTTTCCTGAATCTGTTGTTGTAACCGTATACTGCTGTAGCAGCTCACTTAGGACGACATGGAGGCATATTCATACATGAAAGCCCTGACAGACCTCAGCAGAGGGAACCACTATCATTGCAACTGGACAGTGGAACCCTGAACACCTCAGTTTAGGTGTTTTATTGATCCAGAACTCCTCAGGTGATCTACCGATAGCTCATGGCATGCAGATCATGAGCGATTAAACATCCCCCACACAAATCCGACACTTGCAGACAATACCAAGCCTTAAGTAGCCCTTTTCCCAATAGTGGACAAAACAGTTATTTTATACATAACTAAAAATAAACTTCCACAACAGTTGCATTTGTTTTATCTAATTATTAAAATTCGACAAGCATTTACACATGTCTTCTATTTGCAACTGCCAGAACGGTCCGTTTTCATGAAGAACTTCTAATATGGAAGGGATAAGAGTGCCACAAGAGCGAAGTCCAAGAGCTAACACCATAGAAGGGGGTAGGGAAGACACTGAAGGCAAGTTAAGTGGGCAAATTAATATATAAATAATTTCAATGTATAATAAATTAATGCATGTGTACCCTGCATTTTGGGATGTTTAGTGCTTCCTGGATGTGTTAATCACTTTTCCTGTGGCTATGACAGAATACTTGGAAGAAAACACGTTAGGGAGTTTAGTTTGGTTCATGGTATAGTAGGTATTAGCTATCATGGGAAACAAAGCATGGTGGTGAGTGGAAAAACTTGGTACTGGAGATGGGTGGTAAGGAAGGCCGATCACATCACAGTATCAGAGGAAGCAGAAAGCATGGCCTGGCGCTAGTCAGGGCTCCAGCCCATAATCTTTTCCCCATTTCCCCACTTCCCTCTTCCCAGTGATCCACTTCTGCTAGCAAAGTCAAACCTCTTAAAGATTCCACAATTTCCCAAAAACAGTGCCACCAGCCGGCAGCCAAATGTTAAAACACATTATACTAGGAGAGACATTTCACGTTGGAACCTCAACATTGTGAATACAGAATGACGTAAACTGCTAAATTCCCTGATGATATTAAAATTCTATTGGAACAAACAGAAAACGAATTAGCAATGAAATAACTAATGTTCTAGATATCTTATTCCCAACTAATTCTGTGTTCAGTGCTACACGCCTCTTCTATTGGAAAGCTAATTTTCACTTCTCAGATGTTAAATCGTTATATGCTAAAATAGCATCCACTTTTTTAAGGTTCCTTTTTCATTCTTTAAAGCTCAGCTCAAAAGTTAGCTATTCGTCCAAGGAAAGCTTACGAAACTTTTTTTTTCTACTTTATATGGTCATAGTACTCCAAACATTTCACTTCAATTTCTACATATTTAACAATGAAGTGCAAATGTCTATCTGTATGCCTCGTCTCTCAGTAGATAAGGGGTTTCTCAGGGTAAGGATCAAGGACTGATTTGGCCTTTCTGTGTCTTCATCTACGCAGCTTCCTACATGAAGAGCTGAGTAATATTCATATCAGGATACCACGGACACAAATAACCAGTGTCATTCCATAGGTGACATGCACTACACTCAACACTGACCAAATTCTAAACAATACCTGAGTTAGACATTTTATTGTGATCTCCATTTTATAAGTGAGAACACTGAGACTCATAGCGGTCCGATGGTTCGTTCACAGTCAAAAAGCCAATGAGAGATAAATTCTTAATGAATCAGTAAGTTCATCTCTATCTGTGATAAAGAATTCTCTGTATAGATGCTCACCCTGACAAATTATGTTTGGTTTGCCCTGTCTTTCCCACTCTGCTCTGGTGACCAATCCCAGGGCCTCCTGAATGAGAGGCAAACACCCCAGCTACATGTGAGCTGCATGCCAGAATCACTAATCATGTTTCCAACCGCAAAAAAACAGTCAGACAGCAAGTTGTATGGACCTTAGCAGTGCATATATCTTTAAAACTAATAAAATAAATAATTGACATGAAAGAGCTTACAACTGTCAGAAGTACTTGAAACTTCTCACCATATTTTCTCATGTATACATTTTTTTCAATTTAAAGACAGCTGTTCAAAGGAAACGAGACGAGGGATGTAGGGGCCGTCACAGGACTTAAACATAGAAAATTCCATTTTTTTTAATAGTCATGTAGCATTTTGTTCCCTTCCACGGTACAGGATACTACCTTGGTAATGATAGAGCTGTCACTTAACAGAATTGGGCAATCATCATAGAAATGGCAGCACCTGTTCATAGTTTAGAGAGAATAGTTGGAGTAAAGATATTCATATTATCTGACATACTCAATTTACCTACATTTCAAAACCCCAGGATTTACTAAATCATTGTGCATTCCTGTACTTATTGATTTGAGTGGCTACAGAGACAATGTCTGAATATTAATTCTCATTGGTCTGAGGTACTGTAATAAATTTCTTTATGAAAAGCCTGAAACTCATTTGTGAAGACCTAAAAACATAGACTATTGCCATGATTCTTTTTAACAAAGTCTTCCTGGAATTCACTTCTTTGCAATAGAATTATCTTCCCTAATGTAAAGATAGAGTGTAGAACAAATTTTTACCATTCTTTCTAGGGTCATTTTAATCAGCTGGCTGCCTTAGCATTCACAATATCCACTGCAATCATTCTGGAAAGTTTCTTGTGGTCACCCTAAATAAATGAACCATTCAAAATGCAATCAGTGATGATGAGCTTGGGTATTGTGGACAGCCATGCTGTGAATATTGATTTTTTTTTATTTTATAAAATCATATTGCTGGGATAGAAAAATGCTATTTATTAGCAGTATTAAACTTATTATAATTTAAAATCCATGTAATTTTTCCTGTCAGCTGAAAATATGTGAGAAAATTGTCAAGGACAAAGCCATTGCTCCAAAGGGAAAAGGACCAGCCTCACTAAACAAAGAGGAATCTATTGCTTCTTTGCTTGTCAGTCTTCAACTAAATAATAAAGGGTAGAGGGAAAGGAAAAAATAACCCAAGGATGGTTAGTGAGGTCCCCCCTTTAATAAAGTAAAAGCCTCTGACTCCAGACAGATCTGGGAACTGTCAGTCAAAGACCAAGATGGTGAAAAGTTTTGTACCTATCTGCAAATGTTTGTAAAATCATTGTTAGTCACATACATTATCTTCTTCTTGCCTGTTTTTCATTCTGAGTGCTGGCACCCCTAAAACTAGATACAAAGCATAAAAGGAATTAAATTTTGCTATGGAGGTGCCCCAAGGAAAAAACGCAGAGTGGTAGCTACTGCTGTGATAGCAAGGAATGAATGTAAACTATGTCCCTAAAACAAGACAACAGGGAAGAAAGGCTAGACACTCTTATGCTGGAGCCAATATTAGTCCACAGGTAGAATTTCTTCAGCACACCTGCCAATAGATAAATAAATGTTATAAAAATTTTAAATGTCCATCTTTTTTTAATTAAGCTAAATTTGTAGAGTTGGCTTGGGGGAGAGGCTAGAGTTTTGAGGATGAAGAAAGAATTTTGAGAATCATGAATTGAATAGAAAAGTGGTAGAAATGAGGATTGTAGAGATGGTAATTCTCTGAAGGAAATAAAAATACATAATAGAGAAAGCTTTTGTTATCTTTGAGGAATATATCACTGGAAACTGATGTAGAGAAATCATTTATTCATAAGGGTTCAAGGAAGAATGAGGTACAATCTAATCTTAAGCCTAGAACTGAAACATTTTAGCTCTAAGACTTACTACTGTGTCCCTCCAACTAGCTCCTTCTGAACTTAGAGCTGTATGGAACTCACCTGACTCTTCTTGTTGGCTGATTCAACTCATTCACTGTTCTGATTTAAACGTTTCTCCAAGCTGACTGATTCAAACTGACCTTCTGAGCTGGCTAACTTTCTGACTGGACTCTTCTGTTTTTGGCTGACTCCTGTAACTTCTTTGTCTGAACTGCTCTGCTGGACTTCAAACTGACACTTTCTTCCAAAATCACTGACTTCTGCTGAACTGCCATTGTGTCTTTTGCCTAATTCTCTAACTGACTGCCTCAGACTTACTCAAACTGCCTCTGTGAGCTGAGAACCTGCTTTTATATCATGAGAGTTTGGCATGTCTTCACTCTGACTCACTCTGATAACTCTTCCTCTGATTGTTACTTTGCCTGCTCTCCCCTATGATTCATCTCAGAGGTCACTCTTCCTGTCTGACACTGACTCCTTCTGAGCTCTGCTTCCTGTCTCTCTCTGCTTCCTCCTCTACTTCTACTTGCTTCTGTCTTGAGGATTAAAGGCATGTGCTCTGCCTTCTGGGTTGGGATTAAAGGTATATACTAACATTCTTTCTACCTTAGAGTAGCCATGATGCTGGATTAAAGGAATAAATGTTCCTCTACAAACTGGAGTGAAGAAATCTTTGTTATATAATGTCAAAAGCTATAAAGTCTGAATTATCTATAATTTTATATAGTTGTGTGGAAGGCAAAAACCAAAAGTGGTGAAATTGATGTTTAGTGGAGAAGAAATTCAAGAACGGTGTTAATGGTGTAGCTTGACTTTCTTCTTGCCACTTACAGTAAAAATGTGAGATGAAAGGGGTAATTACAGACAATAGCTAGCAATCAAACAAAAGCAAGCATTTGGTGATTTGGGAGGTATTCAGCCTATCCAGATATCAAACGATCCTAGAACTGAAAATTTTTACCATTGGAAATTCATGCTCTAAAGAAAAATCCAAGTTTGGCTAGACATTCTTTTGATGAAACCTTTTGCTGAATGTGTCTGAATCATAACTCTACTTAACCATTTCAACAAATCCAGAGGGGAGGGGAGTTAAAGAAAGATCACGAAGAATCCTCTTCTTTAATTGTCCAGATCCCCCATGATATATCCAAGAAACCCACAATGTCTTACCAGTTGCTGTGCAAATGAAAATGCTCTCAGCTGGGTCAAAAGGGGAGAGATAAGAAAAGGGAACCAGAAGCCTTCAAACCTCAAACCTATAGTAAATGGACTAATGGGATGCCTGCTGAAAATAGCAAATGTCACAAAAAGCAGCGACTAAAGGTTGATGTTCAGAGACTGGAACTTCAGTTCAGTTCAGTGACTTAGTGAGCTGCTGTAGAGACAGAGACTAGAGTCTTAAATCACAAAAATTGAACAAAACTTTCTCTGCTGGATTTCAACAGCTCCTTACGACCTTATCTCTTCTACTCACTTCCCTTTGGAAAGCACATGTCTTCTGTGCCTGCCCCACCAGTGTACTGTGGAAGCACATAAACCATGTTCTGCTTCACAGGTCCACTAATAACTACCAATTTGACTTCAGGATCCAGAGTCTTACTTCTACATGAACTGAATTAATTTAGATGATACAATTTAGGACTCTTTGAACTGATCACAAGTAAGTGGGATGCTTGCATTAGGGTCAGAGCTGTTAAAGGGTTAACAGAGACTGCTAGGATAAGGGAAATACACTTTGCATATTTTGGGGGACACATGTGTCTTTGACTGGAACAGATAGTGTGATACAATGGATTGAAGAGTGGACTCCAAAGAAGATACATTCATATCCTGATACCTGGAGCCTGTAAATATAACCTCATTTGGAAAACAAGCCTTTGCTTATTTGATTAAGGTTCTTGAAATGACATCCTCTGTATTATCCAAATAGGTCCTCAATTCACTAACATGTGTCCCATGACACATGAGAATCACATGAAAAACAAGGTGTGATCCAAAGATGGATACCTGGGGGACGGATGATTCAGCCAGAATGCAATGACCATCAGAAGTTTGAGGCTGAGAAGGAAAGATGCTCTCTAGCCTAGCCCCGCTGACACATTTCAGACTTAATGCCCCCAGAACTGTGAGAGTATGAATTTCTGTTGTCTTAGGCCACCACATCTTTAGCAACATAATATAGCAATACTAGAAAAATAATACAGTTGCGACACTGAAAAAAATATATGGAGTTCCTTGATGCAATTTTGCAATAACCAGATTGTGCTAGACCTTACAAGAAAGAGAAATTCCCTTTTAAAGGGGCTTACTACATTCTTGGACACATTTTTTTTTTATTGAATTCTAATATAAATTCATTTTCAAAGGACAGTGTTTCCCCACACACACATGAAGAATATACAAAATATCCTCTCTCTCTTTCTCTCTCTCTCTCTCTGTCTGTCTCTCTCTCTCTCTCACACACACACTGGAGAGAAGGGGGGGAGGAAGAGAACTGAAAAAAATGTTTTGGTTATTGAGAAATACATATAACATCCAAAGATTACTACTTTTAGTTTAACTTAACAAATACTTATTTAGCATTTTATGTGGGAGGAACTATACAGGGCTGTCAGTAGGAGTGGTTTCAAGAAACTGAAGAAAATATAAAAGTACAAAATAAGAAGCATACAACTTTAGAAGCAAATATATTCAAATGAGTACATCAAAACATAACAATCACAGTTACGGAGCAAGAAGACATGAATTTGAGAAGAGGATATGGGCTCTGGAACACAGGAGGTGGCGGAGGTGGGAAAGGAAGGAGGGTGTGATGAAATACATTGTAGTCATGTGTGAAATTCTAAAAACAAATTATAACAAATCATCTTAAAATTCTTGAGAGCCTTCATGAAGAAAGCAGGCATGGCCACAGTGATTTTTTTTTTTTTTAAATGATGAGATAGACTCTAAGTAGATACTAGAGGGCTGTATACTTCGGTACACAGAGCCATTCCAGGGGAGAGAAACTGCACAGACAAAGGTTCAGGAATAGGAACATGTGCATGGAAAACCCAACGATCTATTCGGCCAGAATACTAAATTCTATGAACTAGAAATGAAATTACAGTGCTCTTTATGTCACAGACACCACGTTGGCAGAGTCCCACTTAACGGAGTGGTTTGTGGAGAGGTATTAATGAGTGTCATGCTTGAGATCTTGTGTAAGCTCTGACATCATTTCTCTCTAAAGAGGCACATGTATATAAAATGCTGTAGCTCATCTGAGGAGGCCATACCTGGAACATCACCAGACTCTTCTCACCTTGAAATCCCCTGGACTTGAAAAGCTTTGAGAAGTGGCTTGATATGAAAGACACTGTCTGTTTTGTTTTTTATTTTTCCATCTATGATCAGAATGGAGAATTAGAGTGAGACAACTTCTGACCTCTTATAGATTATCTGAAAATATGATTCATAATACGATCATAAGCAGAGCTTAGAAAACACCCATATTCCTAAGATATATTCAGTCTCTAGTGTCGCAACCAGATGGAATGCATTTTTTATTGTTCCTTTCATTTTTGAGATTATAATTATATAATTTTCCCTTCCTTCTTCCAAACCTTCCAAGATATCCTTGCTCTATTTCAAATCGATGGCCTCTTTTTCATTAATTGTTACATGTATATATGTATATGCATATACATATATACACATACATATTCCTAAATATAACCTGTTTGGTTGGTATAATGTTACATGCATGTATGTTTTCATGGCTGATCATTTGGTATTAGACAACCAATTGGTGTGCTCTTCCCTAGGTAAGGCTAGGCTTCCACAGGTAGATACCCAGATGGCTGTTACGTACTCAACTCAGGGAATCACTTCTCTAGTGATAGAGAGGGACTACAATGAATTTTGCTTTTGACCTGCTATCAACATGTGAGACAGACAGAACAGACAGCAACAAGTATATCAGGTGTAGAGGAATATAAAAATCCATCAACATGTCTGCTCTAGGGTAGAAAGAATGTTAGTACACACCATTAAGCCCACTATTCAGAAGGCAATGGTAGCACACACCTTTATACCCAAGACAGAAGCAAGAAGCAGAGCTCAGGAGTCAGCATAAGATAGGGAGTGATGTCTGAGATGAATCAGAGTAAAAAGCAGGCAAAGTGATGAATCAGAAGAAGAGCTAGCAGAGTGAGTCAGAGTCTGTCATGATAGAAAAGCAGAATCTCAATTCAGTCTGGGGCAGTCTGAGGAATCTGAGGCTGAGACACAGACACAGTTCAGCAGATGGAAAAGTGAATTTGGGAAGAAGAGTGAGCTAACAGCAATAGTCAGTTTGAAGCCAAGCAGAGCAGTTCAGTTAGAGAAGTTGCAGGAGTCAGCCAGAGTCAGTCAGAGTCAGAAGAATTCAGTCAGAAATAGTCAGCTGACTCAGAAGGTCAGTTTGAACCAGTCATCTTGGAAAAAGAGTTTGAGCTAGAACAGCGAGTTGAAGCAGCCAACAAGAGTCAGTTGAGTTCCGTACAGTTCTGAGTTCAGAAGGAGCTAGTCAGAGTGAATCAGTCAGCAGTAAGTCTCTGAGGTTAAAACTTTATTAGATTGTATGGAGGCTGCAACCCTCTGAGGACTGGGAATTGAATTAGCTAAAGAATAAACTGCTTTTGCCCCAAACTACATCTACAGTCAGGACTCCATTTAACCTGGATAAAGATGTCTCTGTTACATTAGTCAGAGCATTTAAGAGGAACACTGGTGTCACATAGTCATGGTGCTGAAAGCTACTGATGGGTCTCAGCAGAGTAGGATAAACAGTCTTCGTCCTTACCCTTCTTTGATCACCTGCCACAGCAGCCAGAACAGCTCCTGTTCTGTGTCTTTATCTGAAAGTGGTCCAGGGTTACTTACATATCAGTCAATCTTTCCAGGAAGGATTTTGTGAAATGACAGCAATTGGCAAGGTTCTGGAATCAGTGGAGTCTGCTGCTTCTCAGAGTTTGATGGGAGCCTGTCATCTTTTTGTTCTGTAAAACAGTTGCCATGAATGTGTTCCAAAAAATGCTATTGATTTCTGACAATTTGGTTTTCTTATCTGGACATACCACGCATGCATTCCTAGTTGGGAAAATAATCTTTTATCATTTAGTATTAAACCATCAAATCAATGTATTATGATTTCTGATTATTATTTAACAAGGAAGGGATAACACAGATTAATGAATAGTTCCTAAATAAAACTATCAGTTTTATTTTCCTAGCAGTTTGATCCTGCCCGGTGAATATTTTTAAAACAGGCTCAAGTACTCTCTATACAATAGTGTTTACTTTACCCATGAGTAAGCATCCCTAGTGCCTACATACATACCTATTTTTTCCTTAGGCTTGGCAGTGTACACTTATTGTTTTGGACTCTCCCAATTCCCTGTTTCCTTCATCTTGTTCCAGCAAACTCTCTTCCAGAAAGCTCTTCCTAGGGGCCATTTTCATCGAAACCACCACACCTTGTCAAACAGATCCTCTCAAAAGGCCCTGGAGACCAAAAACATATTGAACAAAGGAACTAGGAAGATTCATAGCAGGTGGACCTGGCAGTATATTAAAATTGCTAGAGTACCCTATAGTAAGTACAAAGAAAAATAGTTCCAAAGCAATAGTCACATTGTTCTGTAATGTTCAAAAAGTGAATAAATAAAACTTATCATATTTCAAAGGAATTCAGGACATGAAAAGTTTAAAAAAGAAAGCAAATACACAGAAAACAAAATTTCATTTTTAAAGTGATGATTGATCTAAATTCATCTGTAATAGTAATTACATTAAATATAAATGACATACAGATACTAAATGGAAATGTTTGTAAAAAAAAAACTTAGTATATACTATCTATGGAAAATTTGCTTTAAATATAATGATATGAATAGTTTAAAGATAAAATGATGGAAAGACTATATATACATATATATATATATATATATATATATATATATATATATATATATGTCATAATCTATAAAAAAAAGCTAACCAAGAGAAAGAAAGCTAGAGTCATTTTGTAAATATCAGAATGTAGATTTCAGAAAAAGACAATGACAAATACAAATATACTATAACGTAATAATAGAATACTTAACCCATCAACAGTCATTACCATCTCACACGTCTGTACTTACCAGTACTTACAAAATACATGAAGCAAATACTGATGGAGCTGGCAGGAAAAACAGATCATTCCAAAATTCTTCTTCACAACATCAGCACTGTCTCTCGGCACTTGATAAAATAAGTAGATGCAAAATCACAAAGCATATGGGAGGCATGAACGCTATCAGCCAACCTGACTTAATTGACATTTAAAGGTTGCCTCAGCCAAAAAAACAGCAGAATACGCATTATCTTTAAAGTGCACATGAAATATTCAAAAGAACACATCCATAATACATAATAGAAACCTTAACAGATTTAAAGCAAATGAAGACATACAAAGTATGAAACTAAAATAAAAAAATCATTACTGCGAAAATATTTTGAAATCTCAAAATAATTAAAAAATTAAAGAACATATTTCTAAATAAGCCTGACGCAAAATAAAATGTCCCAAGGTAAACTTTAAAATATTTGAGTTGAAATTAAATAAAAACATTTTGTTTCAAAAATTGGTGGCTTATAATTAGTGTTCTCCTCAAAGAAAGATTTTATGACAATAAAAGTTTCTTTTATAAAATGAAAAAAAAATCTCACACCAATAATCTAGACTTTCATCTTAGGGAATTCATAAAACCCAATTAAATGCAAGCTTATGGGAAAAAATCAACAATAAATATAAACTAGTAATCCCCAGAACCTGCAATTTAAAATGAGATAACTGAGTCATGCAAGTTATTCCCTGATTTCCACACACAAACTTGGAGCATATACATATACACACACACCAAAAAAATTAATGAATGAACTAGTTAATTAATGTAATGAGTTTTATTTTAAAATAATAACTTTTAGGGAAAGACAATTTTCTTAAATAAGGCCCCGCAAATTACAATTGTCAGCAAGGTGGTTGTGGCGCAGGTCTTTAATCCCAGCATCAGGAGGCAAAGGCAGACAGATCACTGTGAGTTTGAGGCCAGCCTGGTTTACAAAGTGAGTTCCAGGATAGCCAGAGTTGCAACAGAGAAACCTTGTCTCGAAAAAACAGACAAACAAAAAAAGTCAGTAAGAAATAAGAATTAACAAGATTAACAAACCTGACCTCCTTATAACTAAGAATCTAATTTGCCAAAGAACACCAACTGAGTTGTGAAAACACCAATCCTGCACTTTGTAAGATATTTGCAGAATTTAGTCTTAATGTGATTACAATCCAGAGCACATATACTTTTAAGTTCTTCATTGCACAATAAATAAATAAATGACAAGCAGCCAAGAGGAAATGGGCCAAAACATACCCCTGTCTCACTGGTAAGCATCTCTGGTTAAAGGAAATATGAGTATCCCATATTTACGTGTGTGAGACAATTTACACTATTTGTACATAGTACATCAAAAGACACCTACGTTATGAGGGAGAAAAGCTGCAAGTGGAGACGTAAGAAATCCTGTTGCACACTGCCATTTGTGTTCTCTCCCTCCCTTCCCTCCTCCCTCCTTCCCTCCCTCTCCATCTCTTTCAAGCACACACACAGGTTATATGTTTCCTTTAGTATCAAATACACACATTAACTGTATTTAAGGGAAAAGGGAACCAGTAATAAAGGATCAGTGAGTATGAGACTCTGTCTATAGGAAAAGATGAACCAGTAATAAAGGATCAGTGAGTATGAGGCTCTGTTTATAGGATAGATTATTTATCTGAAATATCTAAAAAGCCTTTCAACTTTGTTTTTGAGTCAGTGTTGGAACTGAAATTCAGATTTGACTTTCCTTTTTTTTTTTTTTTTTTTTTTTTTTTGTAAAACAGAGATTCTTACCTTAAGGCAGAGGAAGTCAAAGAAGGAAACATGTCATCATTTTTCATAAACGTTTATTGGGAAGTTACATGCAGAGGCTTAAGGACACATCTAGGCAGCGACAGAGTCTGCAGCTGGTCAGGCTCCATTTCCAGACACGTCTCTGTCATCTTACATCTATCTAAAAAATAACAGTAACATCTTCAACGTGGCTTGCTGCTTTTAAAATCAAGCAGAACTTCTTGAAGAGCCATGAAACCAAAATGTGCACAGGTCTGTGGTTTTCCTGGTTCATGATATTTTTGGATGGGAAAGAATGTGATTATTTAGTTTTGACCATGAACTTGCTGTGTTTAGCTTTGTTTGTTGCATTCACTCCCAAGGTTTATGATGGCCACTTTTTTCATTACTTACATTTAAGTTTGAATTGAAATCCTCCAGACCAAGACTGCAATTCCAAATTGTGTGAACACAATGCCTTTCGGAGCCTTCCCTAGCTGGTGCCATAAGTCACCAGACAACTTGTCACCAGAGTTGAAGTAATGTTTAGAGAGATAAGTCACCTCACTTTTAAGTTAACCCTTAGAGTTTAAACAGTGGGGCTTGTCTGTGAAGCACAGAAACAATCTTGTTGCTTCTAAAATGGCATTGGCCTGCCACAGATTATCTTCATGGCATGCAAATAACTTAAACAATTCCAGATATTTATATGAGATTCAAAATGCAAAATATATATCTAGATGCTTTGAAGCAGAGGACAAAGCTGGTGAGCCAGATTGGAACACAGCTATACACATTTGTGTACATATTATCTACTACTATTCCCATGTCACAGTAGCATGATCAAATGATTACAAGAGACACCCTAATGCAACTGCAAGATCTGGAAAAATCTATGTGCTTCCCCCCCCCCCCCCACAGAAGGGTTTTCCCCTCTCCCTTCGGTGTTCAGGACACTTTGCTGAAGAAGAGGAAGAAAGATTGTAAGAGCCTGAGGAGGGTGGAAGAAACTAAGAAAAAAAGTGTCTTCCTGATACAACAGGAATGATGCACACATGAACTCAGAGACTGTGGGAATACACACAAGTTCTGCACAGGTCTAAGCCAGATGAGGCCCATGCACTGAGATGGGAAGTAGACATGAGCCCCAATCCCCTAATCCATCACCCAGAATCTGTCTCCAATGGCAACTTCTCCCAAAGGTAAAATTAATTTCCTCCAATAGAGGCTCATTGGGTATACAACCCACACTTAAGTTCAGGCCTCATGCCCAGCACTGGATGGCCAACACTTACTAAACTTGCTGGTATTTTTGGAGATTTTTTTTTTAAATCTTACTAGTCTTTTGCTTATATATCATATTTTCAAATTTTGTTTTGGGTGATTCTCTCTCTCTCTCTCTCTCTCTCTCTCTCTATCTCTCTCTCTCTCTCTCTCTCTGTGCATGTGTGTGTGTGTGTGTGAGTATGCTTCTCTTGATTTTTCTTTGTTATTTTTCCCCTCTGTTTGTTTGTTTGTTTTGTATTCTGCTTTGGTTGGTTTTTTATTTGCCTAATCATTTTCTAAAGAGAGAGAGGAAAAAGAAGGCATGTAGAATTGTATGGATAGAGAAGCAGGGAGGATCTAGGAGACAAGGGAGGGAAACTCTGATAAAAAATACATTGTATGCAAAAAGACTATTTTCAATTAGCAAGAAAGAGAGAGTTGAGAAAGAAAAAGAAACAAAGAAAGAAAGAAAGAAAGAAAGAAAGAAAGAAAGAAAGAAAGAAAGAAAGAAAGAAAGAAAGAAAGAAAGAAAGAAAGAGAAACTAGAGCAAGGAAGGAAGGAAGGAAGGAAGGAAGGAAGGAAGGAAGGAAGGAAGGAAGGAAGGAAGGAAGGAAGGAATGAATAGTGGAGGAGAAGAGGGAGGAAGAGAGGGAGGATGGTTGGGAGGGAGGGAGGGAGGGAGAGAGAAAAAGTTTGCCAAAACAGCTTTGTGTGAACTTTCTTCGTTTTATTTGGTTTTATTTTGTTTCCCAATAAATGTGTGGGAAGTAGAAAACTCTTCCCTACTCCTTCATTCTCTCTGGAGCATTCAACCCTTTCAAATGAGTTGTTACAACTCACAAACTAGAATCACTCTCACTTGCTATATGCCTGTGTGCCTAATAAAGCACATATAAGAGGTAATATAATAATAATGAGCTACATAGAATTGTTTCTTCTCAGAGTGTGAGGTGATTCAAAAGGAGCCAGACTAATTTTCTTTCTCTCACAATTTTAATCACATTTTGGACGGATGGGTTTGTACACTCTGAATTGTAGGTAAAGTTGCGGATGTAAGTTTGGCTTTATCAATTAGAGCTAGCTGTGTGGCTTACATTCTGCCTGCTATACTCCCTCCTCCTCCTCCTCCTCCTCCTTCTCCTCCTCCTCCTCCTCCTCCTCTTCCTCTTGTCACTTGGAAATGATAATAATAGGGTCACCAGGCTGACTGGTTTACATTTCACTTAAAATGACTGTATGTAGCCTTGTGCCCATCACAAATCCTCAGTTTCTGCCACCTTCCATTTTAAATGGGAGTTTAAAAGACCTCGTAGGGGGATTAATGAAGAAAGTGCATGGATGAAAGCAGAATTAATACCGACTAAAGAAAGATGGCAGTTTTCTGCTTTGCCATCTTACTTCAACTGCTAGGATTAGGTAACATTTTGCCATTTAGAAACAAGAGCAAATCTTCAGTATGAGTGCCTCTATGAATCAAATTCTTTAGAAATGTAAAGATTTGCTTGTCAACTTGAACAAGTGGAATCTGTGGAACTGCAGATGTCTTGTTCCTACTCGGGGCTCAATTCAAACTTCGTGGATCCGGAGTGATATGTGAAGTCATTCTCAGTACATGTGTACACATAGGTAATAGCTGATTCCATAAGCTCCGAAAGAATGTTTATTTTTAGCTAGAAATGAGCTTGTGCTTGGAAAATTGTCCTGAAAACCTATTACTGCAGTAAACTCATTGTCACTTATCTCTCCACAGGTAATGGAGGTTATTTGGAACATAGAAAATAGTGCCGCTTTGAGAACAGGTATTGTCTCATTTACATGCAAATGTTTTATCTTCATTTAGACAACAATATAACAATATTCTATAAGGCTTGTCATGATCCCAGAATTGAATAATTGATGCATCTGTGTAGAATGAAGATAAGCAAAAGCAGAAAAAAATTCACACAGACATTTAACGAATCACAAAGCATTAAAACTCTCAGTTATTTGTTATTTTACTTATTTATTCATTTAGTTCTTCATTGATTTAACAAATGGTTATTTTCATTCTTTCTATATGTTAGATATAGACATATCTATGAGAGATCATGAGAGATCCCAAAATATAGATTAAAAACAAACAACAACAACATTACTTCACTTCTAAGAACTATAGCATCCAGAGAGGAATAAAGGCCAATGAGAGCAGCGCCCTTCCTACTATGGTGAGAGCAAAGCCTAAGTATACTGGGACTTTGTCCACCAGGGAGGGACAAGCTAAGCTTTCCATGATGAGAATGAATGCTTCTCTGAGCCTTGAAAGGGTGGGGAACATGCAAAGCAAGATCTAGCACTGTGCAGATCATGAAATGGTTTGGGGGATAACATTCCTAGAGTATGAAATGTTAAACTTAGGGAGGAACTGGTGCACATAAGGAACCAGAGACCGAGCAGGGACCAGATCATGTAAGAGGTGGTCAAGGAAAGCTCGGGACAGCCACAGTCCCATAGAATCTGGAGTGTTAGAGGAATGAACAGACTTATACTAGAAATGTCTCTTGACAAGTTCTCAGGGTAATAAAGGAGGCCAAAAGTACAGGGTCAGAAAAGAGACAACTATGACAGGCAAATGAACCCATTCCTGTGAGCATGGGCTGTATATGTGAGTGTGGAGCTAGACATGGGTAGGGGCAGAAATAAAACTCACTGAGGAAACAGGAAAAACGGAGCACAGGGAACGGCAGTATGTGGCTTTAGAGGAGGAGTGCCTCAGGTTGAGGCAGAAAGAGAGTAAGGGAATATTATTTATAGGGTGGATGTGTACCTTGGCAGCTTACACAGCATGCACATAGCCCTAGGTTTAATCCTGAGTACCATATAGACAGGATGTGGTAGCCATGCCTACCTCTCACACAAGAGGTGAAGACAGGAGGATTAGAAGTTTGAGGTCATTCTTAGCTACACAGCAAGTCTGAAATACGTGCGCCCTTAGACAATTAAAAATAAATGAAAAAGTAAGGGATGAAAAATCACAAGGTGAGAAATGGTAGGAAAGATTCATAGAGACAAGATGTGGGGTCACACTAGAAGATGGACTTCCCTCCACTCTAGACTCTCTTAGCAGGTGAACGCAGGAAGCAATGAATACTGATGAAAAAGCAGGAGGAAAATTTAATGAAAGGAGAGAAAAGGAAGAAAATGGAGCCCTGAAAAGCTTCAGGAAGAAAACAAGGTGGACAATTAATTAGCTGAAGTACTATGTCTGGGGAACCAGGCATGGCGTTGCATGTCTCTAATCCCAGCATTTTGGAGGCAAAAAAATGGAGGCCTGCCCACAAATTCAAGGCCATCTTGATCTACATAGTGAATTTTATTAGGCAGGCTCAGGAAACATAGTGAAACTTTCTATCTCAAAAAAGACCCAAACAAACAAACAAAATACAAGCAAAACACAGCATCTAGGGCACCATGGTCAACTCTCTGAGGAAGTTTGCCATTTTGTTTCTGTTTTGCTGTTGTTGCTTGGGGAGAAAGGATCTTACAATTTAGATCAGTCTGGCCTTGTACCTGTGACCTGGAGAAAGGATTTAATGAGAGGTTAAGTGTTCATGTTGAGTTGTGAATAGCTGCAAGATGGAATTGGGAGAGCAAGAAATAAATGACTTTGAGGAAAGGATGAGGAAGGACAAAGTGTGAGAAGAGGGTTTTTTTTTGTTTTTTGGGGGATTTTTTTTGGTTAACAGAGATAACCTCAGTGAAGTGAGAAACTGAAAGTTTGGAATGATGCATCAATTTCAAACAATAATTTTATGGGGAAAATGTTGGATTGTTCTACCTAATTTTAAATAAACACACTGAATACCTTTAGATTTCTTCCTTTTTATTTTTATTAATAACTTGAATGTAGCAGTACACTACAGTCTTTTATCCTCAATTTAGGGAAGGAGAAAGGAAAAATAGAAATCTTCACTGCTTTTCCAAGCAGTCTTAAAACAGAAAGAGAGAAAGGTGAAAACCTCTTTTTAGGCTGTCCTAAGCTCAGGTCTCTCCAGCCTTTGTTCTCACACTAACTAAGGACAGCAATCCAACCAATGAACCACCAATTAACACCCACTCTGACTCTTGGGGCTTCAGATCTTTTATGCCCTAAGCCAAAAGTTCCCAAAAACCCATGTGACACGCAATCCCAAAGACAAGCTACATGTGACAGAACAACAGCACCCAACTAAATTATAGCTACCTACATCAAGCATTCCAATTCTAACTTGTAACAACTGTACCACAGCTGGGGTGGGAACATGAACCTCTAGTGACTAGCAGTTAAACGAAAAAGCTTTTCTTAACATAAAAATTCCAAGTGTTTCTCTATACTTGAGTTTCATAAAATGTCTCTCAATAACACCTTCTTCCCATTCCTCCCGAGACATGTGCCTGGTCTTCTCACAGGCACATGTCCAGGTGCCTGTGGGACATCTAGGCGCCTGCATGATGTTCTGGCATTTGTGGAATGTCCAGGTGCCTGAGAGATGCCCAGGCACCTGCAGGAGGCCCTGGTGCCTGTGGGAGATCCTGGTACTTGCAAGATACTTTCACATTTCTAACTTGAAGGTTTTGACTGACATAAGTAGCATTTTAAATGAAGAGAAATGAGGATCTAGGAAAATATTCTAGTAGGTAAAGACGTTTCCACTCTGATGACCTGAGTTTAATTCCCAAAAGTCATGGTGGAAGGAGAGAACTCCCAAAAGATGTTCTCTGACTTTCACATGTGTGCCATAGCTTGTTCAGGCCCTCAGACACCTCTCCCTCTTTTCTCTCTCTCTCTCTCTCTCTCTCTCTCTCTCTCTCTCTCTCTCTCTCTCTCTCTCAAACACACATTTTTTTCATAAAAAAAAAGAAAAGAAAATGACAGTGTTGATTGGCCGAAAACATTTGAATGGTAGGCTTCCTCTGAGTTGAGAAGAGAGCACTTAGTTACATGGTTTATTATTTTTATTTTTTCTGGAGCCTATAAAGTTGTTTTATGTAACACAAGATCTGATCTTGCAATGAATGACCAACTAGCTTTCGATTTAGAGTCACCCTTTAATGAATGTGTTTAATGTGAGGAGTGATACTCCCCTGTGAGGCCTTCAAGAAATAATTCAACAAGCCAAAGACCTAAGTGAGAAGATGCACAGGGAACCCACATCCTCACAAAGGATGGGGCTGCTGCTCCAGCCATCTCATATGTATCTCACTCCCAGAGCAGAGGTGACAATGTCTGAAGGCCAGGGCAAAAGCCACAGCCAAAGCCCCTGTTCTATTTTATTTTCTGTTGCTGTGATAAAAAAAAAAATACTCTGACTAAAAGTTACTTGGGGAAGGAAAGGGTTTTCTTTAGCTTGCAGGTTGCAGTCCATCATAGAGGCAAGTCAGGCCAGGAACTCAAAACAGGAACCTGGAGGCAGGCACCCTGGAAGAATACTGATTTCTGTCTGGCTCATTAGCTCATGCTTATCTAGCTTTCTTATATAGCCCTGAACCACTTGTCTAGCAATGCTGCAACCCATAGTGAACAGAGACCTCTTGTACCATCAAGATAGCCCCAGCAAGGTATGGTAGTGCAAACCTTTAATCCCAGCATTCTGGAGGCACAGTCAGGCAGATCTCTGTGGGTTCAAGGCTAGCATAGTCTACATAGAAAGACACTGTCTTAAGCAAAACAAAAAAAGAGTAAGCCCCCACCCCAATAGAGACACACACAGGGAAATTTGGTATAGACAATTCCTCAATCAAGACTTTCCTCTGAGATGGCTGTAGATCGACGATGAATGCTAACCAGGACAGCTTCCCAAGAGCCAGATTTACTGAGGTAGTTTCAAGCCTCAGAGACATGATACATTCTGGAATGGATAAAGATGGATGGGAAAAGGAGAAAAGAGAAGTTATCAAGGAACAGTACATTTGGAATCCCTAGAAATCAGGAAAGGGACAGCAGTATGGCTGAACTGCAAAGGAGCAGAACAGAGTAAGCAGAGCCACTCAATCAGCAGTGAGCCCAATGCTGGGGCAAAGTAACTTCCTGGTATGGGATAAGTTCAGAGCATGCCAGTCAGCTGCAGTAGGAAATGTGCCCAAGATATCAAGTGGAAATGCATTTGTTTGCTCAATATATAGCATCTCTTCTTCTAAAATACATCCCCCTCTCTCTCTCTCTCTCTCTGTTATTTTTGACAGATTAGGTAAAGACTATGATTCACAATCCACGGCCTAGTGTTATTATTCTTTATGTCAGGCAAAAGAATGACATTTTTTTTTCAAGGACAAAAAACATAAATCTGGGTGAAGATCTGGGTGAAGATGATTCCATCTAAGCTTGATTAAATTCAATTTATTTTTTTAAATTGAATTCAAGGATATGAGAAAAATTCTTGGCTGTTAAGCTAAGTCTCAAGCAATATAGAAACCAAATTAATGTGCCAATTATACATTCCTGGATGACACACAGTGTGGTTGTTTGTTATTTCAGAAGCTGGAAATGGAGAAACAACTTTTGAAGTGGCATTTGAGGCTTCTGAGTCCTGGGGAAACAAATTTAAAGTATTTACATCTATTTTTCCAAACGTTTGGTCATGAAAATAGGAAAAAAAGTACAAAAGGTCTTTGCTAACTAGATCTGAACATTTTGTATTCCTGCAATAAACCATATCTTTAAGACATTTTTTTTCTTATTCAAATTCTAATAATTCGAGCATGTGGAGAAAATTACCATAATTAATGGAAAAAGTTAGAAAATCACAATAATAGGACAAAGATGTGGGCTTCTGTCTCCTCATACATTTTCCTGTGTAAGATGATAAGATGGAAAATATTCAGTTAAGGCTATGTGTAGAATTTGAATTTTTATGAAAGGTCACTCAACTAATTTACAGTGCCAGCCTGAGTTGTTTGCTAGATTACCTGGACATATTTCCAGTATGTCAAACAGCCTATCTGTTGATTCTCATTCATCTCCTACTGTGTCAAGTAGATAGCTGTTCTTGCCTCATTTTTTTCTTAGCATAAAAGCTCTTGCTCTTGTCTGTATGTTCTTCTCTTTCACAAAATATAACCTAATAATACTCTGGGCACATCATTGGAAATTCTTCATTATTGGCAACCAGAATTCGAAGAGCAAGTGTGTCTACCAGTGCACATTGAGTTGATCCAGTGTAATGACTGAATCAGTGTTGAATGTGAATCTTGCTCTGGAACAAAAAAGAGAAGAGAATATAAAAACAAATACAAAGATGAATAAAAATGAGTGGAAGGTTCATGCTCACAGAGCAAAAATGCCAGAAAGTATTGAAATTGGATTTCTAGTATGAAACCAGCAAGCAGCTATTACTAGGCAACTCAAAGCACTTGAAGCTGGCATGTTATCTATACCACTGTGCTGTATTTTGTCCTACATTTAAATCCTACCTAGTGGGAAAATAATTGGGTTTTCTTGTCCCAAAAGAATTAGCTCCCATGTAACGAAGAAACCAGTCATTTTGTAAGAAAAAAAAAGCCTAACCCTGGTTCTGATAGTCTCAGGTCTACTTGAACCTAACCCTCTTATTTGGTCATATATCCAAAATGTGATCGCTTCCAAAGTTGTGTTTTTTTATATTTTATAATATAGTAAGTTGGATAACTTTTTTCACATAGATAATATAGCCAAGGATCTTTTAAATGGTGTATTGTCATTGTGTATGCCTGTGTGTGACGATGATGGGTGTGTCTATAACATGAGTGTGTGGTGTATGCACAAACACGTCTATGTGCAGAGGTGGTCTGGTGTCCTGTCATATCACTCTGTCATCTTACTTCCTTGAGACAGGATCTCTGAGTGGACCTAGAGCTATGCTGGCAGCCAGCAAGCCCCAGGGACCTTTTGTCTTACCTCTCATAGCACTGGATTACAACTGTACATTCACTCATGCAACAAGTACTCTTACTCATTAGGACATCTTGCTAGTATCTAGAGTTACTGTTAAAAGTTCACATTATCATCAGTCATCTGAAAATACTATTGACTATGAAGCAGTTTCTAATCATATCAGCTGTTGGCAAGATACAAAGAAATCCTGAAATGAAGGAACTCTGCCACATTTTAATGGAGAGGGATTAAACATTTAAGCCATCAGCACAGCCGCTCTAGAGTAGAAAGGATGTTGGTACACACCTTTAATCCCACTATGAAGAAAGCAGTGGTACCATGCACCTTTAATCCCAGTATTCAGAAGGCAGTGGTGGTGCACTGAGAGACAGGAAGCAGAGCTCAGAAGGAGTCAGTGTCAGACAGGAAGTGACGCTTAAGATGAGTCAGAATGAAGGGCAGGCAAAATGATGAATTAGAGGAACAGTTAGCAGGGCACACCCAACTCTCACACTATAAAAGCAGGCTCTCAGCTCAGAGAGAGGCAGTATGAGACTGGCAGTCTGGAGTAGACAGAGGACAAGACACAGAGACAATGAAGTGGTCTAACTGAGGATAAGGCAGAGAATCTGAGAATCTGACTGCAGAAGTCTAAGGCAGTATGAGGAAGCAGACAGGAGTCTAAGGCAGAGACACAGAGGCAGCTCGGCAGAAGAAGTCAGTATCAGATGGGAAGAATGAATCAATTTGAAGCAGTTCAGTCAGAGAAGTTGCAGGAGTTAGCCTGAGTACAGCTCTGAGTCTAGAAGGAGCCCGTCAGAGTGGCTCAGGCTTAAATGTTCTAGATCTTATGGAGGATGAGGCTAAAACCTCCTAGTTCTAGGCTTAAATGTTTTTTAAGCCTAGATTGTTCAGAGTCTGAAACTCTCAGAGCTCCAGGACTAGGATGGGGGATTGAATTATCCAAAGAATAAGCCACCTTTGAACCTCAATCAATATCTACATTTTAAAGCACAAAGTTTGTGGATGATTTTAAGGCCATTCTCTCTCTCTCTCTCTCCCTCTCCCTCTCCCTCTCCCTCTCTCTCTTTCTCTCTCTTTCTCTCTCCCTCTCTCTCTCTCTCTCTCTCTCTCTCTCTCTCTCTCTCTCTCTCTCTCTCTCTCCTTGCATTCTTTGCATTATTTCGTTTTTAATATTGACAAGCCACACTTGTGTAGCTCTTTCCAGCCTTCATAGTCACTGCTTGCAAAGGGTCTCGTTTGTGCCTTGCAACAACCCGAGCTCAGAAGCAGACAAGCTCTGCACAAGTCCGTAGTGGAAAGCCCCTGTGCACAGCTACGTTACTCCTCCTTCTCTCATTCTCCGCCTCCGGTCTTCCATGGGTAACCAGAGAGGGCTTGCTGAAGCCAGGTAACCAGATAAGCTTTGCCGGGCGTCACATAAGTCCCTGAAGTCATGGGAGTGTGTTCTAGTATATTCAGTGTTTACAGACGGATACACTGAGGAACTTGAAATACGGGATGTCGTACCTCATACCTGGACACTTTCACCTTCTCCTTCACAAGCCCTCCAGCTCTTCACTCGCTGCTTCTCTGCTCCCTTGCTCAGTTTCACTTGGAGAGACCTCAGGCAAAACTCTCGCTGCCAAAAACTTCTCTGAACACATCCAATCTTGTCCCATCTCTGTTGACAGTTGCCGCTCAGAAAACAATCCCCATTGTCAAGATAGGGCTGAGGAAAAGAGACCCAAGGTTCTTCACGTGGCAAGGCAGCAACATGGACCTCTTTCTGCAGGGGGTTGGCCCCCATGTGAAGGAATGCGAGGGGGTGGTGGGGTGCAGAAAGGTGTAGGAAGCCCTGAGGCAGAGCAGGGAGTCGTGATTAGGGAGCGTTTCTGATTTCTAACACTCTGTGCTGTGAATTGTTCCTGCTAGAACAGAGTTTTACTGACAAAGTGCGTCGCTCTGGGGTCTCTGACTCCTGACAAGATGACAAAAGAGCAAATAGCAAAAGGGGCCCATTTGGATTTAATGTATATGGTTGAACTTCTGCGATTTATCTACTGTAAGCAGACACACAAAGGAACTTTCAAAGCTGTGAGTGGGAGCTGTGAATACAAGAAATAAAAGAATCGACTCCATGCTTAACAATTCTAAACAGCTAGGAAGGTGGTTAGAAAGAACACACCGCTCTGCTTTTACATCTCCCTGCTTTCTTTAAATATTGTATTAACAGTTCACGTGGCTCTACTATTCTAGAAGCAATGCTGGCTGCCACTGGGCCTGACTCTTCCTGCAAATGCACCTCACCGAACTCATGGGGCACAGAGCCCAGAACGAGAAACGTGGCACCCTTGAGATTAAGAAGCCTCTGGAAACGGTATGTTCTTTCCAGGAACTGATCAGGTAACTCAGCAAGACACACATGATTTTGCCTGTTTTACTTCTGTGGACACAATGCACAAAACTCACACCAGGACTCCCCATTTCTTAGCCGGGCATGTGGTAAAGTCTCTGTGCTAAAGAACTAACCTAGGCAGAGCAAAAAAAAGACATTCCTGGTGAGCAGTACTTTTATAACAAGGTTGTCAATCAGTTTTCAGAAAATGTGTGGTACATGCATGCATCAGGAGAGGTTATTATAAAGCAAGCTTCAGAAAAATCTTTTGTTAATACAGAATGTCTTCTGCAGGCATAAAGTCTTAGTTTTCTGTTTTGAAAATTCACCCGAGTCTGAATCTCTTTCTTTAGTTTTCAAATAGCAAAGGAAGTTTGCAAATTTGTATTGCTATTTTTATAGTAAGTAATCCGTAAGGACTGAGGGTTGTCTGGTCTAATTTTAGGTTCTTCCCTGAAGCTCCAGGGCATGATTGTGTCGTCACTGGGAAATGGCAGGAGGGCAGGCAGCTCTCTGGGCCTTGCTCCCTGTGCTTTATGTCATACTGTGGTGCTGAGTCATGACTGCAGTTGTGACTCACAGTGTATGGATTTTCTCTCCAGCTCTTCTTATTCCTCTAAAGATGTGCAGGGGTAACTCACCACTTTCTCTCCAAATCCCGGAGCAAGGCGATGTGTCAAAGTGGAGGAGTCTGATAGGCAAACTGTGGCATCTTGTGGTTCACTTGGAAGACACTAACCTGGAACAGGTTGAACTCTCCATCTAAGCTTGGTTTCTTACCTTGAGAGTGAAGCAAATTGAGTCGGGTATGCTGGCATATACCTGTAATCCTTGCACTTGGAAGGCTGAAGCAGGAGGATGGAAACTTTGAAGCCAGCCTAGGCTACACAGAGAGACCTTGTCTCATGAAAAAAAAAAAGGCAAAGAGGGAAGGAAAAAGGAAAGAAGGAAGGAAGGAAAGAAGGGAGGGAGGAAGGAAGAAAAGAGGGAAGGAGGGAAGGAAGGCAGGCAGACAGAGCTAATAACACTACTTAATTCAGACACTGTGAGTATTGAATGAGGTTATATACATGATGCCAAAGCCTGCTGGACCCTCCATTTGCACCTGGGTTGTAATAGGTAGAATAATAGCCCCCAAAGATGCCCATACCTGACAGAATTTGAATATAATTTCTCCCCCTCAAACTTCATATTCTAATTTAATGTTCATTGTGAGATATTAAAGAAGAGAAAACTTAATCCAAATATGGCGCTTATGGCTGCTGGGAGCTAGTTAGGATAGGCAAAGTCATTAATGCAGAGCTCCCGTAATTGAATATTCACAACTTCGTAAGCAGAGGAGGAGAGAGATCCAAGAAGACACAGACACATACTCCTCTTCCTTATATGATTCTTTGCACTCCCTCAGTCGCTTGGACCAGATCTATGACCCGACATAAACCTTTATGATGAACCCAGTCTGTGGTATTGTTATTAGGAACATAAAACAGACTAATGTGACATCTCAGCCACTGATTCCTGTGGACATGTTACTTTATCTAGAAAATAGCTCTTGCAGCTAGGATTTAAATCAGTGCTGTTGGATTATCCGCCATTTTGGATTATCCAGGTGATCCCATCATAGTCACGAAGCCCTTAGAAGAAAGAGGAATGGGGTGGTATGCAAAGATGTTATTATGCTGAATGGATTTAGATATAGTGAGGCAGGGCAAAGGCCACTAAAGAATGTGAAAAGGGGCGAGAAGTGGATTCTCCTCAAGAGACTGCAGAAGGGGTGCAGCCCTGTCTGTCCATTTTTCACTTCTGGTTTCCAGAACTGTAAGAGAATAGGTTTCCATTATTTTAAGCTACCCAGCTTATGCGGTTTGTCACGGCGGTCCCAGGAAACTGATGAACATTCTCCTACTCTCTGCATGAAATCCCTCACTTCTCTGCCACCACGCCAATCCCTGGCTACTCTGCTTACTCTGCTGTATTCATCTCACTTTACAACCACTAGACATGGGACTGTGCTCCGTCTTGACAGAGCTCATTGTTTTGTTAATTCAGTTCCTTGTTCCAAGAAGTGCCTGATACACAGTAGGTGCTCACATTGCTTCTGAGGTGCATTTTGAATCTAGCAAAATTCCAATTCTCTATGATGTAGTTGTTACACTGCTGTGGTAGCTCAGGATGGAAGACACGGAGGCATTTTCATAGCCACAAACTCTGACAGACCTCAGCAGAGGGAACCACCGTCATAGCCAGCGCCTTACTCAACGGTGGACCCCCGAGTGTCTGAACTCAGGTGTATTTATTCTTTCAGAACTCCTCCGGTATTCTATTGATAGCACATGCAGATCATTAGCAATTAAGCAATCCCACAGAAATCCCCTAGACAGCCCCTCACCCAACAGTGCATAAGACAATTTCAAACATAACTAAAAATAAACTTCCCCAACACTATGATTGGTGTAAACCAGGCCTGCCTAGAACATTTGAAAGCAAGCTGCAGGGCAATGGCTATGTCACCAATCCTTCCTTGAGGTGCAAGGACAATAGCGTTATCTGTTTATCCAAGGATGAAATACAAATATTTTCTACCCATGGCATGATGCAAAAAGAGAGAGATGAATTGTGGAATGTCAACAGTACCTGCCCTGTAAAATTCAGCCCTTCCTTCTGAGAGGTAAGATCTAGGATGTTATCTTCCCACCCCACATATACTGATATACAGAGCATGCCGTTTATATCTCGATATCCACAAGTACCTTTTTTTTTTTATCTACTATCTTTTTATGTCTGGGAGATTAGGATGCCTGCTTCTGTTAGCAGACAAGTGTTAACTACGGGGCTGGGACTTCATGGACAGCTTTCATTTATATTTCTGGGGCTTCCTATTTCTTTAGACGGGGCTCTATTGCCTCTGCTAGTTTTTGACTAGCTTCCCCCATTATCTGACTTGCAAGGCCTTCAGTTTGACCTACATTGACTAGTTATGTCAATGAGATTGCCATTCACTAATATATGGATTTTTTATTTTATTTTAATTTTTTTACTTTTTCCCTGTTCTAGTGTTACAGGATTATTGCTCATTAGCCAACTCATTTGTTGTATTGTTACTGCTGTCATGGGAAGAGCTGACTGCTCTAATATACAGGGCAGTTTATTTCTGGAATTTGCTGACACTCATGTCAGCAGTGTAGCAGACTAAAGCCATCTACATCTACTGCTGGCCTTCCACTTTGATTCTTTAATCTATTTATTGGTCTGCTAATTCATTAAATGGTTGTTAAGCATGTGCCACCTGCGTGGTCCAGGAGAGAGATAGTAAGTCAGATCCATCCCTGTCTTAATGAATCTGACAGTAACAGGCAACAAATGATAAACATGTTGAGCCTACAAGAGAGAATACCAGGAATCTAAAAGAAAACATAACCTCTTCAGTGGTCAGCAGTTATCTAATGAACAGCTACTTTGTATGAGAGGTGATTTATTAGATGCAGGGATTTTGACAGAGAATGAGACTAATTAAGTTCCTGATCTTGTACAATTTACGCTCTATGAGGGGACTGGGAAACAACAAACAAATAGATTGTATCAAAAGCTATGAGAAAGATGAGACCGAAGGATAAAAGAAATGGTGAGCGGATGGTAATGGAAAGTCACCCCAGGAGATCACATCTGCACTGGCCTCTTCTCAGGCTCACTGGAAAGCAGAGATGCCCCTAAATGTTCAGGCTGGCTAGAAATGCCAGTGTCGTCTTCAGTATAAGACAGGGCTTCTCTCCACCCTGCATGTGCTGTTCAGGTTCCTACTAATACTTGCTAAATGTTTGAATCCTTCTATGGTCATACAATAACAGCATAATGAGGGTTGGAGAGATGGCTCAGTGGTTAAGAGCACTGACTACTTTCCCAGAGGTCCCGAGTTCAATTCCCAGCAACCACATGCTGGCTTACAACCATCCATAATGGGATCAGATGCCCTCTTCTGGTATGCAGGTGTACATTCAGATAGAGCACTCAAATAGATAAAATAAATAAATCCCCCCCCAAAAAAAGCATAATGATTCAACCTCTCTAAAGAGCTATAGAATAAATTGTTGTTGTTGTTTTTTAGTAAATAGCTGGGACTGGAGAGATGACTCATTAGTTAAAAGTGTTTGCTGCTCTAACAGAGGACCATAGTTCAGTTTTCAGCACCCATGTCAGACAGCTCACACTCACCTGTGATCCTGCCCTAGGAGATCCGGTGTTCTCTGCTGCCCTCTAGCAGCACTACTCACATGCACGCGCACGCACACACACACAGAGACACACACACATACACGTACACACACGTACACACACATACACACAGACACACACACACACAGAGACACACACACACAGACACACACAGAGACACATACACGTACACACACAGAGGCACACACACACACATAGACACACACACACGTACACATAGACACACACACACACGTACACACACAGACACACACACACAGACACACACAGAGACACACACACACAGACACACACAGACACACACACACAGGCACACACACACACACAGACACACACACACAGGCACACACACACACACACAGACACACACAGAGACACACACACAGGCACACACACACACACACACAGACACATACACACGGGCACACACACACACACAGACACACACATACAGGCACATACAGGCACACACACACACAGAGATACACACACTCACATACACATACATGAAAATAAAAATGCAGTAAAATATATCTTTTAAAAAAAACCAACAGCTATCAGACAAGGGGAGAAAAGTTACTTCTGAGGAAAAAAAATTAACAATAAAATTTGAGGGGTCAAATGGCATATAAATACTTATAAATCTCTTGACAAACTGCTCTCTAGACCAATTCCTCTAGTCCATGTTCATTTGAGGTTACCAAATACAGAATCACAAGGGGATACTGCAGCAAATAAGTGTGGGTTTAGGGTAAACATATAGACATAGCAGATGTGCATTGAACTCTTCCTTCAAAAATGGCTACAGGTAAGGCCATAAAAACTGTAACCTTGGACTTTGACTGCTGCTACCCTTCTTGAGCTAGAACTCACATCTTAGGCCCTGTCCCTTTAGCTAGCTGTACTTTCGAATTCAGGACAGACACCCTCACACCATCTCTCATATGTGGCGTTCTCAGAGAAGTACCTTTCCAACCAGACAAGGCTGACTTCTTCCTCCTGTGCTCTGTGTTCCAAGGACGCTGTGGTTGTACTCTTGCATATGTGATCTTGAAATGGCAAATTGTAGCTCTTTGATTACATGGGATAGCTAAGGCTTATTTTTTCTTTATTCCCCATCCTTCTCCAGCATTCCCCAACCTTCCTTCATGATAAGAACTACCTGGAGGTATCTGTTAAGTACGCAGACCATCCTCGCTCTCCCTGAAGACCTTGAGACTCGTTCTGGTTCCAGCTTTCTAGCCTGTTGTCCCAACAGATATTCCAGGTGATCCTTATCAGAAATAAGGATGTGAAACATCCACACGTAATCCACTAAATAAAGATAAAGAGACTAAATTAAAAACTTAGAAATGAACAAAGCTTTTCATGCGGATTAATGAACCAATAACTACAGTAGTCAAAACGCTGTGGCTCCTGATGTTGATGACAATAAGAAAAGATAACTATGATGAGCCACTACGCTTCCTAGGACATGAGTGGGACATACGAGCTGATAGCTGCTGCTGATCCTGTTATTTAATCACTTCGTATATACATTAAGCAGTGCTTTTCAACTGGGAGATTTTTGCCTTGCAGGGGATATTCGGCAATGTCTGAAGACATTTGGCTATAACATCTATAGAACAGAAGCCTGGGATGCTAGTAAACATCCTACATGGTCAGCCATCCTCAAAGAAAGGCCATCTGTCCCCAAATGTCAGTCTTCCGGAGGTAGAGAAGCTTATCCAGAAGCCTTTGAGGATCCTGAAGCAGAGGGCACACCCCCAATTATCAGCGTTCTATAAACCCTCCCAAGGGAGGTCAGTTTGCACCCAAGTCTGAGATGAAGCACAGCAGCATAGGATGCTGGAAAAGGAAGTGAATTCCAGAACTTAGTGTTAAGTGTAAGGTTTGCTACATGCTATATGGGAAATTCGGCACCTAGCCTCCAAGTTTCTATTTCTTCATCTGTAAAATAAGAATAATGCCTACATCAGATGGTTATTACAGGAATTAAAGGGATAATGCATGTGGCCATACTTTGTAGCTATAAAAATACAAGGTATCATTACTGCTCCCTGTTTGGGCAGCAAGCCAGGTGGCAGAACTGGGTAGGTTACTTGTGCAACACCACAAATAAGTTCCAGCCTGCAAATTCACCTTGGTAGTTTTTGTGTAAAATATGTTGTGAATGTGCCAAAGCATGAGAAAGCTTACATGCTGTGTGCACTTTTGAATATATGAACTATTCTTCTCCCCCTCTTTCCATATATAAAGGTTTAAATAAAGCAATTCCTGGTTTGTTTGTTTTTTTTTTTTTTAAAGACCATTCCTGGCTATGCAGTCCACCAATGAGTAATCTAATTCCACTGCACACTTGGAACAGAGCCACTAATGATTTTGAATAGCTAAAGTTAAGATTAACAGTGGAAGAAGCTGGGGCCAGTGAGATGGCTCAAAGGGTGAGGGTAAATGCCACCAAGCCTGATAATTTAAATTCAATCCTATTTAGTGGGAGGAGGGAACCTACGCCTTCAGGTTGTCCTTGGTGTGCACTTGTCCACCTTCCCAAATAAGTAAAAAAATAAATATGTAAAAAATGTAAAAATAGAAGAGCCACCAGCTGATGGAGAGTGAAGATAGCATCTCATGGAATGTGGGTTGCAATTGCAATCCAGACTAAGCAGCATTTAACACCAGGTTACTATAGAATGTGGTCCATGAAACAGCAGCATCCACATCAGCCGGATTATTGTCACAAATGCTCAGGGTCTATCAGACACACCGAGTTGGGATTTTAATAATTGAATAAGCTCCCACAGTGAATCGTAGTCACATTAAGTTTACAAAGCATTATGATAGCAAATCCTACATGGAAAATTAAACAGTTCTTCCTGACATCAGGCATACATTGGCCCTCCGAATCCATTCTACTTAATTCCTCACGTTTCTCACGTGGAGTCGGATGGCCGCCAAGTGCATCCAGAGAAAGGCCATCAATTAATAAATTCTCCAACCGTGGACACCTCTGTGCTTTGAGCATCATTCTGGGTTGTTAGGTAAAGATCTGAAGGATTTCCATCATAAGTGTAGCCAAAAGATAATCTCTCTCTGTCTCTCTCTCCCCCCCCTCCTCCTCTCTCCTCCTCTCCCTCTCCCTCCCTCTCTCCCTCTCCCTCCCTCCCTCTTTCTGTCATTCAATCAGCGTTTGGGACACAAATTACTTCTCTGTTTTCATTATCAAAACAAAATAACAAAAAAAACAAACAAAAAAAAGCCAGTCTGGCAATAAACAGGTTAACTCATGAGCTGAAAAACTGGTTTGTTTTGTGCTGAGAGAATTCATCCTTCTTGCTGAGAGAGGCAGTTAATCAGTGTATACAAACCTCTGATTGATGTTACTTAACTTCAAAAGATGCATGGCTTATTTCTCAATGAGAGTGGAGTGCCTACTCCCTGAGAAGCCAGGGCCAGGAAGGACTGGCATGTGGCTCCTCTCTTTTCATCTTTTCTTCTGTCTGCCTTGTTCTTTCTGAGGAGAAATGTCTACAACCTCTGACTTCAGTGTCTCAGTAATCTTTCAAGGACATGTTTGTGCTTATGGAACAGCTTGTCCTACATAAAGACTAGAACATGTAAAACAAAACATTGTTCCTTGGAATTTAGGGAAGATAAGATAGTAAGAAAGATTTTATTCAAGGTGGTACTGGTGCCACATTTGAAGAGAACACTGCATTGGTCTAGAGTAAAGGAAACGTATTGGTTTCAACTTTGATTTCAACAAGGACAAATGAAGATTTATGCCCAAGGAGCAATTTGGACGTCACTGGATAGAAAATTAGCAAGAGGGTATATCTGGTGTAAGCAGGCTAAACTGACCTAACAGGATCTTTTTATGAAGGCAGGCAAGGTGAGTAGATCTCACCCGGGGATGCTAGAGACAATCAATGGTGATTGGATATAGAGGGAGATTGTGGTTAAACAGACTTAGCAGCATTCTTGAAAATTAAACCATGCAGAAGTAAATCTGGGACTCCAAGGATAAAGTCTTAGTCCAGGGGAGCTGAGTTGTTTCAGCAGGAACAGGATCCAGGGCTGTTGTCATATCTAATATTTACACCCATCTCAAATCAACTAAGAATTCCCTCTTTGTGGTGTTCTAAGTCCCTTTGCATTAGCGCATCTATGAGTTGCTGATATGCAGCCCATGCTGACTGAAATCTCTATCATTCAAATCCATTTTCGAGTTATTTGGTAGCTTGTTTAGAGATGGAATTGTTCTGTTGTGAAGAGAACACATATTTCATTTGAGAAAGTTAATCTGAAAATGACTGGCTCAAAGTGGGATGCGTAAAACTCTGGAGAGCTTCAGGGAAAATAAGACCTACTTTGTCAGGAATTTAGGGCCAAAGAACAGACTAGACCTTTAAAAAAATCAGCTTTGGGTGGAAGATGTCTAGAAAAGGGACTTTCCTTGTCTTGGTACTGTTTAGATTTTGTTATGGCTTTTAGTTTTTGAGACAGTGTCCTCCTGTGTAGCTCAGGCCTTGAGTCCCCACCAACCTTTCCATTTCAGCCGCTCTAGTGCTGGAACCCATAGACATTTATCTTCTCCTAAAGTATTCTAGTCCCTCGAATTAGTTAAGAATGCAACCTCTGCTTAAATTCCTGGCTAATAGGTCAGTCTTAAGAAGGTCAGAGAGATTGCCACCTCCATGGTTCACATGATTTATAATTCATACAGTCCAGGAAACAACTGGCCTTTACATAATCGAATCAGCCAGGCATGATGTACACCTGTAACTCAGGAGGAAGAAGAGGAGGCAGGAGAGCAGTAATTCAAGGCCAGCCTTGGCTACATAATGCGTTTAAGACCACCCTGAGCTCCATGAGATTCTGACTAAAAATCTGACAACCAAGAAATCACATCAAAGTCAATAACTTCTATGATGTGACTATATTTTACACTTCTAATTAAATGTTTTCTACCTTGTAAGTAATGTTAAAGTAACAATATGTATAACAAGTTACCATAAAGTCACACTTGAATTTTTTTAAGGGTTGAATCTTACTATTGTAAAGTCAGAATTCACATAAGAGTTTATAAAAGGAAGGCTTTAAAGTCTATGTGCCTTTTCTTTGTTTTTTCCCTCTGTTTGTTTTGTTCTATTCTATTTTTTGTTGTTGTTTTATTTTACTTTATTATTCTTTAAATGCCTGTTTGTTTTCTTCTCTAGAGAGGGAAAGAGACTGGGCGGATTTGGATGGGAGGGGAGGTAGGAAGGATCTCAGAAGAATTGAGAGGGTGGAAGCCATAACCAGAATATATTGTATGAGAAATATCTATTTCATTAAAATAAAAAATAAACTTAAAAATAAAGGGAAAAAAATGTGGTAGATAGACACAACGCAATTGTTTTTCATCCATGAAGACCCAAGTTTCGGTTCATCTGAAGGAAAGCAGAGGTGACTGCAGATAATCGGTTTAAGTAAATTAAGTCAATTTCAGAAAGACAAACATTGCATGTTTTCTCTCATTTTTGAGTCCTAGATGTTTTATAGATAAATAAAATCACAACTGTACATATGGCATGAAAGTAGGAGTGAAATATTCTCAGAGAACACGACAGAATAAGTGGGCATGGGACTGTGAAAAGGTAGGGGATATTGGAGGAGTATATCAAAGCACATCATTTTCTTGTATGAAAAAGTCCTTGCGTGTCCCCACTACTATTTTCTTTCTTTCTTCCTTTCTTTCTTTCTTTCTTTCTTTCTTTCTTTCTTTCTTTCTTTCTTTCTTTCTTTCTTTCTTTCTTCCTTCCTTCCTTCCTTCCTTCCTTCCTTCCTTCCTTCCTTTCTTTCTTTCTTTCTTTTTTTTTAAATAACTACTTATTAGAAACCTCGCTGTAGGGAGTGGAGGAAACCCCAAGTGAAGTCTTTAGTGTATGTGTATTTTGACAGGGACACAGCCATGTGAAGGACACCCCCGGCATCAGACCCATGGAATACTTGGCAAAGCCAGTGCCCGTATGGCCCAGGCTCCAGAGAAACTGCAAAGCTCTTCTCAGCAGTTTATGAACATGAATGATTGATCAGTGTGTGTAAAGATTAGCAACTACAGCTTCCTCCTCCTAGATACCTCCCACAGAGACTAGCTCTCCCTCCCCATCACCCCCCCCCCCAAGCTGTACCTGATCATCTCACTGAGATTGCAGGCTTTGGTGGTACTGGTAGCAGTAGAGGTTAGAGAATCCCACCTGATCAGCTCCATTGTGAGTTAGCCTGTGTCTCTGTTCTCTCTTCAGCCCCTCACTGCCCTTAGTCAGGGTTCTGGGGGATCCAAGGTACACAGGACGCCATACTTCAGGGATATGAACTGCAGAGATGCTCATATTGAAGAAGAACCTCACATGTAGTAAAGTTTAACCTCCTCTTGTCTCTCTAATACAGAATTTAAACTAAGGGGACAAACGATGTGATTTTATATCTTTTGCATGATACAGACTTAAGTTGGTGTCCACACATTGAGGTGGAAATACATGAGGAGTGCCTTGGGATTCGAAACCTCTTCCGTTTGCTCTTGGATTTCTGCTGTGCTCTCTCTTTCCTGACGCAGAGGTCAACAAATGAGTTCTATAGAGCCAGGGAGCAAACATTTCAGGCACTGTAGATCACAATCTCTTACATGTATGAAACCCAGTGCCGTGAACACAAGCAGCTGTGTAAATAAATATAAAGAGATAGGGTTGTAATTCTACATAGGATCCGTAATGTTTAAAAAAAAAAAGACCTTAAATTTAAAAAAGATTCATTAAGTTCAAGGGAATTCGTTTGGTATTTTCAAGGGCCTGGGCTGAATCCCTAGCACTGCAATACACACACACTCAAAAAAAAAAAAAAAAAACCAGAAACAAGAAAACAAAAAAACACAAATAATTAAATAACGTTCTTAAATTTACCTTCTGAAAATTCATTGTTTGGCTAACTTTTTTTAGGCACTTTAATGTTCTTATAATTTTACTCATTAAAATGGTTCATTAGCTGTACATAATGAATATATAAGAGATTCATAAAATTGTATTTTATATGTTCACTCATTCAATTTATTGATTTTTTTTTTTTTTAAACAGAGTCTTTCTACCCTGGAATATGTAGACCAGGCTGGCCTCAAACTCACTATCCTCCTGCCTCAGCCTCCTGAGTGATGGAATTACAGGAATGTGCCACCATGACTTGCTCAAACATTTAGCTATGTTTTATTTAAAACTCAGCTTTGTTATTTCATAACTGTTAGGTCTCAAACCTTGGGGCAAATGGCTGAAGTGCCTATTTAACATATCAAGGCAGACTTTGCCACCAAGTTCTCCCAGCATCTTTCAGTCCCTATCTTTCACAGGGTATAGCTGGCATTCCCTGCCCCCCACCTCCCTGGAACTCTGCAGCCCAGAGGCTGGGCTGCTTTTCCCTGGGTAATCCAGCCATTCTGGTTACCCGCCCCTTTTGCCCTCTTGGCAACAGCAACTGGTTCACCTCTCTCTCCTCTCCCTGTCTGCTCTCCTCACATGGCCCAGCTCAGGGTCATGTTCACTCTGGACCCTCCCAGACGTCTCTGCCTCTATGCTCTGCCTCATATCTACAACAAACCCTTCTCCACCACACCTAGGAGCAGTCATGTCCTTCCTTTTTTATTTCTTTTTTTCGTTCAATAGCATTTTAATTGTTAGAAAATTCTACGCGTGTACGTAATGTGTTTTGACCAAATCCGTTTCGATTTCCTCCCCTCCAGTTTCTCTCCCATCCTCCCCACGTTTCCCCCACAAAGTTCATGTGTTTTCTTCTCTTGTAAACCCACTGCAATTTTGTTAATTCATTTCTAGTATCACTTTCCATGTTTTTCACGATAGACTGGGTAATGCTGTGGTGAAAACTAGCCCACATTTCAGAGACATAACACAGGCAGCTAGCTCCCTGTGGACTGCTTTCTTAGGCACTGTGACTCAAGGGTCTACCGGATAGCTTGGCCACGTGGATTACTGGAACGTAAGTTCCTGGGGAAGGGAAGAGAGACAGTTGTCACTTTCTATGCTGTGTCACATCTGTTTATAACCAAGTAACCAGTCAGTCACATAAGTCCAGCTGAACTGTCCGGTGAGGTATAAAAAGCCACCTTCCCATGTAATCAGATGACACTTACAGAATGCACGATATTTCTTCGGCCATCTTTTTAGTCTGATAAAGGGCCATAGAGAGCTTTGTTGCAGTGTTTTGACCAAGGCTAAGGATTGATGTTGGGTAAATAAAAATTCAATGTGACTCCAGTAGGACATGAAGACATAAGACAAACACTTAAAGATGAAATGCTGTTACCCAGTTTTCCCCAAGTTTAGATAGTCGTGCTAGAAATCACACTGGCTGAGAATTAGGGAATGTGTACTGTGGAATGAGAGCTCGCCTCCCGTACAATGTCCTTGATGACCAACCCCAAACTACACACGGCAGGTAGTGATATTCTAATCGAATCACTACGAGAATTTAATGGTCATCTTAGTTAGGCCCAGATAAGAGGTTAAATACCCTTTCTTTTTCCTAGCCATTTTCTGATATCCATCACCAGTTTTGTTAAACCACTTGAGAGTCTCAGACTTCAGCCGTCTTTGCCGACCTCAGCGCAGTGCTGTAGCTTTCGATGAGAGCCCTTCCTGTTATTTTCTGCATCTCTAGCATCTTGAAATTACGCTCATATTCTGAGATGACTTTAAGCACCCCATTGCTGTCAGTGGGGGTGCTGGGGGGGTGTTTCCTTCCCTCTTATGAACTATGTAAAATTGTCTGCCCGCTCCAGGTGTAACTCCGGAAGTAGCAGAATGTTACCGCGATCTGTCTGCTCTCTGATCTGAGCCTTCTCAATCTGTACATTTTACTTTGGGTTTTCTGCCAGTTCCATGGCTATATTCAGCACCTTTGGCTGCAGTTCCCACCAGGGAGATATAGATTTCCGAGTTAGGAGTTGGGAATTAGAATCTCCGAAGGAAAGGGCAGTGGGCGTAAGACATTTATAGCAAGGAAGGGCGAATTTTATCATAACCATGTAAACTGATATCTCATAAAACAATTGTTTTTATCACTTAAACTCCTACGAGTAAAATTTTCCCATGTTAGCCGTTGGGAATGCGCAAATGTCATCAGTGTTGGAAAAATCCATTTGTGAATCAGCAACTGATTGTACCTAAGATTATGCCAGGCAGCTGAAACGACCTCCAGGGAGCCCTTCAGGTACAAAGGTGGGTCTGAGACATACCTAGACTGTGGGAAATGAGGGCAGATTATCTTATTTGCATGTTAGCAGAGGGCTGATAATGTTGGAATCACTGGAATCGTGTTTATATTTGGAGAGATAACATGGGATCTTCCATGGAGCCATGATAACAATCCCATCTGGGCCTTGGTTTCTTCTGTAAAGTCAGAGGGTGGATGAAAGCCAGGGTCTGCTTCATTAAAAAAAAAAAAAAATGCTTTCATCTTTATGGGTCTTCCTCTGTAATAGGGGGTTGTGAAATATTCCCCCACAGGCTCATGTGTGTAAACACAGTCTCCAGCTGGTTGTGCTGTTTTAGAGGTTGTGCTGTTTAGAGGTGGAACCTGTGAAACATGGTAGACATAAGCCAATGCAGCCCTGGGGACGTTCTTGCTAGCCCCTGCTCCCACACTGCCCTCTCATTCCGAATCCACTGGGATGTGAAGCAGACCCACTGCAAGCTCGGATTGCCATGCCTTCCCTGCCATAATGGACCGGTGTCCTCTGCACTTAAAAGCTAAAATAGTCTTTCTCCCTGAAATTGCTTCTGTCCAGCATTTTACCACAGAAAAGAGAATCCTAACCAATGTATCCACCCTGTAAAACAAATCAATTAGCTAATAATCAATGAATAAACACATGCCAATCCCAACTCACCAATCCCAACTGATATCACACCTTGTGGCTAACTTCTATGAGGAGGTGGTGGGGGAGAATATATTGGCTTTTTTATCTGTTTAAAAAAAAAACAAACTATCATTTCTTTGGGAAGACAAGATATCTGTAAATAATGCCTCAACGTAGATCATTTTGTATCAGAAAATGGCCAGGGAAAATAAATTCTTCAGGGCAACTATGGCCCAATACCTGATATTCTACTAAAAGGAAACCACGCCCCTTCATTTAATCACCATCTGTCTTTATACTGCAATGGCGGAGTTGGATAGAATATTCTACCAACTCTACCTGAAACATTCACTGGTTAGAACTTCCGGGAAAAGTTGGCCAATATTTGTATTAAAATAGTTGCAGCACAGTGTCACTGGAGGAAGTGGAATTGATTCTGGTAGGGCAACAGAGGTAAAACCTCTGCAGTTGAGAAGACTAACCTATAAGAGTCCCTGATGATCACAGACACACCCTAGAGACACACCCAGGGCAAGGATATCCCAGAGAGTTTCCTCAGCAGAAGGGGAGGAAAGGGAGGATATTTACTATAATTCATAAAGAAATGCCAAAAGCAGTTGCAAGTGATTTTTCTCTTGTATCCTTTTCTTGGTGTTTATAAACTATTGCTGACCCTTAAGGTGATAAATTTGGGGGCGGGGGGGACCTAATTTTAAAAAATATCCTCTATAGTGATTCCATCAAATCATTATTGATTAAAAATTCATCATCCTTCTTTTGAGAAACACATATTTGTAATGAGTAAAAGTTAATCATAGGAATGTATAAATGAGTTGCAAAGAAAAGACAGGAAAAAAATCCAGAGTTGCAATTAAAATATCCATATTTAACATTAGTTTCACTGAAGAATTTCTGGTTTTGTTCATATTTAACTTCTTAGCAATAACTTAATTTGGTAAATGAAAAGACTTGAAGATAATTAGCAACCGCAAAAGTTTCAGGGTATGCTTATTTTCCACTGTATAAAATTGTACAATTGTAACAGAACAGCTAAGATTAATTCGTGACTGTTAAACATTTTTCAGTGTCTTAGAGCCTTTGGGTTGCTCTGTGTAGATCCCTCACCCTGGGTGACTAACCCGGACCTACCTTCCTCATACACCATCCCGTGTTCTATCTCAGTACAAATTTCTTTCTATGTATGCATGGAGATCTTAAATCTTGGAATCCATCAGAAGAAAGGGAGTTGATCCAACGTGTATTGACTGTCTACTTGGGTTAAGATGCAGCAGTAAGTTACAGACAGACACACTCACTCGAAGATCTGCATTTGTTCAGGGGTGCAGCCTAGGAGTCTTGAATGCAGAAGTCATGGGTAACTTGCTTCTTCAGCCGTGTGCGACAGAAGTTGGCTCTGAGCGAAGTCCATATGGTGGTTAAAATGGGATCAATGTATACTGCAGTTTAAGCTTCTATTATTTCTGTTTTACAACACAAGAGGTTGATTCAAGGCATCCAGTGTTTACAGTTTGAAAACCGACATCATATTTAGAGTTCACTGACATATGTATTTTGAATTTGGGAAATTCCACATGACATTTAATTTCTTCTTTCTTTTGAAATACTAGGAGTTCTGACATCACTGGCTCTGTGTTTCTTCATACGACATGCTGAGTTTTGTTTTGTTTTGTTTCTCCTTTTGTTAGACAGAGCCTGTATGTCTGTCTCGGCCCACATCCTTATCATTTGCCAGTTACTTAATCCTGGCTATTGTTATTCACACAGCCCATTACCTGGCCCTTATAATCCCCGATTTAATAAATCTGACCTAGATTCAAGCAGATAATTATATTTTTAAAGAAAAAAAAATCTCAACAAATTTAATCCAGTTTATTCATTCCCCAGGAAACATTTTAAGACAGCGTTTCATTCTGCGAATAATTTCGGAGAAGCCCGACAATGTGGAACTTAACGTCCTAGAGCAGAGAATGGTCAAGTGCTTTGGGGCAGATGGTCATTTCCAGCCTTGTGGATCACATGGGTTCAGTTTAGGTTGTTGAGCATAGTTATTAGGAAGTAAAACTGAGATTTCATTTCTTTCTAAATCTAGCATTTCTATAGCAATTGTCACCATGGTATCTTAATGTGTTCTGACAAGGGAAAACTCACTTAAAAAAAAAAAATGTGGTAATGAGGGGGAAAGACACTCCATGCTTTAACCTGGGAGCCATTTCCTTAGTGAAGAGCTCAAAATGTAGGACGGAAGGTCCAGTGTTGCCTCTCTCAACATAGGGATGAAGAATTTCTTATGGATGAGGCTGGTACTACCCACACGGAAGACTCCCGAATGTGAGGGTGGAAAGATGGTGAATGTCATAGCTATGTGCATAGCTCTTCAGCATCCAGGCATAGGACCGTGTTCACCTCACTTAATCCTTTCAACTATCCTGTAGAGTAAGTAGTGAAATTATTATCCATTTTATACAGACTGACTCCCCAAACACCAAGGATTTGCTACAGGCCACAGAGGAATCACCACCGACGGAGAAGTCTTCCAGCACCAAATTCCCTGCACTTTTAAATGACCAGGGTTTTTTAGCCTTCTAAGTGAGCCTTCCAGTGGGCTCCTCATGTGAAGGAACCCATGTACATAGACCACCTGGGACCCCCATTTACATAGACCATGGTGCCCCTGGATTGCACAGGGTAGGTGGTTCTGAGCCTTGTGACATTGGTGGAGAATGTTGGCACAAAGATGACCGGACAGAAGCTCTAAGCAGCTCAGAGTAGACTCAGCCTGATTAAAGCATAATTGAAAATCAAGTGAAGGAGATGACACAGAAGTGATGACTTTAAATCTTCTCAGATTGAGAGTGTCCTCCCAAATCTGCCTGTTAAAGTTCTACCCCCCCCCCCAAAATGTCGTCGTTTGAAGAAAGAGCCATCAGGACATAACTAGGGCTAGATTAGATTGTGAGGGTAGAGACTCGTGAGTTTAGTGACCAAACCAGAAATTCCTTACCCTCCACTTCTCTCCCTCCCTACCCCATATTTCTCATTCTTGTTACACACACACACACACACAGACGCACACACACATACACACATACACATGCACACACATACACACACATACATGCATACACATGCACACACATACACACACACACACACGTACACACACACATAAACACATACACATGCATGCACACACATACACATGCACACACATGCACACACATACACACATACATACACACACATACACATATACACACATACATACACATACACACACAAACACACACACATGCACACACATGCACACACATGCACACACGCATACACACACACACACACACACACACACACACACGTCTATAAAAAGCCTTTGAGGGTGTAAGAAGAAGTTGAGTCTGCAAGCCAAGATTAGGGCACTCACCAAAACATTGACCATCTTGATGTCGTACTTCCTGCCTCCAAAGCTGTAAGAAATACATTTCTGTTTTTGAAACTACCCAGTCTATGATCTTTTGTAAGAGCAGCCCAAGCTGAATAAAACAATTGCTCACATTTTGAGTAGTGCCCTCCTATATCCCCACGCCTGTGACAACCACTTACAGGTGACAAGCTTCATGTTGGAGAGCAGAGAACAGATATGTTCCTTCAGCACAGATAAGTATACCAATCTGCTTTTGGAGTGTTTATAAATTATTGGCATATATTTTGATAGCAAATGACAAGATACCTACCAGACACAGATAGGGAATGTTTTGGTGTTGAGTATACACCTAGACCTACACAATCTTGGGATATTAGACATATGTTTACATCCAATTTTCTTTATTCTAGCTTTTAAAACTGGAAATAAATAATATGCTTTGAATGTTATGAAAGCATTTGAACTACAGTGCTTTCCATTAAAAACCTATGGGAGACAATCATATGTTGTGGTTATGAGAAATAGATGAGTTCAGTTCAGAGCAGACAAAAGATTCAGCCAGCCAAGAGGCCTTGCCTCAATCCTAGGGATTCAGAATTTGCCAGTGAACTCCGGTCTTCTGAATTTTTGGGAGATTGTAAGGTGGAAGTTTTCTACATGATTGTGTGATATCTGAGTTCTGGAAGCTTATGGTTCTGGTCATTATATAAATCGTGCAAAATATATCTGCTTAGTCCATAGGTTTAGATAATGATAAATTTGGATTTTATGTACTGGATCTGATCAAAGTTTGTGACAGCACCTCCATGAAACCCTCAGTAATATTCTGAACACAAAACCATGTACTATTTAGTATAAGCATTTCCAGGGAGACTGGGAATATGGCTCAGTAAGTGAAGTGCTTGCTATACAAATATGGGGGCCTGAGTGGATCCCCAGCACCTACATAAAAGCTGGGCATGGCCATGCTGTAACACCAGCACTAGGGAGATAGAGACAAGTGAATCCTTTGTGCTCATTTACAAGCCAGTCTAGCAGATCTCTGAGCTCCAGGATCAGTGAAAGGCCGTGTCTCCTAAGGTGGATGTACTGGATAGTTTTATGTCAATTTGACACAAGATAAAGTCATCTGAGAGGAGGGAACTTCAATGAACAAAACATCTCCATCATGTCAGGCTGTGTGCAAGCCTGTAGAACACTTTCTTAATAAGTGATTCATGGAGGAGGGCCCATTGCGGTGGTCCCATCCCTGGGCTGGTGGTCCTGGATTCAATAAGAAAACAGGCTGAGCAAGCCACAAGTAGCAAGCCAGTAAACAGCATCCCTCCATGGCCTCTGCATCAGCTCCTGCCTCCAGGTTCCTGCCCTGTTTGAGTTCCTGTCCTGGCTTCCTTTAATGATGGACTATGATGTGGAACTGTAAGCCAAATAAACCCTTCCCTCCCCAATATGCTTTGGGGTTATGGTGTTTCATCACAGCAATAGTATCCCTAACTAAGATAATGGAAGAAAAACAACCGAAGAAGATTGACTTTTATCCTCTAGGAACACCCCTGTCGTCACACACACACATGCGCACACACACACAACACACGTTTCATTAAAATAGGCATGCCACAACAATCAGCTTGGCTTTCTAATTTATATGAACCCTCCAAAGTTCCTATATTTAGGCTTTTCCAAGTGCATATTGGGTTTTTAATATTTAATTGAATATCATGTAATATTTGTTTTCAAATTAAAATTTTATACCAAGAGCCTTGTTAGAACTGTTGTATATTTGTGCAATTATTAAACTCCATAAATTTCTTTACAATAATGCATGTGTATTAGAGGGATTACTAAATCTTTAAAAAGTATAGGAAAAACCTGAAATCAAAATAAGTGTTAAAACCATCAGAGGAAGACTAAGATAAGTAAGACTGTACTTTAAACAGGCATGTTTGTGGTTTTTTGGTTTATTTTCTTTGTTTCTTCTTAGGATATCTTATTTGGCCTACCAAATCTAGAGGTTGGGCTCTTGATATAGGTCAATTAATGAATATATTTCATATATATTTGAAAAAGCATGGTGTTTTAAAAATGAAAACATTTGTAATAATTCAAAAACCATATTTTCAGTTTGGGAAGACATTTTAGCCTGGAAATCATTAGCCAGAAAAGCATGAGGACCCCAGTTTATTCCTAAGGGCCCATGTAAAAAGCCAGGCATGAAATTGCTTGGGGAGGTCGAGACAGAAGTACCCCTAGAGCTTACTGGCGGCCTAGCCTAAACTGCAAAGCCTGTGTCACTGAGAGAGATCCTCTCTTCAAAAACAAAGTAGAGGGGCGTTGTAAAGAATCCCCTTATCTATCTATCTATCTATCTATCTGTCTGTCTGTCTATCTATCTATCTATCTATCTATCTATCTATCTATCTGTCTATCTCTATCTCTCATACATACATACACACACAGAGACATGCAAATATTTGACCCATATGAACACACAAATTATATTTTCATTTTCACTAAGCTCTTACTCATACTTATTTATTTCAGCTAAGAACTTTACTAACAGATCTCAGCGTACCCAGAACCATTTGACATGATGGATGTCATAGTAGAAATTATAGGTATTTTAAAATGCCAGCGTAATTATTGGTGGGCTTTCAAAGCGTCCTTACCCTCGTGTATATGCAGAAAGCTCATAAATTATGAATTGCCATTACATCTTCTTATTTACTGTTCTAATAAATAAACATCTCTGTAAAGCATCTCTGTTGCTTTTCATAGGAAGAATTTTGATCACTAAAATACATCCAGTTTTCTTTATGATCCTTTTGACGTTTTTACACGTTTATGGATTCGGAGAGCAAACCAACTGCTGTAGCACTGAGCTTCACTCCTAACCTATCCTATGTATTTCATTTTATGACTGCATGACCGTTTTCTGAGACAGAATTCTGAAGTATTTTCCTGATACCAAAGTGACCCATGACACAAAAGAAGGAAATAGTAACATTCACTTCACTTGCGTATACATCTGTCTACATATCAGAGCCCTTCGATAAGCTGGAATAAAGCTTGATAGTTGACTTGAATGCTAGTTTAGGTCAGGTACTGAAAACCTGCCAATCGTCATTTAACCTTGAACTGCAGAAAATCAGCCAGAGGTTCAAAGTATGTTCTAGAATCTTCATAATTGAGAAGCCTCTATTCATTGGGGCATACTCACGTAACCCTTAGCTCCTTTTCTTTTGGATACTAATTTTTAAGCCCATCCAGGCACGCTACTTCCTAGAAATAAAAGGAATGACATGGCATTTTAAAACCTGTCAACAGAGGTTGTACTCGGTGGCAATATAAATTCACAACTACAAACTAACCTTTATTGCCAGCTTGGCATTCTGTGACTGCAGATGTGATCATTGGTCAGTACCCAGGTTCTATTTATCAAGGGACATAGGGGAGCCCAAGCTAGGTTTACCCCACTCCTATATGTAAATCCAAGCACTATAAGCGTAGATACAATTCAATTAGGCAAGGGAAACTCGAATATTTTGTTATAAACGCTTTCTCTGAAAGTAAGAACATGGTTTTTGTTTCCAATTATGAATAGTACATTGTGTTGAGCCAACCCTTCTACTAAAACAATAAAGTGGGACCATGTATATAAAACGACTATCAGTAAACATGAATTCAAGAGGGGCTCCAGATGCTATGTTCTTGAGGGAAAGACTGAGATTGTTTGGGGACAGTTGGGAAATAAGCATATGCCTTACTGGCAAATAAGACTTGGGCTTGGGAGGTTGTTGAAGCCCTGGGGACTTGAGAGATACAATTTCAGGGCGGGAGAAACTTCAGAGCAGAGAATCCAAACACTGAATACTCTATCTTCTCTAGAATTTTAAGACAAAAGACAACAGATCTGGAAGGGAGGGGGGAAATAATAAACAGGACACATAGTAAATTGCTATATGCACATATATACATAAAGAAATTGATAAATTGCATTGCATTAAAATCAAGTTTTATCATGATTTACATACTCATAAAAATAGCTTCCTTCTAGATGTACAATTGCCTTACCACTCATGTTTAAATCTTTAGTTCTGTTTCTGTCTAGACAATTCTAAATAGGATTCTGTAGCATAAGCAGAACAGTGCAATGTGGTTTGTAGGAGAGATGCCTTTACCCACTGGATCCAGTTTAGTTAGACTTCTCCCCTCCCAGCATCTTTTTATTTTAATCTGACAGTGGAGTTCCCGCCACATATCAGTGGACATGTATGGCCACGGTGTGTGGGGGTAGAGGGATAACCTAACCAAAAGGTGTCACACAAAAACTACCTTGCAATGGCCCCAAGTGGACTGAATGGCTAGTAAAGAAAGGCTGAAATCTGACATGGTGAGGAGAGCCAGAGGAGATATTGAAAGGAGGAAAAAATGGCGGTATAATTTATATTTCAACTGAATTGATTCTTCAGAAGACATTAATGCTGAAACCGATAAATAATAAATATTGGGTGAAGAAGAAGTCATGATAAGAGGGGGTTAATAATAGCTGGCATAAGGTTAACTCTGATTTACATAAACAAATACATGCATTATGTTCATAACATAAAGCATTTTCAGTAGAAAAATATTGATTCCTGGGTGTAAATGTCTTTATTATCCTACAAACGAATTTACCTTCCCCAGAATCTAGCCCAATGCCTTTTTTTTCCCTTTCAGTTCTTGAATCATAAATATAATTAAGCCTTCAACTCTATCCATGACATTGTTTCATAAATATTGTGAGTTAAAATCATGTTTTGCATTTATTGGTTATTCAACTCCTGTATGAATATTTATGCTATTTTCTCTCAACTAATGCCATCACATTCCCAAGTGCTTTAAAATGAGACCTGCTGATAGGAGCTTGTTATTTGTTTTTTGTTTTGTATCTCGAAGGATAAAAGTAACTCATCAATTGCCATCAATTTCGATTTGGGACAATGTGAGGTGAATTTTATGTCTCAAAAAAATCCAATGTATTAGAAATGTTGTTAACTAAAAATATACAGATTGTGCTTTTCTGGAAAGTACAAAGTATTGGTTGATTTCATAATTTTAGGTAGAACTCTGTATCTCTAGTCTAAGCAAAACCTAACTGAGTCAAGCATGAGAACTTTCTTCAGAATTGTTAAGATGGAAGGGCATCATTTTAAATTTCTTTTTAAGTTCTTTGAACACTGCATCTGTGTTTGTATTGAATAGCACATAGCCAGCAGTAAAGGGAAATTTTAAGGCTTGGTTTTATAACAGGCTTTACACTTCTAATCAAAGGCAAGAAGAGCCTGATCTCAAAACCTATTTATATAGTTTTAAAACTTTCTAAGAAAAATACAGCTCTGCTATAATTAATGCCTAATGGTATAAACACTTCTGCCTCCGTGGTTGCCTAGTAACTACACACTGCAAGCTCGTGGTGTTGCTAAAGAGGCTGAACAAGTGCAAGAGCTCAGATCCATTTCCAATTCAGACGGTTGAGGGGCAGCTGCAGGCCAGATTCTTTTGTTAAATCGTTTTTCCCCACAATGGCGTTGCACTAAAACATCCTTGTATACCACAACTTACTTTCGTGATTTATGCAGCTAGGAGTATAAACCAACAGGTAACGATGTAAAAGGATTCCGTACAACAGGACCAGCTCTACCTGTGTTTTCTGCACCAGTCTCAGTGTCTATTAGAGGGACTGGACCAGGGGATGGTGTTCTTACCACTCCTTTAACTCTTCAATAAGATCTAGTTTACAAAGTGGGTGTGAGGCTTCCAACTGCGATCCCAGCACTTGGAAGGTAAGGGAGGAGAATTGACAGTTAAAGACCAGTCTGAGTTGGAAGCTAGTGTGAGCAACAAACTCGAACCTCATCTCAAGAGGAAAACAAGCAACTACCCCCAGAAACACTGGCATACGGCTATCACTTTGGCAAATGAGTCATTCCCAGACACAGATCCTGGTTAGAGATGGACTGGCTAATCTTTGCTGTCAACTTGACTATGTCTGTAATCAGCTAAAACCCAAGCAGCTGAGCATGCCTATAAGGGATTTCCTTGATGGATCGTTTGAGGTGAAAAGACCCACTCTAAATCTGGGCCACACATTCTGGTTGTAGCCCACTTAAAAGAGCATCAAAGAAGGAAGCTCTCTCTTTTGCCTGCTTGCCCTTACTCTTGCTGACATGCTCATCTATCCCGTTGCTGGGGCATTCCTTTTCTGGTGTTAAGACCTGCTTCTTAGTGATTCCAGTACAGGAGGAAGACTGGCAACTCTCTGGCAGTCCTCCGGAACCTCAACATCAGATTGGGATTGCCGAGAGATCTGGTTTCATAGACTGAACAATTTACCATAGTCTTTGCCTTTCAGTCAGGGGACTGCCATTATTGGACTCCCTGGACCACAGCATATATGTAAGCCACTCTCTAATAAATACCGTGTGTGTGTGTGTGTGTGTGTGTGTGTGTGTGTGTGTGTGTTAGTTATTCATTCTTATCAATTCTGTCCCTTTAAAGAACCCTAACTAATACAGATGGTATTAAAAGGGTTAAGGGTGATTATAATTATTTACATCTAGCTTTGACTTGCTTCCTACATAGCAGGTTTAATTTCCTAATTACATTTTTTCTTTAGCATAGTAGGCAAAATTAGCTTGCATTCCCTTGCAAGCTTGCAACTCCAGTTGGTAAGAAGGCCTTCCAAATCCATAGGCTGTTGACAAGAATGGCTAACTAGATTCAAATTCAATTTACTGAACAAAACCCACAAAGAGCCTCCAGCACATGCAGATAATGACAAGTTATCCGTGAGGGAATGTAGTTAGGTCATATGAAAATCCATTTCTGGCAATGCCTTGCTTTCAATATCATGTGTTAGATGGAGTGTTGGGAGCTAGTCTAAGTTCTTTCAGATTTCCTCAAGTTAAGATTTGGGGCTCCCTAGGTTGCGGTCCCTTCATGCAGACATAAGTGTGGAAAGGACTACTTACATTGTATAACTATAGTCTTTGGGGTAGAGTCGGGAGTGATTTGTTACTCTTGGTAATCTTGTCCTTTGGCAAAGCTAAGACATGGTAGCACATGGTTTGCTCTCTGGAATTATCATACATGTTGTCATTTGACTGAAGTAAAGGATTCTCTTCCAGGGGACTGGTTTTAGGATATGTGTATGTTCCTGTATCTTTTCCCAGGGCAGGAAGTCTCCTTATGCATCATGATGTGTAACTCTCTGAGTTCTTGGCTTTGTGGGTTGGAGGATGTGGCTGCTGGGGCCAAGGACAGGGTTTAATCAGAAAACCACTTGGTTTCCCAACCACTGTCTCCCTTCCTAGTCTCAACAACTCATTTCTCTGGTCTTAAAGAAATCTTTAAAGAGTATCCTAGCTCAACACAAACACCTCTCTCCTGCTGTCTGGTCAACAGTGAGCCTCAGATTTCTTTGTAAGGATGACATCATCATTATGTACACAGGAAAAATTAATGTAAGTATTTAAGGTTTTGTGTTTTTTTTTTCTTTTTTTCTATTTGCAATATATTCGGCATTTCCCCTTCCATTTTAATGCAGAAAAGAATCTACGGATTAAGAATCTGGTTCATTCCTATTATAGGAATTTCTTCTCCCTCTTATACTTCCAGCTTCCTACTACTCTGCTTTTCAAAACTTTTCATACTGGCCCTGGAGTGTCTTCCACAGTTATTATTATTTAGCTGTTTTAATGAAGTGTCAAAAGAGTTATATCCTGGAGCCATCCAGTTACTATCCTTTCAGATCTATTTGCTTTAACCGTAATAGAGGCTGTCTTTGTGCAGAAAGAGTTAATTTGCAATAGCAATGGGAGCTAATTCTCAGGAGAGAAGTGTCCTCCCCTGGAGAGGCAGCTCCAGGCCACTGGGGTGGGAGTGAGCCCTTCCTCCTCTGCCTCCAGCATCCCAGGATGCTCAGGCAGTCCTTGGCAGTGGCACTTTTAAGATGGAAGCAAAGGGCTTGAATTTTCTCTCCCATGTCCTGGGTTTTGGCAGTTAAAAATGTGCTGTCCTGTGTTTTCTTTATGCCTGTGTATCTTTTATTTACATCCATACACAGAAGCAAGAGGGCAGAAACTCATTCAGGAATTGATTCCTTTTTCTGACATGAATCTGCTTCAATTTTATTTAGAACGAAAGCAAGCTATTTCTTTCCAACGATGTGGTTAAATGTTTAGTGTTATTATAAAACACTTGCAAATAAGCGTGGCATTTAAAACATGAGCTGCATGTCTAAGTAATAAGGTATTTTAGATACCTTGTTCTTAATTCCTGATTGAAATATATTATTTTATCCTCTTGACTTTCCCTAGAAGTGAGCCAGCTCATTTTTCGAGTAATAATTCAGCATCAGTATTGAGAAAATTGACGGGCCTAGTTTTGAAAAGAACAAGAAACAGCCTTACTTCTAATTGTAAATAGTTCCTATAGGTTCAAAATCTAACTTTTACTGCCAAATGCTTCTCTTTCGTTTTATGAGACATCTAGACAGTCTCGGATTGAGCCGTTTCAAGAAAATATTTGATTAGACAAAAAAAAAAAAAAAAAAGCGATGTAATCAACAAGAGAACAAATCAGAGAACTGAGATCAGCTGGAGGAGTGAAGTCAGAGAGAATAAACAAGGGGAACCTGTGCCCAGGGTAAGCTGCAGGTGTTTCCCAAGTTCTGACCCTTAAGGTCTGGGTGCCAGGTGTAAGTTTCCTTGATCTCTCTTGAGGAGGAACATTCTAGATTTTATTCACTAGTCCCTTTCAGTGTCTTTGTAGAAGAGAGTTTTTTCTGATTTGTGTCATATCGGGATCCAGTTTGGAAAGCTGTGCAATTAAGGTGTCAGAACCTCTCATGAGGAGCAGGCTGCTTTTGTTTTTGTTGTTGCTGCTGCTGTTTTAAAAGGCTTTGATCTGTAACCCCTGAACTGAACATTCCAGTCATTCACCTTCCAGGATTTCAAGTGTGGGATTGGGTTGTGGCTTGATTTGACTTCATGGAGACGCGTTTTGAACGCCTCCATTTGGTTCTGTGCTTTCAACACATTTTTAGGGATCTGGAGATTTGGGGAGGTCTTTACCATATGGTTTCAATAAGGTGATAGATTTTCAGATGCTGGCAGTTGGCAGGAAACGGTAAGAACTGAATTAGAGGCAGGAGGGGGAAATTATGTGCTTGGGCCTAACTCATTCATGAAAACTCTCCAGCCATGCATTTCCATGGGATCATTCGGGCAGAGGTTCCTGTGTGTGTCCTTGTGTATCCTCGCCTGCATAGAGGATTCTATGTTGCTGTTCGCTCAAAAGTACTAAGATATCACTGGATACTAGGCGCTTTTCTCAGAACAGACCTCTGTTCTGTAAGGGGGTGGGGGGAATCTCCACATTCCTCGAAAGGAGAACTGAACAGAAAGGTACCAGCTGAAAGGTGCTAGGAACAACCAGACAGGGACACAATGGATGGTTTTAGAGAGGACTAGCGTTGAAGATACGCTAAAACAAAGCCGGATGTATAAAAACCAAGAGGATAGAAGTGTCCAGGCGACGGGAGCTGGGAAATACTAAGAAAGAGCACCTCGATGGAGCTTGTCAAAGTGAGGGAAGGGACCGTTCCCCATCTTAGATTTCATACCCAGAAGCTTTGGTTTGGTTTGTGACACCCCCCCCTTTACCCCACCCACCACCCCATGGCTAAGCGAAGACTTTGCCAGCCCATTGCCTCCGGGGAGAAAGCTTGTTTGCTTTTGCATCCCGGGGTGTCTGTCTTCCCTACAGCGGCGCGAGGCCACGCGACTCGCGTCCTAGTCCTTGATCCCGGGAGCAGCTGCCGCTCCAGCGTGCAAAGGGTTAAGAGGCAGGGGCGGCGCGGGAGGCGGGCGGTAGGCGGGCGGCGGAGGGGGCGGCCGGGCTCCGGGGCTGCGCGCCGCGGCGGCAGCAGCCAGCAGCGGGTTAAGCGCCGCCCGCGCCGAGAGGGCTGAGCCCCGCCGCCGCTCCGAGCTCGCTTTCGGATCCGCTAGGGCAGGAAGATGGCGACGGACGGCGCGAGCTGCGAGCCCGACTTGTCCCGCGCCCCAGACGACGCGACAGGGGCCACGGCGGAGGCGGCGGTAACCGAGTTTTCCGGGCGCGGGGAACGGTGCAGACGTGGGCTGTGGGTGGTGGCCCCGGGGTCCCCGCTGGACATTCCCCGAGGGGTACCCCGTCCTTCCCTGGGATGCCTTGTCCTTCCCCGGGGGACCCTTCGCTTCCTCGGGGTTCCTTTTCCTTCCCCGAGATACCCCTTCTCAGGGCTATCCTCTTCCTTTTCCAGGGTACCCCAAGTTTTCCGGGGTCTCCATTGCGTCGGGTGCTTCTCTCCCTGGATGCTCCTTCCTTCCCCGGGGTGTGCCCTTCTTCGAGTATCCCTTCCCCGGGAGGCCCCAAGTCCAGAAGCGGGTTCCAGTGGGGCGACGCCATCCGCGCCCGGGTGCTAGGGGACCCGTCGGTCCTCCCGGGGCTCCCGGCACGAGTCCTCGGTGACCCCTTTGCCCACTCCCGGAGTGCTCGTGTTTGATCTCAGCCCCTATTGTTTGCCTCTCGTGGACGTGGGGGGAACGTGAGTCTCAGGGTGCTTGACACCTCTCGGGGGACCCGGGGAAGCAGCGAGGGGGAGGCGGACCACCGCCAGGCAGGTGTGGGATGCTCTTTGTGTGGGTTCGTGCGTCTTGCGGAGGCCAGTGGGAGAGGCCCGGCGCGCAGCTGTAGGCGCTTGCTGCTACCGAGCGCCAGCACTTAGGGTCCTAGCTGCCCGCTGCTGGGTCAATCCCCGGTAGGGACGTCCTTCCCAAGCCAAGCCGGGTCGAGCTGGGGTTTCTGAACCTGGTGCCAACACACGGTTCCCCTTCCCTGGCGTCCTGGCTTGCTTAGGCTGGTACCCGCTCCGGTCTTCGGTCCTCTGAACGCCTTCCCGCACAGACACCCGCCGGGGGTTCCCACATCCTCCCTGCCCTGCTTCGGGGCGGGGGGTGTCTCGACCCGCAAACCAGGGTGGAAAATACTCGCAGCTTTTGCTAGAGCTGCAAAGATGTGCAAAGAAAGGCAGGTCTGGGAGCGCCTCCCAGTCTTGGCCAAACCCCGCAGAGGATTCGAAGTGGGACAGGGTGAGCTGAGCCAGGCGTGGGTGCTCCCTCCGAGTCTCCCACCTCGGGAGAGCCGAGGCTGGGCGGCAGAGGGCTGGGCCAGGTGTAAACAACCTGAGCAGTTTGATTTCCTCCCTCCTCTGGTGGTGGGGCTTGCTAGAATGAGAAAGAGACCAGGAGGAAGATAACTCCGGCGGATTGGGGGGTGGAGGGGGAGCTGAGGAGGAGAGCCGGACAGGAAGGGGGGCTACTAATGCGATTGGTGAAACTGCAAGATTATGTCCGAGCGAAAACTTTTGGGGAAAAATGGGGGGGAAATGAGTTTTCCTTTCTCTGCTAGTAAGAACTTGAAAAAATATTTCAAATGAATCCTTTCCGCTTGCCAGTTACTTTCGTTCTGTGAGGAATAAGGGAGAAAGTGGCTACCAAAACCAGGTGCCTCTGGAAGTTGAAATTATTGAGTGTCCTTTCTCCCTGAGGAAAGGGAAAGTGATGGTGTGGACAAAATGGACCTCTTCTCCCCCAGGGAAGGTGGATAGTTTGTTTAATCTGCTTAACACACACCGTTGTGTGCCCACATGATATTCCAATCAGCAGACAGCACACGTTTATGGTGTGCGATCTATAGTTCTCTGATGAGATGGTAAACAGAATCTCGTTGTCGGGAACACTGTTATGCCAACGAGGTCAGTGTTCCTGTCAGCTGTTATAAATGTCAGGAGCCTGATTTAAGTGCTGATAAGCTGGCAGCTTGCTTATTTTACTCTTGTGAAGGGGAAGAGACAGGCAAAATATCCGGAAAAGAACCTCCTTATACCCATGGAGTCCTGTAGGAAGGCTTTCAACCTGCAGTGATAGTACTTAAGGTTTTTAAAGCAACTGTTTTCCTTTAAGTAAAAAATGTGGTTACTTTTCATTCAGTAAAACTGCGCATTTATTTATTTATTCATTTATTTATAAGTAGTTTGCCTTGAAAGGGCGACTCTTACATTAGCTACTTGAGTAGCTAAGGCTTACCATGAACTCCAGATCCCTCCCACCTTTCTGCCTCCTAACTTCTGGAATTTGAGGCCTTCACCACCACCAGGGGACCTGACTTTAGGCTGATCTTTTTTTTTTTTTTTTTTTTTTTTAAAGAAAATTTAGTTAGAGAAATCCTATTTGTTTTGTCATCCTGGCTTTTCATTTGATGGTTAAAAATTATAGATTCCATTTTGCATTTTTGCCAACAAAGGAAAAAAATATATGTATAAAATTGAGTGAGCAATTCTCTTTTTGCCTTATAAAGATTTATTTCATTTCAAATTAACATCTTGCAGAATTTTATATATTCATTTGGCAGAATCGAGCTTGTGAAGGCTCTGAAGAAGTCGACTATTTTTGAAAGTTCATGTTTTCAGAGGTTTTTTTTTTTTTTTTTTTCTATTTAGATTGTTGCTTAGGAACCGGTTTAATTTATAGTTTGCAGTTTAATATAATTTCCAGTGGAGTGTTTTAAATTTAGTTTGTTATCCTTGTTCTTCACTGTTTAAATCCTGAAAGCAACCTCGAGTGTAAAGCTGCCTAACAGCTACATAATTCAATAGGATCATATTAATAGTCTACGCTGTGATCCATGCCGGGAGCCTGGGTTATTTTCAGTACCGTAGCCAAATGGAATGACGTTTATAGACCATATTGCTATTTCTGCTCAGAATATAACTCTTAGTGGTAGGCAGTATGGAAAACAGAAATCTTCTGGTTTTTATTGTCACTGTGGAATTTGGGAGAGAAAGGACAATGGAGATTTATTTCCAGCACTGTTTAGGGAGGCAACCAGCATTCCACTCACAATGGGAGTTCTGGATTAGCTAGTATGCAAAGCATAGGTATGTAGACTTTGCTGTGGGAGTGAGGATTAGGAGAACCTTGGGAATTGTTTCTGTAACAAAACGCACAACGTAGGTTTAAATTTAATGGCTGGCACCTTGGGAATTTTGACTTGTAGGTGATGCCATTTAATGTGGACTCAACAAGAGGGATCTCCTTAGCCAATTCAGGTTTTATTTTTGACAGAAATGGAATTGTAGCTACATGGTGGCTGTGGAACATTGAAAGTCTGATAGAATGATTTTTAAGAAGGACTAACAACAACTCAACACATGTCACTTATCGGTCAAGAAGGTAGAAGCATCATGGGTAGCATCTTTACTACCATCATCCCGTTAAAACATGGCTATAGTAGACTTTGCAGTACAGCGAGGAATCAAATCATGACAGGCATGAGTAATGCAGATAGAAGTTTTAGGAATAACAACCAGAGAGACGGTTCCTGGTGGAAGGATCTGGAAATCTTTTATGGAAGGCTCTGGAAATATTGCATAGCAGAGGACATTTGCACTGGACCTTCAGAGAGAGGATATGAACAGAGGTGGCAGATTGTTGTGCGCCCCCATGGGCGGTTCTCAGTGGTTCTCCACAGACATCCCATGCCAAAGGCTCTCAAAGAGTAGAGCAATGATGCCATCTTACCTATGGCTTTAGAAGATAGCTTAGACCTTGCAAAGTTTGAAAAATTAGAATGGAGGTATTTTCCGTGTTGTACTGTTGCTTTTTAAACAATGGCTTGCTTATTTCTGTTTGCACGTGCTCTGTTTACTTTTAGTGCTGTTGCTGCCATTGTTAAATTTCTCCTAGGAGCAAGAAAAGCATTTGTGGTTGAATCCTTACCAAAGCTAAATTACCAGTTCTATTCTCACAGGTTTCCCATAATTTTCTACGTCGAGAAAGCATTTTACAGGTTTAGTATTTCATCAGCAACCGTAGATAGCTGCTGTTGATCATGTGACCATCAGGGCTGTGGCCTGGAGAGAGCAGAATCCTTCAAGCAGAGTTGTATGAGTTTGTTAAAGAAGGCTCACTGGGAGATGTCTTAATATTATTAGTTAATAATATTAATACTTAATAATATTAATACTTGATATTGATCAGCTACTTAGGAAATGTACTCTGTGTTTCAAGATTATAAGGCAGCTGTTTGTCTGTGGTTTGTAATTATTAACACTGCAGATGTTTCAGGCGTTGAATCAACAGACTGATGTTCTTTCTACCTTTCTCACTTAGGGTAAGGCCGGACATGCTAGACCAGCACTCTACCACTGAGCCAAGTGTTCAGCCCCTTGACTTTCAGTCTTTAAGCATCTATTACTTACTGTAGGGCAGGGCAGTGGTACTCGTGCTGAGTACTTCACACAGCTCATGTGTGGAGGTCCGAGGACAGCTCTGTGGAGTTGGTTCCCTCCTTCTCTTTGTGGAATCTGGAGATCAAACCCACATCATCAGGCTTATGAGAAAAGCGCCTCTACCTGCTAAGCCGTCTCGCCAGCCCTGTTTCCATATTTATATGCCCCTCTTCTAAACTGCTTTTCTCACTGACATACCAACTGCTCTCCAGATATTTTTGTTTTCGAAATTCGATTTTCAACATTATTAGTTTTCAGTTTTCCTAACTTCACTGTGATGATGGAGGCTGGAGATGTAATGGTCATGAGGCACAGTGGTCATAGGACTCTCTTCCTGAGCCTTTCCCACATTAAACTCAAAGCCGAGTGTCTCCCGTTAGGATGTGGATGAGGGGAGAGTTGATAGGATAGGAGACAAATTCCAAAAGATTTGGATACTGGAAAGGATTGGGCAGAAAAAGGGAGATTAGGCAAGGTTTTGGGATAGTAAACAGGTACATGGAACGAGGGACTAGAATCCAGCTTTATAAGTGCCTAGCTGGAGTGGAGCCATTTCTCTGCCTAGGCTTCGGAGTTCCTGCCTCCTCAGCTCATTTGCAAACATTTGAAGACACTTGATTAGATTCCTCTCCACTGGTTCCCTGTTGCAAGCCTTACATAACATTGAAAAAGAAAAAGAAAAAAAGCCTTACTTTGGGCTAGAGTGATAGTGAAGAGCTTGAAGCTCACTTAAGAAAGCTCAGGATGGAAATGTACATTTACTCTGGGGAGGCAGAGATGGGGACATATCTTAGGCTTGGCCAGACATGGCCAGCTAGGCTCATCTACTTCGTGAGGCTCAGACCAGTGCTAGAACCTGCCATCACCCAAGGAGTGACACCCAAGGTTGGCCTTTGGTCCCCACACACAGGTACACATATGTATATTCTCTCTCTCTCTCTCTCTCTCTCTCACTCTCTTTCTCTCTTTCTCATCTTCCTATTTTGGAGTTACTGAGAGTCATGGTGATCATTAAGGTTGTAATTGTATCTGTTGTAAATAACTTATATAAAGACTGCTAATGTAGAAATAATAGTGATCTGAAGCCAGGCAATGGTGGCATATGCCTTTAATCCCAGCACTTGGAAGGCAGAGGCAGGCAGATCTCTGTGAGTTCAAGGCCAGCCTGCTACAAAGTGAGTTCCAGGACATCCAGAGTTACAACTGAGAAACCCTGTCTTGAAAAAAAAAAAAAAGAAAGAAAGAAATAGTGATTTGAGTGGAAAATTGTTCACTTTTAAAATGTGACTACGGTAGAGGATCCATTGGAAGGCTATGGTAAATGTATTTCTGGAACGGGTGCATGATTTTAAGTGATTTTGTTTTGGCATTTCTGTGTTTCACCAAAAAGACAACAAGATGATGATGCCAAGACCCAAGTTCTCCTTCCAAGACTGTTGTCGTTGCCCTTTATGTACTGGTTTATCTGTTGGCATTTGCCATCTGCAGATAACCAAGACAATATTCTGTGATGGATCATGAACTTCCTAATGCCACTTGTTAGACGTGGAAGGATTCTCAGAGGGCTGATTCAAGCCTGAATGCAGTTGGCTATATACATTTTTTCCTTTCTTTCTTTTCTCTAAAATGGGGTATCTTTTCTTTCTCTGAAGAAGAAACTGAAGAAGAGGAAATCAAAGAGGAGGAAAAAGCTGAGTTTAGTTCCCCCTGCCTGAGACACTTGTCTGTTTTCCTTCCAGCTTCTCTTGGTTAAAATTAGCTCCATCCATTCCCAGGTTTCCTTCTTGCCATTGTCTCCTCATCCCCATCACCTCCTCCCAACACAGGGTTGCCTGTCCTGCATGAAGGATTCTGGCAGGCCTTGGTGCCTGCCTTCAGGTGCATGGTAGGCCTGGAGTTCTCAGCAAGTGTTAAGTGCTGCCTTAGTTGCTTCCCTAGTGTGGGTTACTCTGAGTGACTGGAGAAGCACCTACTTAGCAGCCCATAGAGTAAAGTGTCATTTGTGTCTTAACTAACTCAGGAGCCACTGTAATACTGCACCTGATACCATAACATGCCTTCTCTTTTATACTGCTCTGAGGGAGTCATATTAGATAAAAGCATGTGAAGATGTGATACTCTTGCTATTTTAGCTAGTAAAGATGAGGAAATAGATTCTTTTAAAGATGAGTTTAAACTATGGGGAAATTCACAAGGCAGGGCGTGATGAATTGCCACAAGAGAAAATGCAACAGACTCTTAAGACTGTATTGAGGAGGGGGAAGATTTCTGGGGTCTACAGGGGCATGCAGACATGAAGATGACCCTGCTTGCTGAATATAGATGGGAATCAAAGGGAGTAAAGAAGGTTGGGGAAAAGTAAAAGCAGGAATGAGATTCTCCCCCTCTTCCTCCCCCTCCCTTCCCCCTCCCCCTCCCCTCCTCCTCCCCTCCTCCTCCCCCTCTTCTCCCCCCCTTCTCCCCCCCTTCTCCCTTTCCTTCCCCTCTGCTGCCCCTCCCCTCCCCCTCTCAACCACTGTGATACATGTGTACTCCCCCACTCTCCTTTTTTTTCTGCCTTTCTGCTGTTCTGGCAGGATCTCACTGTAACCCAGGCCAAGTTGGCTTCAAACATTTAGAGGTCTGGCTTTAGCTTCCCAAGTGTGTAAACCCAGGAATGAGCCACCACACCTGGGCAGAGATCTGAAAATAGGTCGAAGTCCTGAAGACCATACACTTTTCTTCTTGGTTTTTCTTCTTGAGAACTCTTATAATTGACTAAATCCAAACTCTAAATAATTGAAAGTTGCACTTAATTTTTATTCATGTTGATACAGCCTTCAGGATTTTGAAATTTCAAGATATTTCATGAATTTCCTTCCTATTTAGCCCCTTTCTATCTTGACTTATAGAGTTCTAAATGCAGTTGGCTACAAGCATAAGGTATTAAACTAAAAAATGCATTTCTGTAACTTTGAAGCAAAGAGACAAAATCAGTTTTCCTCAAGTACTTCTCAAAGGCATTTAGTCCCAAGGAAAAAAAATTGTAAATTTCCTCAATCTAGTAATCCAGTTACCCTCATAGCATGTGAAATCAAGATGTCCGAGGGCTAGAGATTTTGGAGACCACTTAGTCTAGTACCCCCAGTTTAGAGATTACTAAATCTAGCACCCCTGTCTTACCTTTGAGAAGCCTGAGAACTAAACAGATAAAGCGACTTGCCCTTCTTTGGTGACACTTTACCTGGCCTTCCATCCACCTGTGTCCCTATCTCTTGCCTGTTCTTCCAGCCCTCTGCTTTCTCAGATACCTTCCTGTTTATGCTGACAAGGCATTGATCACATGGATTTAAAGGGGCACTTGGTGTGAAGGAAACAGCCAAACAAACTGGCTGGCTGTGTGTTCGGTTACATTTTCATTAAGGATCGCTGATCTGACAGATGTGTTTGGGCAAATATGTGAGAGACACTCCTGCCCCTGTAGCTCAGAGTATCCCTTGTAAGCTTTCTGGCAACTGTCATGGTTTTAGCTTCAACTGTCAACTTGACACAAACCTGTAGTCACCTGGGAAGGGGAGCTGTCAACTGAGGAATTGCCCTGATCATACTGGCCTGTGGCCATTTCTAGGAGCCATTTTCTTATTCTTTGGTGTAGAAGGACACAGCCCACTGTGGGAGGTACAATCCCTAGGCAGGTAGATGTAGACTGAATAAGAAACGTAGCTGTGAGCCTGAGAGCAAGCTAGTAAGCAGCTTCCTCAATGATAAATACACACCAGTTTGCCATAAATTAATATATATGACTTGATACATCCCAAGGCAGATGCTTTCTCCGTTTGACCGGACTCTGGCAGATTTTTATACAGTAGGTGTTCAGAACAGTAGTTTCCTGGGTATGAGACTTTCTGACAAATGAGCTCAGTCTGGCGGGACCTGTTTCGTCTTCTTGTTGACTTCATTATTGTTTTTATTTCCATCGTGTCATTGAAAGAGTGTAATCTGCATTTTTGTTTTAATTAGGAAAGTGATAAACCATAGTCTGAACATGTTTCTCTTGGGATTTTGGGGGGCAGTCTTCTCGTTTCTGTGGGTGCTCTGAAGAACTTAATGTTATGTAAGTAACAATATTGTTTGTAGTCAGCCTTTTGAAAATTAGATTATCAGATGCAGGATAAGTTCATTTTAGTCTTGAACTAAGATACATTAATGATTTTTTTTAAATGTCTAATTTCTTTGTTCTATAGGTACGTGAGGTCAAAGCCACTTCAAGTGAAATAACACCAGAGGGCTTTCTTTGTCTTCTATCCCCTAACCCCCCACCCCTCCAGGGCTAATGGGTCATGCTTGTAATCTCAGGGACTCAGAATACTGGGACAAGAGGCTTGCAAGTTCTAGGTTCAAGTGGGCTACTGAATGACTTCAAGGCTGACCTGGCCAACTCAATAAAACATTGTTTCCAAATGAAAAGGAAAGGAAAGGCTTGGGATATAATTCAGAGGTAAAGCAATGGCTTAGAATACATAGAGCCCTAGGTTCAATCCCCAGAAAAAGTAAAAGCTCTTCCCCTCCATTCCATTGTCCTTTTAAAGGAGGCTTTTATCATGTGTATGTGTATGTGTGTATGTGTATATGTGTGTATGTGTATGTGTTTGTATTTAACCAGCGTACACAGTAACAAAGTTTTCTTGTAGCACTTTTATACATTCTTGGTTTTATTACCCCACACTCAAGCCTACACTCTGTCCCTGGTGTTGGCTTCTAAGCTTGTTCACCTATTTATTTATTTAATAAGAAGGACCAAAGTGCTTTTACTTTACATATAAAATAGTCTCTAGAGCGCTACCAGATTTTCATGTTACCCCCACACACTTTTTTTTTTTTAAAAATTAGAATAAGAATGGAAGCATTAGGCACTAGGAAATAGCAACCTGAAAATAGTATTGGAATTTTATTGTTGAGAGCAAGCATGCAGTACCATTTACTGAGAAAGCAGGGGTGGAGGGAGATGTAGCGGGTAGGACAGGCAGATGCAGTGTATGTTCAAAATAATATATCACTTAACACTTGGCGGTAGAAGATAAGTTTATTTTAAACGTTCTGTGTGATACATTTGTGGTTCAGCAGGAACACTCGTAGTGTTTCCCCCTTTAATGGGTTTCCTTTTTATGGACATGATATATAGAAAGATAGCAGAGCTGATGGTAGGTCACACGTCACCATGCTGATGACGGAAGCAGGGCATGCTCCCCTGACTCGGACGCAAATCAGAATCCTGGCACCGTCTTTTATGATTTATTAATCCTTAAAGTAGAGTGCTCTGCTCATGAAGCTTCGGAGAAACAAGAACAATAAAACACACAATTAATTAAAATCCTTAGAACGAACAGCAGCAGCATTAATAAAACACTAGCCTCTAGAGCACACAAGAATTGCAGTCTCAGTGGGAAAACCAGAATAAAAGTCTGTCTTTCATCGTAGTCAATAAACTGAAGTTATTGGACTTGGGTTGGTAGATTAAAAAGAAAAATGGATTTAAGAAAGTAGACTTTATGCTGGGCAGTGCTGGCGCACACCGCCTTTAGATCCCAGCACTCGGGAGGCAGAGGCAGGCGGATCTCTGTGAGTTCGAGGCCAGCCTGGTCTACACAGTGAGTTCCAGGATAGCCAGAGGTACAATAGAGAAACTCTGTCTCAAAAAAAAAAAAAAAAAAAAAGGAAGGAAGGAAGACTGACTTAGGCACTGCCCTGCTCCTAAACATGGCTTACTAGTAGCAATTGCTCATCTGTACTCTGTGCTTCAGTTTAGATACATGTTCTTGTGCAGTCCTCAGAGGAACTGTACTGAATAGATGTTACAGTTTTGAAAGTATCAGTGAGAAAACAGATTGGTTAAAAGAATTGTTTCTCAAAGTGGTCTCCAACCTTCGTCGTCAGCAGGAATATGTTAGGAAAATTCATACCCACTTCCACTTCCAGTTTTTAGGAGTGGAGCCCTGCTGTGTTTTAAGAAAAAGTCTAGGGTATTCCATCCACATGCTGAAGTTTGAGAACCATTGGATAATACAACCATATTGGACAATGCTTTGTTAGTAGGAATAGAACTTCAGATGGCTATTGGACTTTCCAGCTTACTGGGAACATCTCTACAATGGCCTGCTTAGCCGTGCTACAGAGTCTTGAGTTTATTTCTCTCTTCCCATCCTTGGGGTCTGCCTTGCCAATAACTGCTCTGTTTAATGTATGTGTAAAAGGAAGCCATTTAACTAGGAGGAACATTTAAATATCTTTGGAGCACCATCTTGATATGGCCTCTTTCCACTGTAATGGTTTCATGGAATGGGATATGACTGGTTCTGGTCGTGTCATGTGATAGTCCTTGAAGTCATGGGCTTTCCTATGCTTGCTTCTGTGTATTCACAGAGATAGTCTGGTGTTAGATACTTAAATGCCAAACCATTTCTCATTGACTGATAGAGTGCACCCATTTTATCTGATGTTCACACAGTCCATTCTGGAATGTGGGTGCTGTCTACCACACAGACAAGCCACAAACAGGCACAGCTGCTGAATCTTGATTTATTGTTTACTAGTAGCATGATCTGTGTATGGCTTCTGACTCTTGAGTTGGACTTTTTCAATGAAAAACAGAGATAATGATGTGCTATGGGTTAAATTTGGTTCTTTTAGAATACTTCGAAAAACACTGGGTGCTACACAAATGTGCAGTTAAATTCTGGAATGCTCCAAAGAACAGCTTTTGCGCTTAGGTGTCATGAGACATTTGGTGATGTGCTACATTGTCTTCATCGGCTAGGGAGTGAATGAGTTTATCAAGGGTGTCTGCACAGAGTGGAGAGACCATGGGTGTTTTACAGGAGACGTCAGACTCTGCACTAACCCAATCCCAGCTGTTAACTAATCCTCTCTCAACTGCAGTTATAAAATGCATGTCAGAAGATGTCCGTATAGAAGTCATGAGAAAAGAGGTTAAAGAGGTTGGTATTAAGAATTTAGAGTGAGTTGTTGTCTGTGTGGACCTAGGAAGTAGTCACCAGGGAAGGTTGTAGAGGAAGAAATGATACGTCTAGAAAAGGAAGAGACCACCAGGGCCCTTGTACAGACTCGCCGCAGTGTACCTGGGCCTGTAAGAAGCCTATTTCTCTAAGCTCTGAGAAATTTCTCCTAACCTTCCTTATAGAAGGGCAATAAGCTACTACATAGATTTATTTATCTCTACAGCCTGGTTACAATGTCACCTGACCACAGCGCAAGATAATTACATATGGCTGATGGTTTAGGCTTACTAAAAACACCTCCCCTCTTTCTCTTCTCTTTCTCTTGGTTTCTCTCTCTCTCCCTCCCCCTCCCCTCCTGTGTGTAGGGAGGGAGTTGACAATATAAAGAATGTGTTCCTTAGAGAGGGGCAATTGTTATTTGACTCTGGATTCTTGCCTATGGCAATGTGAATCTGAGAATATCCAGACATCTGATTTGAAGAGAAGACAGAGTTCTGGAAATTTTAGCAGTATTTTTCAGGTTTTCTAGTGTTGGCTGAATGGAAGGTGAACCTCTTTCCATGGTCCAAGTAACACATCTGTAGGCCAGATTTAGGTATAGGCTGCCAGCTGGTGGCCTCTGCTGTAGAGCGTTCTGTAAACAAGACCTATTATTATTGGATGCCCTGGAATTTATAATAACCTCCCAGGAACTATGTCATAGACCCTCCAAGGAATACATCTGTGTTTTCTTGTTACCCTCAATACTAGTCCCCTATCCCAAGGCCAGGCCTGTTTTGTTACAGACTCCAGGGACTTTTAAATGTGTGCTGCACAATTTGGAGAGATTCGAAATCCAGATGTTTAGGCAGGCAGACAATGACATCTCTTTTGAGGAAAGAGTTGCAGAAATGGCATTACGTGGTTTTCTCTCTTAGGAAGGTCAGCATCAGTCCGTACACTAAGCCAATGCATAAAATATGATCTAGAGATTGTCTGTATCTTTCCTTATTGCTCTCGTATGTATGTATGTACATATGTATTTAGCCACCATGCTTGGCTTCAGGAAATCATTTCTTTTTTAGAAATGATTTTGTATTGACTCCAGTTTTCAATTTGTTACAGAAAAAAGAGTTTGATGTGGATACCCTCAGCAAATCAGAGCTGCGGATGCTCCTGAGCGTGATGGAAGGGGAACTAGAAGCCAGAGACCTGGTCATTGAGGCCCTGCGGGTAAGAACATTCTGGGGTGTGTCCTTATCATTCCTCAGGAGGGCCAAGGGCAATGATACTTTCCCTATTAATTTTTGAATCAATTGCATTTAAAATGTCATATCTGGTTAATGTATGCTCCTCACTCAAAACACCAACCTACAACCTTCAGGAGACAAACTGAAGTCACGTGGGTGCTGAGTTGATAGAAGCTGAAAATAAACCATTGAAAAATGGGAGACTTGAGAAGTCCACCGTGTTAATCAGGAATCCTTGTGCGTCTCAAATAGTCGCTTGGCCTTAGATATACAATTTTAGAAAAACAGTACTTTGGAGTCTTTTATGTGTATGATGGCTGTGGGGAAAAATTAAGAGAATCATATATAAAGATATTGCTGATAATAGATCTTTTTACTTACATAAGTCATGAATGATGTTTTCATTTTCAGAACCTCAGAGTTAAAATTAAAATATTCATATCTTCAAATTATTTTTATCATAGTTGTCAGTAACCTAAAAATATAATACCTTACAAAGAATATGTCAAATGCCTTAATTACATTTATTTTTTTTTGAAATAATGTTAAACTTTCTTGATGCAGTTTTCTGGTTGGCATTCTACATCTTGTTTTGATATATCAGTCAATTCTAAGTTTAAGGTTATCCCCCCACCCCTTTCATATTCATTTGCATGTTATCAGATATATCTTGGTTTTCGATTATTTGGCAAAGGGGGTGGTAGTCATTACGTAGAAAGCGTGGGTTTATCTAATTTCATTAAGGATTTTTTTCCTTAAACTTTGTCATAGGGACCTTATTTTAACACACGAGAATCTGTAAAATGTCAGCTGATTGTTGCCTGTGACAAGAGCTTTTATGGTAAAGAATGGAGGTAGGAGTGGTAGATGGTCACAGGAGCGCCAAGAGCATACCTGTATGGGGTGTGCCCTGTACGGGGGCGTGCCCTGTATGGGTATATACCCTGTATGGGGGTGTGGCCCCCTACGGGAGGTATATCCTGTATGGGGGTGTACCCAGCTCTAACAGGGGTGTACTCAGCTGTGCATGAGTGTACCCAGCTGTATAAGGGTGAGAACTAGGTTCCAAGTGGGGAATGGAAGCGGTTCCTGAGCTTCACATACTGGAAATCGCTACAATAGGTATGTCATTTGCCCTTGTTCAGTGATCAAGAACAGTTCCCTCATAAACTGGGAGTAGGGTCGCATCATCTGCAAGGCATCCCTGAGGCAGAGATAACAGCGTTTTGAATAAGAAGCTTGGCTCGGTAGACATTTGCATAGTTTGCTGGTGTGTGTTGTCTGTCCTGTCCCACATTGAGATAAAGCCCTAACATGTGTGACACAGTTCCAGAATGCTGTCACCAGGTCATAGCCTCTTGAGAAACAGAAACACAGAGCTCCAGCTTTTCCTAGGGTGTCTGACCCTATGCAAGCTCCCAGTGCTTGCATAAATGTTTAGCACTCAGAGGATTCTGTGTTTTATGTTTTATAGGCACATACGTTTTCTTTAACTTAATTGTAGTATTTCCATCTGGAAGAGTCCAGGTAAAGGTTCTCCAATGATCAAGACATGAAGTGAATGTCTTCCATAGGATTGGAATTTGAATTACAGGGATCCTTAACATGGCACAGTCCGTGGTCTAAACCCTTATCGAACCCTACTTTTCATGTTCATGAAGTATTTCCACAGGAAGGCTTTTCTAGCCTTCTGTGGATGTTAAGGATAACTGGATGTATAAGTAAAAAGCCTGATCTCAATTGATTACCACATGTTTCCTGCTAGGTAATAGGAAAGTAACTTTTAGTAAGTAGGGAAGATCTCAGAGACACTGGGGGAGGAGAAACTGTATCAGAATCTATCGTACAAAAAAATATTTTCGGCAAAAGAAAAATAGAAAAGTATGAATTTCTACTTATGTGTGTTCAGTGGAAGAGATGATAAGCTCCGTGGCTTCTGCACTATTCATAGCATTGCTGTGTATGCACAGTTACAAGAGAATCCTGATCGCAGCCTGGCGTAATGTTGACTGAGATACAGCGAGGCGGTTTTACTGAAATGCTGAATGGCTTCTGGTAGAGTTCCCAACATGTTTAACCAGGCCTGGCGGAACATGCCTGTGATGGAACTCAGCACTGGACGGGCAGAGGCAGTGAGACCAGCCTAAAGTTCAGCGTAAGCATGATCTGCGTAGCAAGACCCCAGGACAAAACAAGCAAAAGAAAGAAAGAAGGAGGGAGGGAGGGAGGAAGGAAAAAGTGCACATTTCCATTGGAGTTGAATCTCTAGAAAATTTAGTTTGTTAAAATAATTTAGATAAGTTGTTTACTGGTAAAAAGACACTCCTTCCTCTCTTGCCTCAAAACGATCATTCTGGAAATTCCAATGATAGGAATAATCTGAGGGGCATTTAAAAGTTTGGGGAGGCCTTGAGAAAAATTCCTGGAAGCAGGTAGATCTCTAGAAAAACCAAATCGGGGGTGGGGGAAAGAAGTAGTAGAAAGGAAAAAGAAAAGGAAGAAAAAAGAGAAAAGAAAAGGGAGGGGAGAAAAGGAGGGGATGGGAGAGGAGAGAGGAGGGGAGAGAAGAGGAGAGAGAAAAAAACAAAATTCCGGGTGTGTGGCAGACAATCCTCCCTACCCTCTAAGAGCCAATTAAGGAGAAAACAAAAGTGTTCTGTCCTGCTTCAACAAAGCCATGGAGAGGCGCTGGCTGAGACCAGTCCTGTGTTTAGAGAATGAAATCAAACAAACTGAAGGGAAGCCCTAAGAGACATCCATTCCGGACCACACATGGGGTTACATAGGGGCCTTCCGATTCCTTCGTCACAACAGACCCTCTGTGGAATTCAGCACGTGGGAGATCTTCTTACAAGCTTTAAAAACGATGTTTACGATTTATTTAAATATTTAGGCCACCTGCTTTTCAGAGTAGGTAGTAATGGAATGCTCACATACCTGTGGTACCTGGGATAGACGCAACTGCCAGGATTTACTGTTGCTCCCTGCACGATTGCTGGAGCGAGTCAAATATTTAGTTGGGTCCAAATGTGTCGTTAAGTTGCCTTTTCCTTAACTGTGCAACAGAATGTGATTTGCTGGCTCATTAATGCCCCTGGAAGAAATTGGGATGAAGAAAAGATGTGAAATTTTTTATTTCATATGGTTACATAAAATTAGCTATAAATTAAGAACACAAATCTTTTAAACAGTAACTAGCATATCGTGTTTCTGTCAGTGACATGATTTGGGCATGATTCTATTGTGAAGCATCCAGATTCTTTAGAATTTAAAAATGTGTTTCAGACCAGGCTGTTTCACTTTATAAATCGCATTGTCCTGGTGGTTTTGAGTGTCGAGTTATAAAGATTTCAGCGACAGCCGAGTAGGTAGCAATAGACTTTTCGCAGGAGTCCATAAATATAAGTTTGGAGGGGGTAAGGCAGATTACGGTGTGTTTCTTGGGCATTTTTGCTGCTTTTCTTTAAGATAAAAATACACCCAATATAAAAAGTTTATAGCTTTGTAATAGTATTCCACTTTTAATTTTTTTTAAAAGTATTTTTAGGTACGGTCCTTATTATGTAGCCCAGGATGGCTATGAATGTTGCAAGCAAGTACCCCCATGGCCATTTCTAAAAATACCCATTTTTGTTCTGAAGAAAGTTATATTTTAAAAAGAGCAGTACTGACGTCTCCATCTGTACGTGCGGATTTTCCGTTTGCCTCCTGCACCCACCTTTTTTATATGAGAGAAATGAAAACTGACTGTTCTAAGGATAGAAAAGCCTCCTCTCCAATTTTGTAAGTAGGCTCCCCGAAGGAGCCAGATTTTCAGTGACTTGCTTTGGAATTTTAAAAACTTGATCATTTTAGCATTTCTTCACATAGAATACACCTCCAGCTCCGGTAACCTTGGGAACTGTCAAATGACTGAAATGCCTGTACAAGGGTCAGTGTAAACATCGGTAAAAAACAGACCCAAAATCCAGCGGAAGTTGATTTCTCTCTCCCAATGCTGTGAAGATGGCGAGCGGGGCTGGAGAGGCCGCCCTGCGCCAAGTCCTCATCTAACCCGCCGGGGTTATTTTTCTGTTACTCCCCTCCTGAGGGAGTTGGACTCCTCCGTGTGGTGGAAGCTTGATTTAGGGTGGCCCAGCATGCCAACGTATGGTGAGAGGAAAGAGAGGCTAACCCCAAGCCACGTTCAGCATGCGGCTTTCTCCTCATCATGTCCAAGGGTTTCTTGAGCTGGACAGGGTAGCACATGCTTGGGATTGCAGTACAGGAAGCTGAGGCAGGGGGATTGAGAGCTTGAGGCCAGCTACATAGTGAGACCCTGTCAAAGATACACAACATCGAATACCTACTGGACACCAGGCAGAGAGGTGAAGTTAAAGGGCCCAGAAAGTGGACGCATGCCACACCGAACTTTTCAGAAAATATTACATCCTGACTTCACATATTTTAAAATTAATTCTTCCCAGTCGTGTCATTTAGGCCAGACTTTGCTTTTCTCAAACTGACTCTGAGTGTGATCAGAGTTTTCCTAGATTGATCTTTCCTTTATAATAAAGGAAAACAAAAATGTGATCTATTCATTTGGGACCAGGACACAGAAATTAAAGGCCTTTAAATGATATTTAACGATTTAAATATATATATATATATAATTTGTATGTGTATATATATTTATATAGTTTATATATATTTATAATATATAGTAAATCATTTATATATATAAATGACACATATATAAATGATTTATATGATATTACTTTAAATTGAAGCGGATTTTCTCATCCTCAGCACTATTGATATTTGGGACTAAACTCTTCTGTGGGGAGGAGAAAGCATCCATTATACTTCCAGGTAGTTAGCAGTATCCCACATTGCCCTCCCCCAGGCCATGCTTGTCATCAGCATCTCCAGCTGTGGTGAACAGGAAGGACTCAATTGCTCCCATGGGTTGACAGGGCTCTGAAGTTGCACTGACCACGAGAAATGTACTTTTAAAACTATGTTTGGAAACACTAGTGTAAGAACTCTAAATGATGCGAACCCATCACGGTACAGTGGTTTCCTTCAAAGCCAAAAGGTTAACCTGAAAATGCCCATCTTCACAAATTTTATGACCCTTTCCAAACGCGCCACATATTTTACTCTTTGCAATGGCAGCGTAGTTTCTTTTCCAGAACTTAAGTGCTTTACCTTTCAAAGTGAAATACGCTTATGATTGTAACACTCGGTGCTAGGGAGTAAACCCAGAGCCAATCACAGAATAAGCAGGCACATTACCCTCCCACTGACCGAAGTCCCTAAACCAGACAGAACAATGTGTTCCACTCGTTTTCAAAGCACCTCTTGGTGAGTGGCAGCATGTAACGAGCATGTCTCGTACAGCATGAGCACTGTGTTGATGAAAGAGCGCTGACCTGACTCTTCAGTGGTTTCAGCTGAGTAAATCATAAAGGATTTTGTCTTTCAAAATCCCCCTATGATGGGCAGTTGCTTGACCAGAGTTTGTTTTGTGTGAGTTGTTCATTTTAGTGTGTGTGTTGTTCCCTTTAATGAAGGCATGAGGGCTGGAGAGATGGCTCAGCAGTTAAGAGCACTGGCTGCTCTTTCAGAGGTTATGAGTTAAATTCCCAGCAACTACATGGTGGCTTACATCCATCTGTAATGGGATCCGACGGCCTCTTCTGGTATGCAGGTGTACATGCGGACAGAGCACTCATATAAATAAAATAAATAAATCTTTACTGAAGGAATGAATGGATTTGATGAGCATAGCTTAATTCTTAAAAAATGTAAGTTTATTCCTTTCCATTCCTGTCCATGGAAATAAGACTTTTCCATGTTTAGAGAAAAGAGAGAAGCACTGATCAGGCTTAACTTTATTCCTGCAGCAAAATCAGTTTTCATCAAGTACAAATAGTCCAGTGATTTTTAAATGCTTTTGTATTTTGTACAGTAAGGTGCAAACAGCAACTATCAATTTTATTTCTTTCTGGGAAATTTTTATTTTCTTTAGTGACTAGTTACTATTAGTTTTAAAAAGTAGAATACAAGAGGAAAAAAATACTATTTTATATGCTAGGAGATCCAGATGATATCCTAGCACAGGTTTAAGTCCGGAGGGCACCTACTGAAGTTTCCCGGTTCTTGTGTCCCAGGAAAGAATTGTGCCAGGGACATGTGATAATGTAGTGCAAAATAGAGAAGCCTTAAGAAAAGGGTAGGACTCCTGAGAATGGGCATAGGCTGGTGAACAGGGAAAAGGTTTGCACTCTAAAACCATGATGGACCAAAAGGATCGCACGTGACTTTTTATAGGACACTCACACAGCATCTGCTTTCTCCTCTGTCTATCGTGGGCTTTTCCTGCACCTGCTAGGTTTGTTGTGTATAACCCAGGTGGACAAGGGGTTTGAGTCTGTTCTGTCATATATCAGTCTTGTTGCTGCTCTCTCCGTTTCCCCACTCTCCTGCCACAGTGATGATGCCATAAAAGGGAAGTGTTTATGTTACCAGTCTGGGCCCAGTAGCTGAGCCAAAGAATTAACAGAGCAGCGATTCCTTGCTGAATATTAACACCTTATGAAGATATTTGTGAGGAAAACAAACTGCCAACAAGGCTTTTGGACTCAGTGATGTATCTGTCCACGCTGGGCGTAGCGCATAGCCAGAGTTACATATAGGAAGGCAGGAATATGGTTTTGTACATTTTGAAGATAATACAGTAACAGAGACCATCCAGTCAGCATGACCTGAGAAAACAGGATGCTCATTCAGACATTTTGGTAACATTTTAGCCATATTGTCTAAACATGCAAAGACTACAAAGGGTTTTAAGTAACACCAGCAAAATCCTAGTATTTTCATCTAGTTGTAACATTTAGGGGAAAAATTAAGAGGTTTCTGTTTCTACCTTTCTAATTTTCTGAATGAAACGGTAAGTAGATTTTTTTTAAAAATTGTTTATGGTATTAGAAAATTGAACCCAGGGCCTTGTATATTGTTCTAGGTTTTGTTTTTTTTTTTGTTTTTTTCCTCAGTTGCTTCAATAAATACAATGACTGAAAGCAACTTGGAGAGGAAAGGATTTATTTCACCTTATAGCTTACAGTCTATCGTGAAGGGAAGTCAGGGCAGGAACTCAAGGCAGGAAAGAAAGCAGAATGCATGAAGGAGTGGTTGCTTACCATTCCCCCATACTTGCTAAGCCTGTTTTCTGATACAACTTAGTACCGTGTTTGCAGAAGTGTAGAGGAATAGGCCTGTGTGAAAGCTAGGAAGGGTCTATATTTCAGGGTTCTATATAAAGGAATCACATTTAGAAGCCTGTGTGGTTCAGATGGAATGTAGAAAGAATGTTAAGAATATTGGTACACACCTTCAATCCCAGTATTCCAAAGGGAGTGGTGGTCCAGGCCTTTAATTGCTAAAGCAGAAACACAGTGTGGAAGCAGACAACAGGAAGCTCAGAAAGAGTCAGTGTCACACAAGAAGTGATGTCTGCAATGAGTCAGTCAGAGTGAAGGACAGGCAAAGTGACTAATCAGAGGAAGAGTTACCAGAGTGAGTCAGAGTGAGGTCATATCCAACTCTCACCATAGAAAGTTAGGCTCTCAGCTCAGAGCAGAGTCAGTTACAGCAGTCAATTATAGCAGGCAATAGGAGGTGAGAAGTCTATAGTAGGCAATCCAGGGGGTGGGGGGGGGGGAGGGGGAAGACCCAGACACAGAGGCAGCTCTGTGTCTGCAAAAGAAGTCAGTATCAGACAAGAAGAGTGAGTCAGTTTGAAGTGGAGCAGAGCGTCAGTCTGAAGCAGAGAATCAGCCAGAGTAAGCTGGAGTCAGTAGAAACAGCTGGTACAGAAGATCAGGCTAGAGAAAGTAAGGATTAGCAACATTTCCTTGGGCGGCGAGGCTGGTAGAAGGCTGTTGGTCACTCAGGAGAGCATCCTTTAGGGAGACTAATAGATTTTGTTACAGTTTGTCAGCCAGCATTTTCTTAAACAAAACCAGTCCCATCCAAGTAGGACTTAGGAATGTTGAAAACTCTTAGAGTTGGCAGCTTGTGAAGAACAGCACAGTGAAAATTAGATCAGTAAAGTACTGTATATACTTTGCCTCACTACTCTGGTCCCTACATGGCTACAGTTAGGATCCTGTACTGTGTTAGATCTTTTGCTTCGGTCGTGGTGAAATTAGACTTATGAATTGCTGTATATACATATCCTCTGGCCAGTCACTCTGTTCTGCACATCTCTGCATGTTAGGAATATACCCTGTATTGTGTTAGATATTTTAATTTTTGATGGAATTATTTTCAAGTGCTCATGAATAATTCTGTTGATAACTACCAACATCTAAAAGTAGAAAACACAGAGGGAGGTGTTCTGTTCTTTGAAGCTGAAGCAGATTCTTCCCTACAACCTCTTCCTCCCATCCAACAGTGGATTCTTTAAAGTTGTAGTCGTTGTCAGCTTGGTGAAATTTAAGCATATGGAGAATGAAAGGGACTTAGTGTTTTTAGGGTTTGTTATAAGCCAGACACTTCACATGCATTATCTCTTATCTCTGTGAAATCCTCCGAGATCAGTGATAACACCCATGTTTTTTAAGGATAGAGACACCAAGACTCAGCATGCCATTTTCTGTCTGCCTCTGCCTCCACTCACCAGTGGCGTTCCTGAAGTTAAGCATTTCCCTAGACCTTGTTTTTTGGTTTTAATTCTAAATGCTGCAAGTTTGTAGAGCTGCTGCCCCTCCCCCTGTGTATGCCACCAGCTGTAAATACCAAAAGGTATGCAGAAACTGTAGCTACGGAGAATTGCTAGCCTTCTGGTTCTTCGTCTTTTGCTGATCCCTTTCAAGAGATTGTGGATAATTATAAACAGAAATGAATTCTCAAGAATTCCAAGATTACTTGGGTGGAAGTTCCGACATTGTAAGAGAGCATCATTGGTTATTAATGTTTCCTCCTCATTAATTATCACAGCGAGATTGTACTCTTCTATAATTAGGATATGATCCTGCCATCCTCCCCCATGAGTGCGCCTTGCGGGTATTACTCTCCCCAAGTGTACCTTAAGGAAACAGACTTCTGTGAACTGGCACACAAATGCCAATAGACAATTGCTTCCCTCCTAACCTTTCTCCCTATTTTAAACCTGTCTCCTATTGTGTATTTCATTTTTATTTTTATTTTTTTCATATTTCCTCAACTTGGTTTTTTGTTTGAATCTGAAAAACAAAAAAAAAGAAACAGCAGGCAATAAATTGAACCATCAAGTGCGGGCTTAGATTGCTTGCTATGCAAGGCTCTTGCACACTGGCTTTCTTTCCTGAGTACTTCCTACACTGACACTAGCTCTCTGTCACTCCTACTCTCCACCTCCTGTACTGACTTTGACATTACATAGTCTTTTGATTTTTTTTTTTTTTCCATCAGAAGTGGCCATGTAACCAAATACAGTGGGTTCTCATCTTGGTGAATGTAGAGCCCAAACGATTACAGCTACAGGATAAAAGTCAAGACAGTTGATTTCCTGCAGCAGGTAAAGAGGGCATGGAAGTTCTTTCCCAAGTGTAGAGAGTTTATGCATAGACATCACTTCAGGGCCAGTCTCTGAGTATACTCCTTTAAAGAGAACATCCTGTGCATGCTCAGTACAAAGTCATAGTCCAAGAAGAAAAAACAGTAGACACACCTTTGGGCATGCTTATCCTGAACCCTTGTGGCCATACTCAGTTTCTCTGGATGGTTTTTAGCATAATCAGAATGAAAGGGAACTATTGAGGTGTGTTTATTGGAAGTTTCCCCTAAAGGTACTTGCTTCCCTTGATGGCTACGGCTACCTAGGAAGGTGGATGGCAAAAGCCAGGGTAATGACAGGTACTACCAATGAAAAAGGTTGATGGTTGAAGGAATTAGAGTATTTAAATACAGTTATCTTTCGCAAAATCTAAATCAACACAAATAAGTTTTTTAATCTTGTACCACTTATCTTTTATTGTGTGAATGTTTTGCCTGCTTGTATGTCTGTTCAACATGTGTGTGCCTGATTGCTGTAGAGTCTCGAGTCAGGTGACTCTGAGCCACTGTGTGGATGCTGGGAATTGAACCCGGGGCCTCTGCAAGAGCATCCAATGCTCTTAACCACTGAGCCATCTCCCCGCCCCCCTAAAATAAGTTCTTAAATCTAAGAAGTCTCTACATAACTGCTGGAGGTTACCATCAAGTTGCTTTTGACTGGTAGTTGGTGCCTTCCCCCTCCCTGGAGTGACACTCTGGAAATGCATCAGGTAAGCATGGTGACACAGATCTGTAATTCTAAGACTAGAGGCCAAGGCTCTAAGAGAACAGTGAGTTCTCGGACTGTATAACTAGATCCCCAAAATAAAAGGCGCCGAGCTTCCTGATGGAGTATCTAGACAAAATAATATGAGCTCACTGATGTAATTTAGAAGCCACTGTCTCTGCGTGGCTGTATCCGTGGCTCCGTGGGGTTTTGTTCCCATTTGGAAGGTGGTAATAAGATGTCAGTTGGATTTGATGAAGGAAAGGTTGGTAGGCAAATTAGTGGGAGAATTTTAGAAAGCCTTAATAGGCATTGTTAATGTGTTAAATTCTTAATGAGTTTAAATTCCGAGCCACTGACAGTTAAGATTCTCAGTAGGCTCTGGGGTAGGAAGGGATATGGTAAAAATAGTGTTTAAGGGAGATTATGTTGGCCTCTTTTGGAAGCAGATTGACAGAAAATGGGAAAAAACGGATCTAAGGCAGCAATTACAATTGACATTTGTTAAGTGTGGTTCTGTAAAGCTCTGGATTCTTAAGTGAAGGTGATACATTGTGTGTATGTGTTTGTGGTAGGGAATAACAGGGCTTGAATTGACCTTGGATTGAGAGTAAAAATACTTACTCCAGTGTATGTGTGCATTGCCTCATAACTTCTAAGAGAAAATGGTTGTTCATAAAGCAACTTGATACCAGGACAGGGGTTTTTTTCTTTTTCTTTTCTTTCTTAAGGACTTATTTGTCTCCCAGTGCATGTGTGTGTGTTGGGGGTGGGGGGAGTCAGATGTCTGCTCTGGTTCTCCCAAACACCTTTTCAGGGAACATCATTTGACATTTACCTAATAAACATTTCCTGGGGTATACTGCCATCTCGGGAGCTACGCTGGGTGGAGAAAATCGGCACCAACTAGACAATCCTTTTTGTATGGGAATTATTACCCAGAAAGGGATGTGGACCTTAATTAACAAGTTCCACCCTGGTAAGTGAAAGATAATTTTCCAAGATCCATTACGAAGGACTGTGAAAACTAAAGTCAAAGTAAAACTACTAAAGATGGCACGTGTGCATATTTTCTTTGTACTTTTTTTCCTCCCAGGTGTCTCCCCTCTCCAGTTCATGATCTCTTATTTTTCTTAATTACTATTTTAACATATAAATGTAAATAATACCTAAATGCACTTGCTGAATCAATTTAGTATCCTCATATGTCTATCTGTGGGGTCTAACCGCTTGGGATTGGACAACCATTTACAAGCATAATGCCTGGTGAAGACTAGTTATCTCTCTCTCATCAGTCTTCAACTGCCCAGAGCCCTTCATCTAGGGATGGAAGCCTATGGGCTTTCCCCCATCCACATTCACACATCAACTAGTGCTGTCCTTGTTCAGGTCTTGTATTAGCAGTGATATTGTTGAGATTTCATGGGTGTGGCTCCCCTCTCCTAGCCAGAAGACACAATGTCACAGCTGTACAAATGGCTTTTATTGAGGTTTAGTAAATGAATTAATTTTGAGCCTCTCAAGCTTTTTTGTCTTTTAGCAGCTTATTTATATCTATAGATCCCACTCCTCTTTGGAATTCTTGCACAACTATCAGGCAAAAGAGAGACAGACCAATGAATAAAACTATGAAAAATATAATACATATTGTATCTCAGAGGGAATAAGAGATGGTTCATTCTAGAGTCAAACATGAGTGACCACAGATAGGGAACAAAAATTCAGGTAACTGCAAATACCGTATTCTGATGTAGCAAACAATATCATGACACGTTTTTATTGTAATAGAACAAAAGGAAGTCATAAATCAAGGCTCTTTTATAATAAGACACTGATGAAATTATCATATGTAGGTGGGTCTCAGTAAAGCAGGGAATTCTCTTCTACAGGCTTCAGCTTATGAGGACATTCTTCTCCTTTGGGTTGGTGGAAGCGAGTGGACTGTCAGTACATTCCAAAAGGATTTATTTAATAGAAAGATGTTAGGTCAAACACAGAAGCGGGCAATGAATGACTATTAACAGGGCTTAAAATAGCCCAGGATAATTTTCCTCTGGATCTGAGATAGCAGTATTCCAAGTTTCACACCACAGAGATTCTAACCAGCCAGCCTGCCTTGTAGACATTACCCTTTTATCTGAGAACTTTATTCACCTGACTAAGGTAGTACTTTCCTCAAGTTAAAAGAAATTCCTTCTCAGGAAATTGAGCATTTACTCATGCAGCGAGAATCCCCAAGTAGGCTTTTCCCTCTAGAGATGTCTGAACCCTGTGCAGGCTTTTTACCTGTGGACTTATTCTGTCTGAGGAAAGGTAGGATGCAGATGTGTGTCCAGGCTGCTTCTTTGTTTTCCATTCTGGTCTGAAATGTACAGTTTTGGCTGGGCTGGGTGAGGAGAGCTCAGTGTCTGTACCTTATATGGCAGAGGGAGTCTGTTGGACCGTCTACATTCTGGGTGGTTTCCCCATGTGTTTTCTGTCTGCTAGGAGCTCAGTGAGCTAAGGCTAGACTTGTTAAGGAGCCTCGCTAAGGCTACAAGCTAGGACTTCCTGGTCACACAGTGGCAAGGACCAACAGGGAGCCTCCTCAGGAACAGAAGGTGGACTTGGCTCATTCCGTAGAGCCTAAGTCACAACTGCTTTCTATCTCATTCTATTGGTCTAGCAGTCACAGAGATATGGTTGAAGGTTGATAGAGACCTGACCTCAAAGGAATGTCATGGAATCTGAGGAAATTTAATACTTTCAGGAAACTGGTACCATTATCTATTGAGCCATGTCTGCTAACCATGCTGCTTATTATTTTATTCCAATTACTTAATTTAACCCTTGCACGTACCTCCAGAAAGATATACTATTACCTCTCCAAGGCACAGGGTCAAGGGCTGTGTTCTGTGTGTCACAGCAAAGTATCTAGTAAACTTGACTCTGGTGTATCTTCTTAACTACTCACCTGTGTAATTAGTGGAAGAGAGCTAGTTTATAGCTACTTATGATAATGCAAGACAGACTTGTGTATTATAAAAGCACAAGTGGAAGGATTCTAACGAAGGTGAACTGTAACTGGCTTCTGGGAAGAGGTAGCATTCCAGGAGTCTGTTGAAGACCGAGTACAACAGGGATCAGTGAGAAGTGTATTTGAATCAGACAGTGTGGTCTGGGTTGCTCTTGCACTCTGCACACATGAAAAGGTAACTATGAGTAGAACACACGGATTTGATTGGTTCAGCAAAGCTGGCTGTAATAGCGCAAGCCTGGATGGCTGGCGTACTGGCAGACCTGGGCTGAGGCAAGAGGTTTATAAATGGAACCTGGGCTACGTAGTGAGACCCTTTCTCAAAAGAGAAGGGGTTGGGAGCTGGTAGGGATGCATATGACCAAAGTACATTGTAAGCGTGTATGAAATTCTCAAAGAATTACTAAAATCCTGTATGAAAAGCAAAGGTGTTAAATAGCAGATGGAAGCATGTACGTACAGAGTGACAGGCAAGGCAGTGTGTCTGGAAATTATTAGCCAGGGCAATGGAGTGATCCAAGGAATTGGTTCTCCAGGGTGGTTTCCTCCCAGGTGCCTCACCTGGGAACTTGTTAGAAATGCAAATTCTTAGACTGTTCCACCCTAGACCAGCAGACTACGGGGTGGACAAAAACACTGTTTTCACAAGCCCTTCCCTGTGACTTGATGCAGGCTGTCTGACGTGAGGGCTAGGTGTTGTAGCACATGGTGCTTGGAGTAGTAGCCCAACAGCTAGAAGGGTCTTTGCCCAGGAAGCAAGAGGGTTAGCAGTCGATGGGTGGCTGGAGCTGCTTAACAGCCCTGAAGGGATTCTGAATGAAAAGGACAGCTGGTGGCACCTCGTGTTCTCAGGTCTGCCCCTCCTAAAGCCATCGCACTCCTGAAGGAGCACATCCCAGCTTCCTGACTTGTTTGGCTAAAATAAAACCTGAGTGGATAGGATATCATGCTCTCTCTTACTGACTTACACCCAGACTGTTCCACAGAAGATCTGAAGAAATTCAAAGAATTAAAAACAGGCAGGGCGGTGGTGGTGCCCGCCTTTAATCCCAGCACTTGGCAGGCAGAGGCAGGAGGATCTCTGTGAGTTCAAGGCCAGCCTGGTCTCCAGAGTGAGTTCCAGGACAGCCAGAGTTACAACAGAGAAACCTTGTCTCGAAAACAAACAAAACAAACCCCAGAAAAATAAGAGGCAATATATATAAATTAGGGATTAGGGACTAGAACAGGCACTACAAATCTTTTAGACATCCATCCTTTCCCTTTAAAAACATGTTACTTGAGGCCAAGGATAAAAACTGGAAGTTGTTTTGCTACATGGAAGCAAGAGTCGGGGGTTTTCTGCTCCCTGAAAGGGAAAAGAAAAGAACAATGGGGTAGCTAATGGCCTGTATTGTTTTTAACAAGAAAAAAAGTCCACTTCTTCAGGAAAGGCAAACTCCAGTCTGAAAAACAAAAAACAGAAAACAAAAATAATTTTTTTTTTTTTAATTGAAGAGGTAGCCAGGTAAAAATGTCACGTCTGAGTATCAATGGGTGGTTTTGCAGATTGTTTCTGGATATGAGGTAGGATGCTAGGGTGCAGGAAAGGCAAAAGGAGAGGAGCAGCACTTGGAATGCTCTGCTTTGACCTGGGCGCGCAGTGGGTCCTTACAAGAGCCGATGGGCTGTATGACCTCTCAATCCTTGGCCAGGGTGATGCCATCTCATCTGCTGATGTTTCGCCTTCCAACCGAACAGGTTGATCCTTTCTATCCAAATACGGTCAGGCAAAGCTGTATCTGTAATACACGGAACGAAAACACGGGAACGGTTATGTCACTGTTTCTCAAGGAAAATGCAAGTTGGTATCAGATGATTTCAGTTCCTGAAAGCTTTCCCCAGGATGTACGATGGCTGCCCGTGACACACATGTTTCTATGTTGTGGATTTATGGATATACTTTAGAGTTTAAACTCTGCTGCTTGGCATCAGACCAATTTCTTATACTAGCGAAGTGATATTTTTAAATATTTCCTCCTGTCACCTGACTTTGATTTGGACGTTCATGGGTTCACAAGCTTAGTTAGCAGTTTGCATGTACTTGTCTTTGGACTTACAAGCTCCCTGGATACGTGTATTTTTTTTTCATGACTTTCAGAATCAGTCTGTGCTGAAAGTGTTCCTGGCATTCTTCAACTCATTTAAAATGTGATGAGCACTTGGTTAACTCTGCCATCCAGAAGTTTCTTATTCAGTCTGCCTGCCTTCTGGAGAATTGTGTATGTCATTTGTAGGGCCTTGTTGATAAAATTTCTGTAGGTCTTTACCAGACTCAAACTTTCTGTAACTCACTTTGTTTCCAAGCTATAAAGAAATACAACTTTTGGTGACCTCTGACAAGCATTTTTCTTCATAGCGTTAAGCTGCCCCTTTAAGATAGGAGCACTTTCATGAGAGGATATTAAATTACATAAATATTTGTTATAGGAAAGGTCACAGTCTTCAAGAAGCTTGCTTTCAAATTGTGATTCATTTAACTAAGGGCTGGAGATTGCCAGACAACAGCAGTCATTAAGAGCTTTTAATATCTTTGTTAACAAAAATATTTACGAGAGCTGAACATTTATATCTGCTTTATAAATTGAAGCAACATGCCCTACCAGATATTTAAATGTTTCTTATCAAATTTCTTAACTGGAGAGAGTATTGTGACTTTTTCCAAACATGTGTTTATTTTTACTTTATGACCATTTCGTCTGCATGTAGGTATGTATCCCATGTTCTTGCCTTGTGCCTGCAGAGGTCAGCCTAGGGAATCAGATCACCTGGAGTTAGAGACAGTTGTGAGCCACCATGTGGGTGCTCAGAACCAAACCCAGGTCTCCCCAAGAGTAACAAGTGCTCCGAATGCCTATATCATCCTCCCGCTCCAGTGTTAATGATATTTCAAGTCATATCTCATTTTTTTCTATTCTGTTCTGTCTTGGGGGGAGGTTGTTCTTCTATGACTTAACTTTCCTCGATAGTAGCTGTTAACTTTTCACCTAGCAGGAAATCGTACTTTCTATTTTTCACTTAAACATGTATTATTTGATTGCTAAGTTACTGACTTAAAAATTCTTCAGCAACCTTAACTACCATTATACCAGCTTACCCAATGCAGTTTTATGGTTTTGGTTTGTTTGGTTTGTTTTGTTTTTCAAGCAAGCATTTAAAAACATGTTCACTTTCTTTTTTTTTAAATATTAATTCTCATGTTAATTATCTGAGAATTTCATAAGATGTGCTTTGATCAGACCGCACCCCCAGTCGGTCTTCATGGCTATCTTACGTCTCCCGTGGCTTAAGAATCAAGCCCTACTCATGTCCACCTTGTCTCATCGGCTCTTTTTCTGTTGGCTGCGATGATACTCAAGATATTTAATAACAAAAAGCATACAACCCACACAAGTCAGAAAGGGTGCCTAAGTACCCGGCACAAGTTGCACCTGCTTGTGTCAGTATCGTCTGAAAGCAAACCCGTGAGCAACGGATCTTCTGCGAGTGTGTTTTCTTTTTGTAAATTAAATTTCTTCGAAAATAGCATACATGGGTACAATACTCTCTGATTAATTTTGCCTCCACCCTCTCTTATCTCCTTGGCACCACTGTCGACCCCACCTTGTCCCTACAAGTCCTTTCCTCATGTTTGTAGCTTTTGGCTTTGTTTTGTGGCTCACTGAGTTTAACCAGGGCCATCTCTGTGGTATGAATTTGGTAGATAGGGAACCTAAGACAAAGACCAGCCTCCACCATCAGTAGCCAGTAGTTCAGTAGGAAGGGACATGGCTGTGTGAGTCCTCCCTCCCCTGTCCATCGTTGACTGTTGACAAGTTATCCAGTCTTCTGCAGGCCCAGTGCAGACAGGGCCAACTGATGTGAGACGGTGATTATCATTTGGTAAGGTGTGGTATGGAAACCCACAGCCTGATCAGACACTCTGTGTGTGTGTGTGTGTGTGTGTGTGTGTATATATATATATATATATATATATATATATATATATATATATATATAATATATATATATATATATGCCTGATATCTTAATGACTAGTGATAACACCTGTCTTCAACATTATGACCACCTGAAAAAGATGTAATTTATATAAATGTACAATTGTAATTGATGTCATTTGCCAAGAAACTCAACACCTGTGCTATTTAAAATGCCATCTATGGTTTCCCTCTAATTACTAAAGTAATAAATGTTCATAAAGGAGCTTCTATGACACTAACAAGGGGAGTTTTTCATCACTCAGAAGTAACCTCCCCCCCATGCATTACTGAACAGAAATAATCTCCCTCTCAAACAAAACATAGTAACTGTGCCCTTTGCTTGCTTTCTCAATGTATTTGATGGCGTCCTTAGATGCTCTTGAAGATTAAGATCTTTAATCACTGTCCAACATTGATGAAACCGTAGTTGTCTCGACATTTCCTCCTTCAGTTAGATGCCATGAGCAATTGATCAATTCCTCCTTTGCAGATGCTCCGGTTCCCCTGATCCTGTCCGTGCCAACCCTGGTACTTATCTACTTTATTCCCACAGCAGTAGGGTTATACAAGGATGGAGAAGAACTGCCCATTCAGTGTATGCTCTCATTTTATAAAAACATGGCCTTATCCTCCCATTGGCCTTGTATACTAGCTGGCATTTGGTTGGCATTTCCTGATGCTGTTACTCATCTCTTTCTTCCAGATTATTTTACTTGTCTTCTCTCTTCTGAGACCTTCAGAGCCTCTTTCCTTTGATCTACTCTCAGTTGATTTAGTTTCTCTGAGCTTAACATGGGTCAAGAAGATGATTCCCCCTTGAACCTTTCCCACTCTCACACTAACCAGTTCACTTTCCCCTTGGCAAACATGTTTTGTTCTGCTCTGGACAGACCATCCACACCCATAGCTTAGGTTAGGCCAACCACTGGAACTTCATTCTGTAACCCTCTCACACTTAGGGACTCCTCCCAAGCTGTTTCTTCTACCACTCTTAATGTCATCAAACCTCTCTTCAAAGTGACCCTCCATCCTGCTAGCCTGTTACAGGGTTTCTTTTTGCTGTCATAACAAAACCCATCCACACTATTTTCTGTTAACTAGTACCAACTCCACCTCTTCCGGTCTACTTGAATCCATGCCAATCAGGCTTTTTGTCAATACTATTCTGGCCAGAGTCAGTTTGTCTTTGTATTTGCTGAGAAGACACCAGCAACTGTAGAGTAAGACTTGGTTTCTCTCTTTAGCCTAGACTTCCATCCTACCACTTTACAAATCTTGCTGACTCTGAATTCTCACATACGTTTTCAATCCTTCTGCATTTCTCTCTCTTCAGTGATGTTCCATGGTATTAGTCTCCCTTTGCTGCTGTAACATGCTAACAGGAACTTACTAGCTAGTAGACAACACAAGCTTGTTTATCTTAAAGTTGTATAGGACTGCAGTCTGAGGTGAGGTGTCATGCCTACTTTCGCATTTTCTAGTTCTCCCAGACTCTAGAGGCTGTCTACAGGCTTATGGTCCATGCTCTGTCTTCAAAACCAGCGATGAATTACTTTCCAATCTCTTTGACCTTGACTTCTATTATATTCCTTCCTCTCATTCTCAAAGGCACCTTGCCTTCCTCTTACAAGGACCCTTGTGATCACATCTGGCTCCACTGCATTAATCTGAGATGGTCTTCTCATCCCAAGACCTTTAACTTGATCACATCTACAGAATCCCTGTTGTCATGTAAGGGGATCTGTTGATAGGAACTAGGAATTAGGATGCAGACATCCAGGGGGTAGGGCACATGATTCTGCCATTTCGAAACCCTGATCGGGATTGTTTTAATAGTATCTCAACTAGTCCCTCCTTCTGTAGTTGCTTCATTACAGTCCTTACTGACTGTCACACACCACAGTGTTAGTCTGTGGCTCTTGGGAGGATCATTGTCAGCTCAGTGGGTAAATTTCCCCTAAACAGACTCCCAATGAGCCATTTAAAACAGTCATGATCATGTCACTCTTCAGCTCATGGCTTTTGAGTAGCTACAATTTCCCTCTGAATAAATAGCACAGGGCTTCTAGAAACCTCAAAGCTGTACCATTTCCCTCTTCTGCACCTTAATCCCTACCTTAAATCTCTGAATAATGTCCTAGTACTTTGTAGCCCTAGTGGACTCTTCCCCATTCCTTCGTAATCCTAGTGGACCACAATGTCTTGCCATTCCTTTGAGGTCCTAGTGGATTCTTGCCCAAGCCTTGGGGCTTTTCTCTACATCTGCTTTCTCTCTTAAGAGAGCTCTTAGGCAAAGACCTGGGCCTGTAGCTCTCCCAACTCCTTCTCAGGTCTTGGTAGGATGCCCCCTGACTTCTCAGTGTAAATTGCACACCTGAGGCCTCATCCACTTTTATCGTGTTGTTTACCTTCGGAGTACTTTCTAGCATCCTATACACTGAGTATGTTCACTTTGAATTTTTAATTTATTTTTAAAACTTTTTAAATTTTTTCTTTTATGTGTATGGGGTGTTTCACCTTTGTGTAGGTCTGTGTGCACCTAGAACCTGCAGAGACCAGAAGAGGGCATCAGGACCCCTGGAACTGGAGTTATAAATGGTTGTGAGCTGCCATGTGCATGCTGGGAATGGAACCTGGGAGGTCTGGAAGAGCAGCCAGTGCTCTTAATGACTGAACCATCTCACCATCCCCATTTGTTCAAATTTTAAAGTAAATAATAAATGTACACCATTTTACTTGTCAATTAAAAAATTTAAATACATATATAAAATATATATAATTATATATTATATATAAAATAACATATATAAACACACACACACATATATGCCTATTAAATTGAGAATATGCTACATATATCCGTACAGTTGATCTATCTGCAGTAACTTTCTTAAGCTGCTTAGTAGCCTGGTATATATTTATTTTACTTTTAAAAATCTTTTTTTGAAATTTTCATACCTGTGTGTACTGTATTATGGCTGTTTACCCATAGTGGGCTATTATTCGCCTTCTTCCTCAGAACCTCTCCTCCTCCCCATCTAACCTCCCAGTGGCTACACCGTTGAAGAGAATGACAGCCCCATTCACAGCAGCCATTAAAGTCAGTAGCCTACAACTCCTCAAGAAGGTGTGTGATCCTGGGCTATTGATGCAGTGTTTGAGTGCTCAGCCTTGTGCAGGGCTCCATTGCTGCTGTGTGTTCATGATCGCAGTGCCTGTGGGAGCATGTCATGGAACTCTCCTGGCTCATTCTTTCTGCTCCCTCTTCCACAATCTTCTCTGGGTCTCTGGTGGTAATATGGATGTCCCATTTAGGATTGAACGCTCAACAGTCATTTATTATCATTATATATTCATACGTCTGTATTTCTATTCTCCTCTATCATGAAAGCTATAATAGAAAAGATTTTGTTCACACTCTGTTGTGTCCACGTGTATGAAATTTTGTTCAAAGGGTTGAGTTTGAAAAACTTCAGTTCCCTCTGTTAAATACAGATTGCATCTTTATATCAAGGATGCTAGTGAATATTGTACAGACATAAAAATACTTTATTTTTCACTTTTTGCATGTTCTACAGAAGTGCCTTGGTTTTAGATGACTGCATTTTCCCCTGCCTCCTCGCCGCCTTAGATGCCCTCCTCACGGAGGAGGGCTGGTTCTCCGTATTACTGACTTCTACTGTGTTCTTCTGTATGCATTGTCTAAAGCCAGGAATACTGCAGTGTGCTTTATTGTGGCATTTCCCCCGAGCACTACAGAGTCTATAAAATGTTTAGAGGTTGGTGTAGTACCAACTTGGAAAACCTTGTGAGAAATTTAGTTCCACCCCAGGTCACGCACACCTCCACTGTTCCCAGAGCTGGGGGGAACTGCTGGTTTTTGTTTTTTTGGCTCCAGATACCAGTACTGTGCTAGTGATGTTCCTACTGTTTGGTATCCTTGATGTAGATCCTTTTTTGTTGTTTGTGTGTTTGTTTTTCGAGACAGGGTTTCTGTGTTGTAACTCTGGCTGTCCTGGAACTCACTCTGTAGACTAGACTGACTTTGGGAGCCACTACCGCCTGGCCTTGACGTAGATTCAAATGGCAAAGTTGTTGTCACTATCTGTTGTTTCCCATTTCATGCTTTGACTTTGTTCTTCTAAACATTTTTGTTTTTATTTTTTAACTGTGTGTGTATGTGTTCATGTATGGCTTTATGCATTTTAGTGCCATGTCCACTGTCCTGGGGGGGGGGTCGGATCCGTTGGAACTGGAGTTACAGGTAGTTGTTAGCCAAGTGATATGGGTACTGAGAATCAAACCCAGGTTCTCTGGAAGGCCAGTATGTGCTCTTAACCTCCAAGCCATCTCTCCAGCCTGACTTTCTCATCTTTTTAATATCCCATAATTTTTCCACTGGGACCTTTTAAGTGATTATACCAGCTGGTAGTGTCTTTATGTGTGTAGCTTTATAATTATGTTTTCATCAAGCCTCCTTTCCCTCAGAGTTCTCCTGCATATAATTGCTGGTTGAGTAGGAGGGGTTCTATGTAAAAGTTCTAGCTTCATGTCAGAGACTTTTACTTTGTCTTTGGTGAGGTCTGGGGGTTTGCTTTGGATCCCAAGGCTGTGCCTGCATCGACATTGGATGTTTGGGACTTGTTCTCTCATTGTCTTTCTGGCACAGTGTAAACAAAAGACTCCTCATTCTCATAGCAAAATTGACTTGAAGCTTAAATGTTCCAGGAGGTTTAATAGAAGGAAAGATGGGGTTGAAGAAAACCAAGACAGAAGTGCAGTAACTCAAATTGTAGTTCAAGGCCCCGTGGGTCCCTAAGACTCTTGTAAGAATTCATTGGTGTCTAATGGGCTTTCTTAACAGTGGTACACATTATTGTCTCTTTCTGGTTTCACTCTGTCATGAGGGAATGTTGTTGTTTTCTAGAGGAATAGAGGAACAGAGCTTATATGTCTTTCATTCAGACAGGCATTAAAGAAATATGCAGGAAGGCAAGGCAGTGCCTTTCTTATCTGTTAAGTTCCTTGGGGTGGGAATATACAATAATTTGTTAATAGCGTGCTTGATAGTAGTATGTGCCAAGTTGCATTATTGTTTATAATAATAATAATTTAAAATTTTTCAGTTTTATTTTCTAAAAAGGTAATTTCTATTAGTTATAATTCACATAAATAAAAGCTTTTAGTGTTTTTGGTAAGTTTATGGCTACAAAGGAATCAAGAGAGCAGAACGCTGGAGAAGCTCTAGTCTGTGTAACTTTAAGACTCCACTTACTCAGATTCACCTGTGTCCTGGCCTTGGCTCATTCTTTCTCCAGAGTCTGTGCTGGGGTATTTCAGTCCCCCTACAAAGAGATTATCAGTACTTCTAATTACTTGGGGTTTGAACTTGCAATTCTGGGTTCTTTCTGGAGAGCACAGATTTTTCTAGAAAGTCTAGGATTAATTGGTGAAAAAGCCTAGCCTCTTTTCTGAGAAAGCCACTGTCTTTATCCACAGCCAACTGTCCACCAGATGGACCCAGCATATATTGGAGGGATATAATGCACACATGGGGACGTCTTTGAAGGGACCAGCAATGGAAGTTTTGTAAGAACCTGTGTCATGTCTGCCCCTAATTCGATTCTGGGGCTGCTCACAGGATAGAAGCGTCTCCTCACCTTTGAGTATTTTTTTTTGGCAGAGGAGTTGATACTTGATGAAAAGATAATGTATTCCTCTCCATGCTGTTTCTGGACTTAGGAAGGTTTCACACATCCCAGAGTTCAATAAACTTGGGTGGTCAGCTATGGCTTTGCATAGTTGTTGCAGTATTTGAAAACTCAAACATCCAAACTAAAGTAGAAATCTGTCACGTTAGGAACAGTGTAAGAGTTAGAAAGCAACCAGAACGTACCAAGAGCAGAAATCAGACAATGTCTGGCAAGGTGTTGTAGGTCAGACCTGCTGAGAAAGAGAGCAGGCTTAGCGCTTTGTTGTTCTGAGGGTGGTAGCACTATGAAAATGTGCAAGTCAAGGCCCTATTATTAAGAAACTTCTTGGACTAGACAGTCTGTACATCCTAAGAAATATCTTGGTTCATGAAACTAAAAAAATTCAGGACGAGCTTTTAGGTAGTCCAGACTGAGAGGCCCAAACCAAAATGTCAGTCAGATCCGAGAGTCATAACTCTCTCGTCTCTCAAGCATAATTTCGTATGATTGAAATACTAGCCCTGTATTCTCTGTAAAGTACATTGGTGGAATTGCAGGAGTAGGCTAGTTTGTCCTCTCAGTCAACAATCTTAAAACTCTCTTTAATTTAACAAAGAGAAACACGTGGGAGGAACCATGAAATGACTGAAAATTTAACGGCAGTTCCTGGCTTACTAATCCAAGGATATGGCTCGTGTTTGGCATTAAAATAGTGAGAGAATGAAGAAATGTCAGGCTTGGCAGAGAAGCCTCCTGTAACCAACCGTTAGCTCCATGTGGGTTATTCCTAGGGAGCGTGCCAGTGGCCTTCTCTTCTTAAACGTAATGGACGGCACTTCTTACGGTGTCAGACAACACAGGCTCTGCACTTGTGTATTCATCCTTTATTCCTTAGCCTCCCACGACTTAGGAGTCATTCTCTGTTTTGCACGGGAGAAAAACTAAGGCTCAGAATGGCTAGTAATTTGGACAGAGGTCACAGGACCAGGAAATATTAGAGCCAACCTTCACGTCTAGCCAATCAGACACCAGAGCTCCCAATACGGGACTGAATTATGTGCCTCTATCCTAGAGATCCCAGTCTTTTTTTCCAGAAGCTCTCTAAGCTAGATGAGCTAGATGAGTCACCGTGCATTTCTTTCATGTGGACAGGGTCCACTAGTAACTCCACGTTGCCCTTGGTGCTGTGAGAGAGAACCACTCCGGAGGATACATGTGCGGTTTGATTTCATTTGCCCCTCCCCCCCATGCGGGCTGGATGTTCCCAGCATCCCTCCTCACGGCAGCTGGCACACTCTGGTTTAAGACTCCACCTGAGGCAGTACACGCTGTCAGCTGTGTTTCTTTGTCTTGATGCTGGCAATTGTCTGAAGAGAGGAGGAAAATTAGAGCACTCCTGGACTGCCTTGAGGCAGTTCCAAGAGGCAGCTCTAAATAAACAAGTAATGCCCAAAATTGTTTGCTTCTGTGGTTTTTAAAGTGCTTAAATTTCTCCCTTTGGGTTTTGAAATATAAGTAAATCCAACATAGCACTTTCCATGTGAGATGGTGTATGCATTCCTGTTCCTGGGTTCAAATGATGGAACCGATGACAAAAGTGTCTTCATATAATGGAAAGAATAGACTTGAATGCTCTAAATGAGCTTATTTTTTGATGTGGAAAGGAGAAACATCTCTTTAAAAAGTATCATTTTTCATTTTTAAGTGTTAAATTTTTTACCATCCTTTTGAGAGTTGAAATAGGTGCATATTCTTTCTCAAGCTGTGTGCTTGCCTGGAATTCTGACAGTTTTGGATTTAAGTCTTAAGCTACCTTTCATAGGGATGGAACCCTGAGGAACTTTGATCTGTAGATTCTGAATGACATCTCATGAGGCTGAGAGTTGGTTTAGCTCCTGCCTGACATGCTCGGGGCACTGGATTTGGTTTCCAGCCCATGGAAGAAAATGACTAAAATTAATCACACACCCAACATCAAACATCCACAGAGCACAGATTAGAAAATGAGTGTGTTTGACTAAGTAACCACTAAGAGATTGCCTGTATTTATTTTTTGGATGGCTTAAATGACTGAAAGTAAACTCTGTCTATGGTTACAGTAATTAATTCCAGAACTACTCAGATACACCAATCTGTGGATTTTCTAGACCCGTATATAAATTGACATAGTATTTGCATTTAATCGATACATGGTCTGTTTCCTGTACTTAAATCTTCTCTGGATTACATTACCTACTCTGATTCAAATGCTGTGAGAATAATGTTTTTCCCCATTGCTGATAATTTGCATCTAAAAGCTATTTCAAAGCAACAAAACTAATCATCACCATTATCTGATACGATATTGTCATTAGCAATGCACACTTAATTCATAAAGAATCCACTGGGTATTTAGGCCAACAGTTCATAATAAACATCTGTAGTCCCAGGCCTCTCTTATAGCATGTAGTATACCCTCCTAGGGTAGGAGAGATGACTTGCCTGTAAATAATGATGCTATGGAATAACAAAGATCCAGTAAAGAATGAGGTACACTATAGTGGAAGCACACGGAGAAGGGACTTTACAGAGAAACACAGAGCAGACATGGGCTCTAGTACTGTGACTGTGGCTTCCCATTGCCCCATATATTCATGCCATACCATGGCAAACCCAGGATTAGGCATAGTTCTCGAGTTGAGGATTGTTTTTGATATGTACATGAATATAGGGCTTGTTTTAATTAGGTATAGTAAGACATCCAGGCACTGATCATCCTGACTGATACTTATATATGAAGGGACCCTCAATACAGAAAGTGCAGCACCTCCCTGGGGCCATGTGAAGAAGCATTGGGAATGGGAGAGCCCGAATGTTGATCATGGATCAGATGGGAAGTAATGGGTGAGGCCATATAAACAGGCTTATGGTTGGCTAGTCTCAGCAGACTCCTGGGGTGTGTATAATTGCTACTCTGTCTATCCAATCCTTGGCCCCTAGGTGATTAAGGCAAGCACATGGTGTGGTGATACCTGAGAATTCAATAAACTGAAAATAAAAGGGAGGTGTGGCCATAGATTGTTTTACAGACTAGCAGAGGCTGGATGCAGAGTTGTTTCTATGTAGGATTTGGCTACCTGGAAGGACAGTGTCTCCATCAGCTGTGCTCTAGTGCCAGAACATAGAGAATTCAGAAAGAAAGGAGAATATCTAGTTCATAAACAGGAGTTGAAATGGAAGAGGTAGGTGTGGTATATAAGAGGTAAGAGGTAACACAGAGAGCCTTGAAGAACTTTCGGTCTTGCTTACTGTGTCTTGAGGAGCCTTCCCAAACTGAAAAATGGAGCACCATCCTGAGCTGTGGGGCCCTCTTCCCCTTTCAGCAGAGAAGAGGGTTGACTAGAGAGGCATTAAGTACAGAGATGCGGAGACAGCAGTGGATCATTAGGAACGATAATGTGATAGGGCCAGAAACAGTAATCAGTGAGATAAATACAGGCCTATTTAAATACGCCTCATCTGGTTGGCCGTGGGTAGGAGAATGGAAGGGGATGTCTCACTGAGGCTCACACTCCAGGGGAGTTACAGGCAGAGTCACAGCCAGAACACAGAGTATGTGGGTTAAAGACTGGATAGGGGGCCAATCGGTGGTGGTGCACGCCTTTATTCCCAGCACTCAGGAAGTAGAGGCAGGCAGATCTCTGTGAGTTCGAGGCCAGACTGGTCTACAGAGTGTGTTCCAGGACAGCCAGAGCTACAGCAGAGAAACCCTGTCTCAGAAAATGAAAGGAAGGAAGGAAGGAAGGAAGGAAAGAAGGAAGGAAGGAAGAAAGGAAGAAAGAAAGAGGAGTTGTATAGTGAAAAAACAGTGACAAGTTTAGTTGGGACTACTTGCTCAGGGGCAAAGTAAAACACTGAGAGCAAGATTCTATTGCTGGCATTTGAATGTAAGGTACTGCTCTTAGAAGTGTAGAGAGAAGAGGCGCAGAATGGCAGAGTGCAGATGTCGTAACATTAGGGAGGGGGCAAGGAATTATTTCCCTTGAGAAAGATAGTAATGGTAGGACGAGCGTGGAAAGTAGCATACACATACAGACTGATTCCCAGCAAGGGAAGGAGAGCAAGGTTAATGTCGTGAGTAGGAGCTGGACTCAGGAATATGGTTCTGAAGGGGACTGATTCTAACACTCCCTGTAGGTATCAAAATTGTTGGGTGCTCACATAGTATTTTCATGTACTCTACACACACTTTCGTCTGTACATCAAATCATTTCTGGAAGTTAAATCATCTCAGGATTATGTACCTAATGTGGTATGAATGCTGGGAAAAGAGTGCACTGTACTACTAAGGAAATCATAACAAGGAAAGAGCCTGCATCTGTTTATTTTCAAGGTTAATTAATAATGGGAGCAGAGCTGCCAACAGAGAGCTGACTGCATCGTGCACGTTTGGAATGTCCATGGGACCAGGGGCCTGCAGGATGGGACTCACTCTGACAGATAGGACTCATGAAGCTGTAGTGGTCATGGCTGCTTATTCTAACTCAAGTGTGGAGACCTCAGGCGCACCGTCTCTTAAGATGTGTTGCTGTGTACTTCAGAGAGAACGTAGGAGGTAGGTGGTGTGTGGGCTCAGTCTTAAGGAAGTAAGGCAACGACTGAAGGCCGAGAGTATTTTGAGAAATAGCTCTACCATGGATGGAGAAAGTAGTTGGTGGAATACGAGCCGGGAAAGGAGCTACTAAGACCTTTTCGTGGTGACCAGGAAGCCCAGGGACATGAGTATGTTATTCTCTGGAATAACCTTCCAGTGAAGATTATTAAACTGTGGGCTCTTGATTCTTCTGCTTACATACCAGGTTCAGAGTACCCTAGATAATGATATTGTTCTGAGTTTGGGACTCAGCTTCATAAAAGCCATTTTATGTTTTATCAGTCTGTAAGCTGGGCTCTAGAATGTTGCTATAGTAACTAATAGATATTTTATTCACAAGAGTTACACTTTTCCTTCCTCAAAGATTTATGTTAAAACAACAAAAGCTTATATATGGCAGCACCCTTAGTGTTTTGCTTCGCCGGTAGAATCTTTCGACCATTTGGTAGTCTAGTCTTTTCATCCCCGAAGGACGGTTTAAATATAAATACCCGGTGTGTCTTTGTGAAGCGAAAAACAGTCATTACTGTTTCAATGAATTCAGAGGAGAGGAGTCTGTATCCTGGGAGGGACAGGCAGCTTCCTGGAACAAGAGCCAGGGAAGACTGGGGTTTACTCATTGCACTGCATAGGGCATGAGGAAATCACAGTAAAGAAAGAACACTCAAATGACACTCCCAAGCCATCGCTGCTCAGTGACTGCCACCTTCCCAGATATCCCTCTTCTTCCCAGCGATGTCTCTGCTCTGAGGATGGCCTTCTGTGATAGACTAGCCCTGCTAGTCTATTTGGCTCTCTCATTCTTCACTTCCATTCATGAATGATTTCCAGTGTCCTTGATGTTCAGTGAGCAAGGTGGAAAGGAATGGGCATCCCAGATACCTTGGCACAGTCCAGCGCTGGTCTGCTTGCTCACACAGACGTGAACTAATAGGTTTGACTGTCCTGGGATAGATGTTGATGATGAATTTCTCAACCTTAGACCTCCACAGAGCCCCTGCTGTTGGCCTCATGATGACGTTGGCTTTGCAAACCGGAAACAAAGCCATTGTAACACAAAGCATCTTAGAGGTACACCATTCAGTTCCTACCCACAATTTTGAGAGAATTTGGTTGCTGGTTTTATAGGGTGTATATATGCTATGTACATTAGGAGGGAGGGTTACCTCAATATTGCAAAGCAGGTAATCCCAGCACTTGGAGACAGAAGAAGGAAGATAACCTGAAGTTTAAGATTAGCCTGGTCTATGGAAATGAGTTCCAGGCCAGCCTGGGTTACATAGCAAATACTGTTATAAACAAACTAACTGACTTCAGACCATTGAGAATGCTAAATTAATTTCAAAACTAATTATCTTTGAAATGAGCTATTCAGATAGTTATATAAATTGACTTTGTTTTTGTTTTTCATTTTTGGTGAATTCTATTGCTATTTATGTGGAATGGGTAGGGATTGTTGCTGCAGGTCAGGCATTGTTCCCAGGTACACGTTATTCTTTGCTTCTAAAACCCAGCTGCAGTACCACGTGCCTGGGTTTGGATAAATTCACACAAGCAAAACAGTCTCTGCAGAATGTTAGGATAGGATACCAGGATCTTCTAAGTATGTGGCTGTGTCCCGCCAGCTCTGGTAACCATCAGGATGTCTTGTGTGCTCTGACAAGTCTCATGTCTAATTGGATCTGTCAGTTTGAGTATAGGATTGTGTGACAGGGCCAGAGATGCATTTTCTATCTGGGGTGCTCACTGTAGCACAAAAATAGTTGGTCTGTGTCCTTGACATTCTCAGGCAGATGGAGAAATAAGGATTCATAGGAATGGGAGTAAGAAAAAGTGGGTTACCACTGACACAGTCCTGTGATGCTCCCCGAAGTTCCACAGCATCCTCTCACTGACACAAAGAAAATGTTCTCAAGTGAGGCGAGTACTTTCAGTCTGAACCAACTGTGCTGTCTGCACGGACTGACAGAGTCTACTTCTGTGTGATTGGGAAGGCTTCAAGAACTGGCAGGACTGGGGCAGACATTGAGTTCCTTGATCCCATGCTAACTTGTTCTTGTGAGCCATGTGATCTGCAGGAATGTTCACGGGAGGCTAAGGCTACCATAGAGCAGAGGCAGATGCTTTCAGTTACCGCCCAGCAGGGAGCAGGGGCAGGTACCCAGGACCTTTTCTCCTCCCACAGTGAAACTCAGCAACCGCTACCATAAGCCTCCCACACAGGAGAGTGGCGTCATCCCTTATGTGGCCACTAAGCTTGCAAGCTGGAGCTCCACATCCAGTGGGAAAGTAGGTGATGTAATTTGAAGAAGGGAGAGCAGATTTTCATAAAACTCAACTTTAAAAACACGGTTCAGGTTTCCTCTGTTCAGAACCTGATTGCAGCTGGTCATAAATCATATCTGAGGCTCAGGAAACGGTTCCTTTCCATCTGGGTCTGTACTCTTCTGAGGGAGATGATGCGTTCTACCGTTTTGCCACGTGGAACATATGCTTGCAGCGTTTCCTAATTTATTCACAATCACAGATGATTTCAGCTCTACCACCCCCTTGCCATTCTGCTCGCAAACTCCCAGAAGAGTAAGAAAGACAAGGGAAGCTGGATGCTGGAGATAAGCAGTGTAGAAGTTGCTTGACAATCCAATCGATGAGGTAATGTAAAACAAAAGCCCGGCAGAAATAGACTAGGTTTCACCAAGGAGAACAAGCACACACACGCCGGCGACAACTGACCCATTCAAGTTTATATGAATAATGTACCCAGCTCATGCAGCGCACTGGATTCATAAAGCATTTTCCATAGCTGGTAGCGTATCACAAACCATGAAGGAAGACCAGTTGCGTAAACCGAAACGGATTCTTCCCAGTCCCTGCAAAGAACGCTTGTCCTGCTGAGGTCTGTGTATGCCTGGAACTAGATCGGGGCTTCACCCTTAGCCCACATTCCCCCTGTACCTCGGGCCTGAAGGTAGTGAGGTGTATCTTACGTGCGCTGACACGTTTGCCACTGTCGGAAAGACACGCATTGGATTCATTGCAAGCATAGGGTCGAGTTACCTGCAAAAGCCTCTGCTTTATCCCTCTGTGTAAAGCAAAGCAGCTGGAGAAGCTTTCTGGTTCACCCTGGGGAGCAGCAGGAGGAATCCATTCTCTCAAGGACTGGGGATCGTTTCACGGCGGTGAAATTACCGGCAGAGCATGGGTATCGAGTGCTTCCAAACCATTGACATTCTTTTCCCCTTGGTTGTTTTCCGTTATGTGACTCATCTTCAGCTGGTAGGTGGTGGGGATGCAGAGTGCCTTCTGTGTATTTCTTCCAGATGCTCAGAGGTTCTTGTGACTGACGAGTTCCTGGTTGGTAGGTCAGGACTGGGGGCTGGGTATCTCAGTGATAACAAGATGCCCTTGGCCGTTTTCTTTGTTTCCGGGAAAATTTTATTTTATTTTTTAAAGGAAGACTGGTTTCCTGGAGCTACGAAATCTTAAATTGGTAGTCATAAGGTCTGCCCAGAGAAATTATCTATGTATTCTCTCTAGGAGTCAAGAATCTGCCCTTATTTGAAACTTTTACTTTTAGAACATTTTTTTTTTTTTATGTGAGAATGCCAAACCTCATGTTGTTCCCACACCTACCACTATTTCCATATTTCCTTTTTTTTTGCAAATCCAACATAATTGGGAGCTTCCAGAATTACCCATGTTATTCCTGAAATGGTGGGATATGTCAAGGTTTGTATTCCCTTCAGGCATCCTGTTTGTTTGGATAGCTGCTAATTGTTCATATAGGTACGACGTTTGTGACTGTAGTTGCTACTAGTGAAAAAGTCCTAGATGCTGAAAGCATAATAGAAAGACAACCAAAAGCAGATGCTTCTATGGAATGACAAAGTGTGAAGAACAGGCACAGGACCTCTGTGGAAATATCTAAGATAGAATTTGGTTCAGCAAAACCTACTGAGTTTCTGTGTGGTTGATTCAGGGATATTCAGTTCCCCAAAGGTGGTGATTATTTATTTCAACAATTTCATACTCTTCAGAAATCTTATTTTTCCAAGGGCTGCCTTTGAAATCAACGACCAATCAGAGACTTAGCTGTTTTTTCAATCCTTGCCTACCCATTTTTCTGGATGTATTAAGTCATTTCTTTCTTTTTTGACAGGGTTTCTCTGTCAGGGTTTCTCTGTTGTTTCTTTCTTTGACAGAGTTTCTCAGTTGTAACTCTGGCTGTCCCGGAACTCACTCTTTAGACCAGACTGGACTCAAACTCACAGAGATCCACCTGCCTCTGCTCCCAAGCTCTGGGATTAAAGGTGTGTACTATCACTGCCCTCCTAGGCATCTCTTTCTTTATAAGAACTACTATTTTACTTGCTCAGTAAATGACAGGTTTTTTTTTTTTTTTTTATAAGTGATGGGATTGTTTATAGTAAAATTGTCCCAACTAACTCAGCCTCTAGGAACTATAGAAAACCTGAAAATATGTTTAGAACCTCCACAGTGAACAGCTATGCTCAATTGTTATTTTAAGACTGCACTCAATACTTCTTTGCCTCTCTTGAAATTTGCTCTGAGAGCTGAGAAACATGGCCAGTGCTCAGGGAAGGCATATGATGTCAGCAGCTCCACTATGGTGCCCTTCTCTAAGTGTGATGCCTCAGAACTCATTGTTTGCCCCGCATTTAAACTGATTTCTTGTAGTAATTGCTGCGGTAGAAGTAGAACTCTGTTGCTATTCATCCCAAGTGTCTTTCCTTGGCTCCACTAATTTCCTCAAAATTATCTCAAAATAAATGTCTTGTTCATCTTTCTCTGTCCACAGTATCGTTTTTGTGCAGGCTTTCCCAAGTGCTAGGCTATGAGTTCATGTCTGTGCATGGGCAAACTGATTACATCTTACTTCATAAATGGTGGTGGCACTTCTTTACTGGGTCATGGAAAGACTTCAAACCATTATAGACTAACCAGCTCAGTTTGGGCCAGCTGAACAGCTGACATCATGATACTTGAGCTATGTGGTTAGTGCTGTGCAGTAGAGGTGAGGCGTAAGGCAAGGATGCCAACTTATACCAGATCTGTTAGGAACACTGTGCTGGAAGTCACTGTCATTTTAATGTGGGACTAATGAGAACTACAAGGCAGAAGGAGTCATGTTGCATTCAGATGACAGTGTTGCTTATGCAAAACTCTGAAGGAATCATTCAAAACCAGTGGCTCAAATTAATAAGTCAATATGTCAGATTTACAGAATACAAAGTTTTATTTACTCCTACAGACAGATACTCACAATATAATCTAGCCTGTCCTCAAATTTGTGATCCTCTTGCCCCAAATACATTTTAAAATCTTAGTTGTATTTTTTTTAGTAGTAGTAAAAATAAATAAATAGAAATGGGAAATTTCCTATGTGCAGTGGAGATACGAGTCACATGATACATAGGAATTAACCTAACAAAAGATTTCTGAGACAGAACTGCTTTACGGAAAACAAAAAGAAAATTGCTGAGAATACAAAGGCATCCGTAAAGCAAATAAATATTGTAGGAGGCTTTTAAATACAAGTTGATGTATTTAATTAAAACAGAATAAATAGAATAGGAATAGTTCTTGAGTGACAAAGACATTTCTGGAAGAATTGTTTAAAGAAGGATTTACCTTATTTAATTGCAAAATGTATTATAAATCAAATACATATATATGTATATTTATGTACTTGTATATACATATATGCACATATATATATGTATAATAATAATCAGCAGAATGGATAAAGAATCCCAAAATTGATCCATCTATGCATTTTCAACAAAATTGTCACAGAAATTCATTAAGGAAAGGAAATGCCTTTTCAGCAAGTGATTTAAAACTGGATCCAGACATGAGAAATCAGACATTAAGATCCCCTTCTTGTTGATTTGTTTGTCCTGATGCTGAGATGGAACCCAGGGCCTTGGGCATGCTAAGCAAACATTCTGCCACTGAGCTAGCTCCCCAGGAATCCAATACCATAAGCATGTATTACATAAAATGGATGAGTATAAAGTCATACACATTCAAGTAGCTTCATATGGACTGAGCAGGATGTATATATATTTGTGTGTGTGTGTGTATACAGTCACACACACACACACATACACATATGTAAATATATACATATATACATGTACATATATATGTACACAGATAAACATACATAAAGCAACAAATAAAGGGAGGTCATGGATTTGAGAGTGAGCAAGGGGGCTGCAGGGGAAGAGTTTGGAGAAGGAAAGGTAAGGGACAAAGCAATTTAATTATATTTAATCTCAAAATAATTAGAAATATATATACTTTTTAAAAACAAAAGACTATAAGAACTAAACCTATAGAACTTTTAGAAGAAAATATTCAGAGGCCCAATAAAGTAATGGTTTCTCAGGACACACACACAAAAAAACATGAAACTTAAAAAATCTTTAACACAGTTGAAAAACATCTTCAAAAGTCATATGTAAGAAACAGAAGACGTTATCTGTGAGTGGATGACGATATTCACGGCAGGCATGATAAAGGACCTCTGTCCCGAATACGCACAAAGAGAGGGCTTAGAGCTCAATATTCATTAGGGCAGTCCTGTTCATAAAAGAAGAGTCTGTACCTCACCAAAGGTAGCCAAAGACTAAGTGAGCCAGATATGATGGTGCAGGCTCCAGCTCCAGATCTCAGGAGGCTGAGGCAGGAAGATCAAAAGTTTGACTCTGTTCTGGATTACAGAGGAATATCGACACCAGGGAAACAAATTACTCTCACCACAACCATCACCACCACCACTACCACCACCACCAACACCAACACCAAACTAGGTAAAACAATAATGGCCGAAGTGTGAGGGCTTAGTCAATCTTACATATGAAGTAGGGCGATAAACTAGCAGTCTCTGTAAGTAATCTGGTCATACATTTCAAAAGGCTTGAAAATAGTTTTGATTCTTTATTCCCGTAGCATCACTCCCATGGGTATCTATTAATAATGTGATTACACACAGGTTACTTAGAGCAATTTGAAACAACCTAAATAGTAAATAACATATAAGGTTTTTAGTATGTTAGAATTTTATGAATTTCTATTTAAAACATCAAAATGGATTATTTCTTAAATGAATAATATTAAACAATACAATGGGGAAATATAACACAAGCTCTGAAGTCCTCAATAATAGCTTTTATTATATTCTTTGAAAAAAAAAAGTCTTGAGGAATGCAAGGCTCATCACTCACTGTATTTTGGTGAATGAATTATGGATGATTATGTTTTCATTTTATCAGTGTTTTCCTAAGCTTCTCAGTAAACGTACATTATTTCAAACAAAGACATTTTAAATGTTTATAAGTTTAACACAGTACAGACTGGGCTTCTTTGGTTAATATTAAGTAATAGAGCGTATCATATTTAAAATTATGTTCTTTAAAATATTAAATATTCATTTATATTAATTTTAGGTAATGATTGATTCCAACAATAGAAACCATTACTTCTTCCACCATCATTAAAAGCAACTGCTCTGTGGAGAGTATCCTGCTAGTTACCCTTTAAGTCATAAAGCTAAGAAGGGATTAGAGCTATAGTTAACATAAAGATTCAGTACTCATGGCAGAGGAGATCTGCTCACCTGAATTCCAGTTCTGATCAGTGGGTAGTGATGCTTGGTGTAATGTATTATGGCAGAATTCAGGGCAGTTCCTGAGTTCAGCATGGCAACTTAGTAATATTGACCCTTGGTAGGCAACCAAAAGACTGTGGTACTTGTATGTCATTCTTGACCAAGTCTGGGGAGAGAGGAGAGATCATTGCTCTACAGATGTCTGGCCAAGATGAGCCCTGGCAAATGTGTTCCAGATGGTATAAAGGCAAAAGTAAAGCATTGGAAGAATTCAAAGAAGTAGCTAGCTATTCCTGGCTTCCGTTAAGAAAATCTAATTCATGAATTCTGTTCAAATGGGCTATATAAATGCAATTCATGGCTTATTGAAACATGCCTTCCAGACTTTTAGTCACAGAAACCAAATAAATGTAAGTCAGTATTGATTTCTGATTTACAATATGAACTATGCTATTTATAGCATAACAATTTCTGTTCACCACCACCCCCCCCACACACACACAATGATATCACAAGCAGTTGGCAAAAAGGTTGTGTGGGAAATAAGGCAGATCAGAGGCAGCCATTAAAAATGTGTGTCTTCTCTAACATAACACAGCAGTGCACAGCAGATCATGTGATGTATGACAACTCCCTTTCACTTTTGTATCTCTTGTATGTCTTCATGCATGGAAGCATTGTCTTCAAATGGAATCATGGAAAAGAACTCTTCAGGTAACTTGACATATAACTCTTAGCTCCAGAATTTAATTTCCATTACTACCTGCTGGATTTCTAAAGCATTTTGATTATTGGACATTTTCCAGAAAATAGGAGGTGTAGATGTAGATGTGGACTTCAAATGTAGATATAGATGTATGCATTGTATTTAATTATTCTTGTGGGTTCATGGCATAGGACAGTTTATTCCTTGTTAATTCAATTCCTAGAGAGTTTCAGCCTCCATACAATCTAAAGCCTAGACCTAAAAGGTGTCTATACAAGCCTCTATACAATCTAATCTTCAAGATGCAAGCTGGGACCTAGAAGGCTCCAGCCTCTGTACAATCTATTTGTCTAACCTAAACCTAGTTAGTATGTTTCAGCCTCCAAGACTTACTGCTGATTGACTCACTCTGACTAGTGTCTTCTGAAGTCAGAGCTGTACTGAACACAACTGACTCTTCTGGTTCAACTCAACTCACTCACTCTTCTGGCTCAAACCCTTCTCCAGCTGACTGGTTCAAACTGACCTTCTGAGCCTGCTAACTGTTTCTGACTGAACTCTTCTGACTCTGGCTGACTCCTGCAACTTTTCTGACTGAACTGCACTGCTTAACTTTAAACTGACTCTCTATTAGCTGACTGTTTCTCCTAAATTCACTCTTCTTGTCTAGCACTGACTCCTTCCTGCTAAAGCGTCTCTCTATCTTATCTGACGAACTCTCTGACTGCCTGACTCTCTGAGCTGAGAGCATGAAAGTTGGGCATGTCCTCACTCTGACTCACTCTGCAAACTTCTGATTCGTCACTTTGCCTGCTCTTTATTCTGATTCATCTCAGATGTCACTCTGACAAGTCTTCACTCTGATTCACTCTCAGACTTGGGATTAAAAGCGTGTACTTGCTCTTCTTCACTTTGCCTCTGACTTTCTGATTCTCAGTTGACTAGTATGCTGTAATGCAATCCATTCTCTCAATCTCTACTGCTTCTTTCTTAATTCTGAACTGACTGTGAACATTGAACTGAGAGCTGTGAACTGAGAACCTTGACCAGCTTCTGAACTAACTGCTTCCTTTTACGAGAGCTGGGATTAAATGTGTGTGTCACCATTACCTTCTTAGTTGAGTTACTTAAAGGAATGTTCTTCATTCCAGTCAGATTACACACAGGCCTTGAATGTGATCCTTTCTCAGAGCAGATATGATGCTGGGTTAAACAATGAAATATTCCTCTGTTGGGGTGACTTTTTGCATTGCTCTTCTACTGTCTACCATCACATCCACTCTGCACATGCCAGTGTGAATGGGGAAAGTCACTCTTGAGCTTTCCACCCATGTCAGCAATAATTTCTTAGGGCCATGGCTTATCTCTGCTATTCTTTCACTTGTTTTACAACTCAGATTTTCACCCTTCTCTTCTCCAGTAGCTCCTTGTGAGGAGGAACGGTTACTTTAGTTGATGGTTTTGGGCGTTCTAGGTGTTACATGCTTGAGTGGATGCTTTTAGACCTGTGGTGTACATGTGGGGTAGTACAGGGAAGCATCTCGTGGTTGGAGTTTATATAGCCAACTGTACAGCTCCTGACCGAGAATGAGAAAGAGGATGAAGGGACCTGGGTCTCACAGTCTCCTTCAAAGCATGGCAGGCCATGATGTATTAATCAAACCTCCCTTAGAGCCCTTCCTCTTAATAGATCCTTCACTCCCAAGTAGCACCGAGCTAGGAACCAAGACATTAGAACATCTGGCTTTGAGGAACATTCTAGATTCACACCAAGGCAGCATGCAATAAAAACATCTGGGCAATTTCAGTAGTCTTTCATTTCTTTCAAGCTATTTTACTTGATCGTTTTGAACAGTGAAAAGCAAAAGAAGTCTGTGCACATTAGCAATGTTGATTAATAATAGTAGCAGCGGTTAAGGTTTTACTGCTTGCTCATGGATTTCTCCACAAGATTCCATAAAGCTTCGTGTTCTGATGCTTTTTATGCGTCAGGTGTGGTGGTTTGAATGAGATCTCTCAGATCCTCAGACATCTGAATGTTTGGGCTCCAGTTGGTTGCCCTGTTTGGCAAGGCATTTGGGAGGTGTGGCCTTGCTGGAGGAAGTATGTTACTAGACTGGGCTTTGAGATTTCCAAACCTGCTCTCTCTGCTTCCTGTTTGTTGTTTTCTATGTAAGTTCTCAGCTGCTGCTCCTGTCGCCCTGCCGCCATGCTTGGTGCTTGCTGCAGTGTTTCTCCACCATGATAGTGATGGACTCTCACCCCTCTGCAGCTGGAAGCCCCAAATAAACTCTTCCTTCTCTAAGTTGCGTTGATCATGGCATTTTATTGCAGCAATAGATAATTAACTGATATACTAGACTAAAAGCTTCTATAAGAGTCTATTCGTGTAACTAACTAGTCTCTGTCTTCATAACGACTCATTTTATTGAAATGCATTTCACACTCAAGTTTGAGGCATAAACCAAGAAAATGTCTGTATCCTCGCTGTCCCTCCTAAGGTAAAGGCTTTCTTAACCCAATGCAAAATCCCTTTCAAGTCATTTTTTCCCATCACATAGTCTCCTCATGCATTAGAACATATATTCTGTATTGTTGAGTATGTTTAATATTCTTTATTGCTGACATACCTTTAGTCACTATTTTTTTAAAGAAATGAGGTCTTTCTGTGTTGCCTAGGCTGGGGTCAAACTCCTAGGCTTACTTAATCCGTCTGCCTCAGTCTATTGAATACTGGGACTCTTGAATACATACCAATACAACCAGCTGTTGATCTTCTCAGTTGGTAGAGTGCTTGCTTACCATGTAGGAAGCCCTGGGTTTGATTTCTAGCACTGTAACCCCACTGTGGTGGTGTACACCTGTAGTCCCAGTACTTGGAGTTGGAGGTAGGAGAAATCCAAGATCATCCTCAGCTATGGAATGAATTCAAGAGCAGCCTAGGCTATGTCTCAAACAAGACAGGCATTAAAAGTACTCAGTCACATAATTCCATGTCTTAAGAGAGGTAAACTTTGTGTAAGAATGTTAAGATGTGTAGGTATGTTTGTTGAAAGGTAAGTAAAATGACTTCAAATGGCTTGGACACGTGTTCAGCTACAAATGCTTGCACGAAATCTAAATCTAAAGCCAAACTCTGAACATTTTGTGATATGCAAAAGTAGAGCCAGTGAGCAGGAGCCATCAGTAGCAGGTACTTGGGGAGGGGAGAAGAAGCTATACTGAGCAACAGAGGGAATAAATATGAGTATTTATTATTCATATCTTGAATATTCAGTGTCAAAGGCTTGTAGTGACTGCAAAGATTCTGTTGTAGAAAGGCCACACTGACTGAGCACATGCTACATTGGATCCACTTTGGGAGTACAAAGGACAGTCACACAAAAATTCTGAACCAAGGAACAGACACTTCAGCCCCCTGTGGTATTCCTGAAACTGTCTGGCATCAGATCAGAATTAGATCAAAAGGTTGCATCCTTCTGGGACCCCCTGCCTCTGTCTTAGGCAAGTGGTAAACATGTCCTCACTCTCCTCTTCTGGAATTAGTTCTCTGTTGAGGATTTTGACTTTGACCCTGTTTCATGAGCTCTTTCCTCAGGAGACTTCAGGCTACATTTTCTGTTTGCTTAAATCTGTTAAGTGCTACTTTTAACCATCCAACAGGCATGCATTATGAATGTGTTGTTTTCCTTGTGCTGGGTTAAGTGTCTCAGTTCAGTAAAAGTAATCCACTTGAGAAGAACTCAAAGGAAAATGCTAGAGGACGGATAGTCCAACGATGCTTAAAATGAGTGGAGTTTTTTTGTAGAAACCAGAGATTAAAGATTGATTTCCTGCTAGCCAAACTGACTGAATTATGTGCGTGATGTAGCAAAATGAACCACTTTTTTTTTTTTTTAATAGACTTGAACACCTTTGCCAATGGTAGTTTACCAGAAGTTTGCCATTCCATATTGGCCAATAGCATGTCAAATATACATCAAGTTTGCTGCCTAGCTAGTTAGGGATTTGAGTGATCACCAATGCCTAGCAACCTACTAGTGAGATCTCAGTTTCCAAGTTAGCAGACCTGCCCAGGTATCTTGATGGATCGGCCATGTTCTAATTCCATCTGGAAAAACTCATCCACTTTTGGTATATGGATATAGAAATGTTCTTTTATGTTTCCATTATATAACCAGTGCAAAAGAAAAATGTATTTGTTACAGTCTGAAAATAGCTGGTATACGAAGGAGTTGGCCCCCAGTTGGTTGGACTATTTTGGAAAGTTCAGAGGAAGTAGGTCACTAGAGCAAGTCCTTGAGGGATTTATCTTTTCCCAGGTCATCCTTCTTCCCCTCTTCTGTCTGGCAAAGATGAATAGCCTCTGCCATGTCCTCCCACTACCATGATGTCTGTCTTACCAGATGCAGAATGAGCAGAACAAGTAACCTACGGGTGAAACTGTGAGCCCAAATAAATATTTGCTTTGTTAACTTGTTTGTGTCAGGTTATTTTGGCATAGCACCTAAAGTATTCTGGTAGTCTAGTGTTAAATATATGAAGATGTTTTCAAAACCAGTTGTGGAGTGGATAATTTGCTCTATGTCATTTGAGGAGTATAAGAGTTGACATCAAATCTACTTTCCTCCTTTTGGTTAAAATCAAAGTGTAGTAGACATTACAGCATATTTTCTTCAGGTCATGCTCTTATTTGTGACTTTCAACTCTTGGATCAAGGTGAGCAGCTACATCCTTAATCAGCCTGGACTCAAAGTGCCTTTTAAACCATAGAGTTTTAAATCATAGAACCTATTTCTAGAAACACTGTTTATAACAATAAGACAGGGACATAAGAAATGTCGTATATATAAAATGTAACAAAGACATTTTTGTATGGTCATAGAATGAAGTTATTAGCTGAAAACTGAAAATAACCAGCATGAGTTTAAGGGTTAGTTTAGAGAACATGTTCTTTGATGGTTGTTTGTAGGAACCTGACCTATCTATGATTTTAGGAACATGGAAAATGTGATCAGATTTGTTGTCTAAATGTAAAATGTCTTACAAGACAAGTGAGTCTTCCTTGGTTTCTCTCATTTTAAAATCAGTAGATGTCAGGGACGTGGTTGCGTAGCTATTTAGCAACACATACAGCTGCTATTTTGATCCTTCAAGGAACCTGATGCATGTGTCTTGAACTTCACAGTAAGGGTCAGTGTCTGTCTGTCCATATTTACAAAGCAAAATATGTGCATTTCTATGTTTATGATAGTGCTTGTGGATAATGATGCTACATTTTCAGAAGCCGATTTTTTTTTTTACACATTCTAAAATCCCACATTTGGGTCATTAAAGCTGCTAAACCTTTATATTTTTATTTGATGCAAATTATTATGGATTTTTTTTTGTTTTGTTTTTTGAGACAGGGCTTCTCTGTTTTAACTCTGGCTGTCCAGGAACTCACTCTGTAGACCAGGGTGGTCTTGAACTCACAGAGATCTGCCTGCCTCTGCCCCCACTCTGTAGTCCTGGGATTAAAGACATGCGCCACCACCACCCATCTTATTATGCATTTGTATGGGGGACTTTTTGTTGATTTGCTCCTATACATAACATGTGCCATTCAAATCTGAGTAGTTGGTTATGTTTTCAACTCTTAAATCTTTCTCATATCGTTTCTTTGTCATAGGAGAAACCTTTGAACTTCTGTTTACTCTTTTGGGACGCATGATTTGTATAAACTACCCTCGGCCATCAGGTGACTGAAGAACATGAGAGACGTTCTTCCAACCTCTCCCTACCTCGTTACTCGCTGTCATTCAGACTTTCTCTATATCTCACTCTTCATGTTTTTCTAGCATTCAGCAACCACTATTCTACTCCGTTTCTATGTTAGGTTCAACATTTGAGTGAGACTATGGAGCATTTCTGTATACCTAGCTCACTTAAAGTAATGAAATGTCTTTCCGTTCCAGCCATGTTGTCACAAAGGTTAAATTTTTATTTTTTATGGCAGAATAATGTATTTTGTATGTATATGTATATGCCACATTTTTTTATGCCTATGTATTTATTTCAGAGACACCTTAATAGATTCTATATCTTGCTATAGTAGTAGTATAGTAGGTCAAGGTAACATTTTTCAAACAAAACTACATGCAACAAAAACATACAAAATTATTTCACAGTAGCAAAAAAATGTGTTAAATATTCTCAGACTACAAAAGCTACTGAGCAAAACTGGAAGTGCATTCTCAATAAATGTATTTTATGTGCTTCAAAAATTATAACTCAGTCATTAAAAGATCATCCAGATTTAAGAATAGATTATGTTTTCAAAAATTATTTGAGATAGTAATAGTACTGTACATCATAAAATAAATTTTGTGGGTGAATGGATGTCCAGTAATAAAAAGAAAATGGATTGCTGAAACGCAATTTGGGGACCGGCAAGCTGTGTGAGTGGAGAGCGATGCTTGCCAAGGAAGCCTGAAGACAAGAGTTCTGTTTCCTGGGATCCACATGCTAGAAAGAAGAACCAGTGCCTACAACCGCCACACGTATTCCTCTCCAAATACGAAAATAAATACACTAAAATGTGTGCAATGTGAACAGGGAATGCAGACTAAATCTTAACTACTAAAGTGAAGAACAAGATGCACATTTCAAAAGAAATATTTCAAATCTAGCTTTGATTTTTTTTTTTAAATTTAATCCACTTTAAGGATATCAAACAATGCAGTTGTTAGAGATTAAAAAGGAAGGATTTTTTTTTTTTTTTTTTAATTTGGTTTTGGTCATGAAAATTGAACCCAGGATCTCATGCACCCTAGGCAGGCACTGTGCTATGGAACTGAAGGTCAGCCCCTGGAGAAAGATTTTTTCATCTAAGAATCATTTCTCTCCAGAGAATTATGCTGTTGGTCTTGCCTTATTTAGCGGCTTCTCCCTTAGTAGAAGGAGCTGCTCTCACCTCTCTTCAAGGACACTTCTCTTTGCAACAGAGACTTAAAGAAAACCAAACCCATCAAAAAAAAATTGAGAGAGAAATGTTTAAATTAGAGAATATGACTTCAATAAAACAATTTACCTGGGCATCATGGAACAGGACTGTAATTCCTGATACTTGGGAGACAGTGAAGGATTGCAAGTTCAAGGTCAGCCTGGACACTTTAGTGAGAACTTGTCTCAAATATTTTTTGTTTGTTTGTTGTTAGGACTGGGGCTGTAGTCTGTGATAGTAGAGTACTTGCCTAGTATGTGCAAGGCCCTGGGTTCAATCTTTAGTAACACACACACACACAAATAGTCCTGTTTATTTATTTATTACGTGTTTACTTATTTATTTATATATTTGTTTATTCATTCTTCTCTTATATAATACATCCCCAACACAGGTTTCCCTCCCTCCACTCCTCCTAGCCCACCCCTCCCTTTTACTCCAGATCCATTCCCTCTCTGTTTCCCTTCAGCAAAGAGCAGTCCTCCCAGGGATGTCTACAAACAGGGCACGACAAAATACAGTAAGATTAGGTACAGGTACAAACCCTGGTATCAAGGCTGGATGAGGCAACCAAGTAGGAAGAAAAGGGTCATGGGAGCAGGCACAAGAGTCAGAGTTCATCCTCTCCCAGTACCAGAACTCCCACAAAAACACCGAGCTAACAACCAGAACATATTCGGAGGACCTGGTGCAGACCCATGCAGGCTCTGTGATTGCCAGGCCAGTCTCCATGATCCCCTATGAGCCCTGCTTAGTTGATTCTGTGGGCCTTGATCTTCTGATGTCATTGATCTCTCTGGTTCCTATACTCTTTCCTGGAGTCTTCCACGGGGTTCCCTGAGCTCCGAGAGGAGGGTTCCAGTGGAGATCTCTAATTTGTACTCTCTCTCTCTCTCTTTCTCTGCCAAGTGTTTGGCTGTGGTTCTCTGCGTCTGCTCCCATCGGATACCAGAGGGAGCCTCTCTGGACAAATACTCCCATTTAATAACTCACTACAGATGCTGTAGATCTGGCGGGCCAGGGGGAAGTAGAGCTGAACCTGCAGCCATTTTTGTGCAAGTAAAGAGATGGCAAATCAGAGCCATTTTACAGAAACTGTCACCTTGTTTTTGGATAAAGATGCATGAGTATTTCCCAGAGACCAGGCTGGACAGCGGGCACGACAGCATAGGAAGGATACTGGTTCTCTTTGCTATGCCAGTGTGGCGAGAACATGGACCTCAGTCAGCAGAAGCTCCCTGTCGACTGCTGCATCGTAGAGAGACAGGTAGTGCTGTCTTCCTGGCTTGCAGTCACCACGCTTTGAAGAGCCCGGCACTTACTTAGTTAAATGCTATGTTGTTTCCACCTAAAATATTTTCACGGTCTTGGGACAAAATGCTCTACTTTGTAATGGGCCCAGGAGACCAGGTAGCATGTTTCAAATAGTGGTATGCACTGAGGAAACTGGGCGGGAGTGCCCAAGTAGGGAGAAGGAAGTGATCTTTTAGAGTCACCAAGTACTTTGTGAAGAAAGCTAGACACGTTTTTCATACTCAGATGGTAAGGAGATAGGGCACCCGTAGGCCCCTCGTCTCCCATGGACACGCATCTCCAATGCTCTCAACTCAGAGGGGGCAAAGAGGAGAGGAGAAGACTTGGGTAAGAATGACAGAGGCTGTCATGGTACCTCCTTCCCATACAATGGCGGTTGGTCTGCTGTGTGACATAAAAATGACTATAGGGCTTTCATTAAATAATAGCAATTAGAAAAACCACAGGGTTATCCAGGGGTGGGGGTTAATAGTACAGGGTAAAGTGAAGTACAAGATGGCTTGGATTTTGAACTTACATCCCTGACGTGATACTCAATCTGCATCGATTATATAATTGATTTTGGAGAACCTAGGAAGATAATGGAATGCTTTTTACTCCTAAACCTTGTTATTTCTTAAATTTAAAATTATTTTCTGAAAGCTACTGAAAGGCAGTTTGGGGAAACTGAACTTTTTATGCTTTTTTTTTTTTTTTTTTTTTTTTAACGTTTAAATCTAATTTGGTAATAGAAAAAAAAAAAATGTTAGATTTCCCCCGTGTCACAGCACTCGTGTTTATCTGGTTTTGGCTTGCTGACAGTCACCTAAAAATGGAAAGTCTTAGTTCTGTGCAGCTGTGCTAAAAGAAGGAAACTCTATGCAATATTTCTTGAGAAAACATTTGACATTTAAGAAAATTCGCCTTGATTTATTGTAACTTCGTTGTTTTTTTTCCAGTGTCAGTAAATGTTTGCAGTAGCTATTTCAGAATGACCTGAATCAGGGAAAGTAGGTAGTCTTCCATCTGTTACTACTATTATTTTTGATTTCCTGCAAAGACCTTTGTAGACTATTTATAGAAGATTGCACTTGGTGTTCATTGCATAAGTGTGAAATTAATTTTGTCACTGAGGAGCTGACACGTGGAGCAAAGCGAGGTGCCATTCTCTTCTGGGATTCTGTGAACTGTATGTTAGCACCCTTCAACTATGAGCGTTGAATTTCATTTTCTTAATTTTTCTGTAGGCCTTTAAAGTTGGACAAATTTTACAATGTATGAATATGTTTTCTTACATAGAGAATTTTACAATGTTTTCATCAATTTACAGTGCCTTTCGGACTAGAAAAAACAGCAAATTTAATTGTGGCTCTAACTTATCTTTATTACCATTTGAAGTATACGTTCTATCATTATAAAGATAATTTTTTCCCCTAAGGTTTTTTTTTATTATCAACATTTCTAATTTTACTCTGCCTAAAAATTGTTTCAACAGAAGAAATTTTGGGGGATACAATAAAATAATTTGATACATGTGTATAGTTAGCAATGATCATGAATTTTCCTTTTTAAAAACATTCTAAGCATTTCATTTATTTATTTTATCTGTTTATCTATTTAATGTATATGGGTGCTTTGTCTGCATGCACATCTATGCACCACATCCTTTTCTGGTACCCAAGGAGGCCAGAAGAGGGCATTGGATCTCCAGAGACTCTAGTTAAAGATGATTGTGAGCTGCCCTGTGAGTGCTGGGAATCAAACTTGGGTCCTCTGGAAGAGCAGCCAGTGCTCTTAACCACTGAGCCATCTCTGCAGCCTCACGGATTGTATGTTAAACTGGAAAAGACTACACCTATAATTCAGATCTCTGAAGGAATAAAGTATTATAGGAAAGCTTTATTTATGTCCGTTTTAGTGTAAAAGACATTCATATTCATTCTTGTATTCTCCCTCACCTTCTGTGTCCCTCCTCCTCTTGCTTTGTCCTCCCTCCTATCTCTCCCACGTGTATGTGCCCTTGTGTGTTATATGTACATGTGTATGTGCATGCTCATGTGTGCATATGCAGAGCTGGAAGAGGGAATTGGATGCCCTGTTCTGTTGCTCTCTGTTTTGTCCCCTTGAGACATAGTCCTTCCCTGAACTTAGGCCTTACCCTTTGGGCTAGGTTCTCTGATGATAAGTCCCAGAGATCCAGCTCTCTCTGCCCCTGTGGGGTTATGGTCTGTGTGCTGCACACCTGGCTCACAACGTGGGTCCTAAGGATTGAACTCAGCTCCTCCTCCTTGTATAACAAGCATTGTCACCCCTGAGCCATCTCCCCACATCTGAAAACATTATTCCTATGTGAAGTATGTTAACCCTCAACAACCACGACAAAGTATCTGAGGCAATCATCCTAACAGGAGAGGCTTATTGTGGACCACAGTTTCAGAGATGTCAGTCCCGGTCACAGCAATGGCACCGTGGTACATCAAGGTGGGAAGCTGTTATACAGGAAACTTGTTTGCCTCAGGAGGTCAGCCAGTGAAGTGAACAGGGATGGGGTAAGGGGGAGGAATGGCGGGGAGAGACAGAGGACTTTGGTCCTGATACCACTCATATGTGCAATGTTCTGACTTCCTCCTACCTTCTAAAGATTCTACCACCTCTCAGCACCAAGGCCTGGACCCCAAGCTTTCCAC